>OX451740.1:1017355907-1018555907 GCA_948472305.1 Vicia faba
AGAGAAATAGCGAAAGTAGAATGGCTAATGAGCCAAATCATGGAGAAATACCTCCATCAAATACTACTGGAACAACGGTTATGACTACCGTCGGCGAAAATATTTCAACTGTTGTTGGTTCAGTACCAGCGTTAATCACAAATCAAACACGACCCTTACTTTCATATGTGGGTCCTAGAGGTCCATTAGGAACACCCCCACCAAGGGCAAATCCAGGATCTTGACCATACATTCCCCCAGGGTTTTCGACAGCTTGGATGGGTCGAGAACAGCCATATGGCATGCCAACCATTGAAGTGGCTAGCCTTATGAACGCTGCGTCTACTTTTTCAGAACCTTTGGGTAGTGCATCATCGCCATTACAGGGATCTGGAGCCAGTATGACAAATTTGGGTAGAAACCAGATTTTAGGAGGACCATCAAATGCAATATCAAGCCTCACAAATGCTTCTACAACAATTTTGAGGTAACAGATGGACGAAAGCAACCATGATATGGTGAAAATGTTGGCACAAACTTTAAGTATAGTGCTAAACCCCCTAATTCAAAATACTACCCAGTCGAATCAACAAATGGCAGCGCAAATGACGCGCATGGCTGAATTCTTTGGGGTACCCCAAACTATTCGACAACCCCAAAGAATACCAATAAGAGTAAACCAAGGGGTAATCGTGGAAGAGGATTTGACTGTTAATCAAAATCCTCAGATCCCTAGAGTAGAAATAGAACCTAGGGTCGAAATACCTCGAAATCCCCCACCAACCCCTAGAGAAATCAATCAGGAGTGATTATGGTGAATAGGAACCAAAATGGTGATGAATTGATACAGCAAGGTCGACACCAAAATTATGGAACAGACAATAATCTGACTGCCATACGGGAAAAGTCCCCAAGTTTACCAAATTTTCAGGGGATACCATAGAATCTACTATCGAACATGTGGCGAGATATTTGATAGAGGCTGGGGATAGCAAACAACGAAAACCTTAGGATTAAATATTTCCCAAGTTCTCTAACAAAGAATGCTTTTACTTGGTTCACTACCCTCCTAGCCAATTCAATCCACAATTGGAATCAATTGGAAAGATTGTTCCATGAACAATTTTACATGGGACAGACCAAAATAAGTCTAAAAGAATTGGCTAGTGTGAAGAGAAGATTCACTAAGCCAATAGATGAGTATCTAAATAGGTTTCGATTACTTAAAGCCAGATGCTTTACCCAAGTGCCTGAACATGAACTGGTCGAAATGGCAGCAGGAGGCCTAGATTATTCAATTAGGAAAAAGTTAGATACTCAATACTTGAGAGACATGGCCCAACTGGCCGACAGAGTTCGACAGGTAGAACGCCTTAAAGCCAAAAAGGTTAAAGCTACCAAAACTCATCGAAGAGAAAGAGTAGCCTATGTCAAAATGGATGACGACGATCCAGAGACATCTAGTGATCCTATAGATGTCGAAGAAGGCGAGATAGACTTAGCAGAATTAAAACAAGGACCGTCATATTCTTGTAAATTGCTAGTGCCATCAAATGGGAAAAATCTTGTAGATTCTGAAAGAAACAACGACAAATTTCCTAAGAAAACATATAGTTTTGACATATCCAAATGTGATGAAATATTTGATTTATTAGTCAAAGATGGCCAAATGATAGTGCCCCCAGGGGTAAAGTTGCCTCCCTTAGAACAAAGAAAGAAGAGAGGTTTTTGTAAATACCATAATTTTCTGGGCCATAAAACCTCACAATGTTTTCTTTTCAGGGATCTTGTTCAACAAGCACTCAAAGAAGGAAGGCTTAAGTTTGCTAATAAGCCAGTGATGAAAATTGACGCAAACCCACTGCAGATGGAGGCACTTTATGCTGAGCCAATCGGCATTCATATGGTGGAAGTTTTTGAAGATTTCGTTAACAAGCCCATCTTCGGTAGTTTTACTGGAAACATATCCAGGAAAACTATCGAAGGAGTGAGTAAGGCCACTAAAGGCCTAAACCTGAACAAAGGAGCTGCCCGAGGCTCAAACAAAAAGGCCACTGAAGGCCTGAAACTAAATAAAGGAGCTGATGAAGGCTCGAGCAAAAGGGTTACTGAAGACCCACACAGAAACAAAGGAGTTGTTGAAAGCTCCAATAGAAGAACCACCACAGGTTCTTACTTGGCTGCCGTGAAAGGTTCAACAGAGAACTTGGAGGCCAAAATGAAGAAACTGAATCTCGTTGCCAAGAGCAACATGGAGGTCAACATGGTTGAAGTCTCTGATGCCAAGGCTTCAGAAGAGGCTATTCGACAAGAGGAAGTGAACAAAACCGCATTTCCTAAAGAAAATGAAGATCTGGCAGAGTTTTTACATCGATGCCAGAAGAAAAAGTCTAAAGTAATGCTGTGTCCCAGATGCAGTTCTATCTTCGACAAAAAAGCTGCGAAACACATACAAGGTATGAGAGCAGTAAAGGCAAAGTGGGGCAGCAATGCTCAACCAAAAATGGATCTAGAAGAAAGATATGATTCTCAGAGGGGACATCAAAGAGGACCCATGAACCGGGTAAGGAGGCCACCAACTTATAGGCCTCCAACTAATGTACCAGTGGGTACTTGGCTTAACGATATGGGCAGAAAAAGGCCCAATGAAGAAAAATGGCAGACGTTCGACGTGCCAAGAGGCTCCTCTTTGGACTACAGAAAAGAGTACCATGCCTCTACATCAAATAAAATGGCTCACATATCGAGCAATTACAAGGGGAAGAACCCCATGTCTCGTTCCTAATGGCGGAGATTCCAGAGATGGCGAAAAGCCGAGAAGGAAGCTGCAGTAGAGCCTCACCCAGAGGCTAGCACCAACGTGCAAAGAAAGCAAAGAAAACCTCTGGAGAGGAAACCTTTGGCGTGGCCAGAAGAATGTGGGTCAAATGACGAAGGTGACTCCGACTCTGATGATACTTTAGACATCATGGTGAACGTCATATCGGTGCTGCCTAGGGAATATAACCGTCAGGTCGAAGTCGAGGAAACCGACTTAATGGTCGAACTAGAAATGGACAGACATAGGCCAATGTGTTAATATGTAATGAATAATGGTTGCATGGAAGAGCAGAACGCTTTCTTCGAGCCACCAACTAAGGCGATGAAAAATCACCTCAAGCCCATATTCATCAGAGCGAAGATAGAGGAAGTGACTATAAACAAGATCCTGGTTGATTGTGGAGCGAACATAAACATAATTCCATAATCTATGATGGGAAAACTAGGAAAAGGGGATGCTGACATCAAGCCCCACAACATGGTCCTCTCCAATTATGAAGGAGGCATTGGAACCACAATGAGAGTCATACAACTAGATCTCAATGTGGGATCAATCCTTCGGCCCACCATGTTTATGGAGATCTCAACAAAACCAAACTATAATCTGCTCTTGGGTCGAGAGTGGATATATGGCATTGGTCCAGTGCCATCTTCGATGCATCAAAGGGTTACGGTTTGGTGTCCCGATGGCATCGTGGAAAATATCGAGGCAAATCAAAGCTATTACCTAGGCGAGGTGAACAGCGTCGGGAAAAATAGCTTCGACAGGAATTTGGCTCATATAGGGCCATGCAGTCCCCCTGAATTCGATCTGACTCCAGCACCCAATGCTTTCTGCTCTCTGTACCTACACTCTGACTATGGGTTTCAATGGGATAGAGAAGACTTGTCAAACATCGACTATGGAGGAGTTGATGATATACGGCCAACAGGTCGGGGAAGTGAGTTTGGTGATGATGACTGAGTCACAAGCTCTACAAAATATTTCGGCATATATAGCCGAAAATAGGATGATACCGGCCTTAGAGGCTGAAGTCAAGTACATGGCTCATGAAGCCAACGAACAGGTATCTTCCCAAGAAGGACCTGGGAAGGATTTCGACCCAGAACCTCCTGACTTGGAAGAAAAAGAAGTACGAAATCAAAGGTTAGACGCCATTTATGATGATGAACCTCTGGGTTTCGAAAAGGATCCGTTGGCAGATGGTGTTAGAATGCTAGCGCAAGACCCTTTAGAAGAAGTAAATCTAGGCGAAGGTCCGATGAAAAGGCCAACATATAGCAGCGCAAGAATAGATCCAGAACTCAGGGTCGAAATGATCCAATTGTTAAAAGAGTTCAAGGATTTCTTTGCATGAGATTATGACAAAATGCCTGGTCTCGACAGAAGCTTGGTGGAACTTCAATTACCAACAAAACCTTGAAAGAAGCCTGTCAAGCAAACTCCAAGGCGCTTTGCACCGGATATTCTGTCGAAAATTAAAACGGAAGTCAAAAGATTGTTGAAATGCAAGTTCATTCGAACGACCAGGTATGTCGAATGGATTGAAAATATCGTACCTGTTATAAAAGAAAAATGGTACTTTAAGGGTGTGCATTGACTTCAGAGATATGAATGATGCAACACCCAAAGATGAATATCCAATGCCTGTGGCGGAAATGCTTGTCGATTCTGTCGCTGGTTTTGAGTACATGAGTATGCTTGACGGATACTCTGGCTATAATTCGATTTTTATTGCTGAAGAAGATGTGTCGAAAACAGCTTTTCGTTGCCCTGGGGCCTTAGGCACTTACAAATGGGTAGTGATGCCTTTTGGCCTAAAAAACGCAGGGGCAACATATCAAAGAGCAATGAATTCTATCTTCCATGATTTCATTGAGACTTTTATGCAGATTTACATTGATGATATTGTTATCAAATCTATTTCAGGGCAGGCTCACATGGACCATCTTCGACAATCCTTTGAGAGGATGAGGCGCTATAGTCTAAAAATGAATCCACTGAAGTGCGCTTTTGGTATCAAAGCAGGGGATTTCTTAGGCTTTGTGGTCCATAAAAAGGGAATCGAGATAAACCTGAACAAGACCAAAGCTATTTTATAAGCCAAAGTGCCAACCAACAAGAAGGAATTGCAGTCTCTACTTGGGAAGATAAATTTCCTAAGGAGGTTTATATCTAACCTCAGTGGGAAAATGCAAGCCTTCTCACCACTACTTCGACTCAACAAAGGAGGATTTGAATGGGGGCAAGAACAGTAAGAGGCCTTCGACAAAATCAAAGAGTGCCTCATCAAGCCACCGATTCTGGTACCTCCTTGCAGAGATAGAAGTATAAGATTGTACACAACTGCATCTGATAAACCTTAGGGAGCATGTTAGCTCAAGAGGATGAGAATGGTGTCGAAAGACCCATTTACTACCTCAGTAGAGTTTTAAATGATGCGAAAACTAGATATAGTGAAGTTGAAAGACTGTGTTTATGTCTTTACTTTTCATGTACAAAAATCAAGCAATATATTAAACCAGTTAATGTTTACGTGTCGTCTCATTTTTATATTTCAAATATATGTTGTCGAAACCCACTTTGCACAGCTGAATTGGAAAATGGGCACTTGCATTAACTGAGTATTTATTAACCTTTATGCCTCTCAAGGCTGTGAAAGGTCAAGTGGTAGTAGACTTTATAGTTGACCACTCAATAATAGAAGAATCAATAAATTATTTGGAGATTGAACCTTGGAAGTTATACTTCGACGGTTCTAGTCATAAAGACGGAACTGGAGTAGGGGTTCTCATTATTTCTCCAAACAAAATTCCAACAACATTTAAGTACAAGATCGAAGGAGATTGCTCAAATAATGAGACTAAATACGAAGCTTTAATCGTAGGCCTTGAAATCTTGTTGGAATTGGAGGCAACTCGAGTCGAAATAATGGGAGACTCAGAGTTAGTCCTAAACCAAGTTACGAAAGAATACAAGTGCATAAGAGAAAATCTTATCATGTATTTCGTAATAACTAGGCGTTTGTTGAAGAACTTCGAAGTAGTTAACATTCGACATATACCCAGATTGGAAAATCAAGTGGCTAACGATTTAGCACAGATCGCTTCCGGGTATAAAGTTTTGAAAGAAAAACTACGACAAGCAATTGAAGTTAGAGGAAGAGTAACATCCACTAAGTTGTCTCCAATAGATTTGGAAACAACAACACTGGGATGCACTGATCACGAAAACTTTGAGATTTCATTCATAGACAATCTAACAGAACAAAATTGGAGAAAGCCTATAGTAGATTATTTACAAAATCCAGTGGCTTCGACAGAGCGAAAGATAAAGTATAGGGCACTAAGCTATATACTAATGGGAAATGAATTGTTCAAGATGACACCTGAAGGTGTGCTGCTGAAATGTCTAA
This sequence comes from Vicia faba, assembly GCA_948472305.1. Lineage (NCBI taxonomy): Eukaryota > Viridiplantae > Streptophyta > Magnoliopsida > Fabales > Fabaceae > Vicia > Vicia faba. The sequence continues at coordinate 1,017,362,123 of OX451740.1, forward strand.
GCGAAACAGAAGCATAGGTAGCTCTTTCGACTACACACTCCGGGGCGTGTGGAGCACATCAAGTAGGCCAGAAGATGAAATGGCTGTTGTTTGGACAAGGACTATATTGGCCAACTATGTTGAAAGTTTGTATTGAGTTTACAAAAGGATGTCGAGAATGTCAAGTGCACACAGGCATCCAGCATGTACCGGCAATCTAACTTCATTCGATTGTGAAGCCTTGGCCTTTTAGAGGTTGGGCTTTAGATCTTATTGGAGAGATTCGACCAGCATCCTCTAAAAGCCAGAAATACATATTGGTGGGCATTGATTATTTTACTAAATGGATTGAAGCAATTCCTTTAGCCAATGCAGACCAAGAAAATGTCATTGGATTTATTCAAAAGTACATTATATATAGATTTAGAACCCATGAGACAATAACGACAGATCAAGGATCAGTCTTTACTGGTCGAAAAATGCAAGAATTTGCTATAGAAATAGGATTCAAACTGTTAACATCTACACCTTATTATGCACAAGCTAACGGCCAAGTCGAAGCAGCAAATAAGGTAGTAATCAGTTTAATAAAGAAACACGTGGGAAAGAAACCAAGAGATTGGCATAAGACGTTGGATCAAGTTCTGTGGGCTTATCGAACCTCGCCTAAAGAGGCTACAGGAACAACACCATTTCGTCTAATTTATGGTCATGATGCAGTATTGCCAGTAGAAATTTGTCTACAGTCAATGAGGGTTCAAAAACATCAGGATATTCCTTCTGAAGTTTATTGGAATATGATGTTAGACAAATTGGTGGATTTGGACGAGGAAAGATTGAAAGCCTTAGACCTCTTACGATTACAAAAGAAATGGGTCGAGAAATCCTATAATCGAAAAGTAAAGCCTAAGGCATTTTTGCCTGAAGATTTAGTATGGAAGGTAATTCTTCCAATGGATCGAAAAGATAAAACTATGAGAAAATGGTCCCCTAAGTGGGAAGAACCTTTCAAAATTATTCAAACTTTCTCTGGTGGAGCCTATGAGATCGAGGAGTTAAATGAAGATCAAAGACTTCTGAGAGTAAATGGTAAATACTTGAAAAGGTATAGACCTATTCTTCAAGAGGTTAAAATATCCAATGTATAGTCACAGTCGAATAAAGAAAATGCCAAAATGGAAATTTAAATTTCATTAAAAATAGCCAAAATGGCCTTAACGTCATTACAATGAGTGATTATACAAATATAGAAACATGATTCAAAAGGGGAGATTGGCCTTGATCTGGAGGTATTTAATCCTCTGCAATTCCAGACGTCGTTCGTAAAGAGCCTTCGACGGATGAAGGGTTTCAAGTTTATCATCAAGCGTTTGGGCTCGACCACCATGCTTTAAACCTTCAGCAAGTTCCTCCTGGCTTTCAGATTCGGTATTAGTGGCAAGAAGTTCTTCCTTCCTTTTATCATTGGCGGCAATTTTAGCCTCCAATTCTCTGATCTGCGCCTTCATTTTATCCGTGTCTCGATCAATCTCCTCAGCCTCTTTATGCCTAGCTTCTTGAGCCCTCGATAATTCTTTTACTTTGGAAGTTGATTCAATAGCAGCATGCCAAGCAGCAGCTACATGGCTGTTGGCCTCTTCGATCTCGCGAACAAGAGTCCTTCGACGATTGTAGTCCGCTGACACTTGGTCAATAATGGAAGTTAAACCCAGAATGACACTGGCTACATCTGGAGAAGAAATGAGGAGATCGATATCCTTCAAGGTGGTCTTCAGAAAGGAAGGAGCAGTAGGTTCTCCCTCCAAGGTTAGCATTAAGTCTCTTTTGAAAATTTGTGCTTTAACCTTCTGAAGTGCCTCATCAAGAGGAGAGGTCAAAGTAGACTTTCCGGATGCAGTCGAGACACTGTGGTCAGAAGAACTTTCTCGCCCTTCGAGAATGGCAGTCAAGTAGCCCATAGGATTTTGCTGTTTCATCAAGGCCAAAGCTTCTTTGGTTCGAGACCCTGTCGAATGGGCATCCTCATTAGTGGCAGTAGCCACATTAACCACCTGTGTGGGATTATGGGCAGTGTCAGCGTTCGTCAGATCTTGGGCCCCTTCGGTAAAGCCTTCTATGCTATCAGCATCTAGAATTATTTCATCCTGATTTTCCCCCTCCAGCATATTTTCCTTTTTTGTTACAGCTATGGCATCCATGGCCTCCTCCTCTTCTTCGACTTCCTGTACGTCAACCAGTGGAGCCCTAATTTCTTAATGGTCTCCTATAGGGCCTTCTTCATTGACTTCCTCTATGGTCTCATATTGAGGTTCAGAAACTTGGTTCACCTCACCATCTGAGCTCACAAAAGAGCCTTTTGCTGAAGAAGGCATATAAGTGGGATCTCCCTCACTATTTAATATAGTGGCAGATCCTTCAACAGGAGTAGGAACTTGTTTAGAGGTGCCGGCAGTGTCCTGGAGATTAAAAGAAGTTTTTATTCTCAGAATTTTTATAGAGAAAAGGGTTAGTTCAATAAGTAAGCGATTGGTTGTCGAAGCAAATACCTGAATTGGAACTTCGGCACCGGGACTGGAATTGTCGCTCTCACTGGGATTATTTAGCCTGGCAGCTACTTCTTGCTCAGTAGGCTCTTTGATAACTACAGGAGGAGGCCTTGATTTGGTAGCTGTAATTTTAATTTTTGTTTTGGGACGAGGCTCAGGTGCGGGAATTGCTTTCTTCAATTTTTGTCTCTTCAGAGGAACAGGAGGAGACTCCTCTTCTTCATCACTAGAGATTTTGATTTCCTGAACCTTCCTTTTCTTGGGAGTGGTTTTCTAAACATCCAGAAAGATAAGAGTCAAAGATATCAGCATCTGTATCAGAAAATAGAAAAGGAGAAAGGTACAACAGAAAGTAAATACCTTTGGCGAAGGATTAACAGAAGGGTCTCCCCCTTTGGTGTTTTCAACATCCTTCTTTGTGCTGGTTCTCTTGACAACTATACAAGAAACAAAGATAAATCGAGTGTCGAATGATTAAATCTAAGAACAAAGAGAAAAAAGGAAAGAAAATAATACCTTTCTTGATCTTGTCAAGACCAGTTTAAATGCCTCGCGAAGGTGGTGGGCGAAGTACTTCTCATAGAAGAACTCCTCATTATAATACTGCCTCCACCACCCTTCAAAATTGCTAGAACATAAAAAATTGAGATTGAAGTCAAACATGGTTAGTGCGGTCCGACCAACGTACCTACCAATGTGCTTGGTAGCAGCATCCTCTAAGTAATCTATGTTGTAAAATAATAGCAGTTTCTCTCGAGAATAGATGGGTGATGGGAGTGATTGGACAATGCCGGATTATCGAGAAACAAGATTTGGTTGGTAAGAAATCAAACTTAATTGATTCTTCGAGCTCTTGAATCTCAGTTGCATGATTCTGGGTCGAAGAAACGAATCCCAGATGCCCACGTATTCGTCCTCCAAGTCCTCCTCATTAGTCAAAGGAAATGGTCTAGTAAACCATTCTGGGCTGACTTTTTGACTGGCAAAAGGAGCCATGGTCGAAACAAAATGTTTGCGCTCTGCAAACATCATCACAAAGCTTGTGAAGGCCTTTTGAAATTGTTGACCCTCGTCATTCGGAGTCAGCAAAGCAAGTCTGGTACCTTCGACCCTCCTGTTCAGGATTTCTGGGGCCGCTTCATTGATCTTGTTCTTCTGAGGAAGAAAAGATTCAAAGGTGACATTGAGCCAAAGTTGAAGAAGCCAGAAAGTTCCAGAAAGAAGCAAGTTTGCCCTATCTCCTATGACCTTGAGTTGAGTCACACCATTGCTGATGGACTCATATAGATTGGCCAAAATCAATTCAGCCAGACAGAGGGGGTAGCCGTGATGAAGCTGCATCGCGAGCGTGAGCATCTTCTTAGTCACTTGAAGCGACTTGGTGCAGAAGACGAAACAAGATAACCACATAGCCAGGAAAGCTATATGTTCCACCTTCGACACAGTGCTGGAGGATTTATCATGGAAATGGTTGATGAATGTGGTGTATGTGGGTTTCGTAGCTGAAAACCCAATGACATCTTCAGATAGGTCCTCTGGGTCGAAATAATCGTCAGTCGGTCGAAGACTGGTGATCGCTGCTATGTCGAATAGGGTTGGGGTTACCATTCCACAGGGAAGATGAAATGTGAAGTGGGCGTTATCCCATAAGTATAACGAATATACCAACATAAGAGGACAATAAGACAATCTTGTTTTCGACAGCATCACCAAATCGTAAATCCCCATTTCCTTCCAAACGAGGGTTTGCGCCTTCTCCATTTTATTCAGCCAGTCTGAATACTCAGAAGAGAGATTAGGGCACGATCGAAAGATCATGTTCCCTTTGTTCATGAATTAAAGGTTAATATCCTCCTTAGTCTGAGCGTGTTGCTAGTTAGCTGGAGTCGCATCCTCAGGATCGTCCCTTGGTTTCTTCGCACAACCTATAGGTTTGAGTCTTGGGTGAGTGGGGAAGAAAGCACGATTCTTCATAGGATTATCGATGCATATGGACAGAGGGCCAAACATAGCGTATATATCTTTAGAGTACCTGATAGGAATCAAAAGCTGGGAATCATATGCCTCACGCCTTTCTCTAGTCGTGGGTTCAGAAACAAACTGTGGCCCCTTAGTCGAAGTAGGAGAAGGGCTTGTAGGGAAGATTTCTGGTTGGCGGTGTACATCAACGACATTCTTAGGTTTGGGGTTGTTGGGTGAGTTAGAGAGGAAAGCCATTGTTGAAAGTTAGTAAGGAGCAAAGATGACAATGTAGGATGTTTTCTGCAGAAGAGTTGAAAATGCTAAGTGTTATGAAAGTTCCAAATGAAGAGGCTCAAGACTATTTATAGTGTCCAAAGGGAAGTGTGTCTCGTCAAAGCCATTTAATGTTATGGACATAGTGGGGCACGTGGCACGCTGCAAAGCAATAAACGTGCAGATGATGGGAAATGTTTGACATGCTTGCCTAGGTTCTAGGAGTAATGGTCATAATGATAACATGGTAACGGCTGATTGAAAAGACATCTTGGGAAAAAAGTAATGATGGTTTTGAGAGTGGCACCCGTTGGAAGACGAAAAGCGCATGTTAAGACTTTTGTGGACAGCAAGGGGGACAGGTGTCGAATAGAAAGATCAAAGAATGGCTATTTCTTTTAGCGTCGAAATAAACATTCTTGGGGGGAAATTTGTTGGCTCCTGAATTCGACACCTACTATATATTGGCCTTATAGGACTAAAATAGAACAAATAAAGCCAAGCTGGGAAATATTTCGACGGATGGAAAAAAACATAGAGAAAATATCTGAGTTACACATTGGTCTTCGATCAGGCATCACCATCAAGATTTCGACTAAGAAGGTCCTATGACCTTCGACCAGAAGAACATACCTTCGTGTCAATACCAAAGACGAAGGATATTTGAATTTGAATTGTTGGAGGGAAAGGCGATTTCTCCAGCAGTTAAAGGAAAGCGACGTGGCTGGAAGATAGAGGTCGAGGGACGTGCAGAGGACACTTGTCTTCATCTTAGAGAAAAGCCACCCCTCGACGGTTACGCAGTTTTAGTATAAAATAGGAAGTCTATGTAGTTTTTCCGTGTGTTCAACCTATTGTGCTAGTTACTCAAATATTGTCCAAGTACTCGTTGTGTGTGAAAGGATAAACTGAGAAATGTACGTTGGTGTGATACGGTGGCAGAACCGACTGTTAATACTGGTTTGTGTTTTTTTCCGCAAAATGTCGCGGTAAGCAAGAGTCGCCACCGACTTTTATTTTATCCAACTGGAAAGGAAAAAAGCACAGAAAAATTCCTTTTTCAAGATATTCTGAGTACGGGGGGTAGAATATAGAAAGGGAAGGTATTAGCACCCTTTCTATCTGTGGTTTTCCACGGGCTCTTAGGTACTTTCTCATCATTTTAAAAAATTGCTTCCGTGTTTGTGTGTTTTGAAAAGTTTTTGTTTTACTTCGATTTAACCATTGCTTCTGTCTTCAAGAGTGTTACGAAGTCATTTTGAAAACTTTGTTTGAAAAAGAGTGTAAGTGTGGAAAATTTAGTTTTGAGCAAGTACCTACTAGCATCTACCTACTCGAAAAAAGATCATTTCTGTTCTTGTTTCCTTTAGACAGCGCTATCCCACTATTAGTGAGGAGATAGCACCGTCGTTGGAATTTGTAAGGGTCAATTCGAAAGGGATGTAATGGTCATTGAAGGCAACATGTAAGGATACCTTAGCATTTCGAAGGGACTGTCATCATATATTTGTAGGCAACATCGAGGGACAAGATCATATACCGTAGGCAACTTCGAGGGACATCGAGGAACCATGATCTTTATGATGATTTTAACCGAGGGTCTTTGATAAGGGTATCCCTACATTCAAGGGACATGACCATTGTTTTCCGAGGCAACCAAGTGAGGCATACCCTAAGAGTGAGCACGTGCATGTGTTTGGTTTCAGTTATTTAATCTTTGCACATTTATGGTTAGCTAACCGTTTTAAAGTTAATCATACATTCTTGTCATGCATCCCTAATTATTCATACATCTAACAGTTAATATTTGTGGAATTTAAAGCGCGGAAAATAAGCTAAGCTATTACAAGGCTTCGGGTATTTACATAGCCAAAAACAAACCCTTAAATAAACGATAATGAAAGTAAAAAGGTCCTAATTAATCTATTATAACTTGTGAGCAATTACATTAATATGGTAAAATAAAATAAAGCGCGCGCGAATAAAGAACGAGAGAGAATTAGGGTTTTGACCCCGTCTAACCTAATTGAAAGAAAAATTATTTTTTTGTTGTTTTTTATTATTTCTAAGAAAAAAGAATTAGTTTTTTTTAAAATTAAATACAAAATTAATTAGTAATTAAATTAGTTAAAAAAATAATTAAATGGCATATTTTTGTGTTTTGTTATTTTAAGAAAAAAGAAAATAGAATTAAGTTAGAAACAAAATCCTAATTGTTCTAATTAATTTTAATTTATTTACAAAACAATTAAAGTTACCTAAAATTAAATTAAAACCTAAAATTAATTATTCGAGTTTATTATAAAAAATCAAAGGTTTGTGAAAAATGTTAAGTTTTATGAAAAAAGATTTTAAACAGGAAGAATAAAAATAGGTAAAAGGATAAATAGGAAGGAAGAAAATCAAAACCAATAGGGGTGGTTGTTGAACCCACGCCCTTAACCTTCTCAGGATGTCCGTCTCGCCATGTATTGGTGTCATGTGTTGGCTGTTCTGTTTTGGCCATTTGTGTTTTCGCCTCAACGTTCTGTAGGAAGAAAATCAAAACCAATAGGGGTGGTTGTTGAACCCACGCCCTTAACCTTCTCAGGATGTCTGCCTCGCCATGTATTGGTGTCATGTGTTGGCTGTTCTGTTTTGGCCATTTGTGTTTTGACCTCAACATTCTGTAGGAAGAAAATCAAAACCAATAGGGGTGGTTGTTGAACCCACGCCCTTAACCTTCTCAGGATGTCTGCCTCGCCATGTATTGGTGTCATGTGTTAGTTGTTCTGTTTTGGCCATTTGTGTTTTGGCCTCAACGTTCTGTAATGAACCTGCATGGGATCCTGTCTAAATCTGCAGTGTTGAATCTCATGAACACATTAAATAAATTACTATATATCATGAAATACAAATAAAGCCAATATATGAAAAAATTTAATGTTAAAACCGATTTGACATGTATGAATGATTATACCCTTTTGATCATAGAGATCAAATCAGCCTTACCTTTACTGGAGAAGTGGTGAGATGAATGCTTTTATGCCCTTTTGATCATGAAGATCAAACCAGCCTTACCCTTACTGGAGAAGTAGTGAGATGTGGGTTTGTAATAAGGATTTCAAGGTTTTATGGTTCTTGAAAGAATTTGATATTCTGACAGCGTTGTGGCAAAAAAAAAATTTTCTCCTCTTTTTTTGTGTGAAAAGAATGAAATTATATAATAGAAATTAGAGAGAAAAAAAGGGCTTTGAATGTGTAATTGGGCCTCCAATATTCACTTGAGTTCGTCACGTTCCAGGCTAAATCGCAGGGGCTTAAGTGTAATTTTTGAAGTTGAAATGTGAAAACAAAATGTAGCCGACATTGAGAACTAACTCCTGTCCGAAAATGGGCTCAATCGGATAAATGGTGAATTAGTTATGAATTTTTGAAGTTTCAGCTCAGACAAACTTATTTTGGGCTCTAGTGTCGACTCTGACATGTTCTTCAATAAAAAACTGGTACTGATCGAAGCATAATCCGGTCTCAACTTTTGAAGAAAAGTTGTAGATCTCTGAGTCAGTGACCTTGTGTAAAAAAATGGGCCCGATCCGATAAAAATTGACCGAGTTATGAATTTTCAAAGTTTCGACCCAGATGAAATAATATTCAGCATTCAGGATTTTCGATGCGTCACACGCATTCTGAGCAAAAAACGAAGGCCTTTTGTATATCGTTCGAACTCGAAACCTCCTGCAAAAACTTAGCCAACTCAATTTTTGAAATTTTGGCGTCGGAACCAGCTTGATACGATGAAAATCGACCAAGTTATGATTTTCTGAACATGACGCAAATAAACTTCTATCACAAATTTTATGTACGAAAATACTTGATAAATCCGCACTTTTGAAGACCTTCTGATCGAAATTGGCTTCCATCCGTGAGAGATAAAAACATAGATGACGTTAATATGGAATTTTGGCCACTAGAACGGGTTCAAAACGAGCCACGGGCTTCAAGTTATGAATTTTTTAGCGCGTAAAAACTGCACTTTCAGCATACTTTTTCACCATATTTCTTCGAAAAAACTCACACATTCGGATACCTTCTTTAAAGAATTGACTCTTGAGCCGAACCTGAATTTGAGAATACGTTATCAGAGATATCTTGGCGAAAGGACACTTGAATATGACGCGCCGGGTTGGACTTGTGAATCTTTGAACCCCAGATCATTATAAAACGACGAACCGATCTTCAGCACGGAAAATACTCTGAGAATATCCATTGACAAAATAAACGTCACTTGTAACCTGAAGAAGCTTGATAAATATACCTTTATTCCATAACCATAAAACCAATAATATGCGTGTATGAAAAGAGGACAAATTTTGGGGTACAACAGCTGCCCCTGTTCAATCTTCTTAAACCTGAAGATTTAGATTGGCTTGTCTGTCTTTCATGATCTGAAGGTGGAAGATGATTGAACACTAGAATGCCCAGAAATTTGCACTCGTCTGTAATGATGCTTGACTATGTTGGTAGTATCAGGAATGAGCTTACAAATGCCATTTGGAGGAGATGACGGGAGGTCACCGGAGATGGGCTTAAAGATGCCATCTAGAGGATGTTGATTTCTCGAGATATTCCTTTGATGAGAATTCCTGTTCCTATCATTGAGGAGGAATCTGCTGAGGAATGTTGGTCTCTGTCTTGGGAGAAATAGAATTTTAGGAGCTTCAATTGTCTGTTAATCTACTGGGGAATTAACTCCGGCTTGAGGAAGCAGAAGTGAATTGCGTATCTAGTCGTGTATAGGCTGCATTGCGACCTACTAGGGAAAGGTGAAACCGATCGTGTTTGATAGGTCCGAGTCTTACAGTGTTGTGGACTACTGTCTGGAGATAAGAGAAAAGAAATATGGATGGTAAGGTTATGAGAAGGAACCTGGATAGTAGGGCTTATGGGAAGGAACCTGGGTAAGGTTGCTTCATGAGGAGTTTGAATAAAACTGCATCTGAACTGAGAAGGAACCTGGGTAAGGTTTCTTTGTGAGGAGTTTGGGTAAAACTGCATCTGAACCGAGAAAGAACCTGGGTAAGGTTGCTTTGTGAGGAGTTTGGGTAAAACTGCATCTGAACCAAGAAGGAACCTGGGTAAGGTTGCTTTGTGAGGAGTTTGGGTAAAACTGCATCTGAACCGAGAAGGAACCTGGGTAAGGTTGCTTTGCTAAGAGTTTGGGTAAAACTACATCTGAACCGAGAAGAAACCTGGGTAAGGTTGCTTTGCGAGGAGTTTGGGTAAAACTGCATCTGAACCGAGAAGGAACCTAGGTAAGGTTGCTTTGCGAGGAGTTTGAGTAAAACTGCATCTGAACTGAGAAGGAATCTGGGTAAGGTTGCTTTGCGAGGAGTTTGGGTAAAACTGCATCTGAACCGAGAAGGAACCTGGGTAAGGTTGCTTTAGGATGAGTCTGGGTAAAACTACATCGGGAAATTGTAAGGAGGAACCTGGGTAAGGTTGCTTCAGGATGAGTCTGGGTGAAACTACATCGGGAAATTGTAAGGAGGAACCTGGGTAAGGTTGCTTCAGGATGAGTCTGGGTGAAACTACATCGGGAACTGAGAAGGAACCTGGGTAAGGTTGCTTCGGGATAAGTCTGTGTAAAACTTCAGGAGGAACCTGGGTAAGGTTACTTCGGGATAAGTTTGTGTAAAACTTCAGGAGGAACCTGGGTAAGGTTACTTTGTGATAAGTTCGTGTAAAAATTCAAGAGGAACCTGGGTAAGGTTACTTTGTGATAAGTCCGTGTAAAACTTCAGGAGGAACCTGGGTAAGGTTACTTTGTGATAAGTTCGTGTAAAACTTCAAGAGGAACCTGGGTAAGGTTACTTTGGGATGAGTTCGTGTAAAACTTCAAGAGGAACCTGGGTAAGGTTACTTTGTGATAAGTTCGTGTAAAACTTCAAGAGGAACCTGGGTAAGGTTACTTTGTGATAAGTTCGTGTAAAACTTCAAGAGGAACCTGGGTAAGGTTACTTTGGGATGAGTTCGTGTAAAACTTCATTCAGAAATATATGAGAAAGGACCCGTGTAAGATTTTTCAGGATAAACCCGTGTGAAGCTGCATTTAGGAGAAACTCGTGTAAGATTTCTTCGTGACGAACCCGTGTAAAGTTGCATTTGATCGTGCAGATAATTACTCTGTTTAGTTTCCAGAGTTAATCTTGAACTTGCTGGAAGTTGTTGATGATAACCATCTTTCCTGAAAAGGTACATGATTAATCGTATATGATGCATGACATGCATTGTATGATGATGTTCTCAAAATAAATGAGATTATGCTGTATGAAATATGTATGCGCACGTCATGATATATGAACATGAAATGCTATTGTGGCACGTCCGAGTTTGGGAAAATAAATCCCTGACTGTTGTTGGAGAATAAAGAGTTTCGCTCGCTGGGGATAACAACCAAAGATGATTTGAGAATAACTTGGCCGGAGAATAATTCCACTGGAGAATAAACTGACAAGAAAAAAATGACTCTATGGGGAAGAGATACTCTGTCAGAAGATCCGCTGATTTGGAGCAATAACCTCGGTTGGGGATGAATTATCGTTGCTGGTGATGGTGAACTCTGTCGGAGATAAAATTTCTGTCTGTGGAAGAAATAAACTCCACTGAGGATGGTCTTCCATTGTTGGTGAAAGATGAACTCTGCTTGGGGAGAATTAACACCACTGCTTTTGGATATTTCTTACTCTGCGGGGAGTGTAGATGTTACTGGGACGTGTGCTGAGGATATGACAATGTCTTCGCATCAAGACTTTCCTGCCCCTGTACCTGCTGGAGAAAGTGTCTGCGGAGGCTTTGTGGATTGAGTGCCATCCCAACTTATGAGGTGCTTGGTAACTACCGATCGGAATGATAAGTCTTCTACTGATAGGAAAGTGACAAGATAACGGGACATAGTCGTACGCTTTAATTCCTAACTTTTTCCTGGACTGTCTTTTCAGATTTTCAGTCCACCGGGATACCCTTTTTTGCCCAAGCCGCCTTCTCAGGTTTTCGACTTGCCGGGTATACAAATCTTTTTTGTTTTTATCCCTAATTTTTGCCCGAACCTTTTGGTTCCCCGGGACGCCCTTGTTTTGCCTAGGTGTGTCAACCTAGCGGGTCTTTGTTCATGCACAGTATTTTTTGACTATGTCCACGCTCTCAGGGTGTAGGGAGTTGTCACTGTCGGTAGTGTTGTGTTGCCACACTACCAGAAGATGTTCGTTTGATCATACAAGATTCGTTGTTGGAATTCATGTCCAATGCCCCAAGTGATTCAAATGGATATCTGCCCCTGGCTATTTGGCATCTTTGAGAGATTCCTTGAATCTTGACTTGACGACCCCAAATGATGGACAATGATCATGCCGTTCCCCTTGGTTGAAAGTGTTTTTTTTCCACTTGAGGTGATCCTTTTTATTGAGAAGGTTTTTGTTCACTAGATATTCGTCATGCGAATTTCTCTGATGTTGAACAAATAGTCATATGCAAACAATGTTATTTTAAGAATGCAAAGCTTACGTCTGTCTTGAAGTTTGAAAATTCATTTTTCAGTAAAACAAACAAATTTTGTAAAAGTGTGATGTCAACTCAGGATTTATAGCAAACCTTATAGGAGTCAAGATACCTTCTGTAACAATATGCTTTCGAACTAACCCATGCTTCAGTTAGGACTTTTAAGGGTTATAATGTGACCTGGTTCACGGTTTAATAAACAATGGATAAAGGCTCAAATTTTATTTGTACCCACCTGTTCTTCGTGATGTTCTTCGATCCTAAACTCAGCTAATTGTCCATTTAGATCCCGTTTGAGTCTTGGAATATTGTCCTTGATGTTCCGGTGATGGTTCGGATACTGACAGTTTATTTTGAATAGGCAGTCATTTTGTAATCTTTTTTTTTGCCGAGGATTTGTGATAACCTCTTTTTTTTTTTGGTTTTACTATCCCTGTTTTTTGCCTGAACTGTTTCTTTTGTGATTACAGTCAGCGGGATACCCTAGTTTTTTTCTTAAGTCTCCTTCATAGATTTTGGCTTAATGGGCTTTTATTTCGAGAGATAATGATTGCCTGTCTTGACGATTATAGGGAACCATCGCCGTCTTTTGTTTTGGAAGGACGCCTTTGAAGCCATTCATTGTGCACCTGGATTAACTGAGAAAACTACCTTGCCCCAGGTTGTGATTAAGGGTTTTAATTTGTGTGAAAAGAAAAAATCCTACTTCTTTGGCTCAAAGGGGTTGACTAGGGATTATCTTCCTTATAACTCCACTGTTTAGGATTTGAAACAACGCCTGTACATCGTCAGCAGGGTCTGTTCAAAAGCATACTGTAGAGATTTTGATATAATTTTCGTCATCCTCCCTCTAAAGGCTCAGAGCTTTTGTTCGAGAGTTGAATATCATAAAAAGGAAAGCAATTTAAATATAGTGAATACGAATGAATTGATTCAAAATAGACATATGCAATGCATTGATAAAGTAACAGAGTTTGACATGAATATATGTTCGAACAATCAAAATAAAATTGCAAATTGAAAATTCTAATGAACAAAAGCCTCTTCGTCTGGTCTTGTCACTTCAGAGGACGTGCCTTGGAGGGATGGTAGAAGAACTCAGCCTGACCATCTTGTGTAAACTCCAGCACTCCTTGATGGGTAAATTCCGCAAGTGCACAGAAATATCGAAGTAATATAAAAGATTGTCGAACCACAGAGACCAATGTCAACCTACTACAATCTATCGCTACTTTGTAAAGCTAGGGCTAATGAATAATTGGATTTTTGGGGGAGATTAAGAACTAAAACTAAAAATGACTTTAGAAAATATAATAATAAAGAGATACCGGAATATGACTTTCGCGTTCCTGAAGGACTTATAGAAAATGGGTACTAATAACGACTATAACTTTGTTCCGTAGAATATATTAACTTAAAGACTCTGTCTCACGCTCTCACGTTATTAACTAAAGCCATACTTCCTAGTCCCAAGATTTTGCTCTCGCTCGCCCGGTAACTAAGAAATATATTTTGAAAGTCAATTATATCTTAAACGCGTCTAAAGCGCTCTCGCTGTATTTAGATTTGTTACCTAATTTCCACTATCTGGTTCGCTCCTCACGCTCTCGCGGTCTCGGCTTAAACCTTAATTAATTTCCCACTCTCGTGGCAAAATCATGTTAAATAATCTTTCACTCTCGTGACAAGGCTATTTAAATTAGACTTGGAAATTAAGACCAAAACATAATTCTAATCATAAATTTGCACCTATTATTTTCTAACGAGCCCGTTGGCGACAACGGTCCTCATACTCCGGACTCAAGAATATTTAGCCAGACATGTTGCTAATTAAAAATGCATAAATAATTATAGTTACGATGAAAAACGACATAGAAATTAAATTTGAAAAAAAAAATAGTAATAATAATTAATGCGATAAAAAATAATAGCAATGATAATAATAATAATAATAATAATAATAATAAAGCGGTAAAATGAAGAACCTGTAAATGCAGAAAATGGAAACTGAATTAATGCTAACACTGGAATTCGGAAAATGCTGGCACGCTTGAAAATCGGATACAAAATGAAAATAAAAGAAAAATAACACCTAAAACTAATGGTGTGGTAGTTCCTCGGTGTGAGAAACTACCAATTTTACATGGTGAATATTTCTGCCTAAAAACTAAAACAATAGAAATTGGAATTACAAAGAGAGAGCCCTCCTTCTTGTTGCAAACTGCCTTCTAATTTATATTCCTATGATAACTTGTTTTTGGTGAGAGAAAAAAGGAAGACATGGTGTGATCATGGAGAGAGTATTAAGGAAGACTTGGTTGGAGAAAAAATAGGAGAAAGTGGTTTGATTGTTGCAAATGAAGCTAGTTGGTTGAAAAAGTCTTGTGACGAGGGGCAATGCATGTGACGTGGGGCACACATGCATTAAGCATGCCGATCGTCAGGGGCAGGTTCTTTAATACGCGCTGGAAAAGGTCTCGTGACGACCGTCAAGGGTGGGTGACGCCGTCACCCTTTATTTTTTGCTTGTGCCGATCGTTACGGTGGGTGTGACGACCGTTTCACTTTCCTTGTGCTTGTGCTGGTCGTTACGGTGGGTGTGACGACCGTTGCACTTTCCTTGTGCCTTTGGTTCTTCGTGGGCCTTTTTCTTTTCTTTTATATTTTATGCATTTTTACTTCATTTGTACCCCCCCCCCCCCCCCATTTCTTCCTTTTCTCAAACAAGCCTTGTAAACATTAAATTCCTGAAATACATTAAAATACCAATATAATACCAACATAAAGCAACTTAATTAAAATAAAATAGAGACATAAATTATGTTAATCAAGCCAAATATACTATTCATTTTCGTGTTATCACTCCTTCATCAATCAAGTCCTGAATTTTATTTTTCAATGCCCAACAGTCATCAGTATCATGCCCCGGGCTGTTGGAATGGTCTGCACACCTTGCATCAGGATTATAGTTAGGGGAAGAAGTCTTGGGATTCAGATGATGTTCTACCAACGTAATCAGATTCATCCTTAACAGGTGTTGCAAAGCTTGAGACAACAATATGTTGAGTTTGGTAAACGACCTTTTGGGTATATCCGGCTTACTCTGATTAACCCGTTGTTTTTGGAGAAGTTGTTGTTGGACCCGTGATGTAGTAGCAACTTGGAAAGGTCCACTCTTCACCAAACCAACCTTTTGTCTTCTTGGAGGTTGATCAATTCCTTGGTCCCCGACCTCGACTGTTTGCTTCATACTGTTGTATCCGTCTTGATGACGTTGGTTGATGATGGCTTTAAGCTCTTCCTGTCTTTGGGCTAGGCCTTGGATAAGAACCATTTGCCCCAACATCTGGGTTCTCATTGCACCTACCCCAGCTTGCAGTTGTTCCAGCCGTTCGTCCTTATTGTCTTCAGGACTTTTCTTGACCAAATTTCCAACGAGGAGTGTTTTCAACTCTCCCTGCCCCTTGGATAGGTTTAGGAATATTTCCCTGAATTGAGCTTCTTGAGTTTGAAGATCTCTGTTGTCTTGTTTGAGAGCCATTGCTGAAATAAACAGCAAGAACATGAGAGACCTGTAATGGAAGATGTATTATGCAATGATATGTATGATATATGTATGCAATGTTTTCAAGGATCTCGCGGGGTAAACAAGAAACTGTTAGAATTTTATTGCAGCTTGATTGAAGAAACTTCACGTCGTTAAAAGTCCTTCTTCAAGAGTAAAGCTCACCATATCGAGTGGGTCATAACCACTGACTCAAGTGACCGTGTTTTGATCTCTAGACAACATTGGCTAGAGGAAAATAAATCCCCTTTGCCCCTTTCTAGACGTTTGATTTACCATAACCTGCATCACAAACCCTTGAGATCCTTGAAATGGTTAAGGAAATGTTAAGGCATGATGTTGTGATGTGTATGTTATGTCTTTAAGCAAAAGTGCGAGGTGATGTAAACAAGTAAATCTGGCAAGAAATCCAAGTTATTGGATAAGGACTGTAAACAAAACCTACAAGGAACTCATGTTGTCAGATAATGAAAATGTGCAAGTAGTTCGAGTTGAAAGCACACAAGTCACACAAACAGCCTTAGGTTTAGGCTTGCATGGAGTCTAGGTACTACCCTCTTGAAGTTCAGTTGGTTCAACCTGTCCTAATAATAGTAACCGGGTTCTAGAGGTTCTCAATATCACTGACCATCCTCCATCGGTCATAGTTTCAGCTCACACAATATTTTCTTGCAGCCGGAACCATCTCGAGAGTATGGTCTCAATGAGTGTAGCATCTCGCTACTTCCTATGGCCAAGTTGGTTAATTATAGGTTCTAAGGTCAGTTGATGCTTAATGAACCATATAGCAGCCCCATATTCTCCTTGTTGCTCCACAAGGGATATTGGTACCAACTAATGTGCCACATCAACATAGCTACTGCTTCAACCGTATCGGTCTATGCCGTACAGTTCCATCACAGTCTATTGCTACTTACCTAAAAGGTATCCCCCAGATCCAGGTTAGGATCTATAGTAACTCCGATACAAAGCCCACAAAGATAAAACAATCAAATCAAACAATATAAAACAATATGATGAACTAATCCTAAGGTACACCCCACTTATTACGAATCCCAGTAGAGTCGTCAGTTCTGTGATACGGTGGCAGAACCGACTGTTAATACTTATTTGCGTTTTTTGTTTGCAAAATGTCGCGGTAAGCAAGAGTCGCCACCGACTTTTATTTTATCCAACTGGAAAGGAAAAAAGCACAGAAAAATTCCTTTTTCGAGATATTCTGAGTACGGGGGGTAGATTATAGAAAGGGAAGGTATTAGCACCCTTTCTATCCGTGGTTTTCCACGGGCTCTTAGGTACTTTCTCATCATTTTAAAAAATTGCTTCCGTGTTTGTGTGTTTTGAAAAGTTTTTGTTTTACTTCGATTTAACCCTTGCTTCTGTCTTCAAGAGTGTTACGAAGTTGTTTTGAAAACTTTGTTTGAAAAAGAGTGTAAGTATGGAAAATTTGGTTTTGAGCAAGTACCTACTAGCATCTACCTAATCGAAAAAAGATCGTTTCGGTTCTTATTTCCTTTAGACAGCGCTATCCCACTATTAGTGAGTAGGTAGCACCGTCGTTGGAATTTGTAAGGGTCAATTCGAAAGGGACGTAATGGTCATTGAAGGAAACATGTAAGGATACCTTAGCATTTTGAAGGGACTGTCATCATATATTCGTAGGCAACATCGAGGGACAAGATCATATACCGTAGGCAACTTCGAGGGACATCGAGGGACCATGATCTTTATGATGATTTTAACTGAGGGTCTTTGCTAAGGGTATCCCTACGTTCGAGGGACATGACCGTTGTTTTCCGAGGCAACCAAGTGAGGCATACCCTAAGAGTGAGCATGTGCATGTGTTTGGTTTCAGTTATTTAATCTTTGCACATTTAGGGTTAGCTAACCGTTTTAAAGTTAATCATACATTCTTGTCATACATCCCTAATTATTCATACATCTAACAGTTAATATTTGTGGAATTTAAAGTGCGGAAAATAAGCTAAGTTATTACAAGGCTTCGGGTATTTACATAGCCAAAAACAAACCCTTAAAAAAACGATAAATGAAAGTAAAAAGGTCCTAATTAATCTGTTACAACTTGTGAGCAATTACATTAATATGGTAAAATAAAATAAAGCGCGTGCGAATAAAGAACGAGAGAGAATTAGGGTTTTGACCCCGTCTAACCTAATCGAAAGAAATTTTTTTTTTGTTTTTAATTATTTCTAAGAAAAAAGAATTAGGTTTTTTTTTTTAAAATTAAATACAAAATTAATTAGTAATTAAATTAGTTAAAAAAATAATTAAATGGCCTATTTTTGTATTTTGTTATTTTAAGAAAAAGAAAATAGAATTAAGTTAGAAACAAAATCCTAATTGTTCTAATTAATTTTAATTTATTTACAAAATAATTAAAGTTACCTAAAATTAAATTAAAACCTAAAATTAATTATTCGAGTTTATTATAAAAAATTAAAGGTTTGTGAAAAATGTTAAGTTTTATGAAAAAAGATTTTAAACAGAAAGAATAAAAATAGATAAAAGGATAAATAGGAAGGAAGAAAATCAAAACCAATAGGGGTGATTGTTGAATCCACGCCCTTATCCTTCTCAGGATGTCTGCCTCGCCATGTATTGGTGTCATGTGTTGGTTGTTCTGTTTTGACCATTTGTGTTTTGGCCTCAACATTCTGTAGGAAGAAAATCAAAACCAATAGGGGTGGTTGTTGAATCCACGCCCTTAACCTTCTCAGGATGTCTGCCTCACCATGTATTGGTGTCATGTGTTAGTTATTCTGTTTTGGTCATTTATGTTTTGGCCTCAACGTTCTGTAATGAACCTGCATGGGATCCTGTCTAAATCTGCAGTGTTGAATCTCATGAACACATTAAATAAATTACTATATATCATGAAATACAAATAAAGCCAATATATGAAAAAATTAAATGTTAAAACCGATATGACATGTATGAATGATTATACCCTTTTGATCATGGAGATCAAACCAGCCTTACCCTTACTGGAGAAGTAGTGAGATGGATGCTTTTATGCCCTTTTGATCATGAAGATCAAACCAGCCTTATCCTTACCGGAGAAGTAGTGAGATGTGGATTTGTAATAAGGATTTCAAGGTTTTAGGGTTCTTGAAAGAATTTGATATTCTGACAGCATCGTGGCAAAAACTTTTTTTTCTCTTCTTTTTTTGTGTGAAAAGAATGAGATAATATAATAGAAGTTAGAGAAAAAAAATGGGCTTTAAATATGCAATTGGGCCTCCAATATTCACTTGAGTTCGTCACGTTCCAGGCTAAATCACAGGGGCTTAAGTGAAATTTTTAAAGTTGAAATGTGAAAACAAAATGTAGCCGACATCGAGAACTAACTCCTGTTCGAAAATGGATTCAATCGGATAAATGGTGAATTAGTTATGAATTTTTGAAGTTTCAGCTCAGACAAACTTATTTTGGGCTCCAGTGTCGACTCTGGCACGTTCTTCAATAAAAAACTGGTATTGATCGGAGCATAATCCGGTCTTGACTTTGGAAGCAAAGTTGTATATCTCTGAGTCAGTGACCTTGTGTAAAAATATGGGCCCGGTCCGATAAAAATTGATCGAGTTATGAATTTTCGTAGTTTCGACCCAGATGAAATAATATTCAACATTCAGGATTTTCGACGCGTCACACGCACTATGAGCAAAAAACGAAGGCCTTTTGGATACCGTTCGAACTCGATACCTCCTGCAAAAACTTAGCCAACTCAATTTGTGAAATTTTGGCGCCAGAACCAGCTCGATACGATGAAAATTGACCAAGTTATGATTTTCTGAACATGACGCAAATAAACTTCTATCACAAATTTTATGTACGAAAATACTTGATAAATCTGCACTTTTGAAGACCTTCTGATCAAAATTGGCTTCCATCCGTGAGAGATGAAAACGTAGATGACGTCAATACGAAATTTTGGCCACTGGGACGGGTTCAAAACGAGCCACGGTCTTCAAGTTATGAATTTTTTAGCGCGTAAAAACTACACTTTCAGCACACTTTTTCACCATATTTCTTCGAGAAAACTCACAAATTCGGATACCTTCTTTAAAGAATTGACTCTTGAGCCGGATATGAATTTGAGAATACGTTATCAAAGATATCTTGGCGAAAGGACACCTGAATATGACGCGCCGGGTTGGACTTGTGAATCTTTGAACCCCGAATCGTTGCAAAACGGCGAAACGATCTTCAGCACGAAAAATACTCTGAGAATATCTATTGAGGAAATAAACGTCACTTGTAACCTGAAGAAGCTTGATAAATATACCTTTATTCCATAACCATAAAACCAATAATATGCGTGTATGAAAAGAGAGCAAATTTTGGGGTACAACAGCTGGAAACACCACTTTTCATTGATAAAGTCTTTTTTACATTACTTTGATCTTATTTTGCAAAGTTACTTTTTCTGCATCTTTACTTGCATTTCTATTAACTTTCCTACTTTCTAAAACCACAAGCATCTTATCTTTGGTCGAACCTGTGTTCTTCCTAGACATCTATTTTCATTAGTGGCAGTAGCCACATTAACCACCCTTGTGGGATTATGGGCAGTGTCAGCGTTCGTCATATCTTGGGCCCCTTCGGTAAAGCCTTCTATGCCATCAGCATCTGGAATTCTTTCATCCTGATTTCCCCCTCCAGCATATTTTCCTTTTCTGTTACAGCTATGGCATCAGTGGCCTCCTCGTCTTCTTCGACTTCCTGTATCTGATCGATCCCGCGAGTAACCAAAAGGACTTTCCTTTTTGGAGGATCAGCGGTTGTTTACCAAAAACCACGGTAAACAAATAAACAACCATTAGTAAATGTTACGATAATTGATAAACAACACCAAACATCAGCAACTCAACATATACATATTCACCAGTATTCCATCATGTTAATCCATTATAACATCAACACATCATAAGATAAACTCCATGATTTGTTAATCAATCATACAAGTCATCACAAACATCCCTACATTAGACTCATGAATACCACTCAATTTTTTCACCAAGCACTATCATGAGGTAGCATTGTGCGTTAGCTTTCCAACACTTTAAACTGCGCGTCAAATGGAGTTACAGAACCCTAGTTACGACATTTTCAAGCAACATGTGCTGTCAGTTTTGTCGGGTGAGAATCTTGCTCGCCGAGTGAGGTTTCGAACCCATAACCCCCTCCTTTTCCATGTATAACTTGCCATGCGATCCTCTGCTATTGCCGGGAGAAAACGCTCAAACCTGCATAACTTAAAATATAATTTTTACCATTTGAGGCCTTCCGGACCTCCGATTTCGATTCGATAAAAAGCCTTAGTCTCATAATTCAACATATAACAATTATCTAATAATTAAAACAAAAATTTAACACATTTAATCCCATAAATTTCATATTCCTCCCAAGACCTTCAAAACCCAAACAATGGTGAAATACTTTGACAACTCAAAACAAAAACACAACCATACAAAATGCACGAAAATCATAAATAAAAACAACACATAATCATCAAAACATAAAAAAAAAATAGAATTAAGAAAATCCCATTTTTCTTATTGGAGGTTAAGCGAACATCTCTACCCTTTCATGATTAAGGCAATCTTAGATGGATAATCCCATCTTACCTTAGATTTCCAACAAAAACACCTTCTTCCTTGAGTTCTTCTTGATGGAAAATTAAGACACAATAACATATCAATATTCACAGGATATAAAATTCTCCACACTTGTAGGAACCTTGAGGATCAACAACAAATTTAAGACGACAAATCAAACAAGTAATAACACAAAAGAACACCAATATTTTTAACGTGAAAACCCATTAATATGACAGTAAAAACCAAGACTTGTCCAGACCAAATAAATAGCTCCACTATAATCAATTAAGGGTACAAGAGAGTCTTAAATTGATTCACAAAATATTGATAACAACAATGCAAATCACAAAGAAAACTAGCTTACAAATAAGAATCAAATGCTGAAAAATTACCCAAATCTACAGCTTTAGTGCGAAGCAGATATCTCTCAGCTCACAACTTATTTTAAAATTATGAACACTCAAAAGGTAGATACATGTGTTGAAAACATGCCCTCAAAATTTTAGCTCGATCCTATGGTGAACGAAACCAGGGATCATCAATTTAGTGAGACTGGTTACAGAAAAATTGGAATGTGTTTCTTTCCTTATTTTCTCTCTATCTCTCTCAACCCTAAATTGACACTTTCCACTTAAATAAGTGAAATAAATGGGCTATTCATATTTGGGTCTTTCTCCACATAGGAAGGGAGCCTAATCCCCATAAATCTCCCCCTCGCAACTATGTGAAGGAAATCGCCAAACTGGTGACATCACAACAAGCTTCAAATTTTCCTCTTGATAATGCTTTAGTCATCATATCAGAATCATTATTATTTGTATGAGCTTTATCTAACTCCAACAACTTAGCATCCAAAACATCATGTATCTAATAATATCTCACAATAATGTGTTTGGACCTATTATGAAAATTCAGATTCTTACCAAGATGAATAACATTTTGACTATCAACAAATAACACATATTTGTATTTAACAAAACCAAGCTCCTGCAAAAATTTCTTCAACCATAATAACTCTTTGTATGCTTCGGTAATGGCAATGAACTCAGGCTCTGTAGTAGGCAATGCTTCACACTTTTATAATATGTACTGTCAAGCCACACAACTCCCCCTGCAAATTTAATCATGTAGCCCGAAGTGGACTTTCTGGAATCAATGTCTCCAGCCATATCTGAGTCACAGTACCCCACTAGAGTAGGTGTATCTCCTCCAAAGAAAATCCTCATACAATTAGTACCGCGAAGATATCTTAAAATCCATTTTACAGCTTTCCAATGCTCTCTACCTGGATTTGACAAAAATCTGGTGACCATACCAACAACATGTGTTATATCTGGTATTGTACATACCATTTCATACATCAAACTTGTAACACCCCTTCTAAATAACCCGCGAATATATTAATTAAATCAGAGTAACATGGAAAACAGGGATGTCACAATCCAAGATAAATATAAAAACCTCAAATCTACAGTTATCATGCTTTAATGAAGGAATTATTAAGATAAATATTCAAATCAATATCATGTTCTACACAGCGGAAATGTCTCAAAACCGGAATAACTTCACTTCATAAGTATTCCCAACATAAATTAAACAATAGAGTATAAAATAAAACTCATCATTCAAACATTTCCCCCAGTGTTACAACCTATCAGAGAACGACACTGACACGCGGACTTAAAGTAACATAGCTCTAGAGCCATCCTCACCAACTCCTGAGCTGCTAACTTTAATCTGAAATTGTTAAAGTAAGGGTGAGATTTCTCATAATTAACATGCATTATAAGCTTCTCAATCAACATTATATCACAAGCATATTATTTCACCCATTTTAGCATAAATTCAGGTTCAACACGCAGTTCCAATCATACAAGTCATTATGCACAAATCAATAATCAACCAAAGAATTATAACACTGTAAGACATCCTAACATGTTACAATTCCATGCAAACACAAATGTAGACACAATGCATGTGGTACCAACACGTGACCAAGTCACCCAACACTGATCCATCATCAACCGGATACAACAACCATCGATTCGTCCATAAACACCCGGACACGAATCCAGCCTAACCACCCATCATCACCCGGGTATCGGTTAACGGTAATACAAGTCAAATTCCATACAATGGGAATTAACTTCACCAAAACAATGCATATGCACGCACATCACCAGCATGCAACATCAAATCAGTCTATGAAATACATCAATTTATCATAACTGAACCAAAACCAAAAAAAACATGATAACATTATTTATCATACACACATCAAACAGCATAAACATGCACTTCATCCACCAAGACCTGATACAATCAATTATCATGGATACACCATTGCATATACACCAAATATGCACATAATAACAAACCGCATAATCGGAAAGTCAACACATTTTCAAAATAAAATCAAGTTACAGTTATTTTCTTCATTTTATAAAATAGAGTATTTAATTTAAGAAACAACGTCCAAAACGACGACTAAAATGGAATTACAGTTTGAAAGTTACGGATTTTTAAAGTTTAATATTTTTCAAAAAGTTACAGCAGAACCCAGTTCCTACATATGCAGGAACCGGTTCCTGCGAAGTTCAAAAATCACGTTTCTAGAAAATGTATGGGAACCCGGTTCCTACCTATACAGGAACCGGTTCCTACGTGCATTTTTGCCAGTTTTTATAAATTCACACAGTGGAACCCGGTTCCTCCCCACTGGGAACCGGTTCCCACGACCATCTATAGCAGAAACTCCAATTCTGTTGACAGCAGGTTGTTCATGATTCAATTCCAACATTCCATTATGAATGACCACATCAATTAACACCAGAATCACCCAAGTAACATCAACATAATGTCAAATAACACAATTCAACCATTCCTAACAATCCTATATCATGCAATTGGTTCAATTCCACACAATTTGACAACATTAGGGACAAATTCTACAAACCTAGAAAATCCTAAATTGAGATTCCTAACATGCTTAATCAATTCTATTGATCCTAAAATCTATAAGGCATAGTAATTAATCGAAATCACCCCTTACCTCGCGATGATCCTTCGAATTCACGGCGTTTGGCTTTTTCCTCTCTTCTCTTCTCTTCTCCAATTTCACGTATAATGACTTTTTTCCAAATAACCTTCTTTTTCTTTTCCTTTTATTATATTCCAAATAATAGTAATAAATTAGTTATTATTTAGTAGAGCTTTTTACTTCACACACCTCTAATTCAACCTTACACCCCCCGGTCTTCCTTTTTAATTTCATAATTAATTCATCCATTTAATCCAAAATATTATTAATTAAGCCTTTAATTAATTTAATAATTAAATTCCTAATTATTTAACACTTGAATTAATTTGGGGTGTCACAACTCTCCCCAACTAAAAGAGTTTTCGTCCTCGAAAACATACCTTAGACGAACAGTTCGGGATACGAGTCCTTCATCTGGCTCTCCAGCTCCCAAGTGACATTTCCATCTGCTTGTCCTCCCCAAGCCACTCTTACCAACGCGATCTCCTTGCCTCGCAACTATTTCAACTTCCGATCCTCAATTCTCGCAGGTACCGCTTCCACAGTCAAATTCTCTCGTACATGTATATCGTCTACCCGAATCTCATGAGACGGATCAGCAATGTACTTCCTCAACTGGGATACATGAAAGACATCATGCAAATTTGCAAGTGACGGCGGCAAAGCAATCTGATAAGCAACTTTCCCAACTCTCTTGGTAATCTGAAACGGACAAATAAAACGTGGAGTCAACTTCTTTGACTTTAAAGCTCGACCAATACCAGTCATCGGAGTAACTCGCATAAAAAATGTTCTCCTTCGCTAAACTCAAGATCTTTCCTCCTCTTATCGTGATAACTTTTCTGACGACTCTGAGAAGTCCTCATCTTCTCCTGAATCATCTTAATCTTTTCCGAAGTCTGTTGGACAATTTCCGGTCCAATCACAGCACTCTCTCCAGATTCATACCAACACAACGGTGACCGACACCTCCTACCATACAATGCCTCAAACGGAGCCATACCAATGCTCGAATGAAAACTATTGTTGTAGGTAAACTCAATCAATGGTAGATAACTATCCCAAGCTCCACCTTTCTCCAACACACAAGCTCTTAACAAATCTTCCAACGACTGAATCGTTCTCTCCGTCTGACCATCTGTCTGTGGATGATAAGCGGAACTCAAACGTAACTTAGTACCCAAAGCTTCTTGCAATCCCATCCAGAATTTAGATGTAAACCTCGGATCTCGATCCGACACAATACTAGAAGGAATACCGTGCAAACTCACAATCTTCTCAACATATAATTCTGCCAACCTTTCCATCGGATAATCCATTCTTATCAGAATAAAGTGAGCAGATTTCGTCAACCGATCAACAATAACCCAGATAGAATCACAATTCTTCGATGTCCTTGGCAAACCAGACATAAAATCCATAGAGATTCCATCCCATTTCCATTCCAGAACAAACAACGGTTCCATCAATCCTGACGGTTTCTGATGCTCAATCTTCGACTTCTGACAAACCAAACAAGCATACACAAACTCAGCAATTTCCTTTTTCATTCCCGGCCACCAAAACAACTTCTTCAAATCATGGTACATTTTAGTAGCACCAGGATGAATACTCAATCCACTACGATGTCCTTCTTCCAAAATACTCTTCCTAATCTCTGCAACATCCGGAACACACACCCTATTACCAAATCTCATAACACCATCCTCATCAATCCGGAACTCGCCTCCTTGACCTTGGTTGATCAATGTCAATTTATCAACTAACCCAACATCGGACTTCTGTCCATTCCGAATTTCTTCCAGAATACCACTAGTCAGTTTCAACATACCCAATTTCACACTATTCGGAGTAGTTTCACATACCAAACTTAAATCTCTGAACTGCTCAACCAAATCTAACTCACGGACCATTAACATCGACATATGCAAGGACTTCCTACTCAAGGCATCCGCAACAACGTTTGCCTTACCAGGATGGTAATTCAAACCGAAATCATAATCCTTTAGAAATTCTAACCATCTCCTCTGCCTCATATTCAACTCTTTCTGATCAAAGAGATACCTCAGACTTTTGTGATCACTGAACACCTCAAACCGAGAACCATATAAATAATGCCTCCACAACTTCAAAACAAACACAACAGCTGCCAACTCCAAATCATGAGTCGGATAATTCCTTTCATGTACTTTCAATTGTCTCGAAGCATAAGCCACCACGTGCTTATCTTGTATCAACACACCACCTAATCCCATTAATGATGCGTCACAATACACAACAAAAGACTTAGTCGGATTTGGAAAAATCAAGATCGGAGCACTTGTCAACCTCCTCTTCAGATCTTGAAATCCTTTCTCACATTCAACATCCCAAACAAACATCTGACCCTTCCTGGTCAACTTAGTCAACGGTAATGCTAATTTGGAAAATCCTTCTATAAACTTCCTGTAATAACCTGCAAGACCCAGAAAACTACGGATCTCAGAAGCATTCTTTGGTGCTTCCCACTGAGATACTGCTTCTACCTTCGTAGGATCCACAACAATTCCATTCTTGGAAATTACATGGCCAAGAAAACTTACTTCACTTAACCAGAATTCACACTTGGACAACTTCGCATAAAGCTTCTTCTCTTTCAACAGTTCCAACACAACTCTGAGATGTTCTGCATGCTCTCCATCGCTCTTCGAATAAATTAGAATATCATCAATGAACACCACCACAAACTTATCAAGATACAGATGAAATATCCTGTTCATATACTCCATGAAAACACCAGGTGCATTAGTAACTCCAAACGGCATAACAAAATACTCGTAATGTCCATACCTCATTCTAAATGCAGTTTTCTGAATATCTTCCGACTTCACATGAATCTGATGATATCCAGATCTCAGATCAATCTTACTAAATACACAAGATCTAACTAGTTGATCCATCAAATCATCGATCCTCAGCAAAGGATACCGATTCTTGATTGTAACTTTATTCAGCTGTCTGTAATCAACACATAATCTCATTGAACCTTCTTTCTTCTTAACCAATAACACCGGAGCACCCCACGGCGAAACACTCGGACGAATAAACTTCTTCTCAAGTAACTCCTCCAACTGTTTCTTTAACTCCGCTAATTCAGATGCCGACATACGGTAAGGCGCCATCGACACCGGACTAGTTCCAGGAATCAAATCTATAGTAAATTCTACCTCCCTCTCAGGTGGAAATTCACTAACGTCTTTCGGAAACACCTCTGGAAATTCATTCACCACTGGAAATCCATCACTCTTTGCTTTTCCCTCCGCTTCTATTGCAGAATACAACATAAATACCACAACACCATCTTTCACAGCTAGGTTCATCTGTTTAACCGATATAGTCACATCTTCGACACCAACCTCTTTAGGAAAAATAACTGTCTTCGCAAAACAGTTGATATGAACCTGGTTGAATTCCAACCACTTCATTCCAAGGATGATATCAAGTTGTTCTAACGGTAGGCACACCAAATCCATACCGAAACCCCTACCAAAAATCACAATAGGACAATTCCTACAAACATACGAAGTAGTCACTGAACCCGACGCAGGAGTATCAATAACCATACTTCCATCCATATTAGAAATTTCCAAATTCAATCTTTTAGCACAATCCAAAGCAATAAAAGAATGCGTAGCTCCAGTATCAATAATCGCAATCAAAGGTATGTCATTAATAAAACATGTACCTTTAATCAGCCGATCATCTGGCTTAGTCTCTGACCCAGACAATGCAAATACTTTACCACCAGCTTGCTCCTTCTTGGGTTTTGTACACTGAGGACGAGTATGACCTTCTTCACCACAGTTGTAACAAGTCACCACTCTTACTCTGCAATCATTGGCCACATGGCCGAGTTTCCCACACTTGAAACACTTCTTATCATTACTTTTGCAATCCACCATACAATGTCCTGTCTCACCACACTTGTAGCACTTAATGGAAGAACTAGAATCTCCTCCACCAAACTTCTTCCAACCACCGGGTCTCTGATTACTTCTATCATAAGGCTTACCACGATCCATCTGTTGCTTACCCTTCCTATCAACATACCCTCAAGCATTCGACTTAGTGCTAGCAAGATCCTCCTCTAAAATCCTACTACAGTCAACCAGATCAGGAAATCTTCGGATAAGCTGATACCGAATACCCTGCTTAATCTCATCACGAAGACCATTCTCAAACTTGATACATTTGGAAAATTCTCCATCTGCATCGTTAGTATAATGAGCATAATACTTTGCTAACTCAGTAAACTTCGAAGCATACTCACTGAAAGTCTTGCTACCCTGCTTGAGTTCCAGAAACTCAATCTCCTTCTTTCCTCTGATGTCCTCAGGAAAGTACCTCCTCAAAAAAGCCCTCCTGAACACAGCCCAAGTCAACGCAATACCATCTTCTTCCATTTCAGTTCTGGTAGCAACCCACCAGTCATCAACTTCCTCTGCTAACATGTGAGTTCTATATCTCACCTTCAGCCCTTCAGCACAGTCAATTACTCTGAAGATCCTCTTGATCTCCTTCAACCACTTCTGAGCACCTTCGGGATCATGTGCACCCTTGAACAACGGAGGATTATTCCTCTGAAAATCCTCCAATTGTCGGTCAGCACCAATCACAGCTTCCTGCTGGTTCCCTCCGAGTACTCCAGCCAACATTCCCAATGCTTCAGCAAGAGCATCGTCGTTTCTTCCGTTACCTCTTCCGGCCATTGTTCTGTAACATTACAAAACAACCTCATCAGCACACAAGTATCGACAGTGTCATCTTACACTAGTCGCATACAAAAGGGATAACGACACAAGGCAAGACCGACTATGCTCTGATACCACTATTGTAACACCCCTTCTAAATAACCCGCAAATATATTAATTAAATCAGAGTAACATGGAAAACAGGGATGTCATAATCCAAGATAAATATAAAAACCTCAAATCTACAGTTATCATGCTTTACTGAAGGAATTATTAAGATAAATATTCAAATCAATATCATGTTCTACACAGCAGAAATGTCTCAAAACCGGAATAACTTCACTTCATAAGTATTCCCAACATAAATTAAACAATAGAGTATAAAATAAAACTCATCATTCAAACGTTTCCCTCAGTGTTACAACCTATCAGAGCACGACACTGACACGCGGACTTAAAGTAACATAGCTCTAGAGCCATCCTCACCAACTCCTGAGCTGCTAACTTTAATCTGAAATTGTTAAAGTAAGGGTGAGATTTTTCATAATTAACATGCATTATAAGCTTCTCAATCAACATTATATCACAAGCATATTATTTCACCCATTTTAGCATAAATTCAGGTTCAACACGCAGTTCCAATCATACAAGTCATTATGCACAAATCAATAATCAACCAAAGAATTATAACACTGGAAGACATCCTAACATGTTACAATTCCATGCAAACACAAATGCAGACACAATGCATGTGGTACCAACACGTGACCAAGTCACCCAACACTGATCCATCATCAACCGGATACAACAACCATCGATTCGTCCATAAACACCCGGACACGAATCCAGCCTAACCACCCATCATCACCCGGGTATCGGTTAACGACAATACAAGTCAAATTCCATACAATGGGAATTAACTTCACCAAAATAATGCATATGCACGCACATCACCAGCATGCAACATCAAATCAGTCTATGAAATACATCAATTTATCATAACTGAACCAAAACCAAAAAAAACATGATAACATTATTTATCATACACACATCAAACAGCATAAACATGCACTTCATCCACCAAGACCTGATACAATCAATTATCATGGATACACCATTGCATATACACCAAATATGCACATAATAACAAACCGCATAATCGGAAAGTCAACACATTTTCAAAATAAAATCAAGTTACAGTTATTTTCTTCATTTTATAAAATAGAGTATTTAATTTAAGAAACAACGTCCAAAACAGCGACTAAAATGGAATTACAGTTTGAAAGTTACGGATTTTTAAAGTTTAATATTTTTCAAAAAGTTACAGCAGAACCCAGTTCCTACATATGCAGGAACCGGTTCCTGCGAAGTTCAAAAATCACGTTTCTGGAAAATGTATGGGAACCCGGTTCCTACCTATACAGGAACCGGTTCCTACGTGCATTTTTGCCAGTTTTTATAAATTCACACAGTGGAACCCGGTTCCTCCCCACTGGGAACCGGTTCCCACGACCACCTGTAGCAGAAACTCCAATTCTGTTGACAGCAGGTTGTTCATGATTCAATTCCAACATTCCATTACGAATGACCACATTAATTAACACCAGAATCACCCAAGTAACATCAACATAATGTCAAATAACACAATTCAACCATTCCTAACAATCCTATATCATGCAATTGGTTCAATTCCACACAATTTGACAACATTAGGGACAAATTCTACAAACCTAGAAAATCCTAAATTGAGATTCCTAACATGCTTAATCAATTCTATTGATCCCAAAATCTATAAGGCATAGTAATTAATTGAAATCACCCCTTACCTCGCGATGATCCTTCGAATTCATGGCGTTTGGCTTTTTCCTCTCTTCTCTTCTCTTCTCCAATTTCACATATAATGACTTTTTTCCAAATAACCTTCTTTTTCTTTTCCTTTTATTATATTCCAAATAATAGTAATAAATTAGTTATTATTTAGTAGAGCTTTTTACGTCACACACCTCTAATTCAACCTTACACCCCCCGGTCTTCCTTTTTAATTTCATAATTAATTCATCCATTTAATCCAAAATATTATTAATTAAGTCTTTAATTAATTTAATAATTAAATTCCTAATTATTTAACACTTGAATTAATTTGGGGTGTCACAAAACTACCTACAAAAGATGCATAAGGAACACATTTCATATCAAACTCTTCATCTTCACTTGAAGTACTTTGATTAGAACTCGACTTGAAATGAGTAGCAAAAGGAGTGTTTATCGCCTTAGAACTTTCCATTTGGAATCTTTTCAGCACTTTTTTGATATAATGTTCTTGTGACATCCAAAGTTTCTTCTCCTTTATGGCGCGCATGATTCTATTTCCAAGAATTTATTTAGCTACTCCCATATCTTTCATGGAAAATGACTCTCCCAACTACTTCTTTAACCTGTTAAGGTTAGAAATATTTTCCCTACAATAAGCATATCATTAACATATAACAACGGGATAATGAAGTCATCATTAGATTTGTTTTAATAAAGATGCAATGATATGAAGTAGTCTTCTAGTACCCTTTATCACACATAACAGACTCAAACTTCTTGTATCATTACCTTGGATCTTGCTTCAACCCATATAGACTCTTTCTCAATATACAAACATGATCTTCTTTGCCTTTAACTTGAAAACCATCAAGTTGTTTCATGTAGATCTCTTCCTCCAAATCACTATGAAGGAAAGTTGTTTTCACATCTATTTTCTCAACCTCTAAATCAAGAGTAGTAACCAAACACAACACGGTTCTGATTGATGACATATTTATAACAGGTGAGAAAATCTCATTAAAATCAACACCCTTTCTTTAATGTAAACCTTTCACCAATAATCGAGCTTTATATCTTGGATACTTTTAATTGCTCTAATGGTTAACTCTATAAATCCACCTATTTTCCAAAGCCCTTTTGCCTTTAGGCAACTTCACCAAATCATAAGTGTGATTATCATGCAATGATTTCATATTGTCATGCATTGCATCCAACCACTTTTGATCTTCTTCATTTTCCATGGCTTCTTAATAACACTCAGGTTCACCCTCACCAGTCAAGGTCACATACTCATCATAATTATACCTTGTAAAAGGTTTTCTCTGTCTGTTATACCTCCTAAGTTGAACTTGAGATGATTCTGGAGCTTCACCAAGATTCTCACCCTGTGATATATCTCTTTCCCCTTCATCATCATTAGTTGTAATATTTACTTTATCTCTAAGTTGTTGATCATCAACAAAATCATATGGCTCACTATAACACGGTAGAAGAACTGACTTAGGTATTTTGTGTTTGATCGCAATTGTTGCGGTTAGCAAGAGTCGCCACCGACTTTTCTTTTATCCAAAAGGAAAGGTTGAAAAGAACAGGAAAGACCTTTCGAGATTATTTCTTGAGTTCGGGGGGTAGGTTATTAAAAGGTAAGGTGTTAGCACCCTTTTCATTTGTAGTTATCTACGGGCTCTTAGTTGCTTACTAGATCACTTGCTTTTGTTTGAAAACGTGTTGGTGATGTGGGTTTTTAAAAGTATTTTGAAAAGGAATGTCTTTGTAATGGTTCTCGTCTCTATAAGAACGCATACAAAGTGTTTTCTTTTTTTGAAAAAAAATGTTTCAAAGTGATGTTGTGGGTGTAAAATGTTTTTGTTGTGAGCAATCGAGCAGCTAGGAGTAACCTACCTACTCAAAAGGTCTTAAACATTATTTTCCTCCTCCTTAGATGTTGTTATCTTACCATTGTTTTGATAAGAAACCCCATTATTGGATGTGAAGGGAAGGGCGTGGGATGTTTGTATAGTCATAGAAGGCAACTTATGGAACGTTCTAGCAATGTCGTTTAGGGACCAGATCATTTACCGAAGGCAACATTGAGGGTCATCAAGGGACTACGATCTTTTATCGGGGGTCTTTGCTAAAACGCCCATATTCAAGGGACATGACTATTTTCTGAAAGGCAACAAAGTGGGATTACCCTAAGGGTGCTAGTGTGCAAGTATGTTTGATTTACATGCATTTAGTCTTTGATTAGGGTTATTTATTTGTTGATTTCATGTCTTGCCATACACACCCTAATTACTAGCCTTTGTATTGGAAAGCGATAAATTGCGGAAGTGTAAAGTCCTATGATATTATATCATTTAGGGATGGGGGTACATAATTACAAATGGGGATTTTAAAGAATTTAAATCCTAATTATCTATTACAACCATATCGAATTGTATAATAAAAAAGAAAAAGGAAAGGATTTGTTTTAAAAATGATTTTTGTCTTAATAAATTAAAAGGAAAATAAGTATTTAATAAAAGAAAATATTTTTGATGTCTTTTTCATAAAAATAGTTCTAATGCTAAAATGATAAAAATAAGAGAGAAAAAGGAAAAAATAATGAGAAAGAGGATCAGCATGTTGCTGAACACGAAAATGAAGGGGCCAGAAGTTCTGACGTTGTATGTTGTAGCTCAGAAAGAAACATCAGAGGTGATCAGAAGTTTTGGGTTGGTGCCATTGGAATACTGAAAGAAACGTTAGAGGGAAAAAACAGAAGTTCTGGGTTGTGTTTAGACAATGAGCAAAAAGTCAGAAGTTCTGTGCGTGTTAAAAAGTGAGTAAAAATCAGAAGCTCTGTGTTGTATTAAACAGTGAGTGAAGATCAGAAGTTCTGTGTTGTATTTAGATAGTGAGCAAAAAGTCAGAAGTTCTATGCGTGTTAAAAAGTGAGTGAAAATCAGAAGTTCTGTGCGTGCTAAAAAAAGCAAGGAGAACTCAGAAGTTCTGTGCGTGTTAAAAACAGTGAGGAGCACTCAGAAGTTCTGTGTTGTGCTAAAACAATGGGAAAGAAAAACCCAGAATTTTTGTGTTGCACTTCACTTCATTCCTTATATTAGTCAGAACATCAGCAACTCATTTAGTTCTAAACAACAGCAAATCAGAAAGATAAGAGCACAACAGTTCATAGAAGTTCTAATCCTAATTATGAGCCTATCATTATTCAAGAAGTTCTAATCCACCGTTTTTCTACTTATGCAATGATATGGACAACATCAATACTATGATATTTACATATTTAATGATGTCCTGAATGAAAAGATTCAAAGTCAGAAAGACTTACCTTGAACCTAGAACGTGTGATTGGGGCTTGAGCTGCTGCCTTCAGATGTTCTGGAGTCATCAAGGACAACATAACAGCTGCCCCTGTTCAATCTTCTTAAACTTGAAGAGTTAGATTGGCGAATCTTCCATTCATGACTTGAAGGTGGAAGATGATTGAACACTAGAGTGCCCAGAAATTTGTACTCAATGATGTTGTGGTTGAGGTGTAAGGAATGGGCTTAAAGACGCCATTTGGAGGAATGATGGAGAGTTGGTGGAGATGGGCTTACAGATGCCATCCGGAGGTGACCTTTGATAGAAATTAGACTAAGTCTAAACTTGACTTCATCTGTGAAAGAATCAGAATAAACCTTTAGTTGATTTAAAACTGAACCTAGCATAAGTTTTGAATAATCTTTAACTGAGAAGAATCAAGATAAATCTTTGGAGCGATTTATCTGAACCAGAGAAAGTGTCCATTTGGAGAGTATCAGGATAAACTGTTGAGAGGTTTAAACAGAACCAACGGGGTCTGGAAAAGAATCAGAATAAATCTTGGAGCGACTTATCTGAACCAGAGAAGGTGTCTGCGGGAAAGAATCAAGATAAACCATTGAGAGGTTTAAACTGAACCAGCAGGGGTCTGGAAAAGAATCAGAATAACTCTCAGAGTGACTTATCTGAACCAGAGAAGATGTCTGCAGGAAAGAATTAGGATAAACCGTTGAGAGATTTAAACTGAACCAACAGGGGTCTGGAAAAGAATCAGAATAAATCTTGGAGCGACTTATTTGAACCAGAGAAGATGTATGCAGGAAAGAATCAGGATAGACCATTAAGATATTTAAACTGAACCAGCAGGGGTCTGGAAAAGAATCAGAATAACTCTTGGAGCAACTTATCTGAACCAGAGAAGATGTCTGCAGGAAAGAATCAGGATAAACCATTGAGAGATTTAAACTGAACTAACAGGGGTCTAGAAAAGAATCAGAATCAATCTTGGAGCGACTTATCTGAACCAGAGAAGATGTCTGCAGGAAAGAATCAGGATAAACTGCTAAGATATTTAAACTGAACCAGCAGGGGTCTGGAAAAGAATCAGAATAGATCTTGGAGTGACTTATCTGAACTAGAGAAGATGTCTGCAGGAAAGAATCAGGATAAATTATTGAGAGGTTTAAACTGAGCCGGAAGGAGTCTGAAGGAAGTAATTTTCATATAGATAGTCACCCCGTCTTGTCTCGGGAATTGATCTACAATTGAATTGTTCATAGATATTTGCCTTGTCTTATTGAAAATTTAATGATGATTTTTTATTGATTGATCTTTCCTGAAACGGTAAAGGGTTAGTTATATGAAATGTTATGATGCATGAAATGCATAATGCAATGAGATTGTGATATATGCATTTGTATCATTGATGTTTATGATGTATGGATGTGATGTATGCGCATGTAAGCTGTTCTGCTGCAGTGTTGTCGGATTGGGGAAAATAAATCCCTGACTACTGATGGGAATGAGGGTGTAAGTATTCATATTTTGTTGAAGTTGAAGTGTTGAAGGATGGGTTTCCATAATTAGAGAAATAAACTCTGCTGTGGAAGAGAAATGCCGTGCATTGCCTGTGGGCTTTATGAAATACTGCTGGGGAATCCTGAGAAGTTGGGCGACTTTCACTGGGGAATCTTTGGAGTAGCAACTGGAAGTTTTTCTCCATCGGGGATATGCAGGCAAAAGACACCATTAGGCTACCTGCTGGGGATATGACAATGATCCTGTAACAGGATGTTCTTTCTTATGCTCTGTTGGAGAGAGTACCTGTGGGGTTTTTATGGAATAACTCATAGATGTTGTCATGTTTCTTAAAGCCATTACTGATTGTCTTTCTGTTTAGTTTTCTTTTTACGCATTCATCTATAAACAGTAATTACATTCAAATGCATATGTTCAAAAATAAATACTGGACATTTTTGGCAAACAAAACATAAACAGTAAAAGAGAAACATATAGTTTTGCACTTTCAAAGGAATACTTTTGTATTAACTTGAATAAGTGTTTTTTTACAAAGAGACGAACATCCTAGTAAGAGAATGTCATCGTAAAAATGAAAATTGATATAAAGAAAAGACAACTATGTGAAATTATCCCATGGGGTTCCCACTCTGCTATAGCCTTCATGTCTCTGAGTGTCTCATCAACTTGATGCTTTGTCCGAAGCTAAATGGATTGATTAGAACCGTTTGAGTTTGACGATTGATGTCGGAGAGTGGCTGTAAGGTGATCCAATGGGACATAGTCATACGCTTTAAATCCATAACTTTTGCCTAGACCACCTTTTTGGGTTTTCGATCCACCGGGATACCCTTTTTTGCCCAAGCCGCCTTTTTAGGTTTTCAGCTTGCCGGGTGTATAGATTTTTTTTTGTTTTTATCCCTAACTTTTGCCCGAACCCTTTTGGTTCGCCGGGATGCCCTAATTTTTGAATAGGCCATTCGACCTAGCGGATCTTTGTTTATGCGTGTGTGATACGGTGGGAGAACTGACTAGGGTTTTGCGTTTGTTTTCGCAAATGTTTCGGTTGAGCAAGAGTCGCCACCGACTTTTTATTTTATCCTAAGGAAAGGTTTAAAAAGCACAGCAAAAACCTTTGAGATTTTTCTTGGGTTCGGGGAGTAGATTATAGAAGGGGAAGGTATTAGCACCCCTTCTATCCATGGTTATCCATGGGCTCTTAGATACTTGCTTAGATCAACTTGCCTTGGTTTTCAATTGTTTGAAATGGTGCTTTGTGTATGGTTTTGAAAATGTTTTTGAAAAGATGCCTTATATAGGCTACCCTTGTAACAATTCTTTACTCAAATGTTTTATAAAAGGTGTTTGGTCTTTTAAAAAGATGTTTCAAGGTTTTTGAAAGTTTGTTTTGAAAGTGTTTGTGAAGTGGGTTTTGAAATAAGGCAAGTGTTTTCTTGGAAAGTTTGACAAGTACTTAAGAGCTCATCTACCCTAAAATTTTCTCAAAGATTTTTGTTTATGTTTCAAACCTTTTGACAATTTTGTTCCACCATTGCATTTGGTGGACAATCTTGTTTTAGGAGTTTATAGGGACGGGCGCGGGTCATCGTTTAGACCATAGTTGCAATTGTGTTAAATGTCTTTGGGCAATTTTCTTTAAAAGGGACTTGATCATTCATTTAAGCAACATTTTGAGGGACTATGATCATTTGATTGTTTGTTTTACCCAAAGAAGTTCAACATGCAACATGGCCCAATTATTTGAAGGCAACAAAGTGGAATACCCTAGGGGTGCAAGTGTGAAATGTGTTGTCCATTTTTCATGCTCATTTATCTTGCATTAGGTCAAATTATTTTGTTCATTTTTATTCGCATAAAAAACCCTAATTCTAGCATAGTATGTTTAGAAAGCGATAAAGTGCGAAATTTAAATTCCTACGCTATTACAACACAATAATATGGGGAGGGGGGTACAATGTTTCAAATGGGGTATATTTAGACAAAAAATTAAACCTAAACTATTACATCATTTTCTATGAATATTTACAAGATAAATAAATGTATAATTTAAATGGTAAATAAAACAAATATGCAAGAATGCAAAAGGAATTTTTATGTGTATGCAAAAGGTATTATTTATGTAAAACAAGAAAAGAAAATAAAAAAAAAGTATTATTTTTTGAGGTATTTTCAAATTTAGGGTAAAACCCTAATTTTTAGATCAAAGGGGACATTAATGAATTAATTCAAATAATATTTATGATTTACATACACAAACAATAAAATAAAGTATATTTGAAAAAAATGCATTTTTATATTAAATACTAATTATAAAAATACAAGGGTATATATTTTGTATTTATCCTAAATATATTAATAAATATATATATATATATATATATATATATATATATATATATATATATTATTTTAAACATGTATTATATATATAAATAATAATAATTTTTAATATTAACAAAAAAAAAGTATTTTTTATGTAAAATATTTACAGGGGGTATAATAAAATAAAAAATGAAAATAAAAATATTTCTACCTATTTCTCAATATTTTAATAAAATGTATATATTTATTTATTTAAGTATTAATCAAAAGAAAGTCATATAAATACCTAATAAATAAAAAATGGTGAGAAAAAATATTTTTATATTTTTTATGTCATGAGAAAAAATAAACAAAGTCAATCAAAAAAGAAAAAAGTCAAAAAGTTAAATAAATAAGCAAAAGGGCCTTGGAGGTGCAAAAGCAATTATGTGGTATGAATAGAAAATACAGCACAAGCCCAGCCCAATCCACTTCTTCTTCAACCTCTGAACCAAAAAACGCGCGCCTGCAAGCTTTGTTTGAAATCCTGATTCTTTGATTTTTTGAACAAACTTCCAACACAAAAGATGTTAAGCATGAAATCACGATTCTAACCATATGCATAACTTGATCTAACTCTCTAAGATGAGGGAGAATTTCTCCTCCCCCAAATCTTAACCTAGTTTTTCTGCCATTTTCAAACTTTAAATTCTCTCTACTCAGGCAAAAGAAATGAAAAGTAAAAGAATGTACATGTTCAGTGGCATGAGTAGAACCTTGTTTCTTCACAAACTTAAAGCTAAGGATGCCTAATAAGAGAGATACGAATTCAAAATTTTACCTATTCAGTTGAACTTCTATCTGGAGATGTAGGAACTTTCAGTGCAAGGTGATGATTGGAGAAGCTTCCTTGAGGTCCAGGGATGCTATTCCAATGTTTACTTTGTCTTGAAAGCTTCTGAATCAAGCTAGAGAACTTCACCTGCAAGTCAGAAATGTGAAAATGGTGGAAGTGGTTAGAGCAATTACAGGTCGTGCCTTAGCTTTTAGATAGCTTGCATAGGTGGTAAGGAAGGTATATGAACTGGTTTTGGCAAGAATGCTTGAGAGAAATAGAAGTTGGCACTCAAACTGCAGAGGCAACTCTGTTTTTGCAGTTTGGTGGTGTTTTTTGGTTTGATGATGTTTTGGAGGTAAATGGCTCGTGCAAAGGCTTGGTTCTGATGTGTGTAGTGTGTTTGATAACTTAGTTCTTGTGTGTCTATGCTGAGATGGAAGTTGTGTTATGTTATGGCACTTTTCTTCACTCTTAAGCAACAAAATGCAACTTGATGTTTTAGGTCAGTAGGGGACCTCTAATCCTGCTGCAAAGCTTCTCTTGATCAGAGTAACTTGTCCATAATCTTGTGCCAAAGAGATTTAGTTTGTACTTGCTTGATGTTCAATTTGACATAAAGTGAACTTTTGCAAAAATGGATAGTTTACTTTTTCCAAATTGGGATTAATCCTCTAGACAAAGCTTGAACTCAAAGAACTTGGTCTTGGCACAAAGAATATGCATTAAATTTATGAGTGTAACTTGGTTTAAGGACCTTTAATCTAATCTAAAGCATGCTGAGTTCAAATTGCAAGGTTATGAACATGTAACTTGGTCATGAACAAAGTGGTTTTTTGCTATATTGTGAAATTCGATTCTCCCTAACCATGAGGTTGTTTGAGAAGTTCTTGGATATTTTGGAAAGATTGGAATGTGTACTACAATCCATCTTTGAAATGCAATTTGAAATTCCAAGTGGAAGTGTATGGAAAATGGCCTTGAAGTGGAGTAGAAAAACTTGTCAAAATAGGCCAAAAATTCACTAAGTTAAGAATGGTTTAGTGCCCTTATTCAAAAATTTGTAACTTGAGATACAAGCTTCAAATGAGAAAACTTTGTGAATCAAAGTTGTAGATTATGCAACAAGCTACAACTTTCATGTTTTGACTTTTGTTTGAATCTAAATGGATCTTGGTGAAAAAGTGGGGCAAAGTTGGGAAAAAATTAGGGTTTTCCATAACTTAGAAAAATTCTAAGTTATGAAAAATTCTAATTTTTAACCCTAATTTGCATTTTGTGATTTCTTGGTGAACAAGTTTCATTATTTGGCATGTTTTGATGAAAAATGAATCTTGACTCTTGATTTTGACCAAAAAGTCAAAGTTTGACTTTTCAGTATACAGTCAAAATTGATCAATTGACTGGGAAATTCAACTGTCAATCCTGTGTACTTGGGATCTTTTGAGTTTGTTGATCATGCCAAGATGATTCCATGGGGTCCTTGAGTCCATGTGTGAGCTTGGTTTGCCATTGGCTAGGTCAAACAGTCAAAAATTGCCTTTGTGCAGTGAAAACCCTAAAAATGACCATTTTACCCTTTTGGTGATCTGATCAAATTTCTTGGGGAATTGTGATCCAAACTTGATCAAATGATTCATATGAGTTCATAATGTGGATGTGGGTCAAATTTCATGAGGTTTGACTGTCAGTTGGCCATAGTTGACTTTTTCCCCAATACAGTTGATTTCTAGGTCAACTGTCCAATTGACTGGGCAAATCTTGGAATCAAGACTTGAAACTTGATATGGGTGAACTTGGGAGTCCAATATGAAGCATGAAAGTCACCTTGGGCATTTTAGGTCAAAGCATCTTTGTGCAAACACAAACCCTAATTTGAGTCAACAGCAAAAAGGGGGGGTCTTGAGCAGATGAAACCCTAACTGGATCTTGAGCTTTAAAGGCTTTTTAATGAGAAATGGGAGGGCAAATTTTGGGGTACAACAGTTGCCCCTGTTCAATCTTATTGAATCCGAAGAGTTAGATTGGCAAGCTTGCCTTTCGTGACTCGAGGGTAAAAGGAGATTGGACACTAGAGTGCCCATAAATTTACACTCGTCAAAGCAATGGATGCGGGAATGGGCTTAGAGATGCCATTTGGAGATGGGCTTAACGATGCCATCTGGGAGAGTGACAGAAATCTTGTCGGGGATGGGCTTAGAGATGCCATCTGGAAGGGAATACTAGGGAGGTGTCCAAGCTTTGGACCATCTCTGAACTGGGAGTCTGAATAAGCAATAGATTGACATCCGTTGTTGGGAGGAATCTGTAAACTGTTTTCAGTGGTTTGGAGAAGAAACTGAACAAGCGATAGG
Organism: Vicia faba; assembly: GCA_948472305.1. NCBI lineage: Eukaryota > Viridiplantae > Streptophyta > Magnoliopsida > Fabales > Fabaceae > Vicia > Vicia faba. Next base: position 1,017,403,522 of record OX451740.1, read on the forward strand.
TTAACATCCGTTACTTGGAGAACCCGCGAACTGTTTTCAGAAATCTTGAAGTTGAATAAGCAATAGAGCAGCATCCGTTGTTGGGAAGCGTCCGTAAACTGTTTTCAAAAGTTGCACCTGAACAAGTCGATAGATTAACATCCGTTGTTGGGAAGAATCCATAAACTGTTTTCAGAAGTCTTGAAGAAGAATCCGAACAAGTGACAGGTTAACATCCGTTTACTTGGAGAACCCGTGAACTGTTTTCAGAAATCTTGAAGTTGAATAAGCAATAGAGCATCATCCGTTGTTGGGAAGCGTCCGTAAACTGTTTTCAAAAGTTGCATCTGAACAAGTCGATAGATTAACATCCGTTGTTGGGAAGAATCCATAAACTGTTTTCAGAAGTCTTGAAGAAGAATCTGAACAAGTGACAGGTTAACATCCGTTTACTTGGAGAACCCGTGAACTGTTTTCAGAAATCTTGAAGTTGAATGATTTTAGTCTGTCGACTGATCTTTCCTGAAAAGGTAAAGAGTTAGTTGTATACAATGTTATGATGCATGATGCAATATACGTGACATCAATGTTTATGACATGAATGTGATGAATGCGCATGTAAGCTGACGAGCTATCTTGCTGAGGATAAATGAATCCGAGGTGGCTGAAGATAAAAGCATCTTGACTGCTGCCGGGGAAAATAAATCCTTGGCTGCTGCTGGGGAAGAGAATTCCTGATGACCTCTACTGGGGAGTATCAATCTAGTAGACTCATGCTGGGGAGGTAAGACTGAGAATCTTCAGCTTGGTGGGAAGTAACTCTGGCGATCTTACCGGGAACTCAAGATTTCTCTTCCTAAAACTTTGTGGGGAGAAGGCTCATTAGTCTGGCTCCGCTGGGGATTGACAATTCGAAGTTTTAGCTCGGCTGGGGATACTGAAACTTAAATTCTGAGGGGAAGTGAGTTCTGGAGGATCCTCTGACTGGGGATAACAAGGATAAGCTCCTATGGGGATCATATTGATAAGTTGTGTTGGGAAACTCTTGATGAACTCCGCCGGGGATAGGAAGAATTCTGGCGAGTGCGATCTTCTGTGGCTGTTAGCTGAGGATAACCCAGTTATAAGCCTTTGTGGGGAATAACTTTGAATAAAACTCGGAAGAGACGTTCGTGCTCTGCGGGGAAATACCTTCCAGAACCTTACTGGGGATAAGCTTCGGGAGTCTGCTAGAGATAAGCCTCAGGGTTTGCTAGGGATGTGGATTCCAAATCTCTTGGGGGGTTTCCTTCGAAAGGGTGTCAAGATATCCATCTGTACCTTCATCCTATCAGTAATCCTTTTTCTTAGGTTCATTTAAGAAGTGATTATGTTTCAAATGCATATGCCTATTTAACAAGACATTGGACGTTTCTCAAAATAAAACAAATAGTGCAAGAGAAAAAGAAAAGGGAAATGACACAAATTTTTGGGAAGAGTATTTGTATTGATTTTCTTTGAGTATATTTGTACAAAGGAGACAATCATCCTAGTAGGAGGATTTCGTCGTAAATATTAAAAGATTTTATACAAAATAAAGGATGGCTATGTGACATAATTCCATGGGATCCCAATCCGCTATAGCCTTCACAACTCTGAATATCTGTCCATTCAATGCTTCGTTTGACGATGACTGGATTGATCAGAAGCCTGGAACTGGTTGATGAAGAGATTGTCTTTGAAGTGATCCGACGAGACATAGTCATACGCTTTAATTCCCTAACTTTTGCCTGAATCGCCCTTTTGGGTTTTCGATCCACCGGGAAGCCCATTTTTGCCCAAGCCGCCCTTTCGGGTTTTCGACTTGCCGGGTGTACAGATTTTTTTGTTTTTATCCCTAATTTTTGCCTGAACCGCCCTTTCGGGTTTTCGATCCACCGGGAAGCCCATTTTTTGCCCAAGCCGCCCTTTCGGGTTTTCGACTTGTCGGGTTATTTTATGCGTAGTATCTTTTGACTATGTCTGCGTTCGCAGGGTGCGGCAAATCGTCGCCGTCCATGGTGGTCAGAATCATTGCACCACCAGAAAATATGCTCTTGATCACAAATGGTCCTTCATATGTAGGAGTCCATTTGCCCCTGGGATCACTTTGCGGCAAGATAATCCGCTTGATTACGAGATCCCCGACTCGATACACTTGACGTCTGACTTTCTTATTGAAGGCCTTGATCATCCGCTTTTGATACGTCTGACCATGGCATATAGCAGCAAGTCGCTTCTCGTCGATCAAATTGAGTTGATCAAGTCGGGTCTGCATCCAATCATCTTCATTCAAACCTGCATCCTTCATAATCCTTAGAGAAGGGATCTGGACTTCCATAGGCAAAATAGCTTCCATGACATAAACCAAAGAAAATGGGGTTGCCCCAGTTGAAGTACGTGTCGTCGTACGGTATCCATGCAGAGCAAACGGTAACATCTCATGCCAGTCTTTGTAAGTGACTGTCATTTTCTGAATGATCTTCTTAATGTTTTTGTTCGCAGCTTCAACAGCACCGTTCATCTTCGGCCGATAGGGAGATGAATTGTGATGATAAATCTTGAACTGTTCGCACAATGCAGTGATCATCGTATTATTCAGATTTGTACCGTTGTCCGTGATGATCCTGTCTGGAACACCATACCGACATATAAGATTTTGTTTGATAAAGCGGGCAACCACATTTTTGGTGACAGAAGCGAAGGAAGCTGCTTCGACCCATTTAGTGAAGTAGTCAATGGCAACCAGGATGAAGCGATGTCCATTGGAAGCCGTGGGCTTGATCTCTCCAATCATATCAATGCCCCACATTGCAAAGGGCCACGGAGCAGTCAGGACGTTGAGAGGAACCGAAGGGATATGAACTTTGTCAGCATAGACTTGACACTTGTGGCAAGTACGGGAATGTTGATGGCAGTCAGCCTCCATGGTAGACCAATAATAGCCTGCCCTTAGGATCTTCTTAGCCATTGTATGCCCGCTCAAGTGAGTGCCAAATGTGCCGCTGTGTATATCAGTCATGATCAACTCCGCTTCAGCTTTATCCACACATCGGAGTAATACACAATCATGGCTTCGTTTGTAAAGGATGCCGTTGCTCAGGAAGAACTTAGCAGCGAATTTCCTTAAGAACTTCTTGTCATTTACGGAAGCTCCTTCAGGATAATCTCTAGTCTCGAGATACCTTTTGATTTCATGGAACCAAGGTTGTTCCACTACTTCTTCGGTATTAATCTCGTGGCAATGTGCCGGTTCATCCATTCGCTTGATGGTGATTTGGGGAGCCTCGTTATCCCAGTTGAGTTTAAACATGGAGGACATTGTGGCTAGAGCATCGGCTAGCTGATTCTCTTCTCGCGGGAAATGCTCGAAGGTAATTTGCTCAAAATGAGGCAACAATGTCAGGACATGTTCTTTGTATGGAATAAGATTAGGATACTTGGTATCCCAGTCTCCTTTGATTTGGCTGATGACCAAAGCCGAGTCCCCAAATACGACCAAAGATTTGATCCCCAAGTCTATAGCAGCCTCGAGACCAAAGATGCAAGCTTCATACTCAGCCATGTTGTTTGTGCAGCTGAAACAAAGTCGGGCCGTGAAAGGAGTGTGACAACCTTCCGGAGAAATGAGTACTGCGCCAATACCGTTTCCAAGTGCATTTGAAGCACCATCAAAGTACAGGGTCCATCGGGATCCCTTTTCGGGTCCGTCATACGGTCTGTTACCTTCAACGTTGTCCAAATTCATGATGTCCTCGTCTGGGAAGTCAAATCTCATGGGTTGATAGTCTTCGATAGCTTGATGAGCCAGATGGTCAGCTAGTACACTCCCTTTTATAGCTTTTTGGGTGGTGTACTGGATGTCATACTCGGTTAAGATCATTTTCCATCTATCTATCCTTCCAGATAAAGCGGGCTTTTCGAAGATATACTTGATAGGATCCATCTTGGAAATCAACAAGGTAGTATGAGTCAACATATACTGTCTTAGTCGGCGAGCAACCCATACCAAAGCGCAGCAAGTTTTCTCGAGCAGTGAGTAGCGAGTCTCACAGTCGGTAAACTTTTTGCTAAGGTAATAAATGGCATGCTCTTTTCGACCAGACTCGTCATGCTGACCCAAAACACACCCCATTGAGTTATTCAAAACGGTCAAATACATGATTAGTGGTCTTCCTTCGACGGGTGATATCAGAATAGGAGGTTCTAGCAAATACTCCTTGATTTTATCAAAAGCAGCTTGACAATCGTCGTTCCATTCCATTACCTGATCTTTTTTCAAGAGTTTGAAAATCGGCTCACAGGTAGAAGTCAGATGTGAGATGAATCTGGCAATATAGTTTATGCGCCCCAAGAATCCTCTAACCTCCTTTTCAGTACGGGGAGCAGGCATCTCTTGTATTGCTTTCACTTTTGCCGGATCGACTTCAATGCCTTTGTTTCTTACAATGAATCCCAGGAGTTTACCAGACCTAACTCCAAAAGTGCATTTGCTTGGATTCAGCCTGAGCTTGTATTCTTTTAACCTGGCAAACAGCTTCTCCAAATGCTCAAGGTGCTCTTCCTCCGTTTGCGACCGAGCTATCATATCGTCTACGTAGACTTCAATCTCATGATGTATCATGTCATGAAATAAAGCTACCATGGCGCGTTGATAAGTTGCCCCTGCGTTCTTCAGCCCGAACGACATCACTTTGTAACAAAAAGTGCCCCATTGCGTGACAAAAGTTGTTTTCTCCATATCCTCGGGAGCCATTTTGATTTGATTGTAGCCCGAGAATCCGTCCATGAAGGAAAACACCTTATGCTGAGCTGTATTGTCGATCAAGATGTCAATATGAGGTAGCGGGAAATCATCTTTAGGGCTGGCCCTATTCAAATCCCGATAGTCCACACACATTCTGACTTTGCCATCTTTCTTCGGTACTGGCACAATGTTAGCGACCCATTGAGGATAGGACGTAACAGCCAGGAAGCCAGCATCGAATTGCTTCATTACTTCTGCTTTGATCTTTTCGGACATGTCGGGCCTCATTCGGCGAACTTTTTGTTTGATTGGTGGACAGTCTTCTCTTGTGGGGAGACCGTGGACCACGATGTCTGCGTCTAGACCCGGCATGTCTTCATAAGACCAAGCGAAGATTTCAACATACTCATTCAGTAACTGTACCAAGCGATCCTTGACTTTTGGTTCCAGGTTGGCACCCACTTGCACCTCCTTCCGATCCTCCTCGGTTCCCAAGTTAACAGCTTCCAATGGCTCTTCATGCGGTAAGATGGCCCTTTCTTCTTGTTGCAGAAGTCTGGCTAGTTCCCCGGGTACTTCACAACCTTCGTCATCTTCATACTCGGCTAGATTGACCAGATCTTCAGAGTTATTGAAAGATACAGCAGAATAGTCACCCATGGAATCCGGAGTGGATGGGTACCTGCATTGGTGAGTGTGGGTGTGTGTAAGGGATAGCCATCCTTAAACAAAAAATGCAAAAGGAAAGAAAATGAACATAAGCAGTTTATCAAATGAAAAACGTCCAATGAATCATTAAACATGGCATATGAATATGAAAAATAGTCAAAACCCTTACAAGTGGACCTACATGCCCTGGGCAAGGCAGGAGGTGAAAAGATAGTGTACGGATTGTTTGAAAGTAAAATATTACAGACCAAATAAGAAATGTTTAACAGATAAATTACTGATGAATAAAAGTGATGGGGAAAAAGTCTTTAGCCTCCCAATTGCTCAATCCTCCCCTGACAGTTGGATAGATCCACTCCTCAATGTTACTTTCCTTGTCTTCATTTTCCAGGGCGTTGATTCTGTAAGGAGAAATTTTGACCGGCGCTCTTTCAATCTTTGACTGGCGCATAGCTTTCTGGCCAGCGGCCGTGAGCCCTAATCCAAACTTGTCAGTCTTATGCGGAAAGTCGGGTAACTGCCCCCATGCTGAATTCTTCCCTTCTTTCATTGCGGCTCTTGCATCCTCCAGAGATGCCATCCTGGCCATCTGTCTTGGTGCCTCAGCTGCCAACTTTGCCACTGCTACTTCAGGAAGGACTTCTTCGAAATGTTGAAACGGCGTCTCAATGAACTGTCCTTCAACCTCCACATACCGGAAAGAATTTAAGTGGCTAATCATGTACTCTTCTTCGCCGTGGACAGTGATGATCTTTCCTTTGACAGGATACTTCAGCATCTGATGCAAGGAGAAGGTGACTGCCCCAGCATGGTGTATCCAAGGTCTACCCAGCAGGCAGGAGTATGATGGACGGATGTCCATTACATAGAAAGTGGATTTAAACACCTCAGTACCTATCTTGACGGGAATTTCAACTTCTCCATGGACCATTCTTTTCGACCCATCGAAAGCTCTGACGACAATATCACTCGGCTTCAATTCTAACCCTTCGCAATCTAGCCGGTCCAAGGCCTTCTTAGGCAAAACATTTAGCGATGAACCGGTATCAACCAAAACATGTGCAAGGGTGGTTCCGCGACACTCGATTGAAATATGCAAAGCATCATTGTGGTTTCGGCCTTTAGGGGTTAGGTCGGCATCAGAAAAACCTAGTCCATTGTCCGCAGTCAGGCTAGCCACGCAATGTTGAAATTGATCTGCAGAGGTTTCCTGGGGCACATGGGCTGCCTTCAGAAACTTAATCAAAGCTTGAGCGTGCGCTTCTGAGCAAAGCAATAGTGCCAGCATGGAGATTTTGGAGGGGGTTTGCCCCAACTGTTCCACCACATCGTAATCACTTCTCTTGATTATCCTTAAAATCTCGTCCATTTCTTTCTTGGAGGCCTCCGGGATCACCAAGGGTTGAGCCCTCGTCCTGACGGGCTCATCTTGTGTTCCCTTTCCTTTATCAGCAATGGTAGGAGAGACAGCACTAGGAACAACAACTTCTTCAATCAAAGGAGTTCTAGCATAGAGCTTTACTGGTGCAGGGATGACTTCTTTAGCTGATGAGGGTCCAAAGACTGCTCTTGGAGGGGCAATCTCTGGAGAAAATATTCTCCCGCTCCTGGTGATTTTGCTGGTGCCCGCAATGTTACTAATGCTGGTTCCTTCATCATCCGAACTTTCTTCAATTACTTCGACTTGCTTGATACCATGGTAGTAGATGTCACCACCATAGTTCCAAGGTATCGACTTCTCAGAAACATAGGGAACAGGCCCCGACATTGTTATCTTCAAAGGTACAGATTTTGCAGCTGGTGTAATCTTAACAGGTTTTTTGACGGCCTTGGAAAGATTGGCGTGAATGGTTATGATTGAGACATTTTCAACATGAACTGGAACAGCAAAAACTTTTTCGAACAAAATTTGTCGGCTATCCATGAGGCCCTGGATGACTTTCTTTAATAGCGGACAATCAAACGGCAGATAGTGGCAACAGTAGCAGTCTTCTTTACATCCCGGGAAGATCCCGGCCCTTAACAAATTCAACTTAATGGTTAGCAATGGAGTAGTCAGATCACTGACGTCAGCAACATACAAATCCTCCTCGATGGCATTGATATTTCGGCCGTGCTTCGGCATAGGTGCAGATATCACATTAGGCTTCTCTGGAGCGTCAAACTCTACCTCCTTAGCCTCTATCAGGTCTTGGATTTTATGCTTGAGTGCCCAACAATCATTGGTGTCGTGTCCAACACTGTCTGAATGGTAGGCGCATTTAGCATTGGCATGATAATGCGGGGAGGACGTATTTACATTCTTTGGCGCCTCCTTGATGGTGGCAAGATTCAACTTCAATAGATGGGGAAGCACTAGCGCTGGAGTCATATTAATACGGGTGAACTGTCGTTGTGGCCTTTCCACCCGTTGCTGATTTGGTCTGGACTGGTTATAGCGAGGCTGCTCACTCGGAGTGTTTTGAATCATTACGGCCCCCACAGTTGGCCGACGCTCCATCTTCCCTGCTCTTCTCTGAGAATATACCATAGCTGTCTCCTTCTTAAAAGGCTTCTTCTCAACACTTGTAGCAACACCCTTCTGAATCTTTCCTGACTTGATGCCAGCTTCTATTCTTTCGCCGATTAAGATCAAATCGGTAAACCCTGCGGAAGAGTTACCAATTAGATGATTGAAAAATGGTCCAGATAGGGTTCCAAGAAACATATCAACGAGCTCACGATCGGTTAAAGGAGGCTGCACCCTGCCAGCCAAATCCCTCCATTTTTGTGCATATTCTTTGAATCCCTCACTTGTTCCTAGCGACATACCCTGAAGTTGGGTACGAGTAGGAGCAAGATCAGAATTATACTGGTATTGTTTGTAGAAAGCGGTGGCCAAATCTTCCCAATTTCTGACACTGGTTCCTTCTAGCTGATAAAACCACTCCAACTGAGCTCCCGATAGGCTGTCTTGAAAGAAATGAATCCAGAGATTTTTATCTGCCGTATAGGGTTGAATTTTTCTCACGTAGGACCTGAGATGCATTTTGGGACAAGACAGCCCATCATACCTCACAAACACTGGCACTTTGAATTTTGAGGGAATCACAATTCTGGCAACCAAGCCCATGTCTTCAAAATCCAAACCCGGTACCCTTTGCAATTCCATGGCAGCCAATCTATCTTCTAAACCCTTGTACTTATCATCAGCTGGAGGGTATTGCTGGTCAGAATAATCTTCATCCTCTTCAACTTCTTCCTCCTCCGCATCAGACTCGGAAGGCACCGCAACTCGATCTCTTTTACTAGTCCCTTCATTAGAAGTAGGAGGAAATTCAAGCACCCTCCGAGCTTCTCTGTCAAATCTTCTCCCCAAAGTAGCCACTCCGACCCTCTTCTTCTTCTTCACTGGGTCCTTGTTTTCCAAATGAGCCTTGATATCCTCCTGACTTTTAACCAAAGTCATCAAGAGTTGCTGGAACTGTGCATTCTGGGCTTGTAGGTCTTTGACTGTTTGCTCGAGATCCATCCTACTGAAATAAACAGCAGATAGATAAGGAAACCTGGAGTGAGACCTGCTTATGCACATGATGAATGGTATGCTGGTGTATGCAATGCATTCAAGGATTTAGGACATTCAAAATTGTTTCAGACAAATAAGAACGCACGTCATATTAATAAGAAGAAATTTGTTAGTACATAAATGCCCCATGGGCCAAATGTTACAAAATAAACTTCTCAAGGCAGAAAGACATTGCACATCCTTTTTGGTGCGATGTAGGTGTTGAGGGCCTCTTGCTCGTGGAGTCGGCGGGTAAGTTCTAGAACCTTCTTTTCACTGGCGTAGTAGCTAGCTTCAAAAGTGTTCCGTTCCTCCTTGAGCTGAATCTAACTTTTCTGCATTTCCTCCCACGATGTAGGCATGTCTGGATGTAGGATGGTGTAGGGAACCTCTCCTTCATTGACGGGCTCTTTAATCACTGGGAGTACATGAGGATAAGGCATCATTAGACTTTGGGTTCGGGCTCGTCACCACCTGAGATAGGGCTCAAGAGGGATGGAGTTCTTGTGTCCCAGAGTCTTGCTATCAACCTTGTTGAGTTTTCCCCAAGCTCTGATGAATCTTTGGCGAAGTCCTTGCGCATCGTTGTCGAAGTCAAAAACTAGGCTAGGAATCAACATATCATGAGGGCCATCCCTCCGTGCATATCCAAATTGCCTCAAAGCTAGGCAAGGGTTGTAGGTGATACCTCCCCTAATTCCAAGTAAAGGAACATTAGGAAATTCTCCGCAACGATCGACGATGATGACATTTTCTCTAGAACAAGAACACCAATGCACATCAGAATGAGTAAGAGTCATCAATCGTTGGGACCACCTTGTACCTTGGTCATTCTTCAAGACAGATTGTGGAAGGTGCAAAATAAACCACCTTGCGAGGATAGGAGTACAACACATGAGAACACCCCTCTTTCTCATTGTTCGTGTGTAAAAGAGTGAAGGATGTCCCCAAGCAATGTTGGTATTGGATTTCTGGACAAGAAGATTTTGACAGCATTGACTTCTACCAATTGGTCAGGATTTGGGAACAAGACCAACCCATAGATGAGGAGTGCCACAATCTCTTCAAAGGCTTGTAGGTCCAATGAATTCCAACATTCTTGTGCCTTCTCAAACAAGAATTTTGCTAAGAATCCTTTGACGCCGCTTCTGGTTTCCCAATGCCCCTTAATGTCGGATGGTTGTAGATGTAATGCTCGAGCGACATCTTCCGGCTTTGGTTCCTTTTCCGTACCGTTGAAGGGTAGTTGATTAAGGATAGGGATTCTTAGGAGTTGAGAAAACTCCTCCAAAGTGGGTACCAACTGATAATCTGGGAAAGTGAAGCAGTGGTGAAGAGGGTCAAAGAACTGGAATAGCACTTTCATCATGTCTTCTTCAATGCTGGTGTTGACTAGGTTGAGCAGTCTACCATGTCTTTCACTGAAGGATGAATTTTCCTGAATTCTTAAGGTGATCTCCTTGAGTTGAGGAGAGATTCTCACAAGGTTGACTTGAATGGTGTTTCTGCGAGGAATTTCCATGACCTACAAAACAAGAACAAAGATGAAGACCCAAACCCTTGAAATGGTTAGTGAATGCATATGATGCTTTATGATGTTTATGATGTATGCACAAAACATATGTACAAGCAAATCACATCAAACCCTAGTTTCAGGCTTGCATGGGGTTTCATAGGTAAGTACCCTCTTGAGTGTAGTTGGCTTAAAAACCTGTCCTATAAATAGTAACCGGGTTCTAAGGAGCTCAATATCACTGGATTGTTTTCAATGTTCATTGTTTTGGTTTAGCCACTTAACTAGCGACCAAAATATTCCAAGAAAACAACCCTCAATGAGTGTAGTATCGAGTATCTACCAACTTCGGACTGCACCAAAGCCGGTCATCTCACTACCCCTAATGAAAGGCCAAGATGGTCAAGTAAGGTTCTAGGTCATTAGTGCTTAGTGACATCACTCAGCGGCCCCGTACTCTCCTTGATTGAACTCAAGGGTTACCGGTACTCACAAATATGTCGCACTAATATAGCTATTGCTTAGACCGTGTCGGTATACCCCACACAGTTTCCACAACGTATTGCTATCTATGAATGTTTCCCAAAATCCGGGTGGAGGACTGTAAACCCAAACAATAGAGCCAAAGTATAAAGCAAGCAAATCAAACAATTAGTCATGCAAGAGGGTGATCTAAGCCCTAAGGTTACTCCACTTTAAAAATTGTCCCCAGCAGAGTCGCCAGTTCTGTGATACGGTGGGAGAACTGACTAGGGTTTTGCGTTTGTTTTCGCAAATGTTTCGGTTGAGCAAGAGTCGCCACCGACTTTTTATTTTATCCTAAGGAAAGGTTTAAAAAGCACAGCAAAAACCTTTGAGATTTTTCTTGGGTTCGGGGAGTAGATTATAGAAGGGGAAGGTATTAGCACCCCTTCTATCCATGGTTATCCATGGGCTCTTAGATACTTGCTTAGATCAACTTGCCTTGGTTTTCAATTGTTTGAAATGGTGCTTTGTGTATGGTTTTGAAAATGTTTTTGAAAAGATGCCTTATATAGGCTACCCTTGTAACAATTCTTTACTCGAATGTTTTACAAAAGGTGTTTGGTCTTTTAAAAAGATGTTTCAAGGTTTTTGAAAGTTTATTTTGAAAGTGTTTGTGAAGTGGGTTTTGAAATAAGGCAAGTGTTTTCTTGGAAAGTTTGACAAGTACTTAAGAGCTCATCTACCCTAAAATTTTCTCAAAGATTTTTGTTTATGTTTCAAACCTTTTGACAATTTTGTTCCACCATTGCATTTGGTGGACAATCTTGTTTTAAGAGTTTAAAGGGACGGGCGCGGGTCATCGTTTAGACCATAGTTGCAATTGTGTTAAATATCTTTGGGCAATTTTCTTTAAAAGGGACTTGATCATTCATTTAAGCAACATTTTGAGGGACTATGATCATTTGATTGTTTGTTTTACCCAAAGAAGTTCAACATGCAACATGGCCCAATTATTTCAAGGCAACAAAGTGGAATACCCTAGGGGTGCAAGTGTGAAATGTGTTGTCCATTTTTCATGCTCATTTATCTTGCATTAGGTCCAATTATTTTGTTCATTTTTATTCGCATAAAAAACACTAATTCTAGCATAGTATGTTTAGAAAGCGATAAAGTGCGAAATTTAAATTCCTACGCTATTACAACACAATAATATGGGGAGGGGGGTACAATGTTTCAAATGGGGTATATTTAGACAAAAAATTAAATCTAAACTATTACATCATTTTCTATGAATATTTACAAGATAAATAAATGTATAATTTAAATGGTAAATAAAACAAATATGCAAGAATGCAAAAGGAATTTTTACGTGTATGCAAAAGGTATTATTTATGTAAAACAAGAAAAGAAAATAAAAAAAAGTATTATTTTTTGAGGTATTTTCAAATTTAGGGTAAAACCCTAATTTTTAGATCAAAGGGGACATTAATGAATTAATTCAAATAATATTTATGATTTACATACACAAACAATAAAATAAAGTATATTTGAAAAAAATGCATTTTTATATTAAATACTAATTATAAAAATACAAGGGTATATATTTTGTATTTATCCTAAATATATTAATATATATATATATATATATATATATATATATATATATATATATATATATATATATATATATATATATATATATATATATATATATATTATTTTAAACATGTATTATATATATAAATAATAATAATTTTTAATATTAACAAAAAAAAAATATTTTTTATGTAAAATATTTACAGGGGGTATAATAAAATAAAAAATGAAAATAAAAATATTTCTACCTATTTCTCAATATTTTAATAAAATGTATATATTTATTTATTTAAGTATTAATCAAAAGAAAGTCATATAAATACCTAATAAATAAAAAATGGTGAGAAAAAATATTTTTATATTTTTTATGTCATGAGAAAAAATAAACAAAGTCAATCAAAAAAGAAAAAAGTCAAAAAGTTAAATAAATAAGCAAAAGGGCCTTGGAGGTGCAAAAGCAATTATGTGGTATGAATAGAAAATACAGCACAAGCCCAGCCCAATCCACTTCTTCTTCAACCTCTGAACCAAAAAACACGCGCCTGCAAGCTTTGTTTGAAATCCTGATTCTTTGATTTTTTGAACAAACTTCCAACACAAAAGATGTTAAGCATGAAATCACGATTCTAACCATATGCATAACTTGATCTAACTCTCTAAGATGAGGGAGAATTTCTCCTCCCCCAAATCTTAACCTAGTTTTTCTGCCATTTTCAAACTTTAAATTCTCTCTACTCAGGCAAAAGAAATGAAAAGTAAAAGAATGTACATGTTCAGTGGCATGAGTAGAACCTTGTTTCTTCACAAACTTAAAGCTAAGGATGCCTAATAAGAGAGATACGAATTCAAAATTTTACCTATTCAGTTGAACTTCTATCTGGAGATGTAGGAACTTTCAGTGCAAGGTGATGATTGGAGAAGCTTCCTTGAGGTCCAGGGATGCTATTCCAATGTTTACTTTGTCTTGAAAGCTTCTGAATTAAGCTAGAGAACTTCACCTGCAAGTCAGAAATGTGAAAATGGTGGAAGTGGTTAGAGCAATTACAGGTCGTGCCTTAGCTTTTGGATAGCTTGCATAGGTGGTAAGGAAGGTATATGAACTGGTTTTGGCAAGAATGCTTGAGAGAAATAGAAGTAGGCACTCAAACTGCAGAGGCAACTCTATTTTTGCAGTTTGGTGGTGTTTTTTGGTTTGATGGTGTTTTGGAGGTAAATGGCTCGTGCAAAGGCTTGGTTCTGATGTGTGTAGTGTGTTTGATAACTTAGTTCTTGTGTGTCTATGCTGAGATGGAAGTTGTGTTATGTTATGGCACTTTTCTTCACTCTTAAGCAACAAAATGCAACTTGATATTTTAGGTCAGTAGGGGACCTCTAATCCTGCTACAAAGCTTCTCTTGATCAGAGTAACTTGTCCATAATCTTGTGCCAAAGAGATTTAGTTTGTACTTGCTTGATGTTCAATTTGACATAAAGTGAACTTTTGCAAAAATAGATAGTTTACTTTTTCCAAATTGGGATTAATCCTCTAGACAAAGCTTGAACTCAAAGAACTTGGTCTTGGCACAAAGAATATGCATTAAATTTATGAGTGTAACTTGGTTTAAGGACCTGTAATCTAATCTAAAGCATGCTGAGTTCAAATTGCAAGGTTATGAACATGTAACTTGGTCATGAACAAAGTGGTTTTTTGCTATATTGTGAAATTCGATTCTCCCTAACCATGAGGTTGTTTGAGAAGTTCTTGGACATTTTGGAAAGCTTGGAATGTATACTACAATCCATATTTGAAATGCAATTTGAAATTCCAAGTGGAAGTGTATGGAAAATGGCCTTGAAGTGGGGTAGAAAAACTTGTCAAAATAGGCCAAAAATTCACTAAGTTAAGAATGGTTTAGTGCCCTTATTCAAAAATTTGTAACTTGAGATACAAGCTTCAAATGAGAAAACTTTGTGAATAAAAGTTGTAGATTATGCAACAAGCTACAACTTTCATGTTTTGACTTTTGTTTGAATCCAAATGGATCTTGGTGAAAAAGTGGGGCAAAGTTGGGAAAAAATTAGGGTTTTCCATAACTTAGAAAAATTCTAAGTTATGAAAAATTCTAATTTTTAACCCTAATTTGCATTTTGTGATTTCTTGGTGAACAAGTTTCATTATTTGGCATGTTTTGATGAAAAATGAATCTTGACTCTTGATTTTGACCAAAAAGTCAAAGTTTGACTTTTCAGTATACAGTCAAAATTGATCAATTGACTGGGAAATTCAACTGTCAATCCTTTGTACTTGGGATCTTTTGAGTTTGTTGATCATGCCAAGATAATTCCATGGGTTCCTTGAGTCCATGTGTGAGCTTGGTTTGCCATTGGCTAGGTCAAACAGTCAAAAATTGCCTTTGTGCAGTGAAAACCCTAAAAATGACCATTTTACCCTTTTGGTGATCTGATCAAATTTCTTGGGGAATTGTGATCCAAACTTGATCAAATGATTCATATGAGTTCATAATGTGGATGTGGGTCAAATTTCATGAGGTTTGACTGTCAGTTGGCCATAGTTGACTTTTTACCCAATACAGTTGATTTCTAGGTCAACTGTCCAATTGACTAGGCAAATCTTGGAATCAAGACTTGAAACTTGATATGGGTGAACTTGGGAGTCCAATATGAAGCATGAAAGTCACCTTGGGCATTTTAGGTCAAAGCATCTTTGTGCAAACAGAAACCCTAATTTGAGTCAACAACAAAAAGGGGGGGTCTTGAGCAGATGAAACCCTAACTGGATCTTGAGCTTTAAAGGCTTTTTAATGAGAAATGGGAGGGAAAATTTTGGGGTACAACAGTTGCCCCTGTTCAATCTTCTTGAATCCGAAGAGTTAGATTGGCAAGCTTGCCTTTCGTGTCTCGAGGGTAAAAGGAGATTGGACACTAGAGTGCCCGGAAATTTGCACTCGTCAAAGCAATGGATGCGGGAATGGGCTTAGAGATGCCATTTGGAGATGGGCTTAACGATGCCATCTGGGAGAGTGACAGAAATCTTGTCGGGGATGGGCTTATAGATGCCATCTGGAAGGGAATACTAGGGAGGTGTCCAAGCTTTGGACCATCTCTGAACTGGGAGTCTGAATAAGCAATAGATTGACATCCGTTGTTGGGAGGAATCTGTAAACTGTTTTCAGTGGTTTGGAGAAGAAACTGAACAAGCGATAGGTTAACATCCGTTATTTGGAGAACCCGCGAACTGTTTTCAGAAATCTTGAAGTTGAATAAGCAATAGAGCAGCATCCGTTGTTGGGAAGCGTCCGTAAACTGTTTTCAAAAGTTGCACCTGAACAAGTCGATAGATTAACATCCGTTGTTGGGAAGAATCCATAAACTGTTTTCAGAAGTCTTGAAGAAGAATCCGAACAAGTGACAGGTTAACATCCGTTTACTTGGAGAACCCGTGAACTGTTTTCAGAAATCTTGAAGTTGAATAAGCAATGAGCAGCATCCGTTGTTGGGAAGCGTCCGTAAACTGTTTTCAAAAGTTGCATCTGAACAAGTCGATAGATTAACATCCGTTGTTGGGAAGAATCCATAAACTGTTTTCAGAAGTCTTGAAGAAGAATCTGAACAAGTGACAGGTTAACATCCGTTTACTTGGAGAACCCGTGAACTGTTTTCAGAAATCTTGAAGTTGAATGATTTTAGTCTGTCGACTGATCTTTCCTGAAAAGGTAAAGAGTTAGTTGTATACAATGTTATGATGCATGATGCAATATACGTGACATCAATGTTTATGACATGAATGTGATGAATGCGCATGTAAGCTGACGAGCTATCTTGCTGAGGATAAATGAATCCGAGGTGGCTGAAGATAAAAGCATCTTGACTGCTGCCGGGGAAAATAAATCCTTGGCTGCTGCTGAGGAAGAGAATTCCTGATGACCTCTACTGGGGAGTATCAATCTAGTAGACTCATGCTGGGGAGGTAAGACTGAGAATCTTCAGCTTGGTGGGAAGTAACTCTGGCGATCTTACCGGGAACTCAAGATTTCTCTTCCTAAAACTCTGTGGGGAGAAGGCTCATTAGTCTGGCTCCGCTGGGGATTGACAATTCGAAGTTTTAGCTCGGCTGGGGATACTGAAACTTAAATTCTGAGGGGAAGTGAGTTCTGGAGGATCCTCTGACTGGGGATAACAAGGATAAGCTCCTATGGGGATCATATTGATAAGTTGTGTTGGGAAACTCTTGATGAACTCCGCCGGGGATAGGAAGAATTCTGGCGAGTGCGATCTTCTGTGGATGTTAGCTGAGGATAACCCAGTTATAAGCCTTTGTGGGGAATAACTTTGAATAAAACTCGGGAGAGACGTTCGTGCTCTGCGGGGAAATACCTTCCAGAACCTTACTGGGGATAAGCTTCGGGAGTCTGCTAGAGATAAGCCTCAGGGTTTGCTAGGGATGTGGATTCCAAATCTCTTGGGGGGTTTCCTTCGAAAGGGTGTCAAGATATCCATCTGTACCTTCATCCTATCAGTAATCCTTTTTCTTAGGTTCATTTAAGAAGTTATTATGTTTCAAATGCATATGCCTATTTAACAAGACATTGGACGTTTCTCAAAATAAAACAAATAGTGCAAGAGAAAAAGAAAAGGGAAATGACACAAATTTTTGGGAAGAGTATTTGTATTGATTTTCTTTGAGTATATTTGTACAAAGGAGACAATCATCCTAGTAGGAGGATTTCGTCGTAAATATTAAAAGATTTTATACAAAATAAAGGATGGCTATGTGACATAATTCCATGGGATCCCAATCTGCTATAGCCTTCACAACTCTGAATATCTGTCCATTCAATGCTTCGTTTGACGATGACTGGATTGATCAGAAGCCTGGAACTGGTTGATGAAGAGATTGTCTTTGAAGTGATCCGACGAGACATAGTCATACGCTTTAATTACCTAACTTTTGCCTGAATCGCCCTTTCGGGTTTTCGATCCACCGGGAAGCCCATTTTTGCCCAAGCCGCCCTTTCGGGTTTTCGACTTTCCGGGTGTACAGATTTTTTTGTTTTTATCCCTAATTTTTGCCTGAACCGCCCTTTCGGGTTTTCGATCCACCGGGAAGCCCATTTTTTGCCCAAGCCGCCCTTTCGGGTTTTCGACTTGTCGGGTTATTTTATGCGTAGTATCTTTTGACTATGTCTGCGTTCGCAGGGTGCGGCAAATCGTCGCCGTCCATGGTGGCCAGAATCATTGCACCACCAGAAAATATGCTCTTGATCACAAATGGTCCTTCATATGTAGGAGTCCATTTGCCCCTGGGATCACTTTGCGGCAAGATAATCCGCTTGATTACGAGATCCCCGACTCGATACACTTGACGTCTGACTTTCTTATTGAAGGCCTTGATCATCCGCTTTTGATACGTCTGACCATGGCATATAGCAGCAAGTCGCTTCTCGTCGATCAGATTGAGTTGATCAAGTCGGGTCTGCATCCAATCATCTTCATTCAAACCTGCATCCTTCATAATCCTTAGAGAAGGGATCTGGACTTCCATAGGCAAAACAGCTTCCATGCCATAAACCAAAGAAAATGGGGTTGCCCCAGTTGAAGTACGTGTCGTCGTACGGTATCCATGCAGAGCAAACGGTAACATCTCATGCCAGTCTTTGTAAGTGACTGTCATTTTCTGAATGATCTTCTTAATGTTTTTGTTCGCAGCTTCAACAGCGCCGTTCATCTTCGGCCGATAGGGAGATGAATTGTGATGATAAATCTTGAACTGTTCGCACAATGCAGTGATCATCGTATTATTCAGATTTGTACCGTTGTCCGTGATGATCCTGTCTGGAACACCATACCGACATATAAGATTTTGTTTGATAAAGCGGGCAACCACATTTTTGGTGACAGAAGCGAAGGAAGCTGCTTCAACCCATTTAGTGAAGTAGTCAATGGCAACCAGGATGAAGCGATGTCCATTGGAAGCCGTGGGCTTGATCTCTCCAATCATATCAATGCCCCACATTGCAAAGGGCCACGGAGCAGTCAGGACGTTGAGAGGAACCGGAGGGATATGAACTTTGTCAGCATAGACTTGACACTTGTGGCAAGTACGGGAATGTTGATGGCAGTCAGCCTCTATGGTTGACCAATAATAGCCTGCCCTTAGGATCTTCTTAGCCATTGTATGCCCGCTCAAGTGAGTGCCAAATGTGCCGCTGTGTATATCAGTCATGATCAACTCCGCTTCAGCTTTATCCACACATCGGAGTAATACACAATCATGGCTTCGTTTGTAAAGGATGTCGTTGCTCAGGAAGAACTTAGCAGCGAATTTGCTTAAGAACTTCTTGTCATTTACGGAAGCTCCTTCAGGATAATCTCTAGTCTCGAGATACCTTTTGATTTCATGGAACCAAGGCTGTTCCACTACTTCTTCGGTATTAATCTCGTGGCAATGTGCCGGTTCATCCATTCGCTTGATGGTGATTTGGGGAGCCTCGTTATCCCAGTTGAGTTTAAACATGGAGGACATTGTGGCTAGAGCATCGGCTAGCTGATTCTCTTCTCGCGGGAAATGCTCGAAGGTAATTTGCTCGAAATGAGGCAACAATGTCAGGACATGTTCTTTGTATGGAATAAGATTAGGATACTTGGTATCCCAGTCTCCTTTGATTTGGCTGATGACCAAAGCCGAGTCCCCAAATACGACCAAAGATTTGATCCCCAAGTCTATAGCAGCCTCGAGACCAAAGATGCAAGCTTCATACTCAGCCATGTTGTTTGTGCAGCTGAAACAAAGTCGGGCCGTGAAAGGAGTGTGACAACCTTCCGGAGAAATGAGTACTGCGCCAATACCGTTTCCAAGTGCATTTGAAGCACCATCAAAGTACAGGGTCCATCGGGATCCCTTTTCGGGTCCGTCATACGGTCCGTTACCTTCAACGTTGTCCAAATTCATGATGTCCTCGTCTGGGAAGTCAAATCTCATGGGTTGATAGTCTTCGATAGCTTGATGAGCCAGATGGTCAGCTAGTACACTCCCTTTTATAGCTTTTTGGGTGGTGTACTGGATGTCATACTCGGTTAAGATCATTTGCCATCTAGCTATCCTTCCAGATAAAGCGGGCTTTTCGAAGATATACTTGATAGGATCCATCTTGGAAATCAACAAGGTAGTATGAGTCAACATATACTGTCTTAGTCGGCGAGCAGCCCATACCAAAGCGCAGCAAGTTTTCTCGAGCAGTGAGTAGCGAGTCTCACAGTCGGTAAACTTTTTGCTAAGGTAATAAATGGCATGCTCTTTTCGACCAGACTCGTCATGCTGGCCCAAAACACACCCCATTGAGTTATTCAAAACGGTCAAATACATGATTAGTGGTCTTCCTTCGACGGGTGGTATCAGAATAGGAGGTTCTAGCAAATACTCCTTGATTTTATCAAAAGCAGCTTGACAATCGTCGTTCCATTCCATTACCTGATCTTTTTTCAAGAGTTTGAAAATCGGATCACAGGTAGAAGTCAGATGTGAGATGAATCTGACAATATAGTTTATGCGCCCCAAGAATCCTCTAACCTCCTTTTCAGTACGGGGAGCAGGCATCTCTTGTATTGCTTTCACTTTTGCCGGATCGACTTCAATGCCTTTGTTGCTTACAATGAATCCCAGGAGTTTACCAGACCTAACTCCAAAAGTGCATTTGCTTGGATTCAGCCTGAGCTTGTATTCTTTTAACCTGGCTAACAGCTTCTCCAAATGCTCAAGGTGCTTTTCCTCCGTTTGCGACCGAGCTATCATATCGTCTAGGTAGACTTCAATCTCATGATGTATCATGTCATGAAATAAAGCTACCATGGCGCGTTGATAAGTTGCCCCTGCGTTCTTCAGCCCGAACGGCATCACTTTGTAACAAAAAGTGCCCCATTGCGTGACAAAAGTTGTTTTCTCCATATCCTCGGGAGCCATTTTGATTTGATTGTAGCCCGAGAATCCGTCCATGAAGGAAAACACCTTATGCTGAGCTGTATTGTCGATCAAGATGTCAATATGAGGTAGCGGGAAATCATCTTTAGGGCTGGCCCTATTCAAATCCCGATAGTCCACACACATTCTGACTTTGCCATCTTTCTTCGGTACTGGCACAATGTTAGCGACCCATTGAGGATAGGACGTAACAGCCAGGAAGCCAGCATCGAATTGCTTCATTACTTCTGCTTTGATCTTTTCGGACATGTCGGGCCTCATTCAGCGAACTTTTTGTTTGATTGGTGGATAGTCTTCTCTTGTGGGGAGACGGTGGACCATGATTTCTGCGTCTAGACCCGGCATGTCTTCATAAGACCAAGCAAAGATTTCAACATACTCATTCAGTAACTGTACCAAGCGCTCCTTGACTTTTGGTTCCAGGTTGGCACCCACTTGCACCTCCTTCCGATCCTCCTCGGTTCCCAAGTTAATAACTTCCAATGGCTCTTCATGCGGTAAGATGGCCCTTTCTTCTTGTTGCAGAAGTCTGGCTAGTTCCCCGGGTACTTCACAACCTTCGTCATCTTCATACTCGGCTAGATTGACCAGATCTTCAGAGTTATTGAAAGATACAGCATAATAGTCACCCATGGAATCCGGAGTGGATGGGTACCTGCATTGGTGAGTGTGGGTGTGTGTAAGGGATAGCCATCCTTAAACAAAAAATGCAAAAGGAAAGAAAATGAACATAAGCAGTTTATCAAATGAAAAACGTCCAATGAATCATTAAACATGGCATATGAATATGAAAAATAGTCAAAACCCTTACAAGTGGACCTACATGCCCTGGGCAAGGCAGGAGGTGAAAAGATAGTGTACGGATTGTTTGAAAGTAAAATATTACAGACCAAATAAGAAATGTTTAACAGATAAATTACTGATGAATAAAAGTGATGGGGACAAAGTCTTTAGCCTCCCAATTGCTTAATCCTCCTCTGACAGTTGGATAGATCCACTCCTCAATGTTACTTTCCTTGTCTTCATTTTCCAGGGTGTTGATTCTGTAAGGAGAAATTTTGACCGGCGCTCTTTCAATCTTTGACTGGCGCATAGCTTTCTGGCCAGCGGCCGTGAACCCTAATCCAAACTT
Source organism: Vicia faba (assembly GCA_948472305.1). Classification (NCBI taxonomy): domain Eukaryota; kingdom Viridiplantae; phylum Streptophyta; class Magnoliopsida; order Fabales; family Fabaceae; genus Vicia; species Vicia faba. Next base: position 1,017,425,160 of record OX451740.1, read on the forward strand.
GTCAGTCTTATGCGGAAAGTCGGGTAACTGCCCCCATGCTGAATTCTTCCCTTCTTTCATTGCGGCTCTTGCATCCTCCAGAGATGCCATCCTGGCCATCTGTCTTGGTGCCTCAGCTGCCAACTTTGCCACTGCTACTTCAGGAAGGACTTCTTCGAAATGTTGAAACGGCATCTCAATGAACTCTCCTTCAACCTCCACATACCGGAAAGAATTTAAGTGGCTAATCATGTACTCTTCTTCGCCGTGGACAGTGATGATCTTTCCTTTGACAGGATACTTCAGCATCTGATGCAAGGAGGAGGTGACTGCCCCAGCATGGTGTATCCAAGGTCTACCCAGCAGGCAGGAGTATGATGGACGGATGTCCATTACATAGAAAGTGGATTTAAACACCTCAGTACCTATCTTGACGGGAATTTCAACTTCTCCATGGACCATTCTTTTCGACCCATCGAAAGCTCTGACGACAATATCACTCGGCTTCAATTCTAACCCTTCGCAATCTAGCCGGTCCAAGGCCTTCTTAGGAAAAACATTTTGCAATGAACCGGTATCAACCAAAACATGTGCAAGGGTGGTTCCGCGACACTCGATTGAAATATGCAAAGCATCATTGTGGTTTCGGCCTTTAGGGGTTAGGTCGGCATCAGAAAAACCTAGTCCATTGTCCGCAGTCAGGCTAGCCACGCAATGTTGAAATTGATCTGCAGAGGTTTCCTGGGGCACATGGGCTGCCTTCAGAAACTTAATCAAAGCTTGAGCGTGCGCTTCTGAGCAAAGCAATAGTGCCAGCATGGAGATTTTGGAGGGGGTTTGCCCCAACTGTTCCACCACATCGTAATCACTTCTCTTGATTATCCTCAAAATCTCGTCCATTTCTTTCTTGGAGGCCTCCGGGATCACCAAGGGTTGAGCCCTCGTCCTGACGGGCTCATCTTGTGTTCCCTTTCCTTTATCAGCAATGGTAGGAGAGACAGCACTAGGAACAACAACTTCTTCAATCAAAGGAGTTCTAGCAGAGAGCTTTACTGGTGCAGGGATGACTTCTTTAGCTGATGAGGGTCCAAAGACTGCTCTTGGAGGGGCAATCTCTGGAGAAAATATTCTCCCGCTCCTGGTGATTTTGCTGGTGCCCGCAATGTTACTAATGCTGGTTCCTTCATCATCCGAACTTTCTTCAATTACTTCGACTTGCTTGATACCATGATAGTAGATGTCACCACCATAGTTCCAAGGTATCGACTTCTCAGAAACATAGGGAACAGGCCCCGGCATTGTTATCTTCAAAGGTACAGATTTTGCAGCTGGTGTAATCTTAACAGGTTTTTTGACGGCCTTGGAAAGATTGGCGTGAATGGTTATGATTGAGACATTTTCAACATGAACTGGAACAGCAGAAACTTTTTCGAACAAAATTTGTCGGCTATCCATGAGGCCCTGGATGCCTTTCTTTAATAGCGGACAATCAAACGGCAGAGAGTGGCAACAGTAGCAGTCTTCTTTACATCCCGGGAAGATCCCGACCCTTAACAAATTCAACTTAATGGTTAGCAATGGAGTAGTCAGATCACTGACGTCAGCAACATACAAATCCTCCTCGATGGCATTGATATTTCGGCCGTGCTTCGGCATAGGTGCAGATATCACATTAGGCTTCTCTGGAGCGTCAAACTCTACCTCCTTAGCCTCTATCAGGTCTTGGATTTTATGCTTGAGTGCCCAACAATCATTGGTGTCGTGTCCAACACTGTCTGAATGGTAGGCGCATTTAGCATTGGCATGATAATGCGGGGAGGACGTATTTACATTCTTTGGCGCCTCCTTGATGGTGGCAAGATTCAACTTCAATAGATGGGGAAGCACTTGCGCTGGAGTCATATTAATACGGGTGAACTGCCGTTGTGGCCTTTCCACCCGTTGCTGATTTGGTCTGGACTGGTTATAGCGAGGCTGCTCACTCGGAGTGTTTTGAATCATTACGGCCCCCACAGTTGGCCGACGCTCCATCTTCCATGCTCTTCTCTGAGAATATACCATAGCTGTCTCCTTCTTAAAAGGCTTCTTCTCAACACTTGTAGCAACACCCTTCTGAATCTTTCCTGACTTGATGCCAGCTTCTATTCTTTCGCCGATTAAGATCAAATCGGTAAACCCTGCGGAAGAGTTACCAATTAGATGATTGAAAAATGGTCCAGATAGGGTTCCAAGAAACATATCAACGAGCTCACGATCGGTTAAAGGAGGCTGCACCCTGCCAGCCAAATCCCTCCATTTTTGTGCATATTCTTTGAATCCCTCACTTGTTCCTAGCGACATACCCTGAAGTTGGGTACGAGTAGGAGCAAGATCAGAATTATACTGGTATTGTTTGTAGAAAGCGGTGGCCAAATCTTCCCAATTTCTGACACTGGTTCCTTCTAGCTGATAAAACCACTCCAACTGAGCTCCCGATAGGCTGTCTTGAAAGAAATGAATCCAGAGATTTTTATCTGCCGTATAGGGTTGAATTTTTCTCACGTAGGACCTGAGATGCATTTTGGGACAGGACAGCCCATCATACCTCACAAACACTGGCACTTTGAATTTTGGGGGAATCACAATTCCGGCAACCAAGCCCATGTCTTCAAAATCCAAACCCGGTACCCTTTGCAATTCCATGGCAGCCAATCTGTCTTCTAAACCCTTGTACTTATCATCAGCTGGAGGGTATTGCTGGTCAGAATAATCTTCATCCTCTTCAACTTCTTCCTCCTTCGCATCAGACTCGGAAGGCACCGCAACTCGATCTCTTTTACTAGTCCCTTCATCAGAAGTAGGAGGAAATTCAAGCACCCTCCGAGCTTCTCTGTCAAATCTTCTCCCCAAAGTAGCCACTCCGACCCTCTTCTTCTTCTTCACTGGGTCCTTGTTTTCCAAATGAGCCTTGATATCCTCCTGACTTTTAACCAAAGTCATCAAGAGTTGTTGGAACTGTGCATTCTGGGCTTGTAGGTCTTTGACTGTTTGCTCGAGATCCATCCTACTGAAATAAACAGCAGATAGATAAGGAAACCTTGAGTGAGACCTGCTTATGCACATGATGAATGGTATGCTGGTGTATGCAATGCATTCAAGGATTTAGGACATTCAAAATTGTTTCAGACAAAGAAGAACGCACGTCATATTAATAAGAAGAAATTTGTTAGTACATAAATGCCCCATGGGCCAAACGTTACAAAATAAACTTCTCAAGGCAGAAAGACATTGCGCATCCTTTTTGGTGCGATGTAGGTGTTGAGGGCCTCTTGCTCGTGGAGTCGGCGGGTAAGTTCTAGAACCTTCTTTTCACTGGCATAGTAGCTAGCTTCAAAAGTGTTCCGTTCCTCCTTGAGCTGAATCCAACTTTTCTGCATTTCCTCCCACGATGTAGGCATGTCTGGATGTAGGATGGTGTAGGGAACCTCTCCTTCATTGACGGGCTCTTTAATCACTGGGAGTACATGAGGATAAGGCATCATTAGACTTTGGGCTCGGGCTCGTACCCACCTGAGATAGGGCTCAAGAGGGATGGAGTTCTTGTGTCCCAGATTCTTGCTATCAACCTTGTTGAGTTTTCCCCAAGCTCTGATGAATCTTTGGCGAAGTCCTTGCGCATCGTTGTCGAAGTCAAAAACTAGGCTAGGAATCAACATATCATGAGGGCCATCCCTCCGTGCATATCCAAATTGCCTCAAAGCTAGGCAATGGTTGTAGGTGATACCTCCCCTAATTCCAAGTAAAGGAACATTAGGAAATTCTCCGCAACGATCGACGATGATGACATTTTCTCTAGAACGAGAACACCAATGCACATCAGAATGAGTAAGAGTCATCAATCGTTGGGACCACCTTGTACCTTGGTCATTCTTCAAGACAGATTGTGGAAGGTGCGAAATAAACCACCTTGCGAGGATAGGAGTACAACACATGAGAACACCCCTCTTTCTCATTGTTCGTGTGTAAAATGAGTGAAGGATGTCCCCAAGCAATGTTGGTATTGGATTTCTGGACAAGAAGATTTTGACAGCATTGACTTCTACCAATTGGTCAGGATTTGGGAACAAGACTAACCCATAGATGAGGAGTGCCACAATCTCTTCAAAGGCTTGTAGGTCCAATGAATTCCAACATTCTTGTGCCTTCTCAAACAAGAATTTTGCTAAGAATCCTTTAACGCCGCTTCTGGTTTCCCAATGCCCCTTGATGTCGGATGGTTGTAGATGTAATGCTCGAGCGACATCTTCCGGCTTTGGTTCCTTTTCCGTACCGTTGAAGGGTAGTTGATTAAGGATAGGGATTCTTAGGAGTTGAGAAAACTCCTCCAAAGTGGGTACCAACTGATAATCTGGGAAAGTGAAGCAGTGGTGAAGAGGGTCAAAGAACTGGAATAGCACTTTCATCATGTCTTCTTCAATGCTGGTGTTGACTAGGTTGAGCAGTCTACCATGTCTTTCACTGAAGGATGAATTTTCCTGAATTCTTAAGGTGATCTCCTTGAGTTGAGGAGAGATTCTCACAAGGTTGACTTGAATGGTGTTTCTGCGAGGAATTTCCATGACCTACAAAACAAGAACAAAGATGAAGACCCAAACCCTTGAAATGGTTAGTGAATGCATATGATGCTTTATGATGTTTATGATGTATGCACAAAACATATGTACAAGCAAATCACATCAAACCCTAGTTTCAGGCTTGCATGGGGTTTCATAGGTAAGTACCCTCTTGAGTGTAGTTGGCTTAAAAACCTGTCCTATAAATAGTAACCGGGTTCTAAGGAGCTCAATATCACTGGATTGTTTTCAATGTTCATTGTTTTGGTTTAGCCACTTAACTAGCGACCAAAATATTCCAAGAAAACAACCCTCAATGAGTGTAGTATCGAGTATCTACCAACTTCGGACTGCACCAAAGCCGGTCATCTCACTACCCCTAATGAAAGGCCAAGATGGTCAAGTAAGGTTCTAGGTCATTAGTGCTTAGTGACATCACTCAGCGGCCCCGTACTCTCCTTGATTGAACTCAAGGGTTACCGGTACTCACAAATATGTCGCACTAATATAGCTATTGCTTAGACCGTGTCGGTATACCCCGCACAGTTTCCACAACGTATTTCTATCTATGAATGTTTCCCAAAATCCGGGTGGAGGACTATAAACCCAAACAATAGAGCCAAAGTATAAAGCAAGCAAATCAAACAATTAGTCATGCAAGAGGGTGATCTAAGCCCTAAGGTTACTCCATTTTAAAAATTGTCCCCAGCAGAGTCGCCAGTTCTGTGATACGGTGGGAGAACTGACTAGGGTTTTGCGTTTGTTTTCGCAAATGTTTCGGTTGAGCAAGAGTCGCCACCGACTTTTTATTTTATCCTAAGGAAAGGTTTAAAAAGCACAACAAAAACCTTTGAGATTTTTCTTGGGTTCGGGGAGTAGATTATAGAAGGGGAAGGTATTAGCACCCCTTCTATCCATGGTTATCCATGGGCTCTTAGATACTTGCTTAGATCAACTTGCCTTGGTTTTCAATTGTTTGAAATGGTGCTTTGTGTATGGTTTTGAAAATGTTTTTGAAAAGATGCCTTATATAGGCTACCCTTGTAACAATTCTTTACTCGAATGTTTTACAAAAGGTGTTTGGTCTTTTAAAAAGATGTTCCAAGGTTTTTGAAAGTTTGTTTTGAAAGTGTTTGTGAAGTGGGTTTTGAAATAAGGCAAGTGTTTTCTTGGAAAGTTTGACAAGTACTTAAGAGCTCATCTACCCTAAAATTTTCTCAAAGATTTTTGTTTATGTTTCAAACCTTTTGACAATTTTGTTCCACCATTGCATTTGGTGGACAATCTTGTTTTAAGAGTTTAAAGGGACGGGCGCGGGTCATCGTTTAGACCATAGTTGCAATTGTGTTAAATGTCTTTGGGCAATTTTCTTTAAAAGGGACTTGATCATTCATTTAAGAAACATTTTGAGGGACTATGATCATTTGATTGTTTGTTTTACCCAAAGAAGTTCAACATGCAACATGGCCCAATTATTTGAAGGCAACAAAGTGGAATACCCTAGGGGTGCAAGTGTGAAATGTGTTGTCCATTTTTCATGCTCATTTATCTTGCATTAGGTCCAATTATTTTGTTCATTTTTATTCGCATAAAAAACCCTAATTCTAGCATAGTATGTTTAGAAAGCGATAAAGTGCGAAATTTAAATTCCTACGCTATTACAACACAATAATATGGGGAGGGGGGTACAATGTTTCAAATGGGGTATATTTAGACAAAAAATTAAACCTAAACTATTACATCATTTTCTATGAATATTTACAAGATAAATAAATGTATAATTTAAATGGTAAATAAAACAAATATGCAAGAATGCAAAAGGAATTTTTATGTGTATGCAAAAGGTATTATTTATGTAAAACAAGAAAAGAAAATAAAAAAAAAAGTATTATTTTTTGAGGTATTTTCAAATTTAGGGTAAAACCCTAATTTTTAGATCAAAGGGGACATTAATGAATTAATTCAAATAATATTTATGATTTACATACACAAACAATAAAATAAAGTATATTTGAAAAAAATGCATTTTTTATATTAAATACTAATTATAAAAATACAAGGGTATATATTTTGTATTTATCCTATATATATATATATATATATATATATATATATATATATATATATATTATTTTAAACATGTATTATATATATAAATAATAATAATTTTTAATATTAACAAAAAAAAAGTATTTTTTATGTAAAATATTTACAGGGGGGTATAATAAAATAAAAAATGAAAATAAAAATATTTCTACCTATTTCTCAATATTTTAATAAAATGTATATATTTATTTATTTAAATATTAATCAAAAGAAAGTCATATAAATACCTAATAAATAAAAAATGGTGAGAAAAAATATTTTTATATTTTTTATGTCATGAGAAAAAATAAACAAAGTCAATCAAAAAAGAAAAAAGTCAAAAAGTTAAATAAATAAGCAAAAGGGCCTTGGAGGTGCAAAAGCAATTATATGGTATGAATAGAAAATACAGCACAAGCCCAGCCTAATCCACTTCTTCTTCAACCTCTGAACCAAAAAACGCGCGCCTGCAAGCTTTGTTTGAAATCCTGATTCTTTGATTTTTTGAACAAACTTCCAACACAAAAGATGTTAAGCATGAAATCACGATTCTAACCATATGCATAACTTGATCTAACTCTCTAAGATGAGGGAGAATTTCTCCTCCCCCAAATCTTAACCTAGTTTTTCTGCCATTTTCAAACTTTAAATTCTCTCTACTCAGGCAAAAGAAATGAAAAGTAAAAGAATGTACATGTTCAGTGGCATGAGTAGAACCTTGTTTCTTCACAAACTTAAAGCTAAGGATGCCTAATAAGAGAGATACGAATTCAAAATTTTACCTATTCAGTTGAACTTCTATCTGGAGATGTAGGAACTTTCAGTGCAAGGTGATGATTGGAGAAGCTTCCTTGAGGTCCAGGGATGCTATTCCAATGTTTACTTTGTCTTGAAAGCTTCTGAATCAAGCTAGAGAACTTCACCTGCAAGTCAGAAATGTGAAAATGGTGGAAGTGGTTAGAGAAATTACAGGCCGTGCCTTAGCTTTTGGATAGCTTGCATAGGTGGTAAGGAAGGTATATGAACTAGTTTTGGCAAGAATGCTTGAGAGAAATAGAAGTTGGCACTCAAACTGTAGAGGCAACTCTGTTTTTGCAGTTTGGTGGTGTTTTTTGGTTTGATGATGTTTTGGAGGTAAATGGCTCGTGCAAAGGCTTGGTTATGATGTGTGTAGTGTGTTTGATAACTTAGTTCTTGTGTGTCTATGCTGAGATGGAAGTTGTGTTATGTTATGGCACTTTTATTCACTCTTAAGCAACAAAATGCAACTTGATGTTTTACGTCAGTAGGGGACCTCTAATCCTGCTGCAAAGCTTCTCTTGATCAGAGTAACTTGTCCATAATCTTGTGCCAAAGAGATTTAGTTTGTACTTGCTTGATGTTCAATTTGACATAAAGTGAACTTTTGCAAAAATGGATAGTTTACTTTTTCCAAATTGGGATTAATCCTCTAGACAAAGCTTGAACTCAAAGAACTTGGTCTTGGCACAAAGAATATGCATTAAATTTATGAGTGTAACTTGGTTTAAGGACCTGTAATCTAATCTAAATCATGCTGAGTTCAAATTGCAAGGTTATGAACATGTAACTTGGTCATGAACAAAGTGGTTTTTTGCTATATTGTGAAATTCGATTCTCCCTAACCATGAGGTTGTTTGAGAAGTTCTTGGACATTTTGGAAAGCTTGGAATGTGTACTACAATCCATCTTTGAAATGAAATTTGAAATTCCAAGTGGAAGTGTATGGAAAATGGCCTTGAAGTGGGGTAGAAAAACTTGTCAAAATAGGCCAAAAATTCACTAAGTTAAGAATAGTTTAGTGCCCTTATTCAAAAATTTGTAACTTGAGATACAAGCTTCAAATGAGAAAACTTTGTGAATCAAAGTTGTAGATTATGCAACAAGCTACAACTTTCATGTTTTGACTTTTGTTTGAATCCAAATGGATCTTGGTGAAAAATTGGGGCAAAGTTGGGAAAAAATTAGGGTTTTCCATAACTTAGAAAAATTCTAAGTTATGAAAAATTCTAATTTTTAACCCTAATTTGCATTTTGTGATTTCTTGGTGAACAAGTTTCATGATTTGGCATGTTTTGATGAAAAATGAATCTTGACTCTTGATTTTGACCAAAAAGTCAAAGTTTGACTTTTCAGTATACAGTCAAAATTGATCAATTGACTGGGAAATTCAACTGTCAATCCTGTGTACTTGGGATCTTTTGAGTTTGTTGATCATGCCAAGATAATTCCATGGGGTCCTTGAGTCCATGTGTGAGCTTGGTTTGCCATTGTCTAGGTCAAACAGTCAAAAATTGCCTTTGTGCAGTCAAAACCCTAAAAATGACCATTTTACCCTTTTGGTGATCTGATCAAATTTCTTGGGGAATTGTGATCCAAACTTGATCAAATGATTCATATGAGTTCATAATGTGGATGTGGGTCAAATTTCATGAGGTTTGACTGTCAGTTGGCCATAGTTGACTTTTTCCCCAATACAGTTGATTTCTAGGTCAACTGTCCAATTGACTGGGCAAATCTTGGAATCAAGACTTGAAACTTGATATGGGTGAACTTGGGAGTCCAATATGAAGCATGAAAGTCACCTTGGGCATTTTAGGTCAAAGCATCTTTGTGCAAACACAAACCCTAATTTGAGTCAACAGCAAAAAGGGGGGGTCTTGAGCAGATGAAACCCTAACTGGATCTTGAGCTTTAAAGGCTTTTTAATGAGAAATGGGAGGGCAAATTTTGGGGTACAATAGCGTGGTATCTTTTAACTATGTCCATGTTTAGAGGGTGCGGAACATCGTCTCCGTCCATAGTGGTTAAGATCATTGTCCATGTAAAGCAAAGATTATGCAACCTAGGCTTGGATTTGAATTTTTGTTCTTCATGAAATGGCTTGAAATCAAAGTGATAAATCACCAACTTCATCTCTTCGATTCTCCCTACTCAAGAATGATCTCAAGAATTTCTTGGACATTTTGGAAAGCTTGAAATTTTCTCTATAACCCATCTTTGAATTGCTTTCGAAAATTCCCTTTGGAACTATATGAAAAATTCCCATGAAGTTAGGTCAAAAAACTGCCTAACTAGGGCAAAATTTCACTAAGTTATTTTAGTTCATGAGCATGTATTCACAAAATTATATCTTGAGATCCAAGAATTTTTAGGATAAATTGTGTGAAGCAAAGTTGTATATTTCATGGAGATATACAACTTTCATGTTGGAAATTTCCTTTGAATCATCTTGCATCATGGTGAAAATTTAGCTCAAAGTTGAAAAAAAATAAGAAATTTTCTATACTTAGAAAAATTTCTAAGTTAAGAAATTTCAACTTTTCAAAACAAAATCTTAAATCCTTGATTTATTGATGAACAAGTTTCACATTTTGACATGTTTTGATGAATTGTGATCCTTGGCACTTGATTTTGACCAAAAACTCAAAGTTTGACTTTTTAGTATACAATTGACTTTTGATCAGTTGACTGAAAAATTCATATGTTAATCCAATGGATTTGTAATATTTTGAACCATGTCATTAGGTAAAAATGATGCAATTGAAATTTTAAAATCATGTTTCAAACCAATTGATCATTTTCTAGGTAAAAAATCAGAAAATTTCCCTTCTCAGTCAAAACCCTAATTTTGACCATTTTGCCCTTTTGATGATTTGATCAAATTTCTTGAGGAATTATGGTCCAAACTTGATGAAATGATACATATGAGTCTAAGATATTGATGTGGATAAAAAATTATAAAGTTTGACTGTAAATTGTCCATGGTTGACTTTTTCCCTAATACAACTGATTTTTAGGTCAACAGTTCAATTGACTGATCAAAAGTGTGATTCAAAGCTTGAAACTTGACATGAGTAATCTTAGGGGTCCCTAATGATCCTTGAAATTCATATGAAACATTGATAGTCCAAAAATCCTTGTGCAAACTCAAACCCTAATTTTGGTCATCAATGCATGGGAAGATGCCGTTAGCTGGTCAAACCCTAATCCAGTCTTGAGTCAAAGAGATCTTTTGAGAAAATTATTGATAAGTGAGAGGGCAAATTTTGGGGTACAACAGTTGCCACTGTTCAATCTTCTTAAACCTGAAGAGTTAGACTGGCGAGCTTTGCCATTCATGACTCGAAGGTGGAAGATGATTGGACACTAGAGTGCCCAGAAATTTGCACTCAACGGTGCGATGATAGAAGGAATGGGCTTATAGATGCCATTTGGAGAGGTGATAGAAAGCTGTGAGAGATGGGCTTAAAGATGCCATCCAAGAGTGATTGTTGAATTGTAATTTGTAAGTTGAAAGAATGAGTATCAGAATGACGTCCATGTCTGGAGTGTGTCTGAACTGTATCTGAGAGCTGACTTTGAATGAGTATCAGAATGGCGTCCGTGTCTGGAGCGTATCTGAACTATATAAAAAGGTTGAAACTGAATGAGTATCAGGATGGCATCCGTATCTGGAGCGTATTTGAACTGTATCTAAATTTGAATCTGAATGAGTATCAGAATGGCGTCGATATCTAGAGCATGTCTGAACTGTATCTGAGAGTTGACTTTGAATGAGTATCAAAATGGAGTCTGTGTATGGAGCGTATCTGAACTGTATCAAAAGGTTGAAACTGAATGAGTATCAGGATGGCATCCGTATCTGGAGCGTATCTGAACTGTATCTGAATTTGAATCTAAATGAGTATCAGAATGGCATCCGTATCTGGAGCGTATCTGAACATGTATCTGAATTTGAGTATGAATGAGTATCAGAATGGCATCTATGTCTAGAGCATATCTGAACTGTATCTAAAAGTTGAGTCTGAATGAGTATTAGGATGGCATCCGTACCTGGAGCGTATCTGAACTGTATCTGAATGTTGAGTCTGAATGAGTATCAGAATGGCATCTGTGTCTGGAGCGTATCTGAACTGTATCTAAAGATTTTGAGTATTTGTTAATGGTAGTTATTAACCTTATCCTAAAACGGGTAAAATGTTAGCTAAAACATAATGTTTATGTTGTATGAAATTCATAGTATAATGCATTCGTGTTATCAATGTTTATGATATATGGATGCAATGCATGCATATATGAGCTAGTTTGCTGCGTTGCTTTTGGACTGGGGAAAATAAATCCCTGACTACTGCTGAGGATATGGAGTATAAGTCTTCATGTTGTGAAGTCTAAGTGTTGATGAATTTCCATTTTGAGAAATAAACTCTGTTGTAAGGGAAATGCCATGTATTGCTTGTAAAATCTTATTGGGGAATCCTGAGAAATTTGACGACTTCTACTGGGGATTCACAATTTGAAACTTTATTCCGCTGGGGATTTAAATGACATACTGTAGGGGTTTACTTATGGAATAGCTTAGAGATATTTTCCTATCCTTTCAACCTATCAGTAATTGCCTTTTTCATTTTGTTTATTTGTAAACAATAATTATGTTCAAATGCATATGTTCAATAATGAATTATTGGACGTTTTTTCAAACAAAACAAGCGTAAATAAAAGACAAATAATTTTTGCACTTTCAAAGGAATATTTTGTATTGACTTTGAATAAATATTTTTTGTACAAGGAGACAAAAATTCTAGTAAGAGAATGCTGTCGTAAAAGGGGAACATTTTGATACAAAGGAAAGATAGCTATGTCTAATAATCCCATGGGGTTTCCATTCTGCTACAACCTTCGTATCTCTGAGAATCTTGTCTATTTGTTGCCTCGTCCGAAGATGATTGAATTGATCAGAAGCTCTGAGTTTGTCAGTGGAAGCCAAGGTTTGTCCATGAAGTGATCCAACGGGACATAGTCGTATGCCTTAATTCCCTAACTTTTGCCTGGACCGCCCTTTCAGATTTTCAGTCCATCGGGAAATCCTTTTTTGCCCAAGTCGCCCTTTCGGGTTTTTAACTTGCCGGGTGTACAGATTTTTTTGTTTTATCCCTAACTTTTGCCTGAACCTTTTGGTTCGCCGGGATGCCCTTATTTTTCCTAGGTGTGTCAACCTAGCGGGTCTCTTATGCGTAGTACCTTTTGACTATGTCCGCGTTCGCAGGGTGTGGCAGGTCGTCACCATCCATGGTGGTCAAGATCATTGCCCCACCGAAGAATATTTTTTTGATTACAAATGGTCCTTCATAAGTAGGAGTCCATTTGCCCCTGGGATCACCTTGTGGCAAGATGATGCGTTTGATCACTAGATCCCCAACTTGATACACTTGGCGTCTGACTTTCTTGTTGAAAGCCTTGATCATCCATTTTTGATACATTTGACCATGGCAAACAACAGTAAGTCTCTTTTCATCAATCAAGTTCAGTTGATCAAGTCGAGTCTGGATCCAATCGTCTTTATTCAACCCTGCATCCTTCATAATCCTCAGGGAGAGGATCTGAACCTCGATAGGCAAGACAACCTCCATGCTGTAAACCAGAGAATAGGGTGTTGCCCCGGTTGATGTGCGGGCTGTGGTACGATAACCGTGGAGAGCGAATGGTAGCATCTCATGCCAGTCTTTGTACATGACTGTCATTTTCTATATGATCTTTTTAATGTTTTTATTTGCAGCTTCGACAACACCATTCATCTTTGGCCGATAGGGAGAAGAATTATGATGCTGACTTTTGAATTGCTCGCACAATGCGGTGATCATAGTGTTGTTGAGATTTGTACCATTGTCAGTGATGATTCTTTCCGGGATACCATACCGGCAAATGAGATTTTGCTTGATGAAACGGGAAAAAACATTCTTGGTATCGGAAACGAAGGAGGTTACTTCAACCCATTTTGTAAAATAGTCAATGGCCACTAGGATAAAGCAGTGTCCATTGGAGGCTGTCGGCTTGATTTCCCCAACCATATTAATCCCCCACATAGCAAAGGGCCAAGGAGCTATCAAGACATTCAGAGGAACCAGGGGTACATGCACTTTATCAGCATAAATTTGACATTTATGGCAGGTTCGAGAGTGCTGATAGCAATCTGCTTCCATGGTAGACCAATAATAGCCTGCCCGTAGGATTTTCTTTGCCATCGTATGCCCACTGGAATGGGTGCCAAAAGTGCCTTCATGCAATTCAGCCATGATCCTTTCAGCTTCAACCTTATCTACACACCGTAGCAACACAGAGTCATGATTGTGTTTGTACAGGATGCCGTTACTAAGGAAGAATTTAGCAGAGAATCTCCTTAAGAACTTTTTATCATTGATTGAAGCTCCTTCTGGATATTCTTGAGCCTCCAGATACCTCTTGACTTCGTGAAACCAAGGCTGGTCCACTACTTCTTCAGTATTAATCTCGTGACAGTGCGCTGGTCCATCCATTCGTTCGATGGTGATTTGGGGAGCCTCATTATCCCAATTAAGTTTAAACATAAATGACATTGTTGCTAGTGCGTCTGCTAGCTGATTTTCTTCTCGCGGGAAATACTCAAAGGTAATCTTCTCAAAATGTGGTAGCCATGTCAAAACATGTTCTTTGTAAGGGATAAGGTTTGGGTGTTTGGTGTCCCATTCCCCTTTGATCGGACTGATGACCAAAGCTGAATCTCCAAACACATCTAAAGATTTGATCCCCAAGTCTATGGCAGCTCTGAGACCGAAGATGCATGCTTCGTATTCCGCCATGTTGTTTGTATAATTGAAGCAAAGTCTAGAAGTAAAAGGAGTATGACACCCTTCTGGAGATATGAGTATAACACCAATACCATTGCCGAGTGCATTGGAGGATCCATCAAAGAACAGGGTCCATCGGGATCCTTGTTCAGGTCCGTTATATGGCCTGAATTCTTCACAGTTGTCTAATGTCATGATGTCTTCATCCGGAAATTCGAACTTCATAGACTGGTAGTCTTCTACAGCTTGGTAAGCAAGGTGATCGGCTAATACACTGCCCTTTATAGCTTTCTGGGTAGTATATTGTATGCCATATTATGTCAGGATCATCTGCCATCTCGCTATTCTCCCAAAAAGAGCAGGCTTCTCGAAGATGTATTTTATCGGATCCATCTTAGATATTAACAAGGTAGTATGAGTCAGCATATACTGTCTTAGCCGGCGAGCATCGCATGCCAGAGCGCAACAAGTTTTCTCGAGCAATGAATATCTGGTTTCACAGTCGGTAAACTTTTTGCTCAGGTAGTAAATAGCGTGCTCTTTTCGGCCAGACTCGTCATGCTGCCCCAATACACACCCCATTGAGTTTTCTAAAACAGTCATATACATGATCAATGGTCTTCCCTCGACTGGTGGCATTAATACAGGAGGTTCTTGTAAGTATTCTTTGATTTTTTCAAAAGCAACCTGGCATTCATCATTCCACTTGACTACTTGATTTTTCTTCAATAGTTTGAAGACTGGCTCATAAGTAGCTGTTAGGTGAGAAATGAATTTGGTAATATAGTTCAAACTTCCCAAGAATCCTCTGACTTCCTTTTCAGTGCGAGGATAAGGCATCTCCTGTATTGCTTTAACTTTGGCAGGATCGACCTCGATACCTTTGTTGCTGACAATAAAGCCTAGGAGTTTACCAGATCGTACCCCAAATGTGCACTTGTTTGGATTCAACCTCATCCTGTACTTCTTCAGTCTCTCAAATAGTTTTTGTAAGTGATCAAGGTGCTCTTCTTCTGTTTGTGATCTGGCTATCATATCGTCCATGTAGACTTCTATTTCGTGATGTATCATGTCGTGAAATAGAGCTACCATGGCACGCTGATAGGTTACCCCATCGTTCTTCAGTCCGAATGGCATCACCTTGTAACATAATGTGCCTCACTGTGTGACAAATGTTGTTTTCTCCGTGTCTTCAGGCGCCATTTTGATTTGGTTGTAACCTGAGAATCCGTCCATGAAATAAAACACTCTGTGTAGTGTCATATTGTCAACTTGGATATCAATCTGGGGGAGTGGAAAATCATCCTTAGGGCTTGCCCTATTCAAATCTCTATAGTTCACATACATTCGCACTTTGCCGTCCTTTTTGGGTACGGGGACCACATTGGCAACCCATTGGGGGTAAGAGGTGACATCCAAGAATCCAGCGTTGAATTGCTTCATGACTCATGCTTTAATATTTTCTGACATATCCGGCCTCATTCAACGAACTTTTTGCTTTACTGGCGGATAATCCTCTCTTGTAGGCAGACGATGTACCACAATTTCTTCATCAAGTCCTGGCATTCATATGACCAGGCAAATACTTCGACATAATCATGCAAAAACCGAATCAGACGCTTCTTGATACTGGGTTCCAGATTGGCACCCACTTTGACTTCTTTTTTATCTTCTTCGGTACCTAAGTTGATCGTATCCACGGGTTCCTCGTGAGGCTGAATGGTTCTCTCTTATTGTTGTAGCAGTCTGGCAAGTTCCCCTGGTACTTCACAATCTTCCTTACCTTCGTCTTCGGCTTGGTATATTAGATTCTCAGAGTCACAAAAGGCCATAGCAGTATCGTTATCCATGGGATCCCGAATGGATGTATACCTACATTGTGAGTGTGGGTGTGTGTAAGGGTATATCTATCTTTAAAAGAAAGTAAAACATAAAAGAAAAACAGTGAGCAAAAAAGTTTGTATGCAAAAACGTCCATGATTCACTGATGTCATATGAAGATGAAATAATAACCCTTACAAATGGACCATTGTGCCTCGGGTAAGACAGAAGGTTTTAAGAGTGCGAATTGTTTTGAATATTACAGATCCAACAAAATATAAAGACAAATTACTGAGGGATGAAAGTGATCGGGATGAAGTCTCTAGCCTCCCAATTGCTGAGCCCTCCATTGACAATCGAAAATATCCTATCCTCTAGGTTGCAACCATCTTCACCATCTTCCACTGTGTTGACTTCACAGTTGTTGATCTTTAAGGGTGGCCCTCCAGCACGGGCACGACGTACAACCTTTTGAGCACTTGAAGTGAAACCTAGGCCAAACTTGTCAGACTTATATGGGATATCTGGGAGTTGTCCCCAGATAGTGCATCCTCCTTCTTTTACTACTGCTTTAGCATCTTTCAATGACGACATCCGAAGTGGAGGCCTTGTAATCTTAGGAACAGCCTTGGTCACCACCACCTCTTGGGGGACCTCTTTAAAGTGTTGAAATGGAGTTTTAGTGAATTCACCATCTAATTCCACATATCTGAAGGAATTGAGATGGCTGATCATATACTCTTCCTCTCCATGGACGATGATAATCTTCTCTTGAACCGGATACTTCAACATTTGGTGCAACGTAGAAGTAACAACGCCAGCGTTGTGGATCCATGGTTGGCATAGCAAGCAAGAGTATGAAGGGCGAATGTCCATAACATAAAAGGTTGAATTGAAAGTTTGGGTTCCAACATTTATGGGAATGTCTACCTCTCCATGTACCATCCTCTTCGAACCATCAAAAGCCCTTACCACTATGTTGCTTGGCTTCAAAGTCAACCCCCTCACAATCAAGTCTATCAAGAGCTTTTTTGGGTAATACATTCAAAGATGAGCCAGAGTCCACCAAAACATGCGCTAGAGTGGTGCCCCTACATTCTACTAAGACATGCAATGCCTCATTATGATTTCTTCCCCTCGGCGTCAGATCAGCATCTGAAAAACCTAAACTATTATCCGCAGTTAGGCTACCCACGCAGTCTTGAAATTGATCAGCAGATGTCTCTTAAGGTACATGGGCGGTATTTAAGAACTTCACCAAGGCTTTTGCATGCGCCTCGGAACACAGTAGTAATGCCAGCATGGAGATCTTAGAGGGAGTTTGCCCCATTTGTTCAACTACATCGTAGTCGCTTCTCTTTATAATTTTTAAGATCTCATCCATTTCCTTCTTGGAGGTCTCAGGGATAGTCAATGATTGAGCCTTCGTCCGGACAGGCTCAACCATAACACCTTTTCCTCGAGCCTCGGTTAACTCGGCAGCAGGAGTGTCAGTAAGAATGATTACATGGGTTGTAACGACTTTGTCAATTGGAGTACTTGCAAAGATGATTATGGGTGTAGGAGTAACCTTTGGAGCAGCCACAGGGATGATTACGGGTCCAGAAACTGCTTTTGGGGGAGCAATTTCTGGAGAAAAGATCCTACCACTTCGGGTAATTTTTCTAGTTCCGACAATGTTACTAATATCAGAGTCTTATTTCTTGGAATTTATCTCTTCGGCGGCCGGCCAGTCTTACTTGATGCCATGGTAGTAGATGTCCCCTCCGTAATTCTATGCCACGATTTTGTCTGATTCATATGGGACTGGCCCAGGCATTGTGATTATTAAAGGAGCTGCTTTTAGAACTGATGTAATTCTAACAGGTCTTTTGGTGGAGACCCTGGAAGAATTGGCGGAAATGGTAATGATAGAAACATCTTCAAAAACAACAGGTGTAACATGAGTCTTTTCAAACAAAATCTCTTTGTTATTTATCAGGCACTGGACGCCTATTTTCAACAAAGGACAACTAGTTGGTGAGGATAAACAGAAACGACAATCTTTATCACAACCCGGGGACACACAGACATTCAATAAGTCCATTTTAACAGTTAGAAGTGGGGTCATAAGTTCATTAACTGAAGTAACAAACAATCCTTCTTCAATGGCATTGGCATTGTGACCATGTCTGGGCATAGGAGCAGAAATGACATATGGCTTCTCGGGCGCATCAAACTCAATTTCTTTTGCTTCAATGAGGTCTTGTATTTTGTTCTTCAAGGCCCAACAATTATTAGTATCGTGACCAGGACTTTCGGAGTGATATGCGCAACGGGCATTGGGATGATAATGAGGAGATGTTGTATTGGGGTTTTTTGGAGCTTCTTTCAAGGTTATCAAATTGGATCTTAGAAGATGCGGTAATACTTGAGACGAAGTCATGTTGATTCTGGTGAATTTCCTGACTGGCCTTTCCACCCTTGGTTGATTATTTCTTTGTTGATCGGACATAGGCTTTGGGATCATAACAGCCCCTACCATTGGTCGGCGTTCGGCCCTATCTTGGTTTCTTTGCGGATATACGACAACCACCTCTTTCTTTCCGATAAAGGGCTTCCTTACAGTTGTAGAAGAGGATGTGTCTTTTTGAATCTTTCCATTTTTTATACCAGCTTCTATCCTCTCTCTGGTTAATATTAGTTCAGTAAAACCTACAGATGAACTTCCGATTAAATGATTGAAAAAGGGACCAGATAAGGTGCCTAAGAACATGTCTACCAATTCTCTCTCATACAGAGGGGGTTGAACTCTTCCAGCCAAATCTCTCCATTTTTGTGCATAGTCCTTGAAACCTTCATTGGACACCATATCCATACTCTGGAGTTGAGTACGGGTAGACGCCAAATCAACATTGTACTGGTATTGCTTGTAGAAAGCTGCAACAAGATCTTCCCAATTATGAACATTAGCCCTTTCTAGTTGGTAGAACCAGTCAAGTTGAGTACCAGACAAACTGTCTTGGAAGAAATGTACCCATAAGTCTTTATCAGCAGTGTGGGGTTGAATTTTTCTCACGTATGACCGGAGATGAATTTTAGGGCATGACACTCCGTCATATTTGGAAAATGTAGGCACTTTGAATTTCGGAGGAATCATAATCCCCGAAACTAGTCCCAATTCCTCAAAGTCCAAGCCTGGCACTTTTTGGATTTCCATTGCGCTCAACCGCTCTTCAAGATGTTTATACTTGTCATCAGCTGGAGGATATTGTTCCTCAGAGTAGTCCTCTTCTTCTTCTTCCTCTTCGGATTCTGACAGGATAACTGTTTCCTTGCCTTTCCCCTCTCCTTCACCAGATGTTGTTGCAAAGTACAAAGTCTTTCTTATCTGCCCATGGAATCTTCTCCCCATGTTTAAGACTCCGGTTACCTTCTTTGTTTTCTTCTTTCTCTCTTCAGCTAGCAGAGTTTTCAACTCTTCTTTACCCTTGGCTAGGGTCATGAGCAACTGTTGAAACTGCGTATTCTGAGCTTGCAAATCTTTCACTGTTTGCTCGAGATCCATCTTACTGAAATAAACAGTAGAAAGATGAGGAGAATTGTTGCAAAAGACCTGTTTATGTTATGATGAATGATATATGCATATGCAATGTTTTCAAGGATTTCAAAGATTCAAATTTGTTTTAGACAAAAAAGAAACACACGTTATATTAATAAGATAAAATTTGAGTACATCAATGCCTCTTGGGCACAATGTGATGCGGTAGGAAAACTGACTTGAGGTTTTGCGTTTGTGTTCGCAAATGTTGCGGTTTAGCAAGAGTTGCCACCAACTTTTATTTTATCCAAAAGGAAAGGTAAAAAAGCACAGGAAAGACCTTTGAGACGTTTTCTTGAGTTCGGGGGGTAGATTATGAAAAGGGAAGGTGCTAGCACCCTTTTCATCCATGGTTTTCCATGGGCTCTTAGTTACTTGTTTAGATCACTTGCTTTGCTTTTGCAATCGTTTGAAATGGTGCTTTGTGTGGTTTTGAAAGTATTTTGAAAAGAGGCCATCATTTAGGCAATCTTTGTAACGATTCTCGTTTGTAAGAATGTATACAAAGATGTTTGTCTTTTGAAAAATGTTTCAATGTTTTGAAAGTTGTTTGGAAATGTTTTTGAAATGTGTATGTGTTTGTTTGAAAATAGCAAGGATTGTTTGCAAATTGATCAAGTAACTAGAAGCTTATCTACCTACTCAAAAGTCTTTCTTGTACATTTTTATTCCTTTGACATTGATGACTTACCATTGTTTTGGTAAACAACCCTATCTTTGGATGTTAAACGGGACGGGCGTGGGTCATCGTATGACCATGATAGCAATGTTACCAAGTATCTTAGCAAGTTTTGAGGGACCAAGATCATTTGTTTTAGGCAACCTTTTGATAGCGTCATCGAGGGACTATGATCTTTTGTTTTGTTTTGTTTTGTTTTGCCAAGATACTTAGCATGCATACCATGGCAATGTTTTAAGGCAACCCAGTGGGTGAAACCCTAAGGGGTGCCTGTGTGCAATTTGTTGTCATTTTCATGCTTTTTGTTTGTCTTGTATTAGGTCATGCTATTTGTTTGATTTTTGTCTTATCATGCAAAACCCTAATTTACTAAACATGTATATAATGTGATAAATTGCGTAAAATAAATCTAAGCTATTACAACAATTATTATGGGAGGGGGGATACAAGTTTTTTTGAATGGGGATATTTGCACAAAATAAAACCCCAATTTTAATATTACAATCCAATTGAATATTTGCAAATTAAATAAATAAACAAGTATTTAAATATGCAATAAAAATGTAAATATGCAAAAATATTTTGTAATTGATTTTTTGTATGAGAGAATTAATTATTTAAACCCTAAAAAATAAGAGAAAAATAATATTATTTTTGAAAGGGGTAAAACCCTAGTTTTTGATTGAAAGAAATATATATTCTATATTTATTTTATTTTATCCATTTATGTACAAGAAAAAAAATAAAATTATTTACAAATATTAAAAAAATAAAATATATGTGGAAATAATATTTTATGTGTATGAATAATAAAAATAAAAATGTATGATATTTTT
This sequence comes from Vicia faba, assembly GCA_948472305.1. Classification (NCBI taxonomy): domain Eukaryota; kingdom Viridiplantae; phylum Streptophyta; class Magnoliopsida; order Fabales; family Fabaceae; genus Vicia; species Vicia faba. The sequence goes on from OX451740.1 coordinate 1,017,446,354, forward strand.
AAACATATTTACTATTTATTTAAGAAAATAAAATTCTATTTATTTGAATAATCAATATTTTATGCAAAAAATAAGATAAAAAATAAAATAAAATGCAAAAAATTAAGAAAATATTTTTGGGATTTTTTAATGTTCAGAAAAAAATAATAAAGTCAATAAACATAAAAAATATGAGAAAATATGCAAAAATATAAAAGTATGCAAAGGGGGTGTGGATATCAAGTCAGGGGGTGTGGAAAGTAGAACAAACAGGTCCAAGGTGCGCCAGGCCCAAGACAGTCATCCATGTCCTCCAGCTTCCCCTTCTGCGCGTGTTTTTTTCAAATCTGCAAACTCTCACATACTTGCACAAAAGTAAAAACTTACAACAAGAAACATATAGCATTTTTGATCACGATTCCAACCATATCCATTTTGTGACCTAACAGAGAGGGTTTCAGTAGCCCCAATTTCTGACCTAATTTTTTCATGAACTTCAAGCTTCAAATTCTCACTACTCAGTTAATATAAATGACAACTATGTATATGTACAACTTTAGCAAGTTAAGGACTACATTTTTGCTTCACAAATCGTGACTTAAGGATGCCTAAATAAAGAGATAGAGATTTGAAAAATACATTGCTCAGTTGAGTTTGGATATGGCAATGTGGGGACTTTGAGTGAGGCCTGAAGATCGTGTGAGCTTCCTTGAAGTTCCCTCAAGCTTTTCCAATGCTTAGCTGACCTTGTAGATGGCTGAAACTCATTGTAGAAGTCAACCTGCAACCTTCCAAAATGAAAATGGTGATGTTTGAAATAGGGCTTACAGAACCAGGACAAGGGCTTGGATAGTTTAGGTAGGATGTATGTAAAGTGTTTGAAGTCTTGAGACAAGAAACGCACGAGCCAATATTGAAATGGCAAGACTTTTGCAGAAGCTGCCCTGTTTGGGCAGAAAAAAGTGTTTTTTATGTTTGAGAGAGTTTCAAATGCTATGAATTCGTGTATTGGCCTGCAACAAGTTTTTTGAAGTCGTTTAAAATGAAGCCAAGTCTTCTCTTTATCAGGTGGACAAGTTATCTTGACTTTTGCCACCTTTCTTGCTTTTGAAGAAAGTTGAATGACTTATGCCAAAGGCCTGTACAGGCTAGCTTCTGGGCTGTAGAGGGTTGGTATACTTTGCTTGTGATCCATGGAAAATTCCTGTACTCAAGTGTGATCGGTGGATCTGGAACTGACTGTTTAACGCTGGTTCGCGAAATATCGCGGAAGCAAGAGTCGCCACCGTCTTTTATTTTCTCCAAATGGAAAGGACAAAAGCACAGGAAAATTCCTTATTGAGATTAGTTCTCGGTTCAGGAGGTAGATTTATAGAAAGGGAAGGTGTTAGCACCCTTTCTATCCATGGTTATCCATGGGCTCTTAGATACTTGCTCATTTTGTGTTTTCAAAAGTGTTTGTTTGCTTTTCAAGGTGAGTGGGTTTGAAAAAGTTTCTTTGAAAGTTTCAGATCGACTCTCGTATCAGTCCTCAAGAGTGTTTGAAAAGTTGTTTTTGAAAGCTTTTTGCAAAGTGTCGGTGTGAAAAGAAGTTTTTGATTTGTTTTGAATTAGAGAAAGTATCTACGAGTCATCTACCTACCCTAAGGAATTAGTCTGTGTAAATTTCCTTAAAGTAGTGCCATCCCACCATTGAGAGGTAGGTAGCACCACCGTTGGAGGTGTTCGGGTCAATTCGAGGATTAGGGACAGTGTGGTCACCAGAGCAATAGGAAGACACCTTAGAAGCTACCCTTATGCCATGTTCATGGACATGAGGACTTACTAAAACACCCTCTACTCGACGACCACGTTTCGAGGGGCAAGGCAACAGTGAGACGTACCCTAGGGGTGGTGTGTGAATTGTGTGTCATTTTCAATTATGTTTATCTTGTCATGCATTGGTGATCTACGCTTCGTTTTTATTTTTGGCATTCATTCTTTCATGTGGTTATTAACAGTTAAAAGATGCGGGAGGATAAAAGTCCTACGCTATTACAAAGGCGTGGGTCTACATCGCCAAATTAAACCAAGACCCGATTTGAATAAGATAAAGTGCGGAAGATAAATACCCTAATTAATCTATTACAAGGCTTTGGGTCAAGTACATGAAATTTAAAAAAAAGGAAATAAAATTAAATATGCGAAAAGAAATAAAATCGAGAATGCGAGGGCGTTGGACCCTTTTAAAGAAATTAAATCGAAATCGTAAATTAATTAAATAAAAGCAAGAACTTATTTTTTGGAGTTTTTGTATTTATGGAATTTAATGAGAAAATTAATTGGAATTAAAAGTTAATTAAAACCCTAGTTCTAAATTGTTTTTAATTTATAAAAAAAATGTTTAAGTTGTAACCTAATTTAACCCTAATTAATTAAATGGCATATTTATTTACAAAAGTAATTAGTGGTTAATAATTATTATAATAAGAAAAGAAAAAGAATAAAAGTGTTAAAACCCTAATCTCTATATTTTTTAATTTATTAAAAAAACATTGAAATTAAACCTAAAATTAAAACTAAATTAGTTAACAAAATTTATTTACAAAATAAATATTAGTAAATTAAAGATTAAAACATATTTTTATTTTGACTTATTCTGATTTTTTTGTGTCTTATGAAAATTATTTGAAATAAATTAAATAAAAGTGGTCAAAAGAATAAAATAAAAAAAGAAAAGAAAAGAAATGAAATTAAAAGAATATGCAAACATTGGGGGTGTTGACCCAAATTGAGGAGGTTGATCTGCAGCAATTTGGCCCAATAGAAGCTTGGCCTTTTTTGACTTTTCTGGCTTGTATGCACATGGTTGACTGAGGGTACATGGTGGACTACGTGATCTGGCCATTAGATGAATCTCCCTGGCGCGTGGCAGACACAGACGTTGAGGCCTATAGTACTCCTTTGAGTGTGGTGATCACCTGAACATATAAACATAAAAAATATAGAGGAATATGGGGACCTGGGAATCGAACCCAGGTCCCAAGGCTTGCCAACATTACTTTCCACCAACTGAGCTGTTTAGCCACTTTGTCATTATGATGGACAACAATTAATATAATAAAAACTAAGGGTTAGTGATGTGAAGACAAAAAACGCGCCAGCTTTTTGAACCGGCCAACCATAGTCCAACACCTCATCTTCTTCTCCTTGGCTTCGTTTTCACCGGAAAATATATGCATTAGATAGCGGGGGTTTTAAACCCCCACTAAATGACACATACAGAAATAGCGAATAGAACACCGTTAATCATAACTTGAGCGCGACACGTGGAATTAATTCGTATGAAGCTTCTGATTCTAATGGCATAGGTCTTGTTGTCTGATTTTTCCAGAAGAGGAAAGCCCCAAATTCACACCTCTGAAAACCTAGAAAACATCAATGGCATTTTTCTATACAAGCACTATTAATCCAATTCAATGGCACCACTAGCTTTATTGAGTTCATGTTAGTGCAAAACAATCATTAGAATGCATTAATATGGCATGAGAAGGTAAATACGAATATGCAAAATATCAAGAACAGGGCGGCTTCATTCTACCGATTCTTGAGGTTAGAGGTTGTGGTTTTGATTCAGAAAGCTTCCTTGATGCGTCAGGAATGTAATGGAATCGTTCTTTGGCTTGGAAACACACTGAAACTATGAAAGCAGATTTCAATTTTTTTGGAAAAATGCAAAGTTTGATTCTTGACTCTGAGCGCAGCTAGCTTTTTTTGTGCATTAGGGTTGCAATATGTATATGTATGTGAATGTTTTAGGTCAACAAAACAAGCCCAACATCCAAGTTTTAATGCCTTTGAATTTTTGTAATCTTCCATGATTTTTCAATCTTTTTCATACCTTTCTCATGCCAATCAAATGAAGATTCTTGCCTTTTTGGGATGTGCACGAAATCTTGAGTGAGTAAATGAGAGAATATGCTGCAAAAAGATTTAAAACACATGCTTTGCTATTTTTGTCATATTTTATTTTATTTAAATGAATTAATGGTGATAAAAATTCAAATAAATAATAAAAAATGATGAAATAACTCCCCTTTGGGTCAATGGGTCGTGCATAACTTTTGGGTGATGATTCTTGGAAGAAATTGAGGCCCATTAGCATTTTTGAGGCATTTGAAGCAAAGTTGACTTTTCAAAATTCCCAAAAATTTCCCAACTTCCATAAGGCATATCTTGCTCAATGTTTAAGCTTTGATCATGTTCTTGGACATTTTGGAAAGGTATTGAAGTCCTCTAACCAATGCCTTTGGTTCCATGTCATTTTGATTTACCAATCTAAAGTTATGGTCTTTGACTTAAAGTCCCTTTTTGTTGACTTTTGAAAATGACCTATAATGTTGAAATTGATAACTTTTTGTGAGAGCATTTCTTGGACTTGAAGTGTGAAGAGGAGTTGTAGGAAATGTATTTCTCTTCAAAATGAGCTTTGGATGGAATTTTTCTGATAAACCATGTGGAAGTTATGCCTTAGTCAAGTTACAATTGACTTTTTCAACTGTCCAAATATGGAAACTTTTGCATCTTGAGACTTTTTGAGCCATACCTTGAAAATCATGATCAAGCATTGATCAAATGATGTTTGTGGCTTCAAAATAAGATGTTGACCAAAAATTTGGACTTTTGACTGTCAAATGACCATTTTGCCCCTGCAGTTGACTGTGGAGCAATTAGGGTTTTTGACTGTGCAATTTTGTGCTGTAAGTCTTGAAGCTTGGCATATGGATGCTTGACCATGTTTGTAGGCATGTGGGACTTGATTGGACCCTTGAAAACTTCAATTTCTTTGACAGAACCAAAACCCTAATTTTTGACTGTTAGGAGGCCCTTGAACTGTGCAACCCTTGGGATATTTTGAAGCATGCTTTTTGCAAATCTTGAAGAATATGGGAGGGAAAATTTTGGGGTACAACAGTTGCCCCTGTTCAATCTTCTTAAACCTGAGGATGTAGATTGGCTGGCGTTCCTTTCGTAATCCGAGGGTGGAAGATGATTGGACACTAGAGTGCCCAGAAATTTGCGCTCACATAGTAGTGTGATAGTGGGAATGGGCTTATAGATGCCATTTGGAGATTGATGGATAGGATGATGGGATTATAGATGCCATGCTGAGAGGTGATGGATAGGTGGATGGGCTTATAGATGCCATCTGGATGTCGATCGCATAAGAGATTCCTTAGCGAGAACTTGCGTACCTGAAAAAGACAATGATTACCTGGCCTGTTACAGGAGCTGGTCTTCAAACTCTTTATATAGACGCACCCTGGTTGGTTACAGGAATCAGGTCTGGAGCTTCAAACAGTGATGAATGAATCAGGGATGTTTACTACCTCAACGGGACGACGAGAGCCTTGGGCGATTACTACCTTAGCAGGAACGCTGAGAGAACCTTGGACGATTACTACCTCAACAGGAACGCTTAGAGAATCTTGGACGTCTTCTACGGGGATAAGAATCAGGGAGATCTTAGGGTCGATCTGACTGAACCGGAGAAGGCCTTTGACTGGATAAGAATCAGGAAAATCTTAGGGTCGATTTGACTGAACCGGGCAAGGTCTTGGAATATCTTCAACTGGATAAGAATCAGGGAGATCTTAGGGTCGATCTGACTGAACCAGAGAAGGCCTTTGACTGGATAAGAATCAGGAAAATCTTAGGGTCGATTTAACTGAACCGGGCAAGGTCTTGGAATATCTTCAACTGGATAAGAATCATGGAGATCTTAGGGTCGATCTGACTGAACCAGAGAAGGCCTTTGACTGGATAAGAATCAGGAAAATCTTAGGGTCGATTTAACTGAACCAGACTAAAGTCTTGGAACATCTTCAACTGGATAAGAATCAGGGAGATCTTAGGGTCGATCTGACTGAACCAGAGAAGGCCTTTTGACTGGATAAGAATCAGGAAAATCTTAGGGTCGATTTAACTGAACCAGACTAAATTCTTGAAATATAGCTGAGAACTTAACTGGATCTTTCCTGAAAGGTAAAGGTCAGTCATATGTAATGCATGATATGGATCAAGCAGTGATGTTCTCAATGTAAATGAGATTGTAAGGTATGATGCGTTTATGCATGTATCATGATATATGTGATGTTTTTGAATGTATGTTTTTCGTCTAGGAAGGTAAATCCTTGACGGGTGCCGGGAAGTCACATCCTGGGCTGATGTTTGAGAATAGTGCTTTGTTGTTTCCGCTGGGGAAGATGGTTGCAAGAATACCGGTAGGGGAAGATAACTCCGTTAGGGAATAAACTTGGCGAATGGATTACTCTGCGGGGATTAACTACTCTAGCTACCTTGCTGGGGGAACAGTACTCTGTGGGGAGAGAGGTACTCTGTTGAGATGTTGGATGATAACTTCGCTGGGGGATACCACTGTTATGTTGGAAGTGTTAATAGACTTCGCTGGGGATAGGAAGACTTCGTCGGGGACGATCTTTCCATGGCTTTTGGCCGAGGATAACTCAGTTATATCCTGGTAGGGGAATAACCTTTGAATACCGCCGGGGGACGCGTTCACGCTCTGCGGGGGGCAAGCTTCCGGAATCTACTGGGGATAAGCTTACTGTTGGGGAGATGATTCAACCTTTCCTGGGGAAATCTTGATTGGATTCTCCTGGGGATATTTTTGAGATATATTGGGGAAGTGGTTCCGCGGAATATCTGGTGTGCCGCCGGGGAACAATCTTAGATCAAGATTGCCGGGGATGCTTGTTAAGAATGTTCGTATATTATGATGGGGAATGTTGAGATCTGCTGGAGGATACCCAACTTCTTTAAGGCTGATTGTATAACTTTGCTTGGGGAGAGTGCATTGATTTGCTGACTCACTCTCTGGGGAATTAGGATGTACTGGTTGTGTTCTTCAGCTGAACCTACCTTGATACCTTGGTGGACAGAACAATTAGGTCGCTTAGACCACTCCTTATTGCCCCTGTTTCTAATGTTACTTGTAATTAATCCTTTGTTTCGTATGCAAATATTTATGAGTTAGCAATTAGTGTCGATGCATATATCACAAATTGAACCTTGGACGTTCTTCGCAAAACAAAACAGAAAAAGGAAAAAACAATTGGCAATTTGAGCTGAAAAGTGACTTTATATTGATTTTTGAATTGCCTGTAAATAGGCGTTTTATGTACAAGAGGCTGACGTCCTAGTAAGAGAACGCCGCCGAATAAAAGGGTTTATACAAATTTGTACAAAGGAAAATAAAACAGCTGTGTGAAAAGAATAATCCCACTGGGTTCCAACTCTGCTATCGCCTTTATATCTTCGAGCGTCTCATCACTTGATGACCTAGTCAAGGATGAAGCTGATCAATCGATGCCGTCTGAACTTGATGCTGATACCGGATTCTGGATGCAAGGTGATCCAATGAGACATAGTATTACGCTTTGTCCCTAACTTTTGCCTGGACCGCCCTTTCGGGTTTTCAGTCCACCGGGATACCCATTTTTGCCCAAGCCGCCTTTTCAGGTTTTCGACTTGCCGGGTGTACAGATTTTTTCCATTTCATCCCTTTATTTTTCTCGAACCCTTTTGGTTCGCCGGGAGCCCTAATTTTTGCCCAGGTATGTCAACCTAGCGGGTCTTTATTCATGCGTAGTATCTTTTTACTATGTCTGCATTGGCGGGGTGAGGAAGGTCGTCACCATCCATGTTGGTTAGAATCATGGCTCCTCCTGAGAACACATGTTTAACCACAAATGACCCTTCGTATGTAGGGGTCCATTTGCCCCTTGGATCACTCTGAGGAAGGATAATACGCTTGATTACCAGATCCCCAACTTGATATTCTTGTGGTCTGACCTTTTTGTTAAATGCCCTGATCATCCGTTTTTGATACGTCTGACCATGACAAATAGCAGCAAGTCTCTTTTCGTCAATCAGGTTTAATTGATCAAGTCGTGTCTGGATCCAATCATCTTCACTCAGATCTGCATCCTTCATTATCCGGAGAGAGGGTATTTGCACTTCGATCGGTAAGACTGCCTCCATACCGTAGACCAAGGAGAAAGGAGTTGCCCCGGTTGACGTCCTGGCTGAGGTACGGTACCCATGTAGAGCAAACGGTAACATCTCGTGCCAATCTTTATAAGTCACTGTCATCTTCTGCACAATTTTCTTGATGTTCTTATTCGCTGCTTCTACAGCCCCATTCATCTTAGGCCGGTAAGGAGAAGAGTTGTGGTGCTGTATCTTGAATTGCTCGCAGAGCTCAGTGATCATCTTGTTATTGAGATTGGTACCGTTGTCTGTAATAATTCTTTCAGGGACGCCGTATCGACAGATCAGGTTGTGCCGAATGAACTGTGCCACGACGTTCTTGGTTACCGTAGCGTAGGAAGCTGCTTCAACCCACTTTGTGAAGTAATCGATTGCTACCAGGATGAAGCGATGCCCATTGGATGCCGTAGGTTTAATCTCGCCGATCATGTCTATGCCCCACATTGCAAACGGCCAAGGTGCTGTCAAGACATTCAGAGGAACTGGAGGAACATGCACCTTGTCTGCATAAATCTGGCATTTGTGACATGTCCGAGAATGTTGGTAGCAGTCGGCTTCCATTGTGGACCAGAAATACCCTGCCCGAAGGATCTTCTTTGCCATAGTGTGTCCACTGGAATGTGTTCCGAAGGTCCCTTCATGTAGCTCTTCCATGATCCTTTCTGCTTCAGTCTTATCCACACAACACAGTAAGGTCGAATCATGGTTTCACTTATACAGAATGCCGTTGCTAAGGAAGAACTTCGCTGCGAACCTTCTCAGAAAGTTCTTGTCATTGACAGATGCACCTTCAGGGTATTCCTGAGCTTCCAAGTATCTCTTCACCTCATGGTACCAAGGCTTCTCAGTCACCAATTCAGTCTCGAGATAACAACAATATGCCGGTTCGTCCAGTTTCCAGATGATGATCCGGGGAGCCTCATTGTCCCACTTGACCTTGAACATAGAAGACATCGTAGCTAACGCGTCCGCCAACTGATTCTCCTCTCTCAGAAAATGTTCAAAGGTTATCTCTGTGAAGTGGGGGATCAATGTCAACACACATTCTCTGTAAGGAATAAGATTCGGATGTTTCGTATCCCACTCCCCTTTGATCTGATTGATCACGAGAGCGGAATCTCCGAAGACGCTCAGAAACTTGATCCTTAAGTCGATCGCAGCTTGGAGATCCATGATGCATGCCTCATACTCCGCCATGTTGTTGGTGCAGTTGAAACATAGCCGGACAGTAAGTGGAGTATGAGTGCCTTGAGGGGATATGATCACAGCGCCGATACCGTTGCCCAAAGCGTTAGAGGCTCCGTCAAAGTGCATAGACCATCAGGATCCTTCCTCAGGTCCTTCATCTGGTCCAGGTACATCACAATCAATCACAATCATGATGCTCTCGTCTGGAAACTCGAAGTTCATTGACTGATAGTTGTCTACTGCCTGATGTGCCAAGTGGTCTGCCAATACACTTCCTTTGATGGCTTTCTGGGTCGTGTACTGGATGTCATATTCTGTCAAGATCATTTGCCATCTTGCTATTCTCCCAGACAGAGCAGGCTTTTCAAATATGTACTTTATAGGATCCATTTTTGAGATCAACAAGGTAGTGTGAGTCAGCATATACTGTCTCAGCCGGCGAGCAGCCCATACCAAAGCGCAGCAAGTTTTCTCGAACAGCGAGTATCGGGTCTCACAGTCGGTAAACTTTTTGCTAAGGTAATAAATGGCATGCTCTTTTCGGCCAGACTCGTCATGCTGCCCCAGCACACACCCCATTGAGTTGTCAAGTACTGTCAGGTATAGTATCAGAGGTCTCCCCTCAACCGGTGGCATAAGAATGGGTGGTTCTTGGAGATACTCCTTGATTCTGTCGAAAGCGGCCTGACATTCATCATTCCAACGTACTACCTGATCTTTCTTCAGCAGCTTGAAGATTGGTTCACAGGTGGCAGTTAGGTGTGAGATGAATCGAGCAATGTAATTCAGGCGTCCTAAAAAGCCTCTGACCTCTTTCTCTGTCTTGGGAACTGGCATCTCTTGAATGGCTTTAACCTTGGTAGGGTCCACTTGAATACCCTTATCGCTTACAACGAAGCCTAATAACTTTCCAGATCTAACCCCGAAGGTGCACTTGTTCGGGTTCAACCTCAGCTTGTACAGTTTCAGACGGTCAAACAATTTCTGCAGATGATCAAGGTGTTCCTCCTCAGTTTGGGACCTTGCAATCATATCGTCAACATACACCTCAATCTCGTGATGGATCATGTCATGAAATAAAGCAACCATGGCACGTTGGTAGTGTTAGAACAATGTTTGAATCTAGTACCCTATAATTAAGTTTTGATGATAACAAAGTGAAAAGAAATAGTAGTTAAATATTTCATGATTGAATTATATGCTGCCTAAAGTTACTATGCTCTGAATTGCAGATATGCTGAGTAAAATAAGCAAGATCACGTTCCCAGCATCAGAATATGAGTTTGTGCATCAGCATCAGAAGTTGCTGAATCAGAACGTCAAGATCAGAAGATCAAACGCTTGCACATGCTGAAGCTTGATGAACAGAACTGCGCGTAAAAATACTCTGATACAGAATCAAATCAGTTCATCAGCAGCGAAGCAGAATCAGAATGAGCCAAGCCAGATCGTGCATTGAAGAAGCAACGGTACTGTGCATTGAAAGCTAATCAATACCAACGGCATCATTCTAGACAAGATCTGCTCAGAAAGGAAAGCTTGTAAATAGCATTGAATCAAGAATATTTGCTTCAACGTTCATCTTCTCAAAGTGCTATATAAACCAAGCTTCGAAGATTATCACGGCTAATGCTTCCAAACTCTCTACACGCACAAAGCTGAACAATAATCTTCATCTACCAGTTTTGCTAAACCAACAAACTCTGATACTCCATTAGTGTTTAGCATTCTAAGTTTCTAAGCTTCATTTGTGTAAACATCACAGTTGTGATATAGTTTTGTAGAAAACATTCATACACATTATTTTATACCCTTGTAAGAACGTGTTGCCTTGACAAACCGGATTGTGGTTTGAGTCAAGAAGGTTTTAGCAGTTGCTAAAGCAGATTTGTATTCAGTTGAATATAGTGAATTAAGACCTCGTTGGAGAGAGGCGAAATCACCTTGACGGGTGGACTGGAGTAGTTTGAGATCAAACGAACCAGGATAAAAATATCTTGTCATTTGCTTTAAGTTTCCAGTTTTTCAATTCAACCCCCCCTTCTTGTGTTTTTCACTCCTTCAATTGGTATCAGAGCGCCTGGTTCTGAGCTAAAACACTTAACCGTGTCAGTAAAAGATCCAGCGTCAGAAAAACACTATGGCAGGAAACAACTCTCATTTCAGCAATGACAACAATGAGGATAGAGACAGATTCAGCGGCAAACCTCCAGTCTTTGATGGAGAAAACTTTGACTACTGGAAAGACAGAATTGAAAGCTTCTTTCTAGCACATGATGCTGATCTGTGGGATATGGTGACAGATGGATACACGCACCCTGTTAATGCAACTGGTCAGAAGATTGATAGAAAATCAATGACTGATCAACAAAAGCGTGATTTCAAGAATCACCATAAGGCCAGAACCATCCTTCTCAGTGCTATCTCCTATACTGAGTATGAGAAGATCTCCAACAGAGACACAGCTAAGAACATCTTTGATTCTCTCAGAATGACGCATGAGGGCAACGTTCAAGTCAAAGAAACAAAAGCTCTGGCGCTCATTCAGAAGTATGAGGCGTTTAAAATGGAAGAATCTGAATCCATTGAAACTATGTTCTCAAAATTCCAGATTCTGGTAGCTGGTCTCAAAGTTCTGGACAAAGGATACTCTACTGCTGACCATGTCAAGAAGATAATCAGAAGTTTACCCAAGCAGTGGAGGCCTATGGTTACTGCTCTGAAGCTGGCGAAAGATCTCAACAAAATCACTCTGGAGGAACTTATAAGCTCCCTCAGAAGTCATGAGATAGAGCTGGAAGCTGACGAGCCTCAGAAGCAAGGTAAGCCTATAGCTTTAAAATCTAACAGAAAATCTGAATCTAAAGTTTTGCAGGCAGTTGAAGAAACATCTGATGGATCCTCATCAGAAGAAGACGAGCTTTCCCTTCTCTCCAGAAGAGTAAATCAACTGTGGAAGCAAAGACAAAGGAAGTTCAGGAATCCCAGAAGATCTGATCAGAACGAGTCTTCTTCCAGATACAGAAGGACAGATTCTTCCTCTGGATACAGAAGATCTGAAGGCTCCTCCGGTAGCAAGAAGCCAAATACAAAAGACATCATCTGCTACGAGTGCAATGAGCAAGGACACTACAAGAGTGACTGTCCAAAGCTTCAGAGGGAAAAGCCCAAAAAGAAGTTTGGAAGAGAGAAGAAGAAAAGTCTCATGGCCACATGGGATGACTCTGACTCTTCTGAAGCAGACTCAGAATCAGATGATGAAAGGGCGAATATAGCGCTTATGGCTAACATTCCAGATGACAGTGAAGCTTCTGACTCAGACTCAGAATCAGACACAGAAGAGGTATTCCCTAACTTCGCTGTTAATTTTACAAAGGCTGAACTTGCTGAAAGCCTCAATGAAATTCTGGAACGTTATCAGCAGATTAGAGCTAAATTCAGAGACCTGAAAAGGACTCTTGAATCTGACTCTAACAAGTCTGAGAGTCTCAAATTGGAAAACTCTGAGCTGAGAGATAAAATTTTAAAATTAGAAAACTCTTTACAAAACTCTCAGAAGGAACCAATTGCTGAAACTCCCAGCAACGCTGATGAGATCATCAAGGAGTATGATCATAGTTTCCAGAAGTTCCTTGCTAAAAGCATAGATAGAAGCAGAATGGCTTCAATGATCTATGGAGTTAGCAGAAACGGCAGGAAAGGAATAGGATACCTAGGTAAGGCTCCTACACCTAAAAATGTCATGGATTTAACCATTAAACACACTCCTCTAAATTCACACTTTGTGTATGGTCACACACATGACATCAAATATACCAGTAGTAATCACTTTGTGAAACCAAAATTCAACCAGAGTTTTGGTAAAACTAACAAATCAGGACCCAAGAAGATCTGGGTACCTAAGGATAAAATAATACATGTTGCAGATATCTTTAGCAGCAAGTCAGAAACACCAGTCATGGTACCTGGACTCTGGCTGCTCACGACACATGACGGGAAGAAGGCATATGTTCCAAAGCCTGGAACTTAAGCCTGGAGGCCACGTTGGCTTTGGAGGCAATCAGAAGGGAAAGATTATTGGCTCTGGAACTGTAGGTAACGGAAATCTTCCCTCTATTAATAATGTTCTGCTTGTTGATGGATTGATGCATAACCTGTTATCCATAAGTCAATTAAGTGATAACGGTTATGATATAATCTTTAATCAAAAATCATGTAAAGCTGTTAGTCAGAAAGATGGGACTATCCTATTTAATGGTAAGAGGAAAAACAACATTTACAAAATCAAACTTTCTGAACTTAAAAGTCAGAACGTAAAATGTCTTCTGTCTGTTAACAACGAGCAGTGGATCTGGCACAGAAGATTGGGACATGTTAGTATGAGAAGAATATCTCAGATTAACAAACTCAATCTGGTCAGAGGACTTCCAAATTTGAAGTTCAATTCAGATGCTCTGTGTGAAGCATGTCAGAAAGGCAAATTTGCAAAACCATCTTTTAAATCCAAAAATGTTGTTTCTACCTCTAAGCCATTAGAACTTCTGCACATTGACTTATTTGGACCAGTTAAAACTGCTTCTGTCAGTGGCAAGAAGTATGGGTTAGTAATCGTAGATGACTATAGCAGATGGACATGGGTAAAGTTCTTAAGACACAAGGACGAGTCACACTCTGTGTTTGTTACCTTCTGTAACCAAGTTCAGAATGAAAAAGATCTTAGAATCGTTAAAGTCAGAAGTGATCATGGTGGGGAATTTGAAAATAAAGACTTTGAGTCATTCTTTAATGACAAAGGCATTCTGCATGATTTCTCTTGTCCTAGAACTCCCCAACAAAATGGAGTTGTAGAACGAAAGAACAGAACATTGCAAGAAATGGCCAGAACCATGATCAACGAGACAAACGTTGCTAAGACTTTCTGGGCAGAGGCAATAAACACAGCGTGCTACATTCAGAATAGAATCTCAATAAGACCTATTCTGGAAAAGACTCCATATGAATTGTGGAAGAACAGAAAGCCCAACATTTCGTATTTTCATCCATTTGGATGTACTTGCTATATGTTAAATACTAAGAATTATTTGAACAAGTTTGATTCTAAGGCACAGAAGTGTATTATGTTAGGATACTCTGAACGCTCAAGAGGGTACAGAGTATACAATACAGAAACACAGATTGTGGAAGAATCAATCAGTGTTCGTTTTGATGACAAGCTTGACTTTGAAAAGTCAAAGCAGAATGAAAATCTTGCAGGTATAGAAATTGAATTTGCAGGTTCTGAAGACAAGTCATCAGAAGCTCTCAACACAGACATTCCTTCAACGTCTGAAAGAAGCAATGCTAGAAATCCTACAACTGCTGATCAACCTCAGAAGAGATTACCAAGAAGCAGTTTGGATCATCCAGAAGAGACTATCCTAGGAAGAAAGGAAGATCCAATCAGAACAAGAGCAAGCTTCAGAAACTCTGAAGAAACTCTGATGGGACTTGTGTCTCTGATTGAACCTTCTTCTATTGATGAAGCACTTCTGGACAATGACTGGATTCTGGCAATGCAAGAAGAGCTGAATCAATTCACCAGAAACGACGTATGGGATCTCGTTCCAAGACCAAAAGGATTCAACGTCATTGGAACAAGATGGGTGTTCAGAAACAAGCTTAATGAACAAGGTGAAGTCGTCAGAAACAAGGCACGACTGGTTGCACAAGGTTATAGTCAGCAAGAGGGGATAGACTATACAGAAACCTTTGCCCCAGTCGCCAGGTTAGAATCTATCAGACTTTTAATTTCATTTGCTGTTAATAGAGGCATCACTCTGTATCAGATGGATGTCAAAAGTGCATTCTTAAATGGTTATATAGAAGAAGAAGTATATGTTCACCAACCCCCAGGTTTTGAAAATACAAAACATCCAGAACATGTTTTCAAACTGAAAAAGTCACTGTATGGTCTGAAACAAGCTCCCAGAGCTTGGTATGAAAGGCTGAGTAACTTTCTGCTTGAAAATGAATTCACCAGAGGGAAAGTGGACACTACTCTATTCTGTAAAACAGTTAAGAGTGACATCTTAGTCTGTCAAATCTATGTTGATGATATTATTTTTGGTTCTACTAATCCTTCTCTTGGAAGAAAATTTGCTAAGTGTATGCAGGCAGAATTTGAGATGAGCCTCATGGGAGAACTGAAATTCTTTCTAGGAATTCAGATCAGTCAAACTCCAGAGGGAACTTACATTCATCAGAGCAAATACATCAGAGATCTTCTGAAGAAATTTGACCTCTCAGAATGTAAGCCATCAAAGATTCCAATGCATCCCACGTGCATTCTGGAAAGAGAAGAGGTAAGCAAAAGCGTAGAACAGAAAATCTACAGAGGTATGATTGGTTCTCTCCTTTATCTGACTGCTTCAAGACCTGATATTCTATTCAGCGTATGTATTTGTGCTAGATTCCAATCAGATCCTAGAGAATCTCACTTAACAGCTGTTAAGCGAATTTTCAAGTATCTGAAAGGTACTACTAATCTGGGTTTGTTTTATAGAAAATCTAGTGATTACAGCTTAGTAGGCTACTGCGATGCTGATTTTGCTGGAGACAGAGTGGAACGAAAAAGTACTTCTGGAAGCTGCCAGTTTCTGGGAGAAAATCTGATTTCGTGGTCCAGCAAAAGGCAATCAACAATTGCTCTGTCAACAGCAGAAGCTGAGTACATAGCAGCAGCTGGATGTAGCACACAGATGCTCTGGATGAAAAGTCAGCTTGAAGACTTCCAGATCTTTGAGAGTAACATTCCTATTCTCTGTGATAATACTTCTGCTATTTGCTTAAGTAAGAATCCTATTTTACATTCTAGAGCTAAGCATATAGAAATAAAACATCATTTCATTAGGGACTATATTCAGAAAGGAATTTTAAACTTGAAATTTATAGATACAGACCATCAATGGGCTGATATCTTTACTAAACCCCTTTCAGAAGATAGGTTTAATTTCATTCTGAAACATCTCAGCATGAAAGTATGCCCAGAATGAAAATGTTTTTAATTCCATGTATTTATCTTCAGAATGTAATTATATTACTGTGAACTTCTGATCAATCTTCTTTCAGAAAGTTAGAACATGCAGATTGTATCAGAGGCAAGTCTAAAGATATGAGAATCTAATCTCAAGGACAGACATGCTGATCACTACATCAAACAAGTGTCATCCAATCATCAGCAAATCCCTGAAGCAGAACGCGTGCACGCTTCTGAGAAAGGAAAGCGCTGATTGGGTGCATTGAGACACATGTCTGGTAACCGTTTTTAAGTATCTTTCTCAAATCCCCCAAAATCAGCAAGCATTAAATGCAAAAGTAATCACGTTTGTTAATGGCAATCATTATTTTTTCTCTCTCTCTTAAAAAACGTTTAATTTTTCAAAATAATTTTTTTTGAAATCTTTATTTAAGCACAGTATTCTTCAAATCTTATTCCTTACGCTTTCTCATAATCTCTTAAGCATTCTCTGCATATTTCTGAGTTATTTTCTTAAAATCTTTTTTCTCAAAATCATTCTCAAGCTTTTTGTGTGAGAACAATGGCATCCTCCAGCATTTCTGCAGGAAATCAGAAGAAAGAATCCTCTGAGCAGTATCAGGATAATGGATTTGACCTAACTGAGGAAATCAAAGCTCAAAAGTGGGAGAGGTATTTTGATAGACTGGTTGGACCAACCTTCCCAGAGCTTGTCAAGGAATTTTGGATTCACGCCAAGATTGATAAACATCTAGTCATCTCTTCTGTCATGGGAAAGAAGATAGTAATTTCTGAAGACCTCATTGCTACGTTAATTGGTCAAAGTGGTGGTGGAGTCCGTTGTGTGGACATGGCTGATAGATGCCCTGATATAGCTGCAATAGCCAACTGCATTTCCACTCATGGATATCCCAGCAGCAAAATTAAGGATCTGAAGGATCACTGCAGAGTATGGGCTAAGATTGTTTTGGGCTGTTTCAATCACAGGAAGCCAACAAGCTCTCCTGATTATATAAACGTGGATCAGCAATTTCTGATCTACTTTATTAATCAGAAGATAAAGATCAATCTGGCACACTTCCTGTTCAATCATCTGAAGACTAGTGTGAAAGAGACTAGAGAAGAAGAAAGGACCAAAAGGGACTGGATACCGTTTGGGAGGCTCATATCAGATATTCTGACAGAGAATAAGCTGATGGATTATCTGAGCGAAGCTAAAGTACTGGGCAATTTTGAACCAACTGTTGGAAAACCGCTGAACGCTAAGAACCTGAAAAAGATGAAGCTGATAGAAAATATCAGGAAGGAACCCAGAGCTCCTTCAACTGCTGACATCTCCAGAAGAAGAATGCCTCTGAGTGATTTCCCAAGATTTTCTGAAATGGAATCCCATCCTGATATGTTTCTCAAGTATCCAGATTCATACAAGAAAGAAGATGCAGGTTCAAAGCTGAAGACCAAAGATCTGAGTCAAGTTCAACCTGAAGTGATTCAGAAGAAGACAAAGAAGAGGAAAGCAGAAGGATCATCTCATCAGACTCCAAAGAAACGAGGTAATTCATCTGCTGCCCCTATTTCAATTCCATCTACTATTCCTACATCTGTTGCACCTCCTCAAACCTCTCACAAAATATCCATCCCAATCCCTACTATTGATGAAACCATACCAGAAGACCCTTCTGAGGCCTTACAACTCAGAAGAACCAGAATTAAAATTCCCATCAAAATTACCAAACAACCAACTGTTTCAACAACACCAATTCTTGACAAAATGGTAGCTGATCTTGAGCGAGAACTTGCTTCTGCTCAACCAAATTCTGAACCACCAAATATTCCTCCTCCACAACCTGAACCAGAAATACAACCAGAACATCAACCAGAACCAGAACCACAATCTCAACAACCAATCACAGAAGAACCTCTGATCCCTGAGCAATCAGAGATTCCACCTCCTCAACCAGAAAATAATCCACCATCACCTCATCATTCTGATCCCCACTCACCTCAACCTTCACCGCTGGCAATCCAGTTGCCATGTGGAACCACCATTGTCAGACCCCAGTTACCATCATCAGAGGAGTCAACACCTCAAAACTCTCCCAAACCTCCATCCACTCCAATCGAAATATCTGACTCTGACTCTGATAACCATCCACCAAAACAAACAGCACCTCAGCAAATCTCTGAAAACCAATCCTCTGAAAACCCCAGCAAAACTTTCATTGACTTAACAAGTCTTGAACGTCTTGCTGATTTAAGACACAAATTGGCCATTCCCAAACCAAAGCAACTAGACGTTGGCTCTGGTATTTTGGACTTTGAAACAGGTATGCTGCAATGGATTGCTTCTTTGAAGCAAGTCTGTCCCGGGATGATTGACCCAGCTGCTTCTGATCAGCTCTGGTCACAGTTCAGACTATGGGTTCGTGCTGAAGCACTCAAGCTGCAGGATGTCAACTATGAGCAGGCTCAACAGAACTTTAGCAAGCTGCTGAAGGAAGTTGAGAGCCAGCTGCCTCAAGAAGTTGTGCTCCCTCTGGACAGTGAATCCTGGTCTGAGAAAGAGCAAGCTGCACAGGTGCAACCATCAGAAGAAGGCAAGACCCTTCAGGAAGAAGATCCAGCAGAAGATGTAGCTGAAAGTTCTGAGAAACTTCCTCCTGCTGAAAGTTCTCAAGCTGCCTTGGACAGGCAGGCTCTGGAAGAACTCAGGCTGAATGACTTGCGTCTACAGCAGCGGATGGAAGAGAATGATCAGAAGATGGAAGCAAGAATGAATGTTCAGGACAGCAAGATTGATACTGTTGTCACCATGGTTCAGAAGCAGAATGAAACTTCTGAAAAGATTCAAGCAATGCTGGAAAGCCTGTTCTCACGCATGCCCCCACAACCTTGAAATTTTTTTTCATGCATGACATTCTCCATATTTTCCTTATTTTCTGATGTCTTTTTACTATGTTTTGACTATGGTTTGTAATGCTATTTTGCTCTGATTCTGAACTATCCTTAATATTATTAGTTTTTCTGATCTAAATCATTTTAGCACATCACCAGCACTTTTTGATTGCTGACAAAAAGGGGGAGAACAAGAATGATATTTAAAATCAATAACGGCTAACTAGACAGAAATTCTCAAACATTCTAACCCTATTACTGGAAATGTTTTTCTGTTTTGTTGTTAAGTCTACAGGCACAAGGAAGCTCCGAACACTATGAAGACTAAGAACTAGAAGCTCTGATCAAATTGTAGAAGCTCATGTAGCTCTGATCAAATATGAAGTTCTGATATATGAAGCTCTGGTCAAAGACCTACAATCTGATGCTCTTTGATAAGTAAAAGATCTGACTCTGAAGAACACGCATATCAAAGGGAAGTAACAAACTCAGGGGGAGTATCCCTTAACTCTGACTTCTCCGTACTTCTTATTCTGATACATAGATCTGATAACTTTTCACGTTATTTTTCATTTAAAATATCTAGTTTTTGTCATCATCAAAAAGGGGGAGATTGTTAGAACAATGTTTGAATCTAGTACCCTATAATTAAGTTTTGATGATAACAAAGTGAAAAGAAATAGTAGTTAAATATTTCATGATTGAATTATATGCTGCCTAAAGTTACTATGCTCTGAATTGCAGATATGCTGAGTAAAATAAGCAAGATCACGTTCCCAGCATCAGAATATGAGTTTGTGCATCAGCATCAGAAGTTGCTGAATCAGAACGTCAAGATCAGAAGATCAAACGCTTGCACATGCTGAAGCTTGATGAACAGAACTGCGCGTAAAAATACTCTGATACAGAATCAAATCAGTTCATCAGCAGCGAAGCAGAATCAGAATGAGCCAAGCCAGATCGTGCATTGAAGAAGCAACGGTACTGTGCATTGAAAGCTAATCAATACCAACGGCATCATTCTAGACAAGATCTGCTCAGAAAGGAAAGCTTGTAAATAGCATTGAATCAAGAATATTTGCTTCAACGTTCATCTTCTCAAAGTGCTATATAAACCAAGCTTCAAAGATTATCACGGCTAATGCTTCCAAACTCTCTACACGCACAAAGCTGAACAATAATCTTCATCTACCAGTTTTGCTAAACCAACAAACTCTGATACTCCATTAGTGTTTAGCATTCTAAGTTTCTAAGCTTCATTTGTGTAAACATCACAGTTGTGATATAGTTTTGTAGAAAACATTCATACACATTATTTTATACCCTTGTAAGAACGTGTTGCCTTGACAAACCGGATTGTGGTTTGAGTCAAGAAGGTTTTAGCAGTTGCTAAAGCAGATTTGTATTCAGTTGAATATAGTGAATTAAGACCTCGTTGGAGAGAGGCGAAATCACCTTGACGGGTGGACTGGAGTAGTTTGAGATCAAACGAACCAGGATAAAAATATCTTGTCATTTGCTTTAAGTTTCCAGTTTTTCAATTCAACCCCCCCTTCTTGTGTTTTTCACTCCTTCAGGTAGGTTGCCCCAGCGTTCTTCAGCCCGAATGGCATGACCTTGTAGCAGAAAGTGCCCAACTGAGTAACAAAGGTAGTCTTTTCCATGTCTTCAGGAGCCATCTTGATCTGATTATAGCCTGAAAAACCATCCATGAAAGAGAACACCTTATGCTGAGCAGTATTGTCAACCAGGACATCAATGTGAGGTAGGGGGAAATCATCCTTGGGGTTGGCCCTGTTCAGATCCCTGTAATCAACACACATTCTGACCTTACCATCCTTCTTCGGTACTGGCACCACGTTAGCAACCCACTGAGGATAAGAAGTCACTGCAAGAAACCCGGCGTCAAACTATTTCATAACCTCGGCTTTGATCTTCTCAGACATCTCTGGACGCATACGGCGAACCTTTTGCTTGACCGGAGGGCAGTCTTCCTTGGTAGGCAAATGATGGACCACGATGTCAGTATCTAAACCAGGCATGTCTTCGTAGGACCAGGCAAAGATTTCCATGTAATCATGTAACATCTGAGTCAACCGTTGCTTCACGCTGAGCTCTAGGTTGGCACCAATCTTAACCTCCTTTCTATCTGTATCAGTACCCAGATTTATCGTTTCCACTGGCTCTTCATGTGGTTGAATTTCCCTCTCTTCCTGGAGTAACAGTCTTGCAAGCTCGCCAGGCACTTCGCAATCATCTTCACCTTCGTCTTCGGCTAAGTTGATCGGATTTTCAAAGTCATAACTGGCAGTAGCAGAGTCGTTACCAGTGAGATCCAGAGTGGATTAAAACCTGTATGGGTGAGTGTGTGTAAATACAGCTGTTTTGCAATATATAAAGAAAGGAAAGAAAGAAAAGGAGCATAAGATTTGAAATGCGAGAAAACGTCCAAGGTCTTTATTCATGATATATGAAATGACAATTAATATGCCCTCACAAATGAAGCCACGGTGCCCCGGGTAAGACACCGGGCCATAGAGTTTCAATTCATTGTTTATTACAAATAACAAAAACAAAGGAGTTTATTACTGCGTAACAAAGTAACAGGAGTATGATCTTTAGCAGTCCAATTGCTAGGTCCATTGTCGGCCTTCGGATAAATCCAGCTATCAAACTCTGACTCTTCCACCTCATCATCCTCCCTGATAGCATTCACTCCATGGTTAGGCATGGGAGCAGTCACCACGTTGGGCTTCTCAGGTGCCTCAAACTGTACCTCCTTGGCGTCAATAAGGTCTTGCACTTTATTCCTTAGGGCCCAGCAATCATTAGTAGAGTGCCCCGGGCTATCGGAGTGATAAGCACAACGAGCATTTGGATTGTACTTAGGGGAGGCGGTATTCACAACCTTCGGGGCCTATCTAACAATCACCAAGTTGGTGGATAGCAACTGTGGCAAGATTTCCGACAAGGTCATACTCAGCCGGGTAAACTCTCTTCTGGGTCTCTCAGCCCTTTGTGGATTGGCTTGCCGAGGAGCGGCAGCAGGCTTAGCAATCATCACCGCATTGACAGGTTGGCGGCGTTCTGGTTTCTCTTGCCTCCTAGGCCCATACACAGCACTGGCCTCCTTTTTAAAGGGTTTCTTCTCAGCACTTGAAGACGCACCTTTCTGAATTTTACCGGACTTCATTCCAGCCTCTATTCTCTCCCCAGTCAGAATAAGATCAGTGAACCCTGCAGACGAATTACCGATAAGATGATTGAAAAATGGCCCAGATAGGGTCCCCAAGAACATATCCACCAGCTCACGGTCTGTTAACGGAGGCTGCACCCTGCCAGCCAGATCCCTCCACTTCTGTGCATACTCTTTGAAACCTTCGCTTGATCCTAGCGACATACCCTGGAGTTGGGTACGTGTAGGAGCAAGGTCGGCATTATATTGATACTGCTTGTAAAAAGCAGTAGCCAACTCCTCCCAGTTACGAACTTTGGTCCCATCCAGCTGATAGAACCATTCGAGATGAGTCCCTGAAAGACTCTCCTGGAAGAAGTGGATCCACAAGTTCTTGTCCACTGTGTACGGTTGAATCTTCCGCACGTAAGATCTGAGGTGTAGCTTGGGGCAAGACGCCCTGTCATACTTGGTGAAAGATGGTGCCTTAAACTTATGAGGAATGATCACACCAGTAGATAAGCCCAAGTCTCCGAAATCCAGCCCAGGCACTTGTTGGATCTCCATTGCATTCAGTCTGTCTTCCAACTGCTTATACCGGTCTTCAGCAGGAGGATACTGTTCCTCATTAAAGTCAGTCTCGTTGTCAGAGACTACCGGACTAGGACCTTTTCCCCCTTGGGGACTGCTCTTGCCTACAGAAGAACCAGCTTCCTCATTCTGCAGAGTGTTACCAAACCTCCGGCCCGAGTTGAAAAGAACAGTTCTCTTCTTCTTCTTCTCCTTCTTCAGGAGTAAAGCCTTCAACTCTTCTTGGCATTGAGCCAAACCCATGATCAGCTCCTGAAATTGCGTGTTCTGCGCCTGAAGGGCCTTGATAGACATCTCGGTTGATGATGAGTCAGGGTTCATGATGCTGAAATAAACAGCGAAGAACAGCAAGCAACCTGAAAAGAAGAATACCTGCTATGCACATGATGAATGGAATGCGTATGATTTATGTTTTCAAAGACAATCGGGAATCAACTTTGTAAACAAAAAGGAACACACTTCATTAGATTCAACTTTGAAACTTAAATTGTTCAACAGGTTGCCCTTAGGCGTTACATAAAATGGAAATACTGAAAAGGGAAATAAAACTGTAAAAGAACATCCAGAGCTCCTCATTGATCCCATGGTCTCCTCTTCTCAGTACGGATGTAGTCGTTCAGAGCTCGCTCATTCTCCAACTGCTTTGTCAGCTTCTGGATCTTCAATTCCTGCTCATTGAATTTTTCCCGATACGAATCCCGTTCTTCTCGCAGTTGCGACCAAGATCTCTTTAATGTCTCATAATCAGTAGGTATCTGAGGAGGGAGGACAGTTGGGGGAATCCCATCTCTGTCAGGATACTCAAGAATGACGGGTCTGACAGCTTCGTATGGCATACCTAACTTCTGAGCACGGATGCGAACCCATTTGTAGTAGGCTTCCATAGGTAGAGAAGTCTTTGGTCCTAACTCTTGTGGGTCAGCTTTATGAACTCTGTCCCAAGCCTTGATGAACCTACGACGCAGCTCGTCGCTATCCACCTGAAACTCAAAACTGATGTGAGGCACCAACATCTCATGAGGCCCTGCTCTTCTGGCCCTTCCAAACTGGCGGAGCGCTAGACATGGATTTTAAGAGATTCCTCCTTGAGTACCAATTAAAGGAACATTAGGGTATTCTCCGCAACGATCAATAACAGCTATCTCATCCAAACCTCTGAAAGTCCAAATGATGTCCTTATTAGTGAGAGACATCAACCTATGAGCCCAACCTCTTCCTTCTTGGTTCTTCAACACGAACTTAGGGAGGTGCAAAATAAACCACCTCACCAACAAAGGGATACAACACCACAAAGTTCCTCGTCTTCGGGCAGTACGAGCATAAAGTTGTTGCAGGATGTCACCCAAGAGAGTGGGCACAGGGTTCTGAGACATAAATATCCTTATGGCAGTGACATTGATGAAGTTGTCAGGATTAGGAAACAAGACTAACCCATAGATTAAGAGAGCCAAGATGTCTTCATATGCCCTAAAGTCCAAGTCATTCCAGAAACTGTTAGCTTTACCAATCAGAAACTTGGTCAAGAAACCCTTAACTCCGCTTCTAGTCACCCAGTTGTCCATTACTTCTTGGTGAGTCAAGGGAAGAGCTGCAGCAACCTCCTCAAGCCTAGGAGTCTTTTCCCAACCAGTGAAGGGAATCCGATCCAAGATAGGGATACCAAGCAAATCAGAGAACTCTTCCAGGGTAGGGACCAGCTGGAAGTCTTGAAAGGTGAAGCACTGGTACAGAGGGTCATAGAACTGGGTCAGGACACTCATCAACTGTTGATCCCGCTTTGCAGTGACTAAACTGAGAAGAGAACCATGCCTCTGGATGAAGGAAGTAGTATTTAGAATTCTGCTAACCAACTCTTCAAGTAACTCAGGTGGGTGAACAAAGTTGAACCGAATAGTATTCCTTCACACAGGCATCATGATGTCCTACAAAACAGAGCAAAGGTGAAACCCTCTTGTCTTTGAAATAGTCAGTCCCTATGCAGGATGCATGCAATGCTCATGATGTTATGATGTTATGATAAAGCACACCACAGATATTTACAAAGGCAAACATGATAAGGCACACAAGTCACACAAGACAAGCCCTTAAAGTTTAGGCCAGCATGAGGTCTAGGTATTACCCTCTTTCAGTTTGTTGGTTCATACCTGTCCTATCAAAAGTAACCGGGTTCTTAGAGGATCCCAATATCATTGACTACCCTCAATCGGTCATAACTCCAGCATCGCAATCTTTTCTTGCGGCCAGAACCATCACGAGAGTTTAGCCTCAATGGGCGTAGCATACTGCTACTGTTCTAATGGCCAAGTTGTGTCATTTAAGGTTCTAAGGTCTGTTGGTGCTTAATGACTCCTCAGAAGACCCATATTCTCCTCGTTGCAACACAAGGGATATCGGTACAGACCAAGGTGCCACACCAATGTAGCCACTGCTTCACCCGTGTCGGTCTATGCCGGACAGGTCCCTCACAGCTTATGCTACCTAAATAGGGTATCCCCAGATCCGGGTTAGGATCTATGTAACTCCGATGCAACCCACAATTTAAAGCAAACAAGTCAAAACAATTGAAAACACAGTTATGAACTATCCTAAGGTACACCTCACTTTAATATGTCCCCAACAGAGTCGCCAGTTCTGTGATCGGTGGATCTGGAACTGACTGTTTAACGCTGGTTCGCGAAATGTCGCGGAAGCAAGAGTCGCCACCGTCTTTTATTTTCTCCAAATGGAAAGGACAAAAGCACAGAAAAATTCCTTATTGAGATTAGTTCTCGGTTCGGGAGGTAGATTTATAGAAAGGGAAGGTGTTAGCACCCTTTCTATCCATGGTTATCCATGGGCTCTTAGATACTTGCTCATTTTGTGTTTTCAAAAGTGTTTGTTTGCTTTTCAAGGTGAGTGGGTTTGAAAAAGTTTCTTTGAAAGTTTCAGATCGACTCTCGTATCAGTCCTCAAGAGTGTTTGAAAAGTTGTTTTTGAAAGCTTTTTGCAAAGTGTCGGTGTGAAAAGAAGTTTTTGATTTGTTTTGAATTAGAGCAAGTATCTACGAGTCATCTACCTACCCTAAGGAATTAGTCTGTGTAAATGTCCTTAAAGTAGTGCCATCCCACCATTGAGAGGTAGGTAGCACCACCGTTGGAGGTGTTCGGGTCAATTCGAGGATTAGGGACAGTGTGGTCACCAGAGCAATAGGAAGACACCTTAGAAGCTACCCTCATGCCATGTTCATGGACATGAGGACTTACTAAAACATCCTCTACTCGACGACCACGTTTCGAGGGGAAAGGCAACAGTGAGACGTACCCTAGGGGTGGTGTGTGAATTGTGTGTCATTTTCAATTATGTTTATCTTGTCATGCATTGGTGATCTACGCTTCGTTTTTATTTTTGGCATTCATTCTTTCATGTGGTTATTAACAGTTAAAAGATGCGGGAGGATAAAAGTCCTACGCTATTACAAAGGCGCGGGTCTACATCGCCAAATTAAACCAAGACCCGATTTGAATAAGATAAAGTGCGGAAGATAAATACCCTAATTAATCTATTACAAGGCTTTGGGGCAAGTACATGAAATTTAAAAAAAAGGAAATAAAAGTAAATATGCGAAAAGAAATAAAATCGAGAATGCGAGGGCGTTGGACCCTTTTAAAGAAATTAAATCGAAATCATAAATTAATTAAATAAAAGCAAGAACTTATTTTTTGGAGTTTTTGTATTTATGGAATTTAATGAGAAAATTAATTGGAATTAAAAGTTAATTAAAACCCTAGTTCTAAATTGTTTTTAATTTATAAAAAAAAATGTTTAAGTTGTAACTTAATTTAACCCTAATTAATTAAATGGCATATTTATTTACAAAAGTAATTAGTGGTTAATAATTATTATAATAAGAAAAGAAAAAGAATAAAAGTGTTAAAACCCTAATCTCTATATTTTTTAATTTATTAAAAAAACATTGAAATTAAACCTAAAATTAAAACTAAATTAGTTAACAAAATTTATTTACAAAATAAATATTAGTAAATTAAAGATTAAAACATATTTTTATTTTGACTTTTTCTGATTTTTTTGTGTCTTATGAAAATTATTTGAAATAAATTAAATAAAAGTGGTCAAAAGAATAAAATAAAAAAAGAAAAGAAAAGAAATGAAATTAAAAGAATATGCAAACATTGGGGGTGTTGACCCAAATTGAGGAGGTTGATCTGCAGCAATTTGGCCCAATAGAAGCTTGGCCTTTTTTGACTTTTCTGGCTTGTATGCACATGGTTGACTGAGGGTACATGGTGGACTACGTGATCTGGCCATTAGATGAATCTCCCTGGCGCGTGGCAGACACAGACGTTGAGGCCTATAGTACTCCTTTGAGTGTGGTGATCACCTGAACATATAAACATAAAAAATATAGAGGAATATGGGGACCTGGGAATCGAACCCAGGTCCCAAGGCTTGCCAACATCACTTTCCACCAACTGAGCTGTTTAGCCACTTTGTCATTATGATGGACAACAATTAATATAATAAAAACTAAGGGTTAGTGATGTGAAGACAAAAAACGCGCCAGCTTTTTGAACTGGCCAACCATAGTCCAACACCTCATCTTCTTCTCCCTGGCTTCATTTTCACCTGAAAATATATGCATTAGATAGCGGGGGTTTTAAACCCCCACTAAATGACACATACAAAAATAGCGAATAGAACACCGTTGATCATAAATTGAGGGCGACATGTGGAATTAATTCGTATGAAGCTTCTGATTCTAATGGCATAGGTCTTGTTGTCTGATTTTTCCAGAAGAGGAAAGCCCCAAATTCACACCTCTGAAAACCTAGAAAACATCAATGGCATTTTTCTATACAAGCACTATTAATCCAATTCAATGGCACCACTAGCTTTATTGAGTTCATGTTAGTGAAAAACAATCATTAGAATGCATTAATATGGCATGAGAAGGTAAATACGAATATGCAAAATATCAAGAACAGGGCGGCTTCATTCTACCGATTCTTGAGGTTAGAGGTTGTGGTTTTGATTCAGAAAGCTTCCTTGATGCGTCAGGAATGTAATGGAATCGTTCTTTGGCTTGGAAACGCACTGAAACTATGAAAGCAGATTTCAATTTTTTTGGAAAAATGCAAAGTTTGATTCTTGACTCTGAGCGCAACTAGCTTTTTTTGTGCATTAGGGTTGCAATATGTATATGTATGTGAATGTTTTAGGTCAACAAAACAAGCCCAACATCCAAGTTTTAATGCCTTTGAATTTTTGTAATCTTCCATGATTTTTCAATCTTTTTCATACCTTTCTCATGCCAATCAAATGAAGATTCTTGCCTTTTTGGGATGTGCACGAAATCTTGAGTGAGTAAATGAGAGAATGTGCTGCAAAAAGATTTAAAACACATGCTTTGCTATTTTTGTCATATTTTATTTTAATTAAATGAATTAATGGTGATAAAAATTCAAATAAATAATAAAAAATGATGAAATAACTCCCCTTTGGGTCAATGGGTCGTGCATAACTTTTGGGTGATGATTCTTGGAAGAAATTGAGGCCCATTAGCAATTTTGAGGCATTTGAAGCAAAGTTGACTTTTCAAAATTCCCAAAAATTTCCAAACTTCCACAAGGAATATCTTGCTCAATTTTTAAGCTTTGATCATGTTCCTGGACATTTTGGAAAGGTATTGAAGTCCTCTAACCAATGCCTTTGGTCCCATGTCATTTTGATTTACCAATCTCAAGGTATGGTCTTTGACTTAAAGTCCCTTTTTGTTGACTTTTGAAAATGACCTATAATGTTGAAATTGATAACTTTTTGTGAGAGCATTTCTTGGACTTGAAGTGTGAAGAGGAGTTGTAGGAAATGTCTTTCTCTTCAAAATGAGCTTTGGATGGAAGTTTTCTGATAAACCATGTGGAAGTTATGCCTTGGTCAAGTTACAGTTGACTTTTTCAACTGTCCAAATATGGAAACTTTTGCATCTTGAGACTTTTTGAGCCATACCTTGAAAATCATGATCAAGCATTGATCAAATGATGTTTGTGGCTTCAAAATAAGATGTTGACCAAAAATTTGGACTTTTGACTGTCAAATGACCATTTTGCCCCTGTAGTTGACTGTGGAGCAATTAGGGTTTTTGACTGTGCAATTTTGTGTTGTAAGTCTTGAAGCTTGGCATATGGATGCTTGACCATGTTTGTAGGCATGTGGGACTTGATTGGACCCTTGAAAACTTCAATTTCTTTGACAGAACCAAAACCCTAATTTTTGACTGTTAGGAGGCCCTTGAACTGTGCAACCCTTGGGATATTTTGAAGCATGCTTTTTGCAAATCTTGAAGAATATGGGAGGGCAAATTTTGGGGTACAACATCACGTAACAAGTCCAAGGCTTAAGGCTGATAAAGTTGGAAAAGCTTGCTTTATCAAAGTAGTATTGTGAACTTTATGCCATTTTTGGATTAATCTTTTGTACAATGCTCCAAAGATAAAAATAAAGCCATTATCCATTAAGTTAGCATTCAATTATGGAGTGTAGAAGGGATTTAGGACCTGTAATGAAAGGTACAAGCATGCTAGGAACTGATTTGCAACTTGAAGCATTGTAAACATGGCTTGAACAATAAGTGACAAATTGCCATTTTCTCTTCTTCGATTCTCCCTAACCACAAATGATCTTGGAGAGTTATTGGACATTTTGGAAAGCTTGTAACATTATCTACAATCCATCTTTGAAATGAATTTTGATATACCTCTTGGAACTAGGTGAAAAATGCCCATGAAGTTGGGTCAAAAACCTGCCTAAACTAGGGCAAATTTTCACTAAGTTAAAAAGTTGATGGACCCCTTTTCACAAATTCATAACTTGAGATCCAAGCATCTTTTTGGAAAACTTTGTGAATCAAAGTTGTAGATTTCATGGAGGACTATAACTTTCATGTTGGAAGTTTTCTTTGAATCCAATTGCATCATGGTGAAAAAGTTGTGGAAAGTTGGGAAAAAATAAGAAATTTTCCATACTTAGAAAAATTCTAAGTTATGAAACATTTCAAATTAAAACCCTAATTTGCAATTTTAGGTTTCTTGGTCAACAAGTTTCAAATTTTGACATATCTTGATGAATTATGACCCTTGGCACTTGATTTTGACCAAAAAGTCAAAGTTTGACTTTTTAGTGTACAGTTGACTTTTGATCAGTTGACTGCAAAATTCATCTGTCAATATAATGCTTTTGAGATCTTTTGAACTATGTGATTAGGTCAAGATGATGCTATTGAGTCCTTGAAATCATGCTTGAACCTAATTGGCCATTGGCTAGGTTAAAAATCAGAAATTGCCCTTTCTCAGTCAAAACCCTAATTTTGACCATTTTGCCCTTTTGATGATCTGATCAAATTTCTTGAGGAGTTGTGGTCCAAACTTGATCAAATGGTACATAGGAGCCTAGAATGTTGTTGTGGATCAAAAATTATGAAGTTTGGCTGTAAATTGGCCATGGTTGACTTTTTCCCCAATACAACTGATTTTTAGGTCAACTGTCCAATTGACTGGGCAAAAATGTGATTCAAGGCTTGAAACTTGGTATGAGCAATCTTAGGGGGTCCAAGATGGTGTATGAAAGTCACATTAAGCATTGATGGTCCAAAAATCCTTGTGAAAACTCAAACCCTAATTTCAGATTATCAATGCAAGAGGAGGTCTTGAGCTGAGCAAACCCTAATCCTGTCTGGAGTCCAAAGAGTCTTGTGAGGAAAATCTTGATAAAATGAGAGGGAAAATTTTGGGGTACAACAGCTGCCCTTGTTCAATCTTCTTTAACCTAAAGAGTTATATTGGCGAGTTAGCCGTTCGTGACTCGAAGGTAAAAGATGATTGGACACTAGAGTGCCCGTAAATTTGCACTCGTCAAAAATGTAGTTGAGGGAATGGGCTTAAAGATGCCATTTGGAGATGTGATAGAATCTTGTTGGAGATGGGCTTAAATATGCCATCCAAGAATGTTTGTTGAATTGTAAGTTGTAAGTCAAAAGAATGAGTATCAGAATGGTGTCCGTATCTGGAACGTATCTGAGCTGTATCTGAAGACTTGAATTTTGAATAAGTGATAAAATGGAAACCGTGTCTGAAGCGTCTCTGAGTTGTATCTGAACTTTGTATTTGAGTAAGCAATAGAATAGAATCCGTGTCTGGAGCGTCTCTGAGCTGGGGAAAATCAGAATAAGTGACAGAATGGCAACCATGTCTGGAGCGTATCTGGACTGTATCTGAGGTTTGAATCTGAATGAGTAATAGAATAGAATCCGTGTCAGGAGCATATCTAAACTGTATTTGAAATATGAGTCTGAATGAGCAACATAATGACTTCCATGTCTGGAGTGTATCTGTACTGTATCTGAATCGGAAAACTGAATAAGGGCCAGAATGGCATCCGCATCTGGAGCGTATATGAACTAGAATCTGAATAAGTGACAGAATGACTTCCGTGTCTGGAGTGTATATGTACTGTATCTAGAAGTTGAAATCTGAATAAGTATCAGGATGGCATCCATATCTGGAGCGTATCTGAACTGTATCCGGAGACTGAATCTGAATGAGCAACAGAATGACTTCCGTGTCTGGAGTGTATCTGTACTATATCATGATTGTATACTGTTAATGGTAGCTTGTTAATCTTATCCTGAAAAGGGTAAAATATTAGCTCAAACACAAAGTCATATTTCATGAAATATATGATGCAATATATGTGCTTTATCAATGTTTATGATATATGAATGTAATGTATGCGTATGTAAGCTGATTTACTGTATTGCTGAGGAAAATAAATCCTTGACAGCTGGAGATAATAAAACCCTTGACTGTTGCCGGGGAAAATAAATCCTTGACTGTGGAGGATAAGAAATCCTGGGCGACTGTTGGGGATAGAAAATCCTTGATAACCTTGGTGGGGATATGAGGATCCTTCATGTCTTGAAGTTGGAGTGTTGACAATAATTCTGTTGTGAGAGTAATGCCAAACTGCCGGAGAAATTTCTTGGGAAATCCAGAGAACTTTGATGACTTCTGTGGGGAATTAAGAATGAGAATCTTCATTCTGTTGGGGAGCAAAAACTCTATGGGGAAGAAGGCTTACTGCTGGAGAGTAAGTTCAGGAGTTTGGGTTGTCTGCCACTCTACTGAGGAGTTATCCTAGGTTGGGGATAAACAAAAGTTAACTGTTATCTGATTGATTTCCAGTCTTCAAGATAACTTGCTAGGGAGTTTGGAGACACTGAATGGTTTCCGCTGGGGATTGATAGTAAGAAGTTTGAAATATGATGGGGATTAAGGGTTTGAAATTTTAGTTCCGCTGGGGATCTAGATGATGTACTGTAGGGATTGCTCATGGAATAGCCTAAAGACATTTTCCTATCCTTTAAATCTGTCAGTAATTGTTCTTTTCCACCTGTTTATTTGTAAACAGTAATTATGTTCAAATACATATGTTCATTAATGAATCATTGGACGTTTTTGCACATAAAAACACAAGTGTAAAGAGAAAAGGACAAATAGTTTTCTGCACTTTTAAAGAGGTATCTTTGTATTTACTTTGAATAAGTATTTGTGTACAAAGGAGACAGACATCCTAGTAAGAGGGTGGTGTCATAAAAGTAAGAAAAATTTATACAAAGAAAGATAGTTATGTGTGTAAAAATCCCATGGGGTTCCTATTCCGCTATAGCCTTTGTATCTTTGAATATCTTGTCCATCCGTTGCTTCGTCCGAAGATGATTGAATTGATCAGAAGCTCAGAGTTTATCTGTGAAGGGATTGTCCTTAAAGTGATCTGATGAGACACAATCATACGCTTTAATTCCCTAACTTTTTCCTGGACTGCCCTTTCAGGTTTTCAGTCCACCGGGAAACCCTTTTTTGCCCAAGTCGCCCTTTCGGGTTTTCAACTTGCCGGGTGTACAGATTTTTTTATTTATCCCTAATTTTTTCCTGAACCTCCCTTTCGGGTTTTCGATTCACCGGGATGCCCTTTTTTTGCCTAGGTGTGTCAACCTAGCAGGTCATTTATGCGTAGTATCTTTTGACTATGTCTGCGTTCGCAGGGTGCGGCAGGTCTTCGCCGTCCATGGTGGTTAAGATCATTGCCCCACCAGAGAAGATGTTCTTAATTATAAATGGTCCTTCGTAAGTAGGAGTCCATTTGCCCTTGGTATCACTCTGTGGCAAGATGATGCGCTTGATTACAAGATCTCCAACTTGATATGTCTGGCGTCTGACTTTCTTGTTGAAAGCCTTGATCATCCGTTTTTGATACGTCTGACCGTGACAAACAACAGTAAGTCTCTTCTCGTCAATCAAGTTTAGCTGATCAAACTGGGTCTGAATCCAATCGTCTTCACTCAAACCAGCATCTTTCATGATTCTCAAGGAGGGAATCTGAACCTCGATAGGTAAAACAGCCTCCATGCCATATAACAAGGAATAAGGTGTTTCCCTAGTTGATGTGCATGCCATGGTACGGTACCCACGAAGAGAAAACGATAGCATCTCATGCCAGTCCTTGTAGGTGACTGTCATCTTTTGTATGATCTTCTTGATATTTTTGTTTGCAGCTTCGACAACACCATTCATCTTTGGCCGGTAGGGAGATGAATTGTGATGTTGAATCTTGAACTGCTCGCACAAAGAGGTGATCATAGTATTGTTAAGGTTTGTACTGTTATTAGTGATGATCCTTTCGGGGATACCGTACCGGCAAATAAGATTCTGTTTAATGAAGCGGGCAACCACATTCTTAGTAACGGATGCGAAGGAAGCTGCTTCGACCCACTTGGTGAAGTAGTCAATGGCCACAAGAATGAAGCGGTGTCCATTGGATGCTGTAGGCTTGATCTCTCCAATCATGTCGATTCCCCACATTGCGAAGGGCCAAGGAGCTGTTAAGACATTTAGAGGAACTGGAGGCACGTGCACCTTATCTGCATAGATTTGACATTTATGGCAAGTCCGGGAGTGTTGATAACAGTCAGCTTCCATTGTAGACCAGTAATAGCCTGCCCGTAGAATCTTCTTAGCCATCGTATACCCTCTAGAGTGAGTGCCAAAGGTACCTTCATGCAATTCAGCCATGATCTTTTCAGCTTCAGCTTTGTCCACACAACAGAGCAGAATAGAATCATGATTGCGCTTGTACAGGATACCATTACTTAGGAAGAACTTAGCCGAGAATCTCCTTAAGAACTTTTTGTCGTTGACCGAAGCTCCTTCAGGGTATTCCTGAGCCTCGAGATACCTTTTGACTTCATGAAACCACGACAAGTCCACTACTTCTCTCGGTATTAATCTCGTGACAATGTTCCGATTCGTCCATCCGTTCAATGGTGATTTGGGGAGCCTCATTATCCCAATTAAGTTTAAACATGGATGACATTGTAGCTAGAGCGTCGGCTAGCTAATTTTCTTTTCGTGGGAAGTGCTCAAAGTTAATCTGCTCAAAATGTGGTAACAATGTCAAAACATGTTCTTTGTAAGGGATGAGGTTCGGATGCTTAATATCCCACTCTCCTTTGATATGACTGATGACCAAAGCTGAGTCCCCAAACACATCTAAGGATTTGATTCCCAAGTCTATGACAGCCTTGAGTCCAAAGATGCATGCCTCGTACTCTTCCATGTTGTTCGTACAGTTGAAGCAAAGTCTGGCGGTGAAAGGAGTATGGTAACCTTCTGGGGAAATGAGTATCGCGCCGATGCCGTTGCCAAGTGCATTAGAAGCCCCATCAAAGTACAGGGTCCATCGGGATCCTTGTTCAGGTCCGTCATATAGTCTGAATTCTTCAATGTTGTCCATTGTCATGATGTCTTCGTCAGGGAAGTCGAACTTCATGGATTGATAATCTTCGACAGCTTGATGAGCCAGGTGATCAGCCATCACACTCCCCTTTATAGCTTTTTGGGTTGTGTACTGTATGTCGTATTCCGTTAGGATCATCTGCCATCTAGCAATCCTCCCAGATAGAGCGGGCTTCTCAAAGATGTACTTGATCGGATCCATCTTAGATATCAACAAAGTGGTATGAGTCAACATATACTGCCTTAGCTGGCGAGCAGCCCATACCAAAGTGCAACAAGTTTTCTCGAGCAGTGAATATCTTATTTCACAGTCGGTAAACTTTTTGCTAAGGTAATATATGGCATGCTCTTTTCGGCCAGACTCATCATGCTGCCCCAGTACGTACCTCATTGAATTCTCTAGGACGGTCAGATACATGATTAGCGGGCTTCCATCGACGGGTGGCATCAAGACAGGAGGTTCTAGCAAATACTCCTTGATTTTATCGAAAGCAATTTGACAGTCATCATTCCATTTAACTACCTGATCTTTCTTCAACAGCTTGAAGATTTGTTCACAGGTAGATGTTAGGTGAGAAATGAACCTAGCAATGTAGTTTAGGCGTTCCAAGAAACCTCTGACCTCCTTCTCAGTGCGAGGAGCAGGCATTTCTTGTATAACTTTGACTTTGGCAGGATCAACCTCGATACCTTTGTTGCTGACAATGAAACCCAAGAGTTTATCGGATCGGACTCCGAATGTGCATTTGTTTGGGTTCAATCTGAGCTTGTACTCCTTCAACCTGACAAACAGATTTTGCAAGTGATCAAGGTGTTCTTCTTCAGTTTGTGATCAGAATATCATGTCATCTACGTAGACCTCTATCTCATGATGTATCATGTCATGAAACAAAGTTACCATGGCGCGTTGATAGGTTGCCCCGACATTCTTCAGTCCGAATGGTATCACTTTGTAGCAGAACGTACCCCACTGTGTGACAAAAGTAGTTTTCTCCATGTCCTGAGGTGCCATTTTGATCTGGTTATAGCCTGAGAATCTGTCCATGAAAGAAAATACTGTGAGCTGTGTTGTCGACCAAGATATTAATGTGCGGAAGTGGAAAGTCATCTTTAGGGCTGGCCCTGTTTAAATCTCTATAATCCACGCACATTCTCACTTTGCCGTCCTTCTTAGGCACGGGCACAATGTTAGCAACCCATTATGGATAGGAAGTAACAGCCAAAAATCCAGCATTTAACTGCTTCATAACTTCTATTTTGATCTTCTCTGACATGTCAAGTCTCAAGCGGCGGACCTTTTGTTTCACTGGTGGACAGTCTTCTCTTGTGGGTAGACGGTGTACCACAATGTCTGTATCGAGTCCTGGCATGTCTTCGTATGACCAGGAGAAGATCTCAACATTATCATGCAATAGCTGAATTAGGAGCTCCTTGACACTCGGCTCTAGATTGGCACCTATCTTGATTTCATTTTTGTCATCCTCAGTTCCCAAGTTGATTGTATCTAACTGCTCCTCATGAGGCTGAATTTCTCTTTCTTCTTGCTGTAATAATCTGGCCAATTCCCCTGGCACCTCACAATCTTCCGTACCTTCGTATTCGACTTGGTAGACCAGATCTTCAGAGTCACTGAAGGCTATAGCAGTATCGTTACCCATGGGTTCCGAAATGGAAGGGTACCTGCATTTGTGAGTGTGGGTATGTGTAAGGGCATAGCCATCTTAAAACAACAAAATGTAAAAGAAAGACAATGAGCACAAAAGGTTTATATATGCAAGCGTCCATGATTCATTAAAATGACATATGAAAATGAAATAAGAACCCTTACAAATGGACCTATGTGCCTCGGGTAAGACACAAGGTTAAAAAAGTAAGAATTGTTTGTGATTTATTACAGATCCAACAGAAATGGAAAAGATAAATTACTGCGGTATGAAAGTAATCAGAACAAAGTCTTTTGCTTCCCAGTTGCACAGTCCTCCGCCAACAGTAGGAAAAATCCAGTCTTCCAGGCTTCCCTCTTATTCACTGTCCTCTAGTGCATTAACCCCTTGGTGGATGATCTTCACAGGTGGCCCTCCGGCACGAGAGCGGTGCACAACCTTCTGACCAGTCAAAGTAAATCCTAAGCCAAATTTGTCTGATTTGAAAGGAAAGTCGGGAAGCTGCCCCCAGATTATGCTTCCGCCTTCTTCCACCACTGCCCTAGCATCCTTGAGAGATGACATCCGAGGCGGAGATCTGGTAATCATGGGTACAGAGGACAATGTCTTGGTCGCTGTTATCTCTTGATAAACTTCCTCAAAGTGTTGGAAAGGGGTTTCTATGAATTCGCCATCTAACTCCACTTAACGAAGGAATTCAGGTGACTAATCATGTATTCCTCTTCATCGTGAACAGTTATGATTTTCCCCTGGACAGGGTACTTGAGCATTTGATGCAGGATAGAAGTGATAACTCCAGCATGGTGGATCCAAGGTCTTCCCAACAGGCAAGAATAGGAAGGACGGATGTCCATCACCTAGAATGTTGAATTGAACGTCTGGGTACCCACCTTGATCGGGATTTCCACCTCCCCGTGGACCATCCTTTTAGAGCCATCAAAGGCTCTGACAATTATATTGCTGGGTTTCAGGGTTAAGCCTTCACATTCCAGTCTATCCAAGGCTTTCTTCGGCAAGACGTTTAAAGACGAACCAGTGTCTACCAGTACGTGTGCTAGGGTGGTTCCCCTACACTCCACCGAGACATGTAGCGCGTCGTTATGTTTTCTCCCTTTGGAGGTCAAGTCTGCATCGGAGAAACCTAGGCCATTGTCAGCTGTTAAACTAGCCACACATTCCTGGAACTGATCAGAGAAGGTTTCTTGTGGCACATGGGCCGTCTTCAAAAATCTTATCAAAGCCTTAACATGAGCTTATGAACAAAGCAACAGGGCCAACATGGAGATCTTTGAGGGGGTTTTCCCCAGCTATTCCACCACATCATAATCACTTTTCTTGATTATTTTCAAAATTTCCTCCATTTCTTTTTGAGAGGTCTCAGGGATAACTAGTGACTGAGCCTTCGTCAAGACAGGCTCATCTTGAACATTATTTCCTTTTTTCTCAGCAGCGGAAGTAGGGATGGGAATTATATTGTCTTTGTTGGCGGGTACACTTGCAGGTACAGTTACTGGTGTAGGAGTAATCTTAGGAATGGCCGCGGGTCCAAAGACTGCTGTTGGAGGAGCAATCTCTGGAGAAAAGATTCTCCCACTACGAGTAATTTTGCTTGTTCCGGCAATGTTACTGATGTCGGGATTATCTTCCTCAGAGCTTTCTTCTTCAATGGTCTGTTCAATCTGTTTGACACCATGGTAGTAGATTTCTCCACCATAGTTCCATGGTACCATTTTATCGGTTTTGTATGGGGTTGGCCCGGGCATTGTTATCTTCAATGGAGTAGTCACTGGAGCGGATGTAATCCTAACGGGTTTTTTAGGAACCCTGGAAGGATTGGCGGATATGGTTATTATTGAGACTTCTGGAATTGGAATGGGTGAAATGGGAGCTTTCTCAAACAAAATTTCCTTGTTATCAACCAGTTGTTGGATTCCTTTCTTCAATAGAGGACAATCAAATGGGGAGGACATGAAAGCATGGCAATCTTGGTCACAACCTGGGAACACCCCAGCTTTCAACAAATTTAACTTGATGGTTAGGAGAGGAGTTAACAATTCATCCACAGTAGAAACAAACAGATCTTCTTCCACAACATTGGCATTGTGTCCATGCCTAGGCATCGGTGCGGAGATAACATTCGGCTTTTCAGGGGCTTCAAATTCAACTTCCTTTGCATCGATCAGGTCTTGAATCTTGTTCTTTAGGGCCCAACAGTTGTTGGTGTCGTGCCCTGGACTTTCTGAATGGTACGCGCATCTGGCGTTGGGATGGTAATATGGAGAAGCAGTGTTAGGATTTTTAGGGGCCTCCTTTAGCATGGCCAGGTTCAGCTTCAAGAGACGTGGTAAGACTTGAGCAGGAGTCATGTTTATCTTGGTGAATTGCCTTACAGGCCTTTCCACCCTTTGCTGGTTATTTCTCAGCTGATCATTTCTCGGCTGGTTGTTTATCGGCTGGTATGATGCATTCTTTTGAATCATAACGGCCCCCACTGTTGGTCGTCGTTCGGTTCTTCCCTGATTCCTCTGGGCATAGACAACAGACACTTCCTTCTTTCCAGTGAAGGGCTTTTTTGCAACTGTGGAGGTAGACGCGTCTTTCTGAATTTTCCCGCTTTTAATACCGGCTTCCACCCTCTCGCCAGTTAGAATCAACTTAGTGAAACCTGCAGAGGAGCTTCCAATCAGGTGATTAAAGAAAGGACCCGACAGAGTCCCCAAGAACATGTCCACTAGCTCTCTTTCAGATAAAGGTGGTTGCACCCTTCCGGCTAAATCCCTCCTATTGTACCCCAAAATTTTCCCTCTCATTTTATCAAGATTTTCCTCACAAGACTCTTTGGACTCCAGACAGGACTAGGGTTTGCTCAGCTCAAGACCTCCTCTTGCACTGATAATCTGAAATTAGGGTTTGAGTTTTCACAAGGATTTTTGGACCATCAATGCTTAATGTGACTTTCATACACCATCTTGGACCCCCTAAGATTGCTCATACCAAGTTTCAAGCCTTGAATCACATTTTTGCCCAGTCAATTGGACAGTTGACCTAAAAATCAGCTGTATTGGGGAAAAAGTCAACCATGACCAATTTACAGTCAAAATTCATAATTTTTGATCCACATCAACATTCTAGGCTCCTATGTACCATTTTATCAAGTTTGGACCATAACTCCTCAAGAAATTTGATCAGATCATCAAAAGGACAAAATGGTCAAAATTAGGGTTTTGACTGAGAAAGGGAAATTTCTGATTTTTGACCTAGCCAATGAACAATTGGGTTCAAGAATGATTTCAAGGACTCAATGGCATCATCTTGACCTAATCACATAGTTCAAAAGATCTCAAAAGCATTGGATTGACAAATGAATTTTCCAGTCAACTGATCAAAAATCAACTGTACACTGAAAAAGTCAAACTTTGACTTTTTGGTCAAAATCAAGTGCCAAGGGTCATAATTCATCAAGATATGTCAAAATGTGAAACTTGTTGATCAAGAAACCTAAAATTGAAAATTAGGGTTTTAATTTGAAATTTTTCATAACTTAGAATTTTTCTAAGTTATGGAAATTTCTTATTTTTTCCCAACTTTCCACAACTTTTTCACCATGATGCAATTGGATTCAAAGAAAACTTCCAAAATGAAAGTTGTATTCCTCCATGAAATATACAACTTTGATTCACAAAGTTTACCCAAAAGATTCTTGGATATCAAGTTATGATTTTGTGAATAGGGGTCCATAAAACTTTTAACTTAGTAAAATTTTGCCCTAGTTTAGGCAGATTTTTGACCTAACTTCATGGAAAATTTTCACCTAGTTCCAAGAGGAATCTCAAGTTTCATTTCAAATATGGATTGTAGAGCATGTTACAAGCTTTCCAAAATGTCCAAGAACTCTCCAAGATCGGTTATGGTTAGGGAGAATCAAAGAAATGAAAATGGCAATTTATCACTTTTGTTCAAGACATTTTTCACAATGGTTCAAATTGCAAATCAGTTTAAAACATGCTTGTAATTGGTTTTACAGGTCCTAATCCTTTCTACACTCCATAATTAAATGCAAACACATTGGATAATGGTATTGTTCTGATCTTTGAAGCATTGCACAATGAATTAATCCATTTATGGCAAAAAGTTCATAATACCATTTTGATAAAGCTTGCTTTTTCCAACTTTGCAAATCTTGAGCCATGGACCTAATATTTTGCTGCAAACAATATCCACAAATATCAGGAAACTTGTACCAACTATGTGCAGCTAGCAAGCAAGCCTGTACAGGCTTTGGCATTGTCACTTCCAACTTTTCTTCAAAAGCAAGAAACTTGCAAAAGTCAATAGAACTCATCCATCTAATAAAGGCAAGCCTTGGCCTCATTTGAAACAACCTCAGAACCTTGTAACAAGCCTAAGCACGAATTCACAACATTCAAAACACCCTAAAACACAAAAAACCCAAGTTCCTGCCCAAACAGGGCATCTTCTGCAGAACCATTTCCAAAACAATATTGGCTCGTGCGTTTTGCTTAGAAACACTTCAAACACATTCCATACCTCCTACCTAAACTATCTAGGCCTTTGTCTTGCAACTGTAACCCCCTGTTTCAAGCTTCACCATTTTCATTTTTGGAGTTTGCAGGTTGACTTCTACAAGGAGTTTCAGGCAACTTCAAGGCAAGCTGAGCATTGGGATAGCTTGAGAGAACTCCAAGGAAGCTCACAAGAACTTCAGGCCTCACTCAAAGTTCCCACATTGCCATATCCAAACTCAACTGAACAAGGTATTTTTCAAGTTTCTATCTCTCTATTTAGGCATCCTTAAGCTTAGGTTTGTGAAGCAAAGATGTAGTCTTCAACTTGCTTAAGCTGTACATATGCATAGTTTTTATTTATATTAACTGAGTAGTGAGAATTTGAAGCTTGAAGTTCATGAAAATTTTAGGTCAGAAATTAGGGGTGATAAAATTCTCCTTAATCTTTGAGAGTTAGGTCATGATTTTTATATCATTGGAATCGTGAGTTAACATGCTACAAGTTTCATGTTGCAAGATTTGGTTTCTATGCACGTATGCAAGAGTTACAGGTTGAAGCACAGGGTGCGCGCGAAGGAGCAAGGACAGGGATGAAGTGGTGTTCTGGGCCTGGCGCCTTGGGCCTGTTTCTATTCACACCCCCCATTTTGCTTTTGCACCCCCCTGATTCATATTTTGTTATTTTTCATATTTTCTTGTTATTTTTATATTTT
Organism: Vicia faba; assembly: GCA_948472305.1. NCBI lineage: Eukaryota > Viridiplantae > Streptophyta > Magnoliopsida > Fabales > Fabaceae > Vicia > Vicia faba. Next base: position 1,017,487,995 of record OX451740.1, read on the forward strand.
TGACTTTATTATTTTTTTCTGAACATTAAAAAATCCAAAAAATATTTTCTTAATTTTTTGCATTTTATTTTATTATTTTTATTATTTTTATGGCATAAAAATAGTTTATTAGGTTAAATAGAATTTATTTTCTAAAATAAACTTGTAAATAATATTAAAATACTTAAATATTTTATTTTATTATATTATACACATAAAATATTATTTTCTCACATATTTTAATTTTTAATATTTATACATAATATTATTATTATTTTTCTTAAACAAAAATGGACAAGAATATTAGAAAACATATATTTTTATTTTAATAAAAAAAATTAGGGTTTCCCCTTTTAAAAATAATAACATTATTTTTCTTATTTTTAGGACTTAGATAATATTATTTTCTCATGCATAAAACAATTACAAAACATTTTGCATATTTACATTTTATTGCATATTTAAATAATTGTTTATTTATTGTACAATAAATTCAATTGGGTTGTAATAGTAAACTAGGGTTTTATTTTGTGCAAATATCCTCATTAAAAACTTGTATCCCCCCTCCCATAATATTGTTGTAATAGTTTAGATTTACTTTACGCAATTTATCGCATTATATGCATGTTTAGTAAATTAGGGTTTGTATGATAAGACAAAAATCAAACAAATAACATGACCTAAATACAAGACAAAATGCATGAAGAATGACAACACCTTGCACACAAGCACCCCTAGAGTTTCACCCACTTGGTTGCCTTACAAAATGGCCATGGTATGCATGCTAGGTATCTTGGCAAAACAAAACAAAAAACAAAAGATCATAGTCCCTCGATGACGCTAGACAAGTTGCCTAAAACAAATGATCTTAAGGCCCTCAAAACTTGCTAAGATACTTGGCAATATTGCTATCATAGTCATACGATGACCCACGCCCGTCCCGTTTAACATCCAAAGATAGGGTTATCTACCAAAACAATGGTAGGTTAACAATGTCAAAGGAATAAAAATGTATAGGAAAGACTTTTTGAGTAGGTAGATAGATTTTAGTTACTTGATCATTTGCAAAATAATCCTTGCTATTTTCAAACACACAACACATTTCAAAACATTTCCCAAAAAACTTTCAAAACATTGAAACATTTTTCAAAAGACAAACATCTTTGTATACATTCTTACAAACAAGAATCATTACAAAGATTGCCTAAACAAAGGCCTGTTTTCAAAATACTTTCAAAACCACATAAAACATCATTTCAAACAATTGTCAAAGCAAAGCAAGTGATCTAAAACAAGTAACTAAGAGCCCATGGAAAGCCATGGGTGAAAAGGGTGCTAGCACCTTCCCTTTTCATAATCTACCCCCCGAACCCAAAAACAATCTCAAAGGTCTTTCCTGTGCTTTTTTACCTTTCCTTTTGGATAAAATAAAAGTCGGTGGCGACTCTTGCTAAACCGCAACATTTGCAAACACAAACACAAAACCTCAAGTCAGTTCTCCCACCGCATCACACCTCCATTTTTGGGCGTAATCTTTGAAGCCCTCATTGGTAGCCATAGCCATACTCAGTAGCTGAGTACGGGTTGGCGCCAAGTCGACATTGTATTTATACTGTTTATAAAAGGCGGCTGCCAAGTCTTACCAATTATGCACATCAGACCTCTCCAACTGGTAGAACCAATCCAACTGCGTCTTCGATAAACTGTCCTGGAAAAAGTGGACCCACAGGTCTTTGTCAGAAGAATATGGTTAAATTTTCCTGACATAAGATCGTAGGTGCATCTTGGGACAAGACACCCCATCATACTTAGCAAACAGATGTAATTTAAACTTAGGAGGGATTATAATTCCAGATACCAGCCCTAACTCCTCAAAGTCCAGCCCCGGTACTCTCTATATCTCCATAGCAGCTAAACGTTCTTCCAAGTTCTTGTATTTGTCATCAGCCGGAGGGTACTGTTGTTCAGAGTAGTCATATTCTTCCTCTTCCTCTGCTTCAGAATCAGATGGTACTGCCGTCTCTTTACCTTTTCTTTCCCCCTCTTCAGATGTTGATGGGAATTCCAAAGTCCGTCTGGCTTGTCCTTCAAACCTTCTGCCCATGATAACCACACCGGCTCGCTTCTTCTTCTTTTTATCTTTCTCTTTCTCTAGAAGAGTCTTGAGCTCCTCCTGCCCCTTGGCTAAGGTCAAGAGTAGCTGTTGAAATTGTGAATTATGAGCTTGCAAATCTTTGACCGTCTATTCAATATCCATCTTGCTAAAATAAACAGCAGAGAGATGAGGAAACTTGGTGTGAAGACCTGCTTATGCATATGATGAATGATATGTATTTATGTAATGCTTTCAAGGATTCAAAAATTCAAATTTGTTTTAAACAAAAAAGAAACACACGTCATATTAATAAGATAGAATTTGTTAGTACATCCATGCCCATTGGGCAAAATAATACAAAATTATAAGGTAAAAAGACGTTGCGCATCCTCTTTGGTGCAATGTAGGTATTGAGAGTCCGCTCTTCGTGAAGTAGACGAGTGAGTTCCAAAACCTTCTTCTCGCTTGCGTAGAATTGGGCTTCGAAAGTATCGCGCTCTCCCTTGAGCTGTATCCAACTCCTTTGTAGATCTTCGAGTGATGTTGGCATGTCAGGATGTAGGAGGGTGTATGGAACCTCTCCTTCCTTAACAGGCTCTATGATCACAGGGAGAATGGAGGGATAAGGCATTATAAGACTTTGGGCGCGGGTTCGTACCCACTTGAGGTAAGGCTCAAGAGAGATGGAATTCTTGTGTCCCAAAGTCTTACTGTCTACCTTGTTTGGCATTATCCAAGCTTGGATGAACCTTTGTCGGAGTCCTTGATTGTCGTTGTCGAAGTCGAAAACTAAGCCTTGAATCAGCATGTCATGTGGGCTATCCCTTCGGGCATAACCAAACTGTCTCAGAGCCAAGCAGGGGTTGTAGGTGACGCCTCCCCTAATGCCAAGTAGAGGGACATTAGGAAATTCCCCACAACGGTCAATGATGATAACATTCTCTTTTGATCGAGAACACCAATGAATATCTGAATGTGTAAGAGTCATCAATCGTTGTGACCACCTCAAACCTTGCTCATTCTTCAAGACTGATTGGGAAAGATGAGAAATAAACCATCTTGCCAGGAGTGGAGTGCAACACATGAGAACACCTCTTTTCCTCATTGTACGAGTGTGAAAAGAGTGGAGGATATCCCCAAGCAATGTAGGCACCGGGTTGCGAGTCATGAAGATTTTGACAGCACTCACATCTATGAGTTGGTCAGGGTTAGGGAACAAAACCATCCCATAGATGAGAAGAGCTACAATCTCCTCAAAAGCTTGCAAGTCTAGAGAATTCCAACAACTTTGGGCCTTCTCAAACAAAAACTTTGACAAGAAGCCTTTGACACCACTTCTAGTTTCCCAATGTGTTGTGACATCAGAGGAGTGCAAGTGTAGGGCTTGAGCAATCTCTTCTGGCTTTGGATATCTTTCCGTACCATTGAAGGGTAGTTGATTGAGAACAGGAATCCTCAAAAGTTGAGAAAATTCCTCCAAAGTAGGCACAAGTTGGTAGTCAGGAAATGTGAACCAATGATGCAAAGGGTCAAAGAATTGGAAGAGAACTTTCAGCATATCCTCCTCAGTGTTGGTGGTGACCAAGTTGAGAAGACGACCATGTCTCTCGGTGAATGGAGAATTCTCAGGAATCCTTCAAGCTAGCTCCTTGAGTTGTGGAGGAATTCTTACAAGGTTGACTTGGACAGTTTTCCTGCGAAGTGAATCCATAACCTACAAAACAAGAACAAAGATAAAATTCCAAAATCCTTGAAATGGTTAGTGGATGCATATGATGCTTCATGATATATATAAGCAAATCACACAAGTTCCTAGTTTAGGCTTGCATGGGGTTTATAGGTAAGTACCCTCTTGAAGTTTAGTTGGCTCAACCTGTCCTAGAAATAGTAATCGGGTTCTAAGGAGCTCAATATCACTAGATTGTTTCCTTGTTCATTGTTTCAATTCAGCCTCTTTACTGGCGACCGAAATATTCCAAGGAACCAACCCTCAATGAGTGTAGTATCGAGTATCTACCAACTTCGGACTGCACCAAAGCCGGTCATCTCACTACATCCTAAAAGGTCAAGTTGGTCAAGTAAAGGTTTCTAAAAGTCCATTAGTGCTTCATGACATCACTCAGAGGCCCCGTATTCTCTTTGATTGACTCAAAGGCTACCGGTATCCACAAATATGTCGCACTAATATAGCTATTGCTTAGACCATGTCAGTATACCCCGCACAGTTTCCATAACGTATTTCTATTTACCTATAAATGTTTCCCAAATCCGGGTGGGGGATTCAAACCCAAACAATAGAACCAAAGTGTAAAGAAATCAAGTCAAGCAATTGTAAGCATGTAAAGGTGATCTAAACCCTAAGGTAACCCCACTTTTAAAATTTTCCCCAGCAGAGTCGCCCGTTCTGTGATGCGGTGGGAGAACTGACTTGAGGTTTTGCGTTTGTGTTTGCAAATGTTGCGGTTTAGCAAGAGTCACCACCGACTTTTATTTTATCCAAAATGAAAGGTAAAAAAGCACAGGAAATACCTTTGAGATGTTTTCTTGAGTTCGGGGGGTAGATTATGAAAAGGGAAGGTGCTAGCACCCTTTTCATCCATGGTTTTCCATGGGCTCTTAGTTACTTGTTTAGATTACTTGCTTTGCTTTTGCAATTGTTTGAAATGGTTCTTTGTGCGGTTTTGAAAGTATTTTGAAAAGAGGCCATCGTTTAGGCAATCTTTGTAACGATTCTCGTTCGTAAGAATGTATACAAAGATGTTTGTCTTTTGAAAAATGTTTCAATGTTTTGAAAGTTGTTTGGAAATGTTTTGAAATGTGTGTGTGTTTGTTTGAAAATAGCAAGGATTGTTTGAAAATTGATCAAGTAACTAGAAGCTTATCTACCTACTCAAAAGTCTTTCTTGTACATTTTTAATCCTTTGACATTGTTGAATTACCATTGTTTTGCTAAACAACCATATCTTTGGATGTTAAACGGGATGGGCGTGGGTCATCGTATGACCATGATAGCAATGTTGCCAAGTATCTTAGCAAGTTTTGAGGGACCAATATCATTTGCTTTAGGCAACCTTTTGATAGCGTCATCGAGGGACTATGATCTTTTGTTTTGCTTTATTTTGTTTTGCCAAGATACTTAGCATGCATACCATGACCATGTTTTAAGGCAACCAAGTGGGTGAAACCCTAAGGGGTGCTTGTGTGCAATGTGTTGTCATTTTCATGATTTTGTTTGTCTTGTATTAGGTCATGCTCTTTATTTGATTTTTGTCTTATCATTCAAAACCCTAATTTACTAAACATGTATATAATGCGATAAATTACGTAAAATAAATCTAAGCTATTACAACAATTATTATGGGAGGGGGGATACAAGTTTTTTTGAATGGTGATATTTGCACAAAATAAAACCCTAATTTTACTATTACAACCCAATTGAATATTTGAAAATTAAATAAATAAACAAGTATTTAAATATGCAATAAAAATGTAAATATGCAAAATGTTTTGTAATTGATTTTTTGTATGAGAGAATTAATTATTTAAACCCTAAAAAATAAGAGAAAAATAATATTATTTTTGAAAAGGGGAAAACCCTAGTTTTTGATTGAAAGAAATATATATTCTATATTTATTTTATTTTATCCATTTATGTACAAGAAAAAAAATAAAATTATTTACAAATATTAAAAAATAAAATATATGTGGAAATAATATTTTATGTGTATGAATAATAAAAATAAAAATGTATGATATTTTTAAACATATTTACTATTTATTTAAGAAAATAAAGTTCTATTTATTTGAATAATCAATATTTTATGCAAAAAATAAGATAAAAAATAAAATAAAATGCAAAAAATTAAGAAAGGGATTTTTTAATGTTCAGAAAAAAATAATAAAGTCAATAAACATAAAAAATATGAGAAAATATGCAAAAATATAAAAATATGCAAAGGGGGTGTGGATATCAAGTCAGGGGGTGTGGAAAAGTAGAACAAACAGGCCCAAGCGCGCCAGGCCCAGGACAGTCATCCCTGTCCTCCAGCTTCCCCTTCTGCGTGCGTTTTTTTCAAATCTGCAAACTCTCACATACTTGCACAAAAGCAAAAACTTACAACATGAAACATATAGCATTTTTGATCATGATTCCAACCATATCCATTTTGTGACCTAACTCTTAAAGGACAAAGAGAATTTCAGTAGCCCCAATTTCTGACCTAATTTTTTAATGAACTTTAAGCTTCAAATTCTCACTACTCAGTTAATATAAATGACAACTATGTATATGTACAGCTTTAGCAAGTTAAGGACTACATTTTTGCTTCACAAATCGTGACTTAAGGATGCCTAAATAAAGAGATAGAGATTTGAAAAATACCTTGCTCAGCTGAGTTTGGATATGGCAATGTGGGGACTTTGAGTGAGGGCTGAATATCGTGTGAGCTTCCTTGAAGTTCCCTCAAGCTTTTCCAATGCTTAGATGGCCTTGTAGATGGCTGAAACTCCTTGTAGAAGTCAACCCGCAACCTTTCAAAATGAAAATGGTGATGTTTGAAATAGGGATTATAGAACCAGGACAAGGGCTTGGATAGTTTAGGTAGGATGTATGTAAAGTGTTTGAAGTCTTGAGACAAGAAACGCACGAGCCAATATTGAAATGGCAAGACTTTTGCAGAAGCTGCCCTGTTTGGGCAGAAAAACGTGTTTTTTGTGTTTGGGAGAGTTTCAAATGCTATGAATTCGTGTATTGGCTTACAACGAGTTTTTTGAAGTCGTTTAAAATGAAGCCAAGTCTTCTCTTTATCAGGTGGACAAGTTATCTTGACTTTTGCCACCTTTCTTGCTTTTGAAGAAAGTTGAAATGACTTATGCCAAAGGCCTGTACAGGCTAGCTTGTGGGCTGCAGAGGGTTGGTATACTTTTCTTGTGATCCATGGAAAATTCCTGTACTCAAGGAACAAGTCCAAGGCTCCAGGCTGATAAAGTTGGAAAAGCTTACTTTATCAAAGTAGTATTGTGAACTTTATGCCATTTTTGGATTAATCTTTTGTACAATGCTCCAAAGATAAAAATAAATCCATTATCCATTGATTTAGCATTCAATTATGGAGTGTAGAAGAGATTTAGGACCTGTAATGAAAGGTACAAGCATGCTAGGAACTGATTTGCAACTTGAAGCATTGTAAACATGGCTTGAACAATAAGTGACAAATTGCCATTTTCTCTTCTTCGATTCTCCCTAACCACAGATGATCTTGGAGAGTTCTCTGACATTTTGGAAAGCTTGTAACATGCTATACAATCCATCTTTGAAATGAATTTTGAGATACCTCTTGAAACTAGGTGAAAAATGCCCATGAAGTTGGGTCAAAAACCTGCCTAAACTAGGGCAAATTTTCACTAAGTTAAAAAGTTAATGGACCCCTTTTCACAAATTTATAACTTGAGATCCAAGCATCTTTTGGGAAAAATTTGTGAATAAAAGTTTTATATTTCATGGAGGACTACAACTTTCATGTTGGAAGTTTTCTTTGAATCCAATTGCATCATGGTGAAAAAGTTGTGGAAAGTTGGGAAAAAATAAGAAATTTTCCATACTTAGAAAAATTCCAAGTTATGAAAAACTTCAAATTAAAACCCTAATTTGCAATTTTAGATTTCTTGGTCAACAAGTTTCACATTTTGACATATCTTGATGAATTATGACCCTTGGCACTTGATTTTGACCAAAAAGTCAAAGTTTGACTTTTCAGTGTACAGTTGACTGCAAAATTCATCTGTCAATCCTATGCATTTGAGATCTTTTGAACTATGTGATTAGGTCAAGATGATGCTATTGAGTTCTTGAAATCATGCTTGAACCCAATTGGCCATTGGCTAGGTTAAAATCAGAAATTGCCCTTTCTCAGTCAAAACCCTAATTTTGACCATTTTGCCCTTTTTATGATTTGATCAAATTTCTTGAGGAGTTATGGTCCAAACTTTATCAAATGGTACATATGAGCCTAGAATGTTGTTGTGGATAAAAAATTATGAAGTTTGACTGTAAATTGGCCGTGGTTGACTTTTCCCCCAATACAGCTGATTTTTAGGTCAATTGTCCAATTGATTGGGCAAAAATGTGGTTCAAGGCTTGAAACTTGTCATGAGCAATCTTAGGGGGCCAAGATGGTGTATGAAAGTCACATGAAGCATTGATGGTCCAAAAATACTTGTGCAAACTCAAACCCTAATTTCAGGTCATAAGTGCAAGATGAGGTCTTGAGCTGAGCAAACCCTAATCCTGTCTGGAGTCCAAGAAGTCTTGTAAGGAAAATCTTGATAAATGAGAGGGAAAATTTTGGGGTACAACACACAATAATACAAAAACTCTAAGATAGAAAAGTAGTGCGCATCCTCTTTGGTGCAATGTAGGCATTCAGAGTCTGCTCCTCATGAAGTAGCCTAGTGAGTTCGAAAACCTTCTTCTTGCTTGCATAGAATTGGGCTTCGAAAGTATATCGCTCTCCTTTGAGTTGTATCCAATCCCTTTGGAGGTCTTCAAGAGATGTGGGCATGTCAGGATGTAGGATAGTGTATGGAACGTCTCCCTCCATGATAGGCTCAATGATTACCGGGAGAATGAAGGGGTAAGGCATCATAAGACTCTGAGTGCGAGTTCGTACCCATTTGAGGTAAGGCTTAAGAGGGATGGAATTATTGTGTCCCAAAGTCTTGCTATCTACCTTGTTTAGCATCCTTCAAGCTCGGATAAATCTCTGGCAAAGACCTTGATCGTCGTTGTCGTAGTCGAATACCAAACCTTGAATCAGCATCTCGTGTGGGCTATCCCTTTGGGCGTAACCAAACTGCCTTAAGGCTAAACATGGGTTGTATGTGATACCTCCCATAATTCCATGTAAAGGGACATTAGAGAATTCTCCACAATGGTCGACAATGACAAAATTCTCTTTGGATCGGGAGCACCAATGAATGTCTGAATGTTTGAGCGTCATCAACCTTTGTGACCATCTTGAACCTTGCTCATTCTTTAATACAGATTGGGGAAGATGAGAAATAAACCATATTTCTAAGAGAGGAGTGCAACACATAAAGACACCTATTTTCCTCATTGTGCGAGTGTGAAAAGAGTGTAGGATATCCCCTAGCAATGTAGGCACTGAGTTGTGGGATATGAAGATTTTGACGGCGTTGACATCTTTGAGTTGGTCAGGATTTGGAAATAGAACCACCCCATAGACGAGGAGAGCCACAATTTCCTGAAAGGCTTGCAAATCTAAGGAATTCCAACAGCTTTGGGCTTTCTCAAACAGAAACTTTGCTAGGAAGCCTTTGACACCACTCCTTGTTTCCCAATGGGTTGTGACATCAGATGAGTGCAAGTGTAGAGCTTGAGCAATCTCTTCTAGATTTGGATCTCTTTCCGTACCGTTGAAAGGTTGTTTATTGAGAATGGGAATCCTCAAGAGTTGGGAGAATTCTTTCAAAGTAGGCACAAGTTGATAGTCGGGGAATGTAAAGCAATGGTGCAAAGGATCAAAGAACTGAAAGAGAACCTTCATCATGTCCCCATCTGTGTTGGAGGTGACCAAGTTGAGTAGACGACCATGTCTCTCAGTGAATGGAGAGTTTTCAGGAATCCTTGAAGCTAGATCCTTTAGTTGTGGAGGGATCCTCACAAGGTTGATTTGAATAGTTTTCATGCGAAGTGAATCCATATCCTACAAAACAAGAACAAAGATGAATCCCAAAATCCTTGAAATGGTTAGTGGATGTATATTATGTTCATGATGTCCATGATGTTATGTACAAGCATGCATATACAAGCAAAACAAACAAGTCCTAGGTTTAGGCTTGCATGGAGTTTTATAGGTAAATACCCTCTTGAAGTTTAGTTGGCTTAAACCTGTCCTAGTAATAGTAACCGGGTTCTAAGGAGCTCAATATCACTGGATTGTTTCCTTGGTCATTGTTTCACCTCAAGCCTCTTTAATGGCGACCGAAATATCCCAAGAAACCAAACCTCAATGAGTGTAGTATCGAGTATCTACCAACTTCGGACTGCACCAAAGCCGGTCATCTCACTACATCCTAAAGGACAAGTTGGTCAAGTAAAGGTTCTAGAAGTTCATTAGTGCTTCATGACATCACTCAGCGGCCCCGTATTCTCTTTGATTAACTCAAAGGCTATCGGTACCCACAAATATGTCGCACTAACGTAGCTATTGCTTAGACCATGTCGGTATACCCCACACAGTTTCCACAACGTATTGCTACTTACCTATAATATATCCCAAATCCGAGTAAAGGATTCAAACCTAAACAAAGAACCATAATGTAAAGCATACAAGTTAAACAGTGCAATCAAATAAATGTGATCTAACCCTAAGGTAACCCCACTTTTAGAATTTTCCCCAACAGAGTCGCCAGTTCTGTGATGCGGTAGGAGAACTGACTTGAGGGTTTTGCGTTTTATCGCAAATTTTGTGGTTAGCAAGAGTCTTCACCGACTTTTCTTTTATCCAAAAGGAAAGGTGAAAAAGCACAGGAAATACTTTTGAGATTGTTTCTTGGGTTCAGGGGGTAGATTATGAAAAGGGAAGGTATTAGCACCCTTTTCATCGATGGTTTTCCATGGGCTCTTAGTTACTTGCTAGATCACTTGCTTTTGTTTTAAATTGTGCTTTGTGTGGTTTTGAAAGTATTTTGTAAAAGAGGCCATTGTTTTAGGCAATCTTTGTAATGATTCTCGTTCGTAAGAATGTATACAAAGATGTTGATCTTTTTGAAAATGTTTTCAATGTTTGTAAGATGTTTAAAAATGTGTAGGTGTTTGTTTTCTGAAAATAGCAAGGATATTTTTTTTGAAATGGAGAAAGTAACTAAAATTAATCTACCTACTCAAATTTATTTCTTATTCATTTCCTTTTCCTTTGACATTGATGTCTTACCATTGATTTGGTAAGCAACCCTATCTTTGGATGTAAACGGGACGGGCGTGAGTCATCGTATAGCTATGATTAGCAATGTTGTAAAGTATCTTAGTATTTTTGAGGGACTAAGATCATTTTTGTAAGGCAACTTTGAATAGCATCATCTAGGGTCTATGATCTTGTATTTGTTTATTTTTGCTAAGACACCTTACATGCGTAATATGGCCATTTTTGTAAGGCAACCAAGTGGGATAACCCTAGGGGTGTTTTGTGTGCAAGTGTGTAATTTTCATGCTTGATTTTGTCTTGAATTAGGGTTTTCTATTTTATTGATTTTATCTTGCCATACAAACCCTAATTACTAGCATGTTATATAAAAGCGATAAATTACGAAATTTAAATATCCTACGCTATTACAACATTTGTGGGAGGGGGGTATACAATTTATGAATGGGGATTGCAATAATATAAACCTAATTAATCTATTACAACCAAATTGAATATGTACAAATATTGGAATAAATAATATACAAGATGAATTAAATATGCAAAGGTATGTAAATGCAAAGAAAATTTTTGTTTGATTTTTTTATGTGAAAAAAGTTTAACCTAAACCTAATCAAGATTAACTTAAATCAAATAAGAAGAGAAATTAATTTAGAAAAAGACCTTTTGAATAAACCCTAATTCTATTTGATTAAAAGGAAATAAATTTCTTTAAGAAAAAGTAAGTATTTTTGTATTTTTTTTATCTTAAAAATAATACATGGCATTATGTGATATTTTTGGTCCCCTTTTTTATATTAAAATAAATATTTAATGGGTATAAAGAAAAAATAAATAAATATTAAACTAGTTATAATTTAATTTACAAAGTTTATTTAATAAAATAGATAATATATAACTAAATAAAAATATTTTATGTGAGAAAAATAAAATAAAATAAACCAAAATATAAATTTATCATTTTTATATTTTTTATGATTTTTAATATGAAGAAAAATATAATTAAGCAAATAAAATGAAAATAAAATAAATAAATGAAATTATATGGGCTAGGGGTGCTGCAAGCAAATAGGAGGTAGCATATTAGCAAAAACAAAAAGGCCCAAGAATGAGAGGCCCAACGCTGCCAGAAATAAAAAAAAAAAAGAACAAAAGTGTGAAAAATGCAAAAGGCAGGCGCTAAGGCTCGAACCCGTGACCTATAGCATTTTTGCGTGCTGCCTTACCACTGGGGTGGCTGTACATCTATTTATAGAAACACAAACATAAATATATATTATAAAATGCCCCCTGAAGGCAACTTCATCTTCAACCTTGAGCCATGGCCGGACTACCTGTATCTCTCTCATTTCTCCATAAAAATGGAAAGTCCAAACATGAAAGTTATGGTGTTTCTTCCCATGAGTTCAACCATATAATTTATGTAAACTAACAGTCAAAGATCAAAGATAATTTTACTTGCCCTAATTTGAAACCTAATTTTTACAGAAATTTCAAATAAAAAATTCTCTATACACAGTTAATATAAATGAAAACTATGAACATGGTTAGCTTTAGGGAAATGATATCTACATTTTTCTTTCACAAATCAGGACCAAATGATGCTTGTATGAAGAGATAGAAGTTTGAGTTTTTACCTCTTTCAGTTGAGACCGTGAATGGAGTTTGGGCTGTTTTTGGGAAGGCCTGAGGATCTGTTTAGCTTGCCTGGACCTCCCTGAGTGTATTCCAATCCTTACATTGTCTTGAAAGTCCCTGAATCTCCCTACTCAAGTCAACCTGCAAGCTTGAAATTTAAAAATGGTGGATGATGGAGGAGGAGTTACAGTGGGGGAACAAGGGTCTGGTTCACTTAGATATGAGGTATATTAAGTGTTTAAGTGGTTAAAACTCAAAACGCACGAGTGGATTTGGAGATGATTGAGTAAGGTTCAAAACTGTCAAGCTATGGCATATTTTCAGTGTCAAGGTGTTTAGGGGTGTCTCTGAGTCTTAGCATTCGTGTGTTAGGTTATAATACACTTGTGTATAAGTATGGAAGAGGTTAGACATCAAGCTTTCTCAAGATTTCTGAGTTATAGCCTTTTGCCTCTATTACTTGCTTTTGAAGAAAAGTGAGGAGACAAGTCCCTAAGTGTTATACAAGCATGGTCTGGTTTTTGAGAGGCCTTAGACAAGTTGCTTTTGGTTTTGACTTTTCTTGTGTGTAGAGAAAACAATTGAGAGGCTCAAGAAGTTGAAAAAGGAAAAAGTTGTGCTTTATCAAAATGGAAATGACACCTTTGTGCCATAAATGGAATTATAGCTTGGATAAAGGCTCTAATGCTTGGATTAAAGCATCTATCAGTTGTGCAAACATTTAATTATGGAATGAGAAACAAGTTTGAGGCCTGAAAAGAAAAGATTATGCAGCCTAGGCTTGGATTTAAATTTTTGTTCTTCATGAAATGGCTTGAAATCAAAGTGATAAATCACCAACTTCATCTCTTCGATTCTACCTACTCAAGAATGATCTCAAGGAGTTATTTGACATTTTGGAAAGCTTGCAATATTCTCTACAACCCATATTTGAATTGCTTTTGAAAATTCCCTTTGGAACTATATGAAAAATTGCCATGAAGTTAGGTCAAAAAACTGCCTAACTAGGGCAAAATTTCACTAAGTTATTTTAGTTCATGAGCATGTATTCACAAAATTATATCTTGAGATCCAAGCATTTTTAGGAGAAATTTCTTGAAGCAAAGTTGTATATTTCATGGAGATCTACAACTTTCATGTTGAAAATTTCCTTTGAATCATCTTGCATCATGGTGAAAATTTGGCTCAAAGTTGAGAAAAAATAAGAAATTTTCTATACTTAGAAAAATTTCTAAGTTAAGAAATTTCAACGTTTCAAAACAAAATCTTAAATTCTTGATTTATTGATGAAAAAGTTTCATATTTTGACATGTTTTGATGAACTGTGACCCTTGGCACTTGATTTTGACCAAAAAGTCAAAGTTTAACTTTTCAGTATACAGTTGACTTTTGATCAGTTGACTGAAAAATTCATCCGTTAATCCAATAGATTTGTAATGTTTTGAACCATGTCATTAGTTCAAAATGTTGCAATTGAACTCTTGAAATCATGTTTCAAACCAATTGATCATTTTCTAGGTCAAAAATCAGAAATTTCCCCTTCTCAGTCAAAACCCTAATTTTGACCATTTTGCCCTTTTGATGATTTGATCAAATTTCTTGAGGAATTATGGTCCAAACTTGATCAAATGATACATATGAGTTTAAGATGTTGATGTGGATCAAAAATTATGAAGTTTGACTATAAATTGGCCATGGTTGACTTTTTCCCCAATGCAGCTGATTTTTAGGTCAATTGTTCAATTGATTGATCAAAAGTGTGATTCAAAGCTTGAAACTTGACATGAGTAATCTTAGGGGTCCCTAATGATCATTTAAAGTCATATGAAACATTGATAGTCCAAAAATCCTTGTGCAAACTCAAACCCTAATTTTGGTCATCAGTGCATGAGAAGGTGCTTTAAGCTGGTCAAACCCTAATCCAGTCTTGAGTCAAAGAGATCTTGTGAGAAAATTAGTGATAAGTGAGAGGGAAAATTTTGGGGTACAACACATGGTAACTCATGGCATCTAAGAATATCCGAGCCTTCTTCATTATAAAACTTGCAAGGAGACCCTTGACTCCACTTCTTCTTTCCCAATTGGATTCGATGTCAGATGGTTTCAAGTGCAAGGCTATGGCAACATTTTCAGCAACTGGATCTTGTTCTAAGCCAGTTAAAGGTAATTTCTCCAATATAGGTGACCCAAGTATTTTGGAGAACTCTTCTAGCGTAGGCACTAACTAGTAATCTGGAAAAGTGAAACAATGGTGTTTAGGGTCGAAGAATTGGAACAAAACACTCATGAGACCTTCGTCAAACTCGGTAGTAACCAAACTGAGCAAGTGACCATATCTCTTGTTGAATGATGAGCTCTCGGGAACTCTCAGGACCAATTCTTTGAGCTTGGGAGGAACCTCTACAAAATTGATTCAGATGGTCTTTCTGCGAGTTGAATCCATACCCTACAAAACAAAAAGGAAAGATAAATCTCTATCCCCTTTAATTGGTTAGCATGTATGTCATGATGTTCATGATGTATGTTTATGCTTTGAAATCACATACATATTAAGCAAGTCACACAAAAGACCCTAGGTTTAATGGCTTGCGTGAGTCTTTAAAGGTAAGTACCATCTTGAAGTTTTAGTTGGCTCAACATGTCTTATTAAAAGTAACGGGTTCTAAGGAGTCTCATATCACTGACCTTTCTTTTAGGAATTTTTCTAGCTCAAGCACCGAAGTATTGCGGCCATAATATCCCAAAAGTACACTCAATGAGTGTAGCATCGAGTATCAACCAATCTTCGGTCGGAACCAAAGCCGACCATCTCACTACTTTCTAGTGGCTTAGGATGAGTCAATTAAAAGATTCTAAAGGTCAGTTAGCGCTTAATGACGCCAAGGAAGCCTAATTTTATCCTTTACTGACTCAAGGAACATTAGTACGAGCCAAAGTGTCACACTAACGTAGCTATCACTTCGTCCATATCAGTCTACGCCGTACAACTTCCATGATTTATTGCTACTTACCTAAAAGGTGTCCCATATCAGGATATAGGATCTTTAACAAAATCCCAAGCAAAGACCCAATAATGTAAAGCAAACAAATTAATCAAAGAAATAAAGTAAATTTGATCTAGCCCTAAGGTAACCCAACTTTTAAGTAAAGTCCCCAGCAGAGTCGCCAGTTCTGTAACACGGTGGGAGAATTGACTTGGGTATTTTGCGTTTGATCGCAATTGTTGCGGTTAGAAAGAGTTGCCACCGACTTTTCTTTTATCCAAAAGGAAATGTTAAAAAGAACAGGAAAGACCTTTCGAGATTATTTATTGAGTTCGGGGGTAGGTTATGAAAAGGGAAGGTGTTAGCACCCTTTTCATCCGTAGTTATCTATGGGCTCTTAGTTGCTTACTAGATCACTTGCTTTTGTTTGAAAACGTGTTGGTGATGTGGGGTTTTGAAAGTATTTTGAAAAGGAATGTCTTTGTAATGGTTCTCGTCTATATAAGAACGCGTACAAAGTGTTTTGATTTTTTGAAAAAAATGTTTCAAAGTGAAGTTGTGGGTGTAAAATGTTTTTGTTGTGAGCAAGCTAGCAACTAAGAGTAACCTACCTACTCAAAAAGTCTTAAATATTCTTTTCCTCCTCCTTAGATGTTGTTATCTTATCATTGTTTTGGTAAGAAACCCCATTGTTGGATGTGAAGGGGCGGGCATGGGATGTTTGTATAGTCATAGAAGGTAACTTATGGAATGTTTTAGCAATATTGTTTAGGGACTAGATCGTTTACCAAAGGCAACATTGAGGGTCATCGAGGGACTACGATCTTTTATTGGGGGTCTTTGCTAAAACGCCCATATTCGAGGGACATGACTATTTTCTGAAAGGCAACAAAGTGGGATTACCCTAAGGGTGCTAGTGTTCAAGTGTGTTTGATTTACATGCATTTAGTCTTTGATTAGGGTTATCTATTTGTTGATTTCATGTCTTACCATACACACCCTAATTACTAGCATTTGTATTGGAAAGCGATAAATTGCGGAAGTGTAAAGTCCTACGCTATTACATCATTTAGGGACGGGATTACATAATTACAAATGGGGATTTGCAAGAATTTAAATCCTAATTATCTATTACAACCATATCGAATTATACAATAAAAAAGAAAAAGGAAAGGATTTGTTTTGAAAATGATTTTTGTCTTAATAAATTAAAAGGAAAATAAGTATTTAATAAAAAAAATATTTTTGATGTCTTTTTTATAAAAATAGTTTTAATGATAAAATGATAAAAATAAGAGAGAAAAAGGAAAAAATAATGAGAAAGAGGACCAACATGTTGCTGAACACGAAAATGAAAGGGGCCAGAAGTTTTGACGTTGTGTGTTGTAGCTCAGAAAGAAACATCAGAGGTGATCAGAAGTTCTGGGTTGGTGCCATTGGAATCCTGAAAGAAACGTTAGAGGGCTAAAACAGAAGTTATGGGTTGTGTTTAGACAGTGAGCAAAAAGTCAGAAGTTCTGTGCGTGTTAAAAAGTGAGTAAAAATCAGAAGTTCTGTGTTGTATTAAATAGTGAGTGAAATTAGAAGTTTTGTGTTGTGTTTAGACAGTGAGCAAAAAGTCAGAAGTTCTGTGTGTGTTAAAAAGTGAGTGAAAATCATAAGTTTTGTGCGTGCTAAAAAAAGTGAGGAGAACTCAGAAGTTTCGTGCGTGTTAAAAACAGTGAGGAGAACTCAGAAGTTCTGTGTTGTGCTAAAACAGTGGGAAAGAAAAACCCAGAAATTCTGTGTTGCACTTCACCTCATTCCTTACATTAATCAGAACATCAACAACTCATTTAGTTCTAAACAACATCAAATCAGAAAGATAAGAGCACAACAGTTCATAGAAGTTCTAATCCTAATTCTGAGCCTAAATTTATTGAAGAAGTTCCGATCCACAGTTTTTCTACTTATGCAATGATATGGACAACATCAATACTATGATATTTACATATTTAATGATGTTCTGAATGAAAAGATTCAAAGTCAGAAAGAATTGCCTTGAACCTGGAACGTGTTTTTGGGGCTTGAGCTGCTGCCTTCATATGTTCTGGAGTCAGCAAGGACAACGGAACATAAAATGCTATGTTCTTTGATTCAAAGAGAAGAATGAAGGTTTTGGTTTTGTTTGGGAATTTTGTGTTTACGAATGTTTGACTGTTTTTTCTCTTCTCTCTTTGATAATTCTCTCTTTCCAAAAGCCACCCCCCTTAAAAATGTGATGGAGCCACTTATTTATAGGTGAGTTTGTTGTGGTTTTGGGGGGAAAACAGATAGGATTTAAACCCTTTTGGCATACTGTTCCATTGCTTTTTAATCACAGTTTTTGTATGCTAATTTGGTGCAAATATGGGGTTTGAGAAAGTGCAGGCGTGGACTAGATCAGTAGCTGGTTGTAGGACTGTGCTACAGCAGGGCAGCAGGCTGCTTAAACGAGGTTTTGGGATTTGGTGATGTTCTAATCGCAGAAGACCAGAAACATAGCCTCCACATGCTGAAGAGTCAATGTTCTGACCGAAGAACATTGCTTCCATATGTTCGGATTGAAGAGTCATATTCTGAAATGTCTTTGCAAATTCTGATTGCACTTGTGTGGAGGATGGCCTAGAAGTTCTGAAGTATCATATTCTCTTAACACTTAGAATTTTTTCTAAATGTTTAGAAATTTGATTTTTTTTCAAAGTAATATCTGATTTTAGATTTCTTGATGAACCAACTTCTTGTCTTGATGAAATATGATTATTGGAACTTGATTTTGATCAAAAAGTCAGAGTTTGACTTTTTAGTGTGTTTTTGACCATTTTGCCCTTGTGAATGACTTTCTTGGAAACTTGTAATCTAAGACTTGGAGCTTGATAGAAGCAAACCTGAGGGTCCAGGATGATCCTTTGAGAAATGAGAGGGAAAATTTTTGGGTACACCACTCACCATTTTGATCATCACCACCAATAGCATCTAGATTATGACTAGGTAACCGAACTGGGTCAATTTTAGACAAAATGATATATTTCTTTGGTGTAATATTCTCTACCTTATCAATGTCTTCAATAGTTTTGTTTTCCATGAACTTGTAACCAAAATCATCTTTCCCATAGTCGATAATTATACATTGTTTTGACTTTGCATCCAAGTTAAATATTTCATCCTGTAGAATATGAACAAAAGTCTTACATCCAAAAACTCTCAAATGATCATACTTGACATTATTTCCAAAACCAAATTTTGTTTGGAACTTCACTATTCAAAGCAATAGTAGGAGTGAGATTAAGAACATGTGTGATACGGTGGCAAAACAGACTGTTAATACTGGTTTTGCATTTGTGTTCGCAAATGTCGCGGTAAGCAAGAGTCGCCACCGTCTTTTATTTTATCCAACAAAGGAAAATGGAAAAAGAACAGAAAAAACCTTTTTCAAGATGTTTCTGAGTACGGGGGGTAGTTTATAGAAAGGGAAGGTGTTAGCACCCTTTCTATCCATGGTTTTCCATGGGCTCTTAGGTACTTGCTCATTTTGAAATTGCTTTTGTGTGTGTTTTGAAAAGCTTTGAAAATGCCTTAGTGCGGCGTTTCACTTTATGGTAACCCTTGTGTCAGTCCTTAAGAGTGTGATAAAGCGTTTTTGAAAACCTTGTTCGAAAAGTGTAAGTGTGAAAAAAACTGGTTGTTTTGAGCAAGTACTTAAGAGTTTCTACCTACTTGAAAAAGACTGTTCATTTTCTTATTTCCTTTAGATAGTGCTATCCTACTATTAAGGAGTAGGTAGCTCCATCGTTGGAGTTTGAGGGACAATCGCAAGTGACGATTACGAACACTTAAGGCAACAAGGCAAGATCTCTTAGTAACTGTCCTAAAGTTATAAGATCACCTTTTGTTTTACCGAGGCAACCTTCGAAAAGGACTTGCGATCTCTGAATTAGAGGACAGTCACTAAGAATTCTCACGTTCGAGAATAGTGATCATATTTCCGAGGCAATGGAACCGGGGGATACCCTAGGGGTGAGCATGTTCAAGTGTTTGATTTCAGTTTATTTATCTTTGCACAGTTAGGGTGTTCTACTGTTTTAAACATTTGGTTTATCTTTTGCCTACAATCCTATTATCCATACATCTAAGCAGTTTAAACAATGGCAGAAATTAAAAGCGGAAAAGAAAATCTACACTATTACAGGGCTTCAGGGGAGGGGGTTACATATCCAAACTTGGGATTCAACAGTAAATAAAAGCAGTAAAATAAATCCTAGTTAAAAACTATTACAACCCGTAATCAGATACAATAATAATAAATGATAATAACTATATGAAAGTAACTAATGCGCACGACTTGGAAACGACGTCTAAAAATCTAAAATGTTCTAAGTAAGAGAGAATTATTTTTGTTGTTTTGTTTATTTAGGAAAATATTAAATTAATATTAATTTATGAAATGAAAAGAAAATTTGAAATTAATTCTAGATGACCTAATATTTTTGGCATTTTTATTTGAGAAATAATACTTAAGAATTAAAACTAATTTCCTAATTGATTTTAATTATATAAAATGAATCAATTGCCCTAATTAAAACTAGTTATTTAATTAACAAAGTTTTTTTTTAGCTAAATATCCAATTCCTATCTTTTTGTGATTTTATTGATTTTTGTTTTAATTAAAAAAATGATTTTGAAATAAATAAAAACAAAATAAATAAAGTAAAAGGAAACAATAAGAATAAGAAAAAAATGGATTTGGGCCTGGTGTGACCCCAGCTGGGGGGTGCCTTCCTGAAATTCCAGGGCCCATATGTGATGGACTAATTGTTAGCGCACATTCCAGTGTGATCAGCCTCTGGGAGATTCACCGTACACTATCTTTTCTAGACGTTTAGATCTGATCACGTGATGGACTTGATGGTTGAGATCAGGGGCACATACTTAACATTTGATGGTGAGGCACATGGGATCTGCAAGAAATAACTCAGAAAATAGGAAAATGTTGAGACCTGGGATCGAACCCAGATCCTTCCTCTCAAAGGGTAACACCTGGACCAACTATGCTGGAAAGTTATGTTGTATATATAATAAATAAATAAAACATAAGCCAAACAAAACACTATGCCCAGAAAGCATGCGTGGATTCAAACCCTCCAATGGGATGCTTCCACTTGATCTTCTTCTTCTTAGGGCTGTTGTTTTTGATACAAGACCTTTACCTACGGACAAAATTGTCACTAAAAGCTATAGTGACAGTTTTTGTCCATAGCTATAACCCTGCAACATCTCAAAACACAATACAAGCAATATTAATCAGAACTAAAGGCATGAATTAATTGCTCATGACCTCTTGAATACAATACCACACCTAATATGGTCCAATTTGGCCTGTATATGAAGTTCCCAATTTGGGACCTCAAAACCCTAGTAATGGCGCATGCTTATTCCTGTATTAAACATCAAATTAAACCATCCAGAAGCATTGCAAGTATGACAATAAACATGAATATATAGCTAAAACTTGTTTATGCTGGATAAATCAACGAAATCGAATTTAAGAAAATATGCAAACCCTAATGAAGGTTGGGCGCGATTCTGCAGGTTTCGGGCTTTGGGAATGCTTGCAATGGCTTCAGAGGCTCTCCAAGAGTATGTTTTGACACTTGTTTGGGACTGAAACAGGCTGGAAATGGAATTTCGAGTTTGAAAACTTTAGTGTTTTTTTGTAAATTGGACAGGGGTTCCTCAAATCATGTATCTCAGTTTGATGCTTGCCAGAAGCTTGTTTATATAGAGAATGATGAGAGGACACGAAAATGCCATGTTTGTAACAACTATGGACAAGCTTTTGAATGCCATGGATGTCCATTTGTAACCTTGGCAAAAGTTAAGGGATTTTGTCCATTTTAAAATTTGAATGTACCTAGACTGAACTGGCCTTGCTGCACACGAAAATTGGGGCCTCTCCATGTATTAAACCAAGCCCAAATGATAATGGCCCATATACTTTGCAATAATCTTGATTTAATTAAATAAAATTAATATAAAATGCAAATAAAATCCAGGATATTCAAAAATGGTCCTAGGGGTCCTCTATGTCCTTAGAAATATGTTTTAAGTTCAAGAATTTGAGCCATTGCCTTAAAAATTCAAATTTACCCAATGCATATTTCTTGAAATTTCCCAACTTTTCCCAACTTGGGCAAGCCATAAGTTGATACATTTTTATCTCATAATGATGATATTGTACTTTTTGGAAATCCCATGATTTCTACTTCAATCCCTCTTTTTATCAATTTTGCTTTTGAAGAAGTTATCTTGATGTTAAAGGTCTTGGCAAAAAGTGGCTTTTATTGACTTTCTAAAAATGACCTGTAATGTATGAACTTGTATCTTTCAAATGGTGCATTTCTTGGACTTGAGGGATGAAGAGAAGTTATAGGGAATTGGATTCTCTTCAAAATGATATTTGGTTGGAAAATTTCTGATAAATTATGAGAAAGTTATGCTTGGTCAAAGTTTGATTGACTTTTCCTATAGAAACCCTAATTTATTATTTTTGACTTTTGATGAATTAAGAGCATTTCTTGAGGAATCATGATCAACCTTTGATCAAGTGATGGAAATCACTTTAAAATGTTGATGTTGACCAAAAATCTTGAAGTTTGACTGTATATAGGTCATAGTTGACTTTTGACCTTGCATAGTTGATTTTCCAATACTTGACCAATTGTCCGAGCAAACTTATTTAGCAAAGTATGAAACTTGGCATGGATGATCTTGAGGACATATTAGGGAAATGGAGACCAATTTGGAACCTTGTAACTCAAACATCTTGATGAGGAGTGAAACCCTAGTTTGAGGCTTATTGTCTTAAGAGGAAGATTTGTCTGGTCAATCCTTAGTCAACTTAAGCCATTGAGGACCTCTAGGAGTATGTATTGTGTGAAAATGGGAGGGAAAATTTTAGGGTAGAACAGCTGCCCTTGTTCAATCTTCTTAAACTGGAGGATTTAGATTGGCTTGTCCGTCTTTCGTGATCTAAGGGTGGAAGATGATTGAACACTAGAGTGCCTAGAAATTTGCACTCGCATGAAGTAATACTGATGGTTGATGACGTCAAGAATGGGCTTACAGGTTTCATTTGGAGAAGATAACTGAAATTCGTCAGAGATGGGCTTAAAGATGCCATCCAGAGAATGTGACGGAGAGTCGTCGGAGATGGGCTTAAAGATGCCATCCAGAATAATGATGATTTCGTGAGATATTCCTTCATGGGAATTCATATTCCTGTTGTTATGGGGGCCTTCACTGAGGAATGTTGGTCTCTGTCTTGGGGAATAGAGTCTAGGAGCTTCAGTTGTCCGTTACTCTACTGGGGAGTCATCTCTTGATTGGATAGGAGGAAGTGAACTACTATCTGGTCAGGATCCAGGCTTCATAGTGACTTGCTGAGAATGATAAAGCTGACTGCTATCTGGTCCTACTCTAGGCTTCACAGTGACTTACTGGGGAAATGAGATTAAACTGTTATTTGGTCATGTCCAAGCTTCAGTGACATGAAGAAATTAAGCTGTTATCTGGTCTGGTCCAGGCTTCAACTTGAATCTGAGGTGTACCATTATCTAGTTGTATCCAGGCTTCGGTAATTTGAAGAAATTAAGCTTTTATCTGGTCGGGTCCAGGATTTAACTTGAATATGAGGTATACCGTCATCTAGTCATATCCAAGCTTCGGTAATTAAGTTGTTATCTGGTCAGGTCCAGGCTTCAACTTGAATCTGAGGTATACCGTCATCTAGTCGTATCCAGGCTTCGGTGATTGATAGAGTAAACTCCTATCTGGTCAGATTCCAGGCTTCATAGTGCTTTATACTGTTATCTGGTCGAAATCCAGGCTTCGTAGCACCTTATACTGTTATCTGGTCGAAATCCAGGCTTCACAGTGTCTTAAATTGTTGATTGACTATTATCTGGTCGGGTTCCGGGCTTCATAGTAACTGAAAGAGTAAACTGCTATCTGGTCGGATTCTAGGCTTCACAGCGCTTTATACTGTTATCTGGTCAAAATCCAGGCTTCACAGTGTCTTTGAAGAAGTGAACTACTATTTGGTCGGATTCCAGGCTTTGCAACACCTTCAATTGGCATGGAAATCAGAGAGATCTTAGTGTCGATCTGGCTGATCCAGAGAAAATCTTAGGTTAACTTTGACTGGCATAGTAATCAGGAGAATCTTAGTAGCGACTCAACTGACCCAGAAGAAAGTCTTGGAATATCTTCAACTGGCATAGTAATCAGAGAGATATTAGTGGTGATCTGACTGAACCGGAGAACGTCTTGTGAGGACATCCTTCTGAGGAAAATCCTGGAATAACCCTTTGTTAGACGTAGTTTGTTGATTTGATCTTTTCCCTGAAAAGTAAAGAGTTAGTCGTATGCAATGTCATGATGTATGAAATGCATTGTGATGATATTCTCAAAATAAATGAGACTGCGTTGTATGCAATATGTATGCGCACGCCATGATGTATGAATATGGGATGCTATTGTGGTATTTCTTAGTCGGAAAAAATAAATCATAGACTGCTGTTGAAGAGTATTGGGAAGTTGAATTCTTCATTTCCGCTGGGGATGGTGAATGTAGATGACTATGCCGGGGATTTACTCCTTTCTATTTGCGAATATCCTGCCGGGGAGAGACTCTGCCTGAGAATAACTCTGCCGGGGAAGATGCTTGTTGGAAGATTCTACTGATGTAGAGAAATAAAATCTATTGAGGAATGAGCTTCCGCAGTTTAAGAAATAAACTCTACCCGGGAGGAGGTTTTATGAACCATTAAAACTGGGTTGGGGAAAACATACTTCAACTCTCTGAAGGAACTTTGCTGGAGAAAGTAATTCCTACTTAGGGAAGAAGAGACCAAAACTTTGGTTGTTTTTACTCTGTGGGGAACATAGTCGTCACTAGGACGTATGCTGAGGATACAACGATGACTTCGCATCAGGACGTTTTTGCCCCTGTGCCTGCTGGAGATTTTATGGATGGATCTATGTCGTGATTGTACTTGAACATGTATTGTATGAGTGTCATAATGCCATGCGTCTTTGGAGAGTATCTGTATTGTACTTGAAACATGTGTTGAATGAGGGTCAGAATGACATCCGTCTCTGGATCGTATCTGCACTGTACTTGAAACATGTGTTGAATGAGTGTCAGAATGACATCCATCTATGGATCGTATCTGCAATGTACTTGAAACATATGTTGAATGAGTGTCAGAATGACATCCGTCTTTGGATCGTATCAGCACTGTACTTGAATAGAATCTGGAGTAGGTGTCAGGATGACACCCGTTTTTGGATCGTACCTGAACCGTTTCTAGATGATGTGTTGAAATAAGTGTCAAAATGACACCCATCTCCGGATCGTATCTGCACTGTACTAGGATAGAATCTAGAGTAGGTGTCAGAATGACATCTGTTTTTGGATCGTACCTGAACCGTTTCTAGATGATAATCTGCTTTATTCAGAATGTTTCCGTTGGGAAATCCCGAGAAGTTTGGCGACTTCATTGGGGAATTTTCGTTGGAGCAGTAATTTGGAGATTTTGCTCTGCCGAGGGTATGATAACACCTGACATCAATAGGATGCATGCTAAGAACATGGCAGTGACCTTGTAGTAGAATGCCCCTGTCTTGATACCTGTTGTAGAAAATATCAACTGGGATTTTATAGATGGTTTGACTATTATCCCAACACTTGGAGTCCTTGGTGAATGCAGGCCAGGATAATAAACCTTCTACTGATTAGACAAGTGACAAGATGATGGGACGTAGTCGTACGCCTTAATCCCTAACTTTTTCCTGGACTGTCTTTTCAGATTTTCAGTCCACCGGGATACCCTTTTTTGCCCAAGCCTCCTTTTCAGGTTTTCGACTTGTCGGATGTACATATTTTTTTTGTTTTTATCCCTAATTTTTGCCTAGGCCAATTAACCTACCGGGTCTTTTTTCATGCGTAGTATTTTCCGACTATGTTCATGTTCACCGGGTACGTAGAATTGTCACTGTCCATAGTAGTAAGTGTTGTCACACTACCCGAAGGTGTTTGTTTGATCGTACATGATTCGTTGCTAGAAATCATGCCCAATGCCCTAAGTGATTCAGATGGAGATCTGCCCCTGGCTATTCAGCATCTTTGAGAGATTACTTGAATCTTGACTTGACAGCCCCAGGTGATGGACAATGATCATGCCGTGTGTTGTACCCCAAAATTTTCCCTCTCATTTTATCAACATTTCTCATCACAAGGCTCTTGGAACTCAAGATCCAGCTAGGGTTTGCTCTGCTCAAGACACCTCCTTGCACTGTTGACCTAAATTAGGGTTTGAGTTTGCACATATATTTTTGGACCTTCAATGCCCAAATTTACTTTCATACTTCATGTTGGACTCATAAGTTTGTCCATACCAAGTTTCAAGCCTTGAATCAAATTTTTGCCCAGTCAATTGGACAATTAACCTAGAAATCAGCTGTATTGGGGAAAAAGTCAACTGTGGCCAATTTACAGTCAAACCTCATGAATTTTGACCCACATCAACATTATGAACTCATATGAACCATTTGATCAAGTTTGGACCATAATTCCACAAGAAATTTGATCAGATCACCAAAAGGGCAAAATGGTCATTTTTAGGGTTTTGACTGTATAAAGGCAATTTCTGGATTTTTGACCTAGCCGATGGAAAATCAAGCTCAACCATGGACTCAAGGACTCAATGACACCATCTTGACCTATTCAAAAAGTTCAAAATATCTCAAATGCATTGGATTGACAGACGAATTTTTTAGTCAACTGATCAAAATTTGACTGTACACTGAAAAGTCAAACTTTGACTTTTTGGTCAAAATCAAGTGCCAAGGGTCATTTTTCATCAAGATATGTCAAATTGTGAAACTTGTTCATCAAGAAACCCAACATTGCAAATTAGGGTTTGAAATTGAAAATTTTCATAACTTAGAATTTTTCTAAGTTATGAAATTTTCTTAATTTTTCCTAACTTTGCCCCACATTTTCACCAAGATGAAAATGGATTCAAACAAAACTTACAACATGAAAGTTGTATTCCTCCACAAAGTCTACAACTTTTATTCATAAAGTTTTCTCAAAAGAAGCTTAGATCTCAAGTTATGATTTTTGGAACAAGGGTCCCTAAAACTTTTAACTTAGAGAAATTTTGCCCTAATTTAGGCAGGATTTTGACACATCTTCTTGGCCATTTTTCACATAGTTCCAATTGGAATCTCAAGTTGCATTTCAAATATGGATTATATTACATGTTGCAAGCTTTCCAAATTGTCCAAGAACTCCTCAAACAAATTTGTGGTTAGGGAGAATCGAATGCTTGAAGTTGGCAAAAACTCACTTTGTATCCATGGCCAATACATGTTCATACAAGTTGCAAAATCTGTCCAAACTAGCTTTGTACTTGTTTACAGGTCTCTAAAACAATTCACACTCAAAAATTAATTGCAAATACATTGGACATTGGTATTATTTTGATCAATGGAGCTTGGCACAATGAATAAATCCATTTTGGGCATAAAGGTAACATTTCCATTTTCATAAAGGCAACTTTATGTCAACATTGTATTTCTTGAGCCTTGGACTTCTATCTTTGCAGCAAACAAGTTCCACAAACTCAGTCAAAGATACAAGAAACTTGTGCATGCTTGGAGATAGCCTGTACAGGACTACCTCATTTCATTTCACACTTTTCTTTCAAAACAAGTCAACTTGCCAAAAGGACATAACTTGAGCATCTGATATATTCAACTCATGCCAATATTTCAAACAAGTTTTGCACATCCCTGTGAGCCATAAACACGAGCCATTCATCCCTCAAACACCCTTGTACACAAAAATCACATTTTTTTGCAAAACAGGGCAGGCCCTGCAGAATCACTTCCATTTTCACATCCACTCATGCGTTTTGCTTGCAACCAGTTCCAATACCTTCCATTCAACTCACTCAAACTATCCCAAACCTCCATTGCCAACTGTAACTCCATTTATAGTGTTCACCATTTTTGTTTTGAAGCTTTGCAGGTTGAGTTCTATAGAGAGATTCAGACCATTTCAAAACAAACTAAGCATTGGGAAAGGTCCAGGGAACATCAAGAAAGCTCAAAAGAACCTCAGGCCTCACTAAAAGTTGTTGCATTGCCATACTCGAGCTTGACTGAAACAGGTATTTCTCAAACTTCTATCTCTCTATTTAGGAACATTTAGCCTTAGGTTTGTGAATGAAAGATGTAGTACTCATTGCCATGAAGCTGTACATATGCTCAGTTTTTATTTATATTAAGTGTGCTAGGAGAATTTCATCCATGAATATGCTGAAAAAGTTAGGTCAGATTTTAGGGCCAGAGAAATTCTCTCTGGTCTTTGAGAGTTAGGATTAATACTTTATATGGTTAGAATCGTGGTTTGATGCTCTACAAGTTTCATGTTTTGAGTTTTGGCAAAAGATCACGTTTCCAGGATGTTCAAGTTTGTATAACAGTCGCGCATTTTCAAAAGTCTGGAGGAAGAAGATGAAGTAGCTGGGCTGGGCCTGGCTATTTCTCACTTTTGACACCCCCATTTTCAGTTTCACACCCCCCTGGCCATATTTCTTTATATTTTGTTATTTTTGCATTTTTATTTCATTTCTGATTTTATTATTTTATCCCCAAATATAAAAAATGCTTAAAAATATTTTCACATTTTTTTTACATTTATTTAGCATATTATTCCATTTTTTCTAACATTAAAACATTTTAATATTTTTCATTATTTGTTTAATCTTAAAAATAATGTAAATAATACTTTTATTTTTATTTCTTATTTTATTCACACTGAAAATATTTTCTTGAATATATTTTATTTTTGTAAATATTTTATTTTATTTCATACATACTTAATATATTTAATATATATATATATATATATATATATATATATATATATATACTTTTATTTTATTAAAAAAACTTAGAATAAAAATACAAAATATTACATTTTTATTTTTATTATTATTTATACTAAAAACACTTTTTTCTCAAGATATTTTATTTTTTGTACATATTAATATATTTTTGTATATAAATAATATATAATATTCATCTTCTTAAAAGAAATTAGGGTTTACCCTAAAATAAATAAAATTAATCTTTTTTTATTTATTTATTTCTTTATATTTCTTTACATTAAAAATATATTTTACATACATAAAAAATTCTTTTTTGCATAATACATTTTATTTAATATCTATTTATTTTATTTATTTAAATATTGTACATTTAAATATTGATGCATTTGAGATTCAATTTGGTTGTAATAACTTAGGGT
This sequence comes from Vicia faba, assembly GCA_948472305.1. NCBI lineage: Eukaryota > Viridiplantae > Streptophyta > Magnoliopsida > Fabales > Fabaceae > Vicia > Vicia faba. The sequence goes on from OX451740.1 coordinate 1,017,517,032, forward strand.
TTAAATTTCTTGCAAAATAATCCCCTATCCAAAATTGTACCCCCATCCCCATAATCATGTTGTAATAACTTAGAATTTAAATTCTCGCACTTTTACGCTTTCAATTATGCCATGATTAGAGAATTATGGTTTGTATGCCAAAATCCAAATCAACAAATAGTTTGACCTAATCAAAGACAAAATGCATGAAAAACATACACAATGCACACTTACACCCCTAGGGTTACAATCCACTTGTTGCCTTCAAAAATGGGCCATGGTATGCATGTTAAGTACTTTGGCAAAACAAAAACAAAACAAAAGATCATAGTCCCTCGATGACGCTATCTGAGTTGCCTAAACAAAAATGATCAAAGTCGCTCAAGAAAATTTCCAAAAATACTTGATACAATTGTTATCATGGTCTATACGATGACCCGCGCCTGTCCCGTTTAACATCCTAACACAAGGTTGTTCACCAAATACAATGGTGAAATAACACTATTAAGAGGGTTAAAAACATAAGCAAGATCTTTGAGTAAAATAGGGTAGATAACTCTTAGTTACTTGATCAAAAGCTTGCAAAATATCCTTGCTATTTTCAAACACACTTCACAACACAATTTCAAAATCCAACTTTCAAACATTGGAAACTTTTCAAAAGACAAAAACACCTTTGTATACATTCAAACAAGAATCATTACAAAGGTTGCCACAACGATGGCCTCTTTTCAAAACATCTTTCAAAACCACACACAAAGCACCATTTCAAACAATTGAAAAGCAAAGCAAGTGATCTAAACAAGTAACTAAGAGCCCATGGATAACCATGGATGAAAAGGGTGCTTGCACCTTCCCTATTCATAATCTACTCCCCGAACCCAAGAAAACATCTCAAAGGTCTTTCCTGTGCTTTTTGACCTTTCCTTAGGATAAAATAAAAAGTCGGTGGTGACTCTTGCTAAACCGAAACATTTGCGAACACAAACGCAAAACGTCAAGTCAGTTCTCCCACCGTATCACAGAACTGGTGACTCTGCTGGGGACACCTTTAAAAGTGGAGTAACCTTAAGGCTTAGATCACCCTTTGCATGCTTATCTTGATTGCTTTGATTGCTTTATATTTTGTTCTCTTGTTTGGGCTTGAAATCCTACACCCGGATTTGGGAAACATTCATAGGTAAATAGCAATACGTTGTGGAAACTGTGCGGGGTATACCGACATGGTTGAAGCAATAGCTATATTAGTGCGACATATTTGTGAGTACCGGTAGCCTTTGAGTCAATCAAAGAGAATACGGGGCCACTGAGTGATGTCATGAAGCACTAATGAACTCTTAGAACCTTACTTGACCATCTTGGCCTTTTTTTTAGGGGTAGTGAGATGACCGGCTTTTGTGCAGTCCGAAGTTGGTAGATACTCGATACTACACTCATTGAGGGTTGTTTTCTTGGCATATTTTGGTCGCCAGTTAAGTGGATAAACCAAAACAATGAATACAGAAAATAATCCAGTGATATTGAGCTCCTTAGAACCCGGTTACTATTTATAGGACAGGTTGAGCTAACTAACTTCAAGAGGGTACTTACCTATGAAACCTCATGCAAGCCTGAAACTGGGGTTTTTGTATGAATTGTTTGTACATGTGCTTGTGTATACATCATGAACATCATAAAGCATCATATGGATCCACTAACCATTTCAAGGGTTTGGATCTTCATCTTTGTTCTTGTTTTGTAGGTCATGGAATCTCTTCGCAGGAAAACAATTCAAGTCAACCTTGTGAGAATCCATCCTCAACTCAAGGAGCTTACTTCCAAGATTCCAGAGAATTATCTTTTCAGTGAAAGACATGGTAGACTTCTCAACTTGGTCAACTCCAACATTGAAGAAGACATGGTGAAAATTCTCTTCCAGTTCTTTGACCCCCTACACCACTGTTTCACATTCCCTGATTACCAACTAGTACCTACTTTGGAGGAATTTTCTCAACTCTTGAGGATTCCTATTCTTCATCAACTACCCTACAACGGTACAGAAAAAGAACCAAAGCCTGAAGATGTTGCTCAAGCATTACACTTGCAACCATCTGATATCAAAGGTCATTGGGAAACCAGAAGTGGTGTCAAGGGTTTCTTGGCAAAGTTTCTGTTTGAGAAGGCACAAGACTGCTGGAGTTCTCTAGATCTACAAGCTTTTGAAGAGATTGTGGCACTTCTCATCCATGGGTTGGTCTTGTTCCCAAACCCTGATCAACTTATAGATGTGAATGCCGTCAAGATTTTCATATCTCGGAACCCTATGCCTATATTGCTTGGGGACATCCTACACTCATTTTACACACGAACAATAAGGAAAAGAGGTGTTCTCATGTGCTGTACTCCTCTTCTAGCAAGGTGGTTTATTTCTCACCTTCCCCAATCAGTTTTGAAGAATGAGCAGGGTTTGAGGTGGTCACAACGATTAATGACCCTTACACATTCTGATGTTCATTGGTGTTCTCAGTCCAGAGAAAATGTCATCATCATTGATCGTTGTGGGGAATTACCTAATGTCCCACTACTTGGCATTAGGGGAGGCATTACCTACAACCCCTGTTTAGCTCTAAGGCAGTTTGGATATGCCCGGAGGTATGGTCCTCATGATATGCTGATTCCTGACCTAGTTTTTGACTTTGACAACGATGCGCAAGGACTTCGACAAAGGTTCATTAGAGCTTGGAGGATGCCCAACAAAGTGGATAGTAAGACACCGGGGCACAAGAATTCCATTCCCCTTGAGCCTTATCTCAAGTGGGTACGAACCCGCGCCCAGAACCTTATGATGCCATACCCTCACATTCTCCCCGTGATCAAAGAGCCTGTTATGGAAGGAGAGGTTCCATACACCCTCCTACATCCAGACATGCCAACATCATTGGAAGAATTACAAAAGAGCTGGATCCAACTCAAAGAAGAACGAAATACTTTTGAAGCTAGCTTCTATGCCAGTGAGAAGAAGGTTTTGGAACTTACCCGCCGACTTCACGAGGAGGAAACTCTCAACACTTACATCGCACCAAAGAGGATGCGCAATGTCTTTTTACATTAAGAATTTTGTAAAATTTTGCCCATGGGGCACTTATGTACTAACAAATTTCTTCTTAAATATGACGTGTGTTCTTTTTGTTTGCAACAAATTTGAATTTCTAAATCCTTGAATGCATTACATGAATAACATATCATTCATCATATGCATAAACATGGCTTCACACCAGGTTTCCTTATCTTTCTGCTGTTTATTTCAGCAAGATGGATTTGGAGCAGACGGTTAAGGATCTGCAAGCACAGAATTCGCAATTCCAGCAACTCCTCATGACCTTAGCAAAGGGTCAAGAGGACCTTAAAGCACTGTTGGAGAAAGATAAAGAGAAAAAGAAGAAAAGACCTAGTGTAGTCATCATGGGAAGAAGGTTTGAAAACAATGCTAGAAAAGTTCTTGAATTCCCCTCGACGTATGAATCTGAATCTGAAGTTGAAGAAGAAGAAGAGGAAGAGGATGAAGATTACTCTGAACAGCAATATCCCCCGGAGGATGATAAATTTAAAAATCTTGAGGATCGGTTGGCAACCATGGAGTTGCAAAGGGTACCTGGTTTAGATTTCGAAGAACTAGGGTTGGTCGCTGGGATCGTCATTCCTCCCAAGTTCAAAGTTCCTACATTTGCTAAGTATGACGGCTTGTCCTGTCCAAAAATGCATCTAAGATCCTACGTCAGAAAGATCCAACCTCACTCATTTGATAAGGATCTTTGGGTTCATTTTTTCCAAGATAGTTTGTCAGGCACACAATTGGACTGGTTCTATCAACTTGAGAGGTATGAGGTTCATAACTGGGAAGACTTAGCTGATGCGTTCTACCGACAATACCAATACAACGCTGATTTAGCGCCTACTCGTACTCAACTACAGAGTATGGGTATGGCTTCTAACGAGGGATTTAAAGAGTATGCCCAAAAGTGGCGTGATTTGGCTGGAAGGGTGCAACCACCTTTGTCGGATAGAGAATTGGTTGACATGTTTTTAGGGACCCTGTCTGGCCCTTTCTTCAATCATTTAATCGGGAGTTCCTCTGCAGGATTCACCGAATTAATTCTGACCGGTGAAAGGGTCGAGGCCGACATTAAAAGTGGTAAGATTTAGAAAGATGCCTCTGCGTCCACTGCTATTAAGAAGACCTTCCCAGCTAAGAAGGAAGTTTCTGCTGTTTATTCTCAGAAAAGCCAAGAAAGAATGGGGCGCCGACCAACGGTAGGGGCTGTAATTATCCAAAACTCTTCAAATGATCAACCTCGCAGCAATCAACCAAGATCTAATCAACAAAGGGTAGAAAGGCCACAACGGCAGTTCACCCGAATCAACATGACACCGGCTCAAGTACTCCCTCACCTGTTAAAACTGAACCTTACCAATTTAAAGGAGGCGCTGAAGAACCCTAATACCTCTTCTCTATATTACCACTCCAATGCAAAATGTGCTTACCACTCTGACAGTGTAGGGCATGATACCAACAACTGTTGGGCTCTTAAGAACAAAATCCAAGACTTGATTTAAGCCAAGGAGGTAGAATTCAATGCGCCTGAAAAGCCGAATGTGATTTCTGCCCCAATGCCCAAGCACAGTCATAATGTTCATGCCGTTATGGAAGATCTTCATGTTACCAATGTTGCTGACCTTTTGACTCTGTTACCAGTGATTAAAGTGAATTTGATGAAAGTCGGGATATTCCCAGGCTGTGGAAAAGACTGTTAATTTTGTTTAAACATACGAGCTGACTTCCCATTGTTGAAATCAGGCATCCAGCGCCTGATGGATACCCAAGAGATACTCTTTCAAAAGACTCATGTTGATACCTTCACTCCTGTTACTCCTGACACCTTTGTTACTACGACCAATGACATTGCAATAATAACCATCTCCGACAATCTTCCCAAGGCTTGCAAAAGGTTTGTCAAGATTACGCCTGATCCTAAGTTTGTGCCGTTGAAAATCACCATGCCGGGGCCTGTCCCGTATGAATCTAACAAGACGATACCATGAAACTACAGAGGAGAAATCTTCTATCATGGTGTCAAACAGATTGAATCAGTCCAAGAGAATTCTGATGATGAAACCCCTGATATAGGGAACATTGCGGGAACAAGCAAGATAACTCCCAGCGGAAGGATTTTCTCTCCGGAGATTGCTCCCCCACGGGCAGTCTTCGGACCCTCGAAAGCTTCTGTACTTGTCAAGCCATTTGTGCATAGCCCGATAATTGAAGAAATTGATGTACCTGAAGTTAGACCCTCTGATGCTACTACCAAAGGTAAGGGGATACTAGAAGCACCTGTCAGGATGAAGGCTCAGACTGTGGTAATCCCCGAGACCACCCAGAAAGAGATGGAAGAAATCTTAAAGATAATCAAGAAGAGTGACTACGATGTTGTGGAGCAGCTAGGGCAGACCCCTTCCAAAATCTCCATGTTGGCTCTCCTACTCTGCTCTGAGGCTCATGCTAAGGCCTCAATCAAATTTTTAAAGACGGCACACGTGCCTCAAGAAACTTCGGCTGATCAGTTTCAAGAGTGCATGGCTAGCCTTACTGCTGATAATGGTCTTGGTTTTTTCGATGCTGATTTGACTCCTAAGGGAAGGAAACACAATGACGCGTTGCATGTCTCAGTAGAATGCAGGGGAACCACACTTGCCCATGTCCTGGTGGATACAGGTTCATCTTTGAATGTGATGCCAAAAAAGGCGTTGGATAGATTAGACTGCGAAGGATTGATCTTGAAGCCTAGTAACATCTTGTTAGAGCCTTCAACGGTTCTAAGAGAATGGTTCACGGAGAAGTGGACATTTCTATCAAGGTGGGCACACAAATTTTCAACTCTACCTTTTATGTCATGGACATCCGTCCTTCATATTCGTGTTTGTTGGGAAGGCCATGGATCCACTATGCTGGGGCAGTTACTTCCTCTTTACACCAAATGCTAAAGTATCCTGTTCAGGGTAAGATTATAACGGTGCACGGTGAGGAAGAGTACATGATAAGTCACCTCAACTCCTTCCGCTATGTGGAGTTGGATGGCGAATTCATAGAAACGCCTTTCCAACATTTTGAGGAAGTTTCTTCTGAAGTCGCGGTTGCAAAGACAATGACAGATATGCCTATCGTTTCCAAGCTTGTGTCTAGGATGGCATCTCTCAAGGACGCAGAGGCTGTAATAAAATAAGGAAGGAGTACAGTGTGGGGGAAACTGCCTGATTTTCCTCACAAGGCGGACAAGTTTGGACTAGGTGTTACTGCTGCTGGCCAGAAAGCTGTGCGTCGCTCCAGGGCTGGAGGACCACCCGTAAAAATCACTCACCATGGAATTAATGCCTTAGAAGATGATGATGAAGAAGACAACTTTGAAGATTGGATCTATCCAACTGTCGAAGGGGGATTAAGCAACTGGGAAGCGAAGGACTTCATTCCCATCACTTTCATCAACCAGTAATTTATCTTTGAATAATTTCCTATTTTGGTATGTAATAACTAAACAATTCGTACACTATTTTCACCTTATGCCTTGCCTGTGGCATATAGGTCCATTTGTAAGGGCTTGATTTTCTTCATTATCATATGCCATGTTTAATGAATCATTGGACGTTTTTCATCTATAAACTGTTGTGTTCATTTTCTTTCCTTTTACATTTTGTTTTGTTTAAGGATGGCTATCCCTTACACATACCCACACTCACAAAATGCAGGTACCCATCCACTCCGAATTCCATGGGTAACTATTCTGCTTTAGCCTTCGGTAACTCTGAAGATTTGGTCAATCATGCCGAGTACGAAGGTGATGAAGACTGTGAAGTGCCTGGAGAGTTAGCCAGACTTCTGCAACAAGAGGAAAGGGCTATTCTGCCCCATGAAGAGTTGCTAGAAACCATCAACTTGGGAATAGAGGAAGACAAGAAAGAGGTTAAGGTGGGTGCCAACCTAGAACCAAGTGTCAAAGAGCGCTTAGTGCAGTTGTTGAACGAATATGTTGAAATCTTCGCCTGGTCCTATGAAGACATGCCAGGACTAGATACAAATATAGTGGTTCACCGTCTCCCTACAAGAGAAGACTGTCCACCGATCAAACAAAAGGTCCGCCGAATGAGGCCCGACATGTCTGAAAAGATCAAAGCTGAGGTAATGAAGCAATTCAATGCTGGTTTTCTAGCTGTTACTTCCTATCCACAATGGGTTGTTAACATTGTGCCCGTGCCTAAAAAGGACGGAAAAGTCAGAATCTGTGTGGACTATCGGGATTTAAACAGGGCTAGCCCTAAAGATGATTTTCCACTGCCACACATCGACATCTTGGTTGACAACACAACTCAACACAAGGTATTTTCCTTCATGGACGGATTCTCAGGATACAACCAGGTCAAAATGGCCCCCGAAGACATGGAGAAAAATACTTTTGTCACACAATGGGGTACCTTCTGCTATAAAGTGATGCCATTCGGACTGAAGAATGTCGGGGAAACCTATCAACGTGCCATGTTAGCTTTGTTTCATGACATGATACATCATGAGATTGAAGTTTACATAAACAATATGATAGCCCGTTCACAGACAGAAGAAGAACACCTTGATCATCTACAAAAGCTGTTTGTCAGATTGAAGGAGTATAAGCTTAGACTGAACCCAAGCAAGTGTACTTTTGGAGTCAGGTCTGGTAAAATTTTGGGATTTATCGCCAGCAACAAAGGCATTGATGTTGATCCTGCTAAAGTCAAAGCTATACAAGAAATGCCTGCCCCCGCACTGAAAAGGAGGTTAGAGGTTTCTTGGGACGCCTAAACTATATTGCGAGGTTCATCTCTCACCTAACCTCCACCTGTGAGCCAATCTTCAAGCTGTTGAAGAAAGATCAGGTAGTTGAATGGAACAATGATTATCAATTTGCTTTTGATAAGATCAAGGAGTATTTACTGGAACCTCCTATCTTAATGCCACCCGTCGAAGGAAGGCTGTTAATCATGTATCTGACTATTTTGGATAACTCAATGGGGTGCGTACTGGGCCAAGATGACGAGTCTGGCCGAAAAGAGCATGCCATTTATTACCTTAGCAAAAAGTTTTCTGAATGTAAGACTCGCTACTCACTGCTCGAGAAAACTTGCTGCGCTTTGGTATGGGATGCTCGCCGGCTAAGGCAGTATATGTTGACTCATACCACTTTGTTGATTTCCAAGATGGATCCAATTAAGTATATCTTCGAGAAGCCTGCTTTATCTGGAAGAATCGCTAGATGGAAAATGATCCTGACTGAGTATGATATCCAGTATACTACCCAAAAATCTATAAAGGGGAGTGTACTAGCTGACCATCTAGCTCATCAAGCCGTCGAAGATTACCAATCTATGAGATTCTACTTCCCTGACGAGGACATCATGACATTGGACAACATTGAAGGTAACAGACCATATGACGGACCTGAACAAGGATCCCGATGGACCCTGTACTTTGATGGTGCTTCAAATTCACTTGGCAACGGTATCGGTGCGATACTCATTTCTCCGGAAGGTTGCCATACACCCTTCACTGCCCGACTTTGCTTCAGCTGTACCAACAACATGGCTGAATATGAAGCTTGCATCTTTGGTCTCAAGGCTGCTATAGACTTGGGAATCAAATCTTTGGTCGTATTTGGGGACTCGGCTTTGGTTATCAGTCAAGTCAAAGGAGAGTGGGATACTAAGCACCCAAACCTTATCCCTTACAAAGAACATGTCCTGACATTACTGCCTTATTTCGAGCAAATTACCTTTGAGCATTTTCCGCGAGAAGAAAATCAGTTAGCAGATGCTCTAGATACAATGTCTTCCATGTTTAAACTCAACTGGGATAATGAGGCTCCCCTAATCACCATCGAGCGAATGGACGAACCTGCGCACTGTTATGAGATTAATACCGAAGAAGTAGTGGAACAACCATGGTTTCATGAAATCAAAAGGTATCTCCAGAATCGAGAATACCCTGAAGGAGCTTTCGTCAATGACAAAAAGTTCTTAAGGAGATTTGCTGCCAAGTTCTTCCTGAGCAATGGTATCCTTTATAAGCGCAGCCATGATTGTGTTCTACTTCGTTATATGGACAAGGTTGAAGCAGAGTTGATCATGACCGAAATACATAGTGGCACATTCGGCACCCACTTGAGCGGGCATACGATGGCTAAGAAGATTCTAAGGGCAGGCTACTACTGGTCTACCATAGAAGCTGATTGTCATCAACATTCCTGTACTTGCCACAAATATCAAGTCTACGCCGACAGAGTACATATTCCTCCTGTTCCTCTCAATGTCCTAACAACTCCTTGGCCATTCGCAATGTGGGGTATTGACATGATTGGAGAGATAAAGCCTACGGCATCCAATGGACATCGCTTCATCTTGGTCGCTATTGATTATTTTACTAAGTGGGTCGAAGCAGCTTCCTACGTCTCTGTTACAAAGAATGTGGTTGCCCGCTTCATCAAGCAGAACCTCATATGCCGGTATGGTATCCCCGACAGGATTATCACGGACAACAGTACAAATTTGAATAACACTTTGATCACCGCTCTGTGCGAGCAATTCAAGATTTATCATCACAATTCATCTCCCTATCAGCCAAAGATGAACAGTGCTGTTGAAGCCGCGAATAAAAATATCAAGAAGATCATTCAAAAGATCACAGTCACCTACAAGGACTGGCATGAGATGTTACCGTTTGCTCTGCATGGATATCGTACCACGGCGCGTACTTCAACAGGGGCAACCCCGTTTTCTTTGGTATATGTCATGGAAGCTGTTTTACCTATGGAAGTTCAGATTCCTTCCTTGAGGATTATGAAGGATGCCAGTTTAAGTGAAGACGATCGGATTCAGACCCGGCTTGATCAACTTAACTTGATCGACGAGAAACGACTTACTGCTGTTTGTCATGGTCAGACGTATCAAAAACGGATGATCAAGGCTTTCAACAAGAAAGTCAGACGTCAAGTATATCAAGTCGGAGATCTTGTAATCAAGCGGATCATCTTGCCGCAAAGTGATCCCAGGGGAAAGTGGACTCCTACTTACGAAGGACCATTTGTGATCAAGAGCATATTTTCCGGTGGGGCAATGATTCTGACCACCATGGACGGCGACGACTTTCCGCATCCTGCGAACGCAGACATAGTCAAAAGATACTACGCATGAAATGACCCGACAAGTTGAAAACCCGAAAGGGCGGCTTGGGCAAAAATGGGCATCCCGATGAATCGAAAACCCGAAAGGGCGGTTCAGGCAAAAATTAGGGATAAACAAAAAAATCTGTACACCCGGCAAGTTGAAAACCCGAAAGGGAAACTTGGGCAAAAAAGGGTTTCCCGGTGGACTAAAAACCCGAAAGGGCGGTCCATGCAAAAGTTAGGGAATTAAAGCATATGACTATGTCTCGTCGGATCACTTTAAGGACAATCTCTTCGCCAACAAGCTCCAAGCTTCTGATCAATCCAATCATCGGCGAACGAAGCAGCGAATGGACAAGATACTCAGTTGTGAAGGCTATAGCAGCATGGGAACCCCATGGAATTATTACACATAGCCATCTTTCTTTTGTATAAAATTTTTCTCAATTTTACGACAACACTCTTTTACTAGGATGTCTGTCTCCTTTGTACAAAGATACTTACAAAAGTTAATACAAAAATACTTCACAGTGCAAAATTTTCTTGCCTTTCCTTTCTTTTTACACTTATGTTTTATTTGAAAACATCCGATATTTTGTTAAATAGGCATATGCATTTGAATATAATCACTGCTTTCAAATAAAATGAAATTGAGAAAGGATAATTATTGGTAGATTGAAAGGGTAGAAAGACGTCTTTAGGCTATTCCAGAAGAAATCCCCTGCAGTACATCATGCAGCTCCTCAACAAAGCTAAAACCTTGGAGTATATTTCCCAATCGGAGTTAAATTTCCAGATCCCCAGCGGAGCCGGTGTATTCTAAACCTTATTCCCCAGCAGAGTTAAGTTTCAAAGTTCCCATCAGAGTTAAGTCTCCAAACTCCCAATCCCCGGTAGAGCCCGAAAACCCTGAAATAACTATCCCCCAGCGAAGCTAGAATATTCTAAACCTTCTTCCCCAATGAAGTAAAATTTCCAACTATCAATCCCCAGCAAGAACTATTCAGCTTTCCCCAACTTCCCCCAGTAGACTGGCATACAACCCAAGCTCTTGATTTCCCCAGCCGAGTAAACACTCTCCCCACAGAGTTTATTTCCCAACAGAACAAAGATTCTATTTCCTGTTTCTCCATTCAAAGCCTCCAAGGTTTTAATTCCCCAGTAGAGATTTTCAGAGTTTTCCTTATTTCCCAGGAAAGTCATGAAGGATTCTCATTCCCCACAGAAGTTGTCAAAGCTCTTGTTAATCCCCACAAGTCACCAAGGATTTTCAATCCCTAGTATTGGTCCCAGGATTTCTCATTCTCAACAATCAAAGATCTTTAATCCCTAAGCAGTCAACAAGGATTTCTCGTCTTCAACAATCAAAGATTCTTTGAATCCTCAGCATCGGTCAAGACTTTACTTCCATGGCAGCAGTCAAAATTTCATTATCTCCAGTTATCAAGGATTTATTTTCCTCAGCAAGACAACTAATCAGCTTACATGCGCATACATTACATTCATATATCATAAACATTGATGAAACACATTTCATTGCCTCATACATATCATGCAACATAACTTTGTGTTTTAGCTAACATTTTATCTTTTTCAGGATAAGATTAAAAGGCTGTCATTAACAATTATTCAGATACAATACAAATACACCCCAGACACGGCGGTCATTCTATTACTTATTCAGAATTTCAAGTCAAAATACAGTACGGATACACCCCAGACATGGCGGTCATTCTACTACTCATTCAGACTTTAGCAATCCGATACAGGCTAGATACGCTCCAGACACGACAACCATTCTATTTCTCATTCAGATTCGACTATCAGCTTCAAGTTCGGATACGCTCCAAACACGGATGCCATTCTGGCCCTTACACCAGAAATTTGATTCTCCCCAGTGCAGTCGCCACGAAAGTCATTTTGTCACTTATTCAGATCCCAGTTACAGTTTCAGATACACTCCAGACACGGAAGTCATTCTGCTACTCATACAGATCTTAACTTCAGATATAGTCCAGATACGCTCCAGACACGGTTGCCATTCTGTCACTCATTCGGAATTTATCCCTAGCACACAGTTGCTCCATACACAGATTTTTCTCTGTTATTCAGAATACATATACACTCCAGACACGGCAGTCATTCTGATATTCATTCAAGAATCAAATACAATTACAGCTCGGATACGCTCTAAACACAGACGCCATTCCCCTGCTCATACAAACCCAATCTCCAGATACAACTCAAATACATTCCAAGTACGGATACCATTCTGATGTTCATTCTACTGGTTTTCAACAAACAAATCTTAGATGACATCTTTAAGCCCATCTCCAGCAAGATTCTACCATCTCCAAATGGCATCTTTAAGCCCATTCCTTCAACATTATTTCGACGAGTGCAAATTTACGGGCACTCTAGTGTCCAATCCTCTTTTACCTTCGAGTCACGAAAGGCAAACTTGCCAATCTAACTCTTCAGGTTCAAGAAGATTGAACAGGGGAAACTGTTGTATCCCAAAATTTTCCCTCTCATTTTATCAACATTTCTCATCACAAGGCTCTTGGAACTCAAGATCCAGCTAGGGTTTGCTCTGCTCAAGACACCTCCTTGCACTGTTGACCTAAATTAGGGTTTGAGTTTGCACAGAGATTTTTGGACCTTCAATGCCCAAATTGACTTTCATACTTCATGTTGGACTCATAAGTTTGTCCATACCAAGTTTCAAGCCTTGAATCAAATTTTTGCCCAGTCAATTGGACAGTTAACCTAAAAATCAACTATATTGGGGAAAAAGTCAACTGTGGCCAATTTATAGTCAAACCTCATGAATTTTGACCCACATCAACATTATGAACTCATATGAACCATTTGATCAAGTTTGGACCACAATTCCACAAGAAATTTGATCAGATCACCAAAAAGGCAAAATGGTCATTTTTAGGGTTTTGACTGTATAAAGGCAATTTCTGGCTTTTTGACCTAGCCAATGGCAAATCAAGATCAACCATGGACTCAAGGACTCAATGACATCATATTGACCTATTCAACAAGTTCAAAAGATCTCAAATGCATTCGATTGACAGATGAATTTTTCAGTCAACTGATCAAAATTTGACTGTACACTAAAAAGTCAAACTTTGACTTTTTGGTCAAAATCAAGTGCCAAGGGTCATTTTTCATCAAGATATGTCAAATTGTGAAACTTGTTCATCAAGAAACCCAAAATTTCAAATTAGGGTTTGAAATTGAAAATTTTCATAACTTAGAATTTTTCTAAGTTATGAAATTTTCTTAATTTTTCCTAACTTTGCCCCACATTTTCACCAAGATGAAAATGGATTCAAACAAAACTTAAAACATGAAAGTTGTAGTACTCCACAAAGTCTACAAATTTTATTCACAACGTTTTCTCAAAAGAAGCTTGGATCTCAAGTTATGATTTTTGGAACAAGGGTCCATAAAACGTTTAACTTAGAGAAATTTTGCCCTAATTTAGGCAGGATTTTGACCCATCTTCTTGGCCATTTTTCACATAGTTCCACTTGGAATCTCAAGTTGCATTTCAAAGATGGATTATAGTACATGTTGCAAGATTTCCAAATTGTCCAAGAACTCCTCAAACACATTTGTGGTTAGGGATAATCGAATGCTTGAAGTTGGCAAAAACTCACTTTGTATCAATGGCCAATACATGTTAATACAAGTTGCAAAATCTGTCCAAACTAGCTTTGTACTTGTTTACAGGTCTCTAAACCAATTCACACTCAAAAATTAATTGCAAATACATTGGACATTGGTATTATTTTGATCAATGGAGCTTGGCACAATGAATAAATCCATTCTGGGCATAAAGGTAGCATTTCCATTTTCATAAAGGCAACTTTATGTCAACATTGTATTTCTTGAGCCTTGGACTTCTTTCTTTGCAGCAAACAAGTTCCACAAACTCAGGCAAAGGTACAAGAAACTTGTGCATGCTTGGAGATAGCCTGTACAGGCCTACCTCATTTCACTTCACACTTTTCTTTCAAAACAAGTCAACTTGCCAAAAGGACATAACTTGAGCATCTGATATATTCAACTCTTGCCAATATTTCAAACAAGTTTTGCACATCCCTGTGAGCCAGAAACACGAGCCATTCATCCCTCAAACACCCTTGTACACAAAAATCACATTTTTTTGCAAAACAGGGCAGGCCCTGCAGAATCACTTCCATTTTCACATCCACTCGTGCGTTTTGCTTGCAACCAGTTCCAATACCTTCCATTCAACTCACTCAAACTATCCCAAACCTCCATTGCCAACTGTAACTCCATTTACAGTGTTCACCATTTTTGTTTTGAAGCTTTGTAGGTTGAGTTCTATAGAGAGATTCAGACCATTTCAAAACAAACTAAGCATTGGGAAAGGTCCAGGGAACATCAAGCAAGCTAAAAAGAACCTCAGGCCTCACTAAAAGTTGTTGCATTGCCATACTCGAGCTTGACTGAAACAGGTATTTATCAAACTTCTATCTCTCTATTTAGGAACATTTAGCCTTAGGTTTGTGAATGAAAGATGTAATACTCATTGCCATGAAGCTGTACATATGCTCAGTTTTTATTTATATTAAGTGTGCTAGGAGAATTTCATCCATGAACATGCTGAAAAAGTTAGGTCAAATTTTAGGGCCAGAGAAATTCTCTCTGGTCTTTGAGAGTTAGGATTAATGCTTTATATGGTTAGAATTGTGGTTTGATGCTCTACAAGTTTCATGTTTTGAGTTTTGGCAAAAGATCACGTTTCCAGGATGTTCAAGTTTGTATAACAGGCGCGCATTTTCAAAAGTCTGGAGGAAGAAGATGAAGTAGCTGGGCTGGGCCTGGCTATTTCTCACTTTTGACACCCCCATTTTCAGTTTCACACCCCCTGGCCCAATTTCTTTATATTTTGTTATTTTTGCATTTTTATTTCATTTCTGATTTTATTATTTTATCCCCAAATATAAAAAATGCTTAAAAATATTTTCAAATTTTTTTACATTTATTTAGCATATTATTCCATTTTTTCTAACATTAAAACATTTTAATATTTTTCATTATTTGTTTAATCTTAAAAATAATGTAAATAATACTTTTATTTTTATTTCTTATTTTATTCACACTGAAAATATTTTCTTGAATATATTTTATTTTTGTAAATATTTTATATTATTTCATACATACTTAATATATTTAATATATATATATATATATATATATATATATATATATATATATATATATATATATATATATATACTTTTATTTTATTAAAAAAACTTAGAATAAAAATACAAAATATTATATTTTTATTTTTATTATTATTTATACTAAAAACACTTTTTCTCAAGATATTTTATTTTTTGTACATATTAATATATTTTTGTATATAAACAATATATAATATTCATCTTCTTAAAAGAAATTAGGGTTTACCCTAAAATAAATAAAATTAATCTTTATTTATTTATTTATATTTCTTTACATTGAAAATATTTTTTACATACATAAAAACTTCTTTTTTGCATAATACATTTTATTTAATATCTATTTATTTTGTTTATTTAAATATTGTACATTTAAATATTGATGCATTTGAGATTCAATTTGGTTGTCATAACTTAGGGTTTAAATTTCTTGCAAAATAATCCCCTATCCAAAATTGTACCCCCATCCCCATAATCATGTTGTAATAGCTTAGAATTTAAATTCTCACACTTTTACGCTTTCAATTATGCCATGATTAGAGAATTAGGGTTTGTATGCCAAAATCTAAATCAACAAATAGTTTGACCTAATCAAAGACAAAATGCATGAAAAACAAACACAATGCACACTTACACCCCTAGGGTTACAATCCACTTGTTGCCTTCAAAAATGGGCCATGATATGCATGTTAAGTACTTTGGCAAAACAAAAACAAAACAAAAGATCATAGTCCCTCGATGACGCTATCTGAGTTGCCTAAACAAAAATGATCAAAGTCCCTCAAGAAAATTTCCAAAAATACTTGATACAATTGCTATCATGGTCTATACGATGACCCGCGCCTTTCCCGTTTAACATCCTAACACAAGGTTGTTCACCAAATACAATGGTGAAATAACACTGTTAAGAGGGTTAAAAACATAAGAAAGATCTTTGAGTAAAATAGGGTAGATAACTCTTAGTTACTTGATGAAAAGCTTGTAAAATATCCTTTCTATTTTTAAACACACTTCACAACACAATTTCAAAATCCAACTTTCAAACATTGGGAACTTTTCAAAAGACAAAAACACCTTTATATACATTTAAACAAGAATCATTACAAAGGTTGCCACAATGATGGCCTCTTTTCAAAACATCTTTCAAAACCACATACAAAGCACCATTTCAAATAATTGAAGAGCACCATTTAAAATAATTGAAAAGCAAAGCAAGTGATCTAAACAAGTAACTAAGAGCCCATGGATAACCATGGATGAAAAGGGTGCTTGCACCTTCCCTTTTCATAATCTACTCCCCGAACCCAAGAAAACATCTCAAAGGTCTTTCCTGTGCTTTTTGACCTTTCCTTAGGATAAAATAAAAAGTCGGTGGTGACTCTTGCTAAACCGAAACATTTGCGAACACAAACGCAAAACCTCAAGTCAGTTTTCCCAGTGTATCACACCGTGCCCCTTGGTTGGAAGTGTTTTTCCACTTGAGGTGATCCTTTTCATTGAGAAGGTTTTTGTTCACTAGATATTTGTCATGCGAATTTCTCTGCTGTTGAACAAATAGTCATATGCAAACAATGGTATTTTAATAATGCAAAGCTTATGTCTGTCTTGAAGTTTGAAAATTTATTTTTTAGTAAAATAAACAAATTTTGTAAAAGTGTGATGTCAACTCAGGATTTATAGCAAGTCCTACAGGAGTCAGGATACCTTTTGTAACAGTATACTCTCGAACTAACCCATGTTTTAGCTAGGACTTTTAAGGGTTTTAACGTGGCCTGGTTCACGGTTTAAGAAACAAAGGATAAAGGCTCAAAATTTATTTGTATCCACCTGCTCTTCGTGATGTTCTTCAGTCCAATGCTCAGTTAATTGTGCATTTTGAATCCCAATTGAATTTGGCATCTTGTCCTTGATGTTTCGATGATGGTTCAGATACTGAAAGTTTATTTTGAAGAGGCAGTCATTTTTGTAATCTTCTTTTTGTCGAGGATTTGTAGTAACCTTTTTTTTTAGTTTTCGTTATCCATTCTTTTGCCTGAACTATTTCTTTTGCGATTACAGTTAGCGGGATGCCCCCGTTTTTCTTAAGTCTCCTTCATAGGTTTTGATTTAACGGGCTTTTCTTTTGAAAAATAATGATTGCCTGCTTTGATGATTATGCAGAACCATCACCGTATTTTGATTTGGAAGGACGTCTTCGATGCCATTCATTGTGTACGAAGCAGAAGATTGCGACTGAACGCGCATATGAATTGACTGAGAAACTACCCTGCCCCAGGTTATGATTAAGGGTTTTAATTTGCGTGAAAAGAAAAACTCCTACTTCTTTGGCTCAAAGGGATTGACTAGGGATTATCTTACTTATAACTCCACTGTTTGGGATTTGAAACAACGCCTGTACATCGTCAGCAAGGTCTGTTCAAAAGAACACTGTATGGATTATGGTATCATTTTCGTCATCCTCCCTCTAAAGGCTTAGAGCTTTTGATTGAGAGTTGAATATCACAAAAAGGAAGTAATACAATTTAAGTATAGTGACAACGAATGAAATAATCAAGACAAACATATGCAATGCATTGATGAAATAACAAAGTTTGATATAAATAACTGTTCGAACAAATCAAAAGACAATTACAACTTGAAAATTCTAATGAATGAAAATCCTTATTGTCAGAACTTGTCACTTTAGATGATGTGCCTTTGAGGAATGGCAGAAGAATTCCAGTTGACCATCTTGCGCGAATTCTAGCACTCCTTCGTCAAGCAGGTCTTGAATTTTATTTCTTAATGTCCAACAGCTATTGGTGTTGTACCCCAAAATTTGCCCTCTCATTTTTTATTCAAGATACTATCCTAGGTCTTCTCGAATACTCAATTTCGCTCAGAAGTTTGATCAGACATATTCTCTTCCTATGCAGTAAGTCAATGATTAGGGTTTGACATTTCTTAAAGAAAATTGATTCTTCAAGGGTTCGAATGGTCTTCATAGATCTTCATGTCTCCTAAAGGATGTCCATGCCGAGTTTCGAACCTCGCATCACAAGTTTGCTCAGCCAACGGTTCAGACGACTGAAAATGACTTCATTAACCCAAAAGCTTCCTTTTTGCGAGACCAAGTTCAAGCGACTATAACTTCTTCATTATTCGATATTTTTGAGCGGTTCTTCTTGCGTATGACTCTCCCCGATTTTATCTCCAATTTCTCTTCACAAATCAAGAGCTGATTACGTGTAGAAGATCACCAAATTCGAATGCGTTAAAAGTCACTTCATGGATTTTGACCTAATCTTAAATAACCGTCGCCTGATTTCTAAGAATTATGATTTCCTCAAATTACGAGGTCTTGAGACAATTATTTCTGCATATGGTCATAGGTGATGTTGCACACGAGCTTATCTTCAAAGGTCGAAAGAAAATTGTGTTGGGAAGACTTTAAAAGTTATCGAATCGTCACAAGTCACTTGTTTGATTTCAAGTGTTCTTAATCATCATTTGTTTTGAAATTTGTTAAGGTTGATGATTGTTCTCAAAGCATGATTGTTTGGCAATGAAGTTCCATTTTTATCGAGCATGGCATGCGAGTTTCATTTTGAATGCAAATTTGGTGTGGACAAGAGGTGAAGATTAAGACTATCATTTAGATGGCCATGGCTTTGGGTTTGAGTTAACCAAGTTAGAATTGAATTCTTAAACATTTATTTTGTTGAGAAATTTGATTGGAGTACAAGGTGCATTGGTTATTTGATCATTTTGTGATTGCTTGAAATCCAAGTTATCAAACCAAGATGTTTTAATCCAAAACGTTCAATTGAGAATTGAAAAGTTTAAGTAAATTCAAGTTTTGTACAATAAATTTTATTACACCAAATTTATTCAAGGCTTTGTATTCATTACATTAGAAAATAAAATAAATTACAAGTTTTTTATTTATTTACAAAGAATCACAAATTTTTGTCTACAAAGGGAGAACTTTTATTTTGCTTCTTCAAGTCTCCATTACTTCATCTTCAATTAATCCTCGCTTGCCATCCACGCCTCATGTTCATGAAACAAAGAAGAGAAAGTTAGGAATTCAAGCAAAATGATGTGTAAAGAAGAGAAAAAGAATTCATCATTAGGGTTTGTATATGGAATCAGATTTAAAGTTTGTTTTGTTTTAATCATAGTCCATCTTCTCCTATTTTGCAAATCACAAGGTTTGGGCCTTGGTTCACAAAAAGTGAAAAGAAAATTTGCAAACACTTTTTACTGCCAAAATATGCAAGCTGCTACACAAAACAGGCTGTAATGCAAAACCAGCAAACAAAGCAAGCATAGAAACAACAACTAATGTAACATCAACAACAGGCTGCTATACAAGCAACACAAGGTAAAACTAAGTCCAACAAGCAACGAAAGCAAAACAAAGGCAGGATGCTGAAAAATATAGCATGCAAGTCAAAGTTGCCAAAGCTGCCAAGGCAAGGTTGTCCAAAGCATGCAACAAATAGGGCAGTGGATCAAACAAATAACAAAATATACGAACTGAATAGCAGGCCAAGCCTGTAACATAAATCAAGCAGTAGGCAGCAAATAAAAACAAGTAAAACACAGCCCAATGGCCAAAACTGTCCAGCAACAGCAAAATAGTCAGCAGTATTTCATTCAAAAATAGCAAGCTTTCTTAACAAACAAGCACATCATCATTTTCCAGAAATCATACAAACCCTTCAGAAATCTTGAAGTAAAAGCAAAGTGGCTTTACATCATCATTGAAAGAGAAAGAGGAAAAGAGACAGGTTTATAGGGATATCACCTAAACCAAAACTGCCCATAAAACTGTCAAAGGCAGCCTGCACAACCTGCTGCATTTTCTGTTCTAATAGTCCAAGTACAAGAGTCCACAGGCTGCTATACCTTAGTCCAAAACCTGCACAAATCTAAACCAAAATAGACATGCCTTAAACTGCACTCAAAAGGAAGCAAGTCAGCATTCCAAAACAGTCCAAAATTCTGCACCCAAAGGCCACAAGGTCAGTTAACCAAAAGTGTTCAAAATCATCTGATTTCCCCCCAAAACGCAATTGGACTGTATATAAAAAAGAGATAGCCAACATAAGCAGATGAGGGAGAAGACAATACAAAACCAGAAAATCAACCATTCACCTTAAAACCTTTGTTTCAATATACACTCACCATCACTTTCTTGAAACTGCATCAGACCCCTTAACCCCTTTACCAACCGAAACCACAAAAGTTCCAACAAACATCACCCACCAATATTAACATACATACTTAACTTCTCACCAAACCCATATCATTCAAATTTCACTAAAATTATTTCTTACACACTAGAAGTTAGATTCAAAGATGGAAGGATTAAAGAACATCTTATCACCTTTGGTTTGCTATTTCTTCACCTGTGTCAGCTTTGGGGTAAGTCACTTTGCATATGCCATTTACTGGTTCATCTTATTTCTTGTGTTCTTATCTATTTGAGACCTTTGTGCTATGATGTTTGATTGTTAACATACTTCTGTCTAGACTGCGCCATCATTAAAACGGTTTGATCCTGCAAAAAATAATTGATAGCCACAAATGCTTAGTTAAAATTATTAAAACCCCAAAAAATTGGTGAATATGTTTCTTTTCCTAAGAAGATCAAGTTTCTGTCATAAAGTTAGGATATATGCTGAATAGATTGAGCCATAAGCTCGACACTTACCCAAGAACCCCTCACTTCTGTCTGTAACCTTCATCTTCGAAGGGGACCGAAAGCTCTGGAACAAAGAACCATGTGCAACAACTTTACGGGTTTCAAACCCTTCACCAAAAGTATGATTGAAGCTCCAAATTTAGTTCGGCTCAACCTCTAAGCAGTACTGCAGTCAAACCATAAACCAACAAATAACGATAAAATTAGAACACGCTTAGAGCCATCAACAGTGACAAATAACAACATAAATCACAAACAAAATAGAAATGGACCACAGAGAGAAGAACGAACATAATAACATGGAGTGGCTAATCCAAAAAGTATAGGTTTAAAGAAGAAATAATTCAGAGATTCAGCGGAAGAAAGAAGCAGAAATTTCGTTCGTACCTGAGGTTAAGTCCTTTGGGGGATCCGATTCACCACTGTGTTGACTTTTTCCCCTTTGATTTTCTTCGATATCCTTGCTCATCAAACTTTACTGCAATTGCTTCATACTTTATCATGTGATTTCTTCAAGTTTGTATATTTAGGGTTTGAATCGGGACTTGTTTCAATTAGAGAACAAAGACGATTTAAGGGTGAGAAAGATGAATAGAGAGAGGTTGGAAACCAGTAAAGTAATTTTTTTTGGAATGGGGAATTGTTTTGTTTTTGAGCGTGAGGACAGGAGAGAAATCTTTGTTTTGTTCTTTTGATGTTTCCTCGTAAAAGAAAATACCCAGCGGTGCCTATTCCTCCCACAATTAGGGTTCTTCTCAAAACAAAACTTGTTTCCTCTCTAGTTGGATCTGGATCCAGGCCAACCCGATCCGGCCCAATAACAACTTTTTTTTTAGCTTGTCTAGTTTTTGTTTGGATGGCATTTGGGCCTTACCTCCATTTTCACAATGCAAGCCCGTTCGAAATTGTTACTCTTCCCCTCCAATTTCTTGTCTCACACCTTTCTTTTGTTAAATAATTTAGTTTAGTTTTAAATTAATAGTTTTTGAATGAACTAGGTTAGATATGATTTAGAAATTTTATAATTAATTTAGTTTACATATAAAATAATTTAGATATAATTTAATGGTTGTTAAAATTAGATTTAATTTTCCGCAAATCTTAGAATTTTTTATAATCTTAATTTTTTATTTTTTTATAGAATTAATTTAGTTTAGGACTTTGTGAATAATTTTATTAATTAACATTGGTTAGTTAACATTCTTTTAAATTGTTTAATTTCTTCATAATATAAAAAATAAAATACCAAAATATATACATATGATTTAATTTCTTTTAGTCAATCATTTTATTTTTTAGAATAGGTTTTTATTTTCTCTTCAAAATTTCTCACAAACAAAAAATACCAAGAATACTATTTTCATTTTTTTACTTTGCTAATTTATTTTATTTTATAGATTTCTTTAGTCTAATTAATTGTTTATTCAATTGGATTGTATTGCTTGTTTATTTAGACTTTTAATTGCATTGCCGATTCGATCCACCCCCATTTGTGAATTTGTACTCCCCACTCCCGAAAGCTCTGTAATAGCGTAGAATTTTAATTTCCGCAATTTAATTCTTTCCTTATACTGTATAGTAATTAGGCATGCATGGCAAGATTCAAAATCAATCGCTAGATAACCCTAATCAAAGACAAAAAATAACTTGAATCAAACATACTTTTTCACACGCGCACCTCTAGGGTAACCTCGCTTGTTGCCTCGAAAGCATAGTCATGTCCCTCGAATATGGGACGCTTTAGCAAAGACCCTTCGATAAAAAAATATCGTAGTCCCTCGATGTCCCTCGATGTTTCCTTCGGTAAAACGATCTAGTCCCTTACAAAAATTGCTAAAGCGTCTCATAAGTTGCCTTCTATGATTATACAAACGTCCCGCGCCTGTCCCTTCACATCCAACGATGGGGATTCTTACCAAATCAATGGTAAGATAACAATATCTAAATGGGGAAAAGAACATTTAAGACCTTTCGAGTAGGTAGATTCGCTCTTATTTGCTCGCTTGCTCACAATAAAACATTTTACACCAACACTTTCACATTAAAACCTTTTTCAAAAGACAAATATTTTTTGTATACGTTCTTATAGAGACGAGAACCATTACAAAAAAAACATCTTTTCAAAATCATTTTCAAAAACACATTCCACAAACACCTATTCGAACTATTTTTCGAAACAACACTTTGTACGCGTTCTTATAGAGACGAGAACCATTACAAAGACTTTTTATAAATACTTTCAAAACCCATACCACAAGCACATTCAAACAAAAGCAAGTGATCTAGCAAGTAACTAAGAGCCCATGGAAAACCATGGATGAAAAGGGTTCTAATACCTTCCCTTTTCATAATCTACCCCTCGAACTCGAGAAGTAATTTCGAAAGGTATTTCCTGTGCTTTTTTACCTTTCCTTATTGGATAAAAGAAAAGTCGGTGGCAAATCTTGCTTACCACACAATTGCGACCAAACGCAAACGACCCATGTCTGTTCTCCCACCGTATCACAGAACTGGCGACTCTGCTGGGGACAATTCTTAAAGTGGGGTTACCTTAGGGTTAGATTACATTTACTTGCTTTATTTGTTTGACTTATATGCTTTACATTATGGTTCTTTGTTTGGGTCTGAATCCTCTACCCGGATTTGGGATACCTTATAGGTAAGTAGCAATACATTGTGGAAACTGTGTGGGGTATACCGACACGGTCTAAGCAATAGCTACGTTAGTGTGACATATTTGTGGGTACCGGTTGCCCTTGAGTAGTCAAGGAGAATACAGGGCCGCTGAGTGATGTCATGAAGCACTAATGAACTTTTAGAACCTTTACTTGACCAACTTGACCATTAGGACGTAGTGAGATGACCGACTTTGGTGCAGTCCGAAGTTGGTAGATACTCGATACTACACTCATTGAGGTTTGGTTCTTTGGGATATTTAGGTCGCCATTAAAGAGGCTTCCGCTGAAACAATGACCACAGAAACAAACCAATGATATTGAGCTCCTTAGAACCCGGTTACTATTACTAGGACAGGTTTTAAGCCAACTAAACTTCAAGAGGGTACTTACCTATGAGACTCCATGCAAGCCTAAACCTAAGGAATTATTTGCTTTGTTTGTGTATATTTTACTTGTACATAACATCATGAACATCATAACATCATACTCATACTCACTAACCATTTCAAGGATTTCTGGGATTTATCTTTGTTTCTGTTTTGTAGGACATGGATTCTATCCGCATGAAAACCATTCAAGTCAACCTCGTAAGGATTCCTCCTCAACTCAAAGAGTTAGCATCAAGGATTCCTGAGAATTCTCCATTCACCGAAAGACATGGTCGTCTCCTAAACTTGGTTACCTCCAAAACTGATGAAGATATGTTGAAGGTGCTCTTCCAATTCTTTGACCCTCTAAACCATTGCTTCACATTCCCCGATTATCAACTTGTGCCAACTTTGGAGGAATTCTCCCAACTCTTGAGGATTCCCATTCTCAATCAACTACCTTTCAACGGTACGGAAAGAGATCCAAAGCCCGAAGAGATGGCTCAAGCTCTACACTTGCAACCATCTGATATCACAACTAATTGGGAGACAAGGAGTGGTGTCAAGGGTTTCCTAGCAAAGTTCTTGTTTGAGAAAGCCCAAAATTGTTGGAACTCTTTGGATTTGAAAGCTTTTGAGGAAATTGTGGCTCTCCTCATCTATAGGATGGTTCTGTTTCCAAACCCTGACCAACTCATAGATGTGAACGCCGTCAAAATCTTCATGTCTCGTAACCCGGTGCCTACTTTGCTAGGGGACATCCTACATTCCTTTCACACTCGCACTATGAGGAAAAGAGGTATCCTTATGTGTTGTACTCCTCTCTTGGCAAGATGGTTTATTTCGCATCTTCCCCAATCTGTATTAAGGAACGAGCAAGGTTCAAGGTGGTCACAAAGATTGATGATGCTCAAGCATTCAGACATCCATTGGTGTTCCCGATCTATAGAGAGTGTTATCATCGTCGACCATTGTGGAGAGTTATCTAATGTCCCCTTACTTGGCATTAGGGGAGGTATCACCTATAACCCCTGTTTGGCTCTAAGACAGTTTGGTTATGCCCGAAGGATAGACCCCATGAGATGCTGATTCAAGGATTAGTATTCGACTACGAAAGTGACAATCAAGGTCTTCGCCAGAGGTTTATCCGAGCATGGAGGATGTTGAATAAGGTAGATAGTAAGACATTGGGGAACAAAAATTCCATCCCTCTTGAGCCTTACCTCAAATGGGTACGAGCTCGTGCTCAGAGTCTTATAATACCTTATCCCTCCATTCTCCCGGTAATCATAGAGCCTGTTATGGAAGGAGATCTTCCATACACTATCCTGCATCCTGACATTCCCACTTCTCTTTAATACTTACAAAGAGATTGGATACAACTCAAGGGGGAGCGAGACACTTTCGAGGCCCAGTTCCACGCCAGCAAAAAGAGGAATCTAGAGCTTACCAAGCAACTTCATAAGGAGCGGACTATGAACACAACCTTTTTATCTTAGAGTTTTTTGTATTTCTGTGTAAGCCCAAAGAGGCATTGATGTACTCAAGCTTTAATTTATTAATATAATGTGTGTTTCCTTTTTGTCTAAAACGAATTTGAATCTCTAAAATCCTTGAAATCATTGCATATGCATTTACCATTCATCATAACTTAAGCAGGATTGTTGCAACAAGTCTCCTCATCTTTCTACTGTTTATTTCAGTAAGACGGATCTCGAGCAGCCGGTGAAGGACCTCCAAGCATAAAATGCTCAGTTTCAATAGATGTTCTTAACTCTAGCCAAAGGACAAGAAGAGTTGAATACCTTATTGGTTTAAAAGAAAAAGAAGAAAGCAAAGAAAATAACCGGAGTTCTGAATATGGGAAGAAGATTCCAAGGACAAGCAAGAAGGACCCTAGACTTTGCAACGTCATCTGGTGAGAAAGACAATCAAGATGGGAAAGGCAAGGAAGCAGTTGCCCAGCCAGATTCAGAAGAGGAAGAGGAAGAAGAAGACTATTCTGAAGAACAATATCCTTCAGCCGACGATAAGTATAAGTATCTGGAAGAACGGTTAAGTGTAATGGAAATCCAAAAAGTTCCTAGATTGGACTTTGAGGAGTTGGGGTTAGTATCCGAGATTGTCATTCCTCCAAAATTCAAAGCACCAGTGTTCACTAAATATGACGGAGTTTCATATCCCAAAATGCATCTCCGGTCCTATGTGAGGAAAATCCAGCCTCATACCGCTGACAAGGATTTATGGGTACACTTCTTCCAAGACAGTCTGTCTGGAACTCAACTTGATTGGTTTTATCAGTTAGAAAGAGCCAATATTTATAAATGGGAAGATTTGGCCGCTTCCTTTTACAAACAATACCAATACAATGCAGACCTTGCACCCACCCGTACTCAACTCCAGAGTATGGCCATTGTGATGCGGTGGGAGAACTGACTTGAGGGTTTTGCGTTTTATCGCAAATGTTGCGGTTAGCAAGAGTCGCCACCGACTTTTCTTTTATCCAAAAGGAAAGGTGAAAAAGCACAGGAAATACCTTTGAGATTGTTTCTTGAGTTCGGGGGGTAGATTATGAAAAGGGAAGGTATTAATGCCCTTTTCATCCATGGTTTTCCATGGGCGCTTAGTTACTTGCTAGATCACTTGCTTTTTGTTTTCAAATTGTGCTTTGTGTGGTTTTGAAAGTATTTTGTAAAAGAGGCCATTTTTTAGGCAATCTTTGTAATGATTCTCGTTCGTAAGAATGTATACAAAGATGTTTGTCTTTTTGAAAATACTTTCAATGTTTGTAAGATGTTTGGAAATGTGTGTGTTTGTTTTTAAAAATAGCAAGGATAGTTGTTTGAAATGGAGCAAGTAACTAAAAGTAATCTACCTACTCAAATTGTCTTTCTTGTTCATTTTATTTTCTTTTGAATTGTTGTCTTACCATTGATTTGGTAAGCAACCCTATCTTTGGATGTAAACGGGACGGGAGTGGGTCATTGTATAACCATGATTAACAATGTTGCAAAGTATCTTAGCATTTTTGAGGGACTAAGGTCATTTTGTAAGACAACTTAGAATAGCGTCATCGAGGGACTATGATCTTATATTTGTTTGTTTTGCCAAGATACTTCGCATGCGTAATATGGCTATTTTTTGTATAAGGCAACCAAATGGAGAAACCCTAAGGGTGCTTGTGTGTAAGTGTGTTATTTTCATACTTGATTTTGTCTTGGATTAGGGTTTTCTATTTAATTTGTTTTGATCTTGCCATACAAACCCTAATTATTAGCATGGTATATAAAAGCGGTAAATTGCATAATTTAAAGATTACTACGCTATTACAACATTTTATGGGCGGGGGGGGGGGGGGGGGGGGAGGGGGGGGATATTAATTGTGAATGGGGATTTGCAATAATGTAAATCTAATTAAGCTATTACAACCAAATCGAATTTGTACAAATTTTGAATAAACAATATACAATATAATTTAAATATGCAATGTTATGTATATGCAAGGAAAAGAAATTGTTTTATTTTTCATATACAAAAGAATTTTGACCTAATCCTAATATCCTAAAAAAAGGAAATTAATTCTTGAAAAATGGTTAACCCTAATTTCTAATTTAAAAGAAAATAAAGTTCCTTAAGTATTATTTTTTGTGTATTTTTTTTGTCTTAAAATATAATAGATAATATTTTGAAAATATTTGGTCTTTTTATATATTAATTTTTTTTTACAAGTATGAAAGAAAAGGAATAAAACATACTTAAGTTTACTTTATTTTAAAAGTTTGTTTAAGAAAAAATAATTAGTATATAGTTAAAATAAAATATAGTTTTTATGTGAAGATAAAATAAAATAAATCATAATGCAATATTGATGATATTTATATTTTTCATGATTTTTATGTGTTAAAGAAAATATTTAATAAAACAAAAATGAAAATAAAACAAATAAATAAAATGTATGGGCCAGGGGGTATCCTGAGTAAACAGGATGTAAGCACCAGAAAAAAAAGATAAAGCCCAACAGTTGAGCCCACGCTGCTAAAATGAAAGAAATGGCCAAAAATGAGAAAATATGCAAAAAGGCAGGCACCAAGGCTCGAACCCATGACCTTGGCATTCTCAGCGCGCTGCCTTACCACTGGGGTGGTTGTACATCCGTTAGCTTAAATGAAATAAAATATACATAACACAAAACCACTCCTAACCCTGTACTTCATCTTCTTCCTCAAGCTAGCCAGAACCCCTGTATCTTTCTCATTTCTCCATGAAAATAGAAACTTCCAACATAAAAATGATAGTACTCATTCCCACGATTTCAACCATGTAAATCATGTAAGCTAACAATCAAAGATCAAAACGAATTTTAAAGGCCCTAATTTTAAACCTAATTTTTACAAAAAATTGAACTCTAAAATTCTCTATACACAATGAATATAAATGAATTTTATGAACATGGTTGGTTTTAGCACAAGGATATCTACATTTTATCTTCACAAATCGTGACCAATAGATGCCTGTATGAAGAGATAGAAGTTGGAATTCTTACCTCTTTCAGCTGATATCGTGAATGGAGTTTGAGTGAGATTTATGAAGGCCTGAAGATTCCTTTAGCTTGCCTGAACCTCACTGAGTGTGTTCTAATCCTTACCTTGCTTTAAAAGTGCCTGAATCTCTCTATCCAAGTCAACCTGCAAGCTTGAAAAAAAAATGGCAGATGAAGAAGGAGGAGTTACAATACAGGGATGATCGTCTGGAACACTTAAATATAAGGTAGGTAAAGTGTTTGGATGATTAAAACTTGGAATGCACGAGTGGATTTGTGGATTGCTATGCTATGCTCAAACTGCAAGTTTTTTGACAGGTTTTGGTGATAGGTAGTTTTGGAGTGTTTTAGGCCTTTAAAAATCATGTTCTAAGTTGTAATGTGTTTGTGTATTAGTATATAGAAGGTTTCTCCCCCACTCCTCAACAGATTTCTGAGTTGTGTCCTTTTTGCACTCTTACTTGCTTTTTAAGAAAGGTGAAGAGACCATTCCTTACATGCTTGTACAGGCCTGATTGGAGTTGGTACAAGTTATAGAAAACTTTATTTTGGTTTATAGGACTTGTGTGTGCAGAGAAAACAGGTCCAAGGCTCAAGAAGTGAAAAGTTGCAAAAGTTAAGCTTTTCCAAAATGGCAATGGCAACTTTGTGCCATTTATGGAATTAAAGCTTGGACAAAGACTCTTGTGCTTGGATTAAGGCTTTGTCAACTGAGTAAACATTAAATTATGAAGTAAGAAACAAGTTTGAGGCCTGTAAAGCATGGATTAGGCAGCATAGGTTCAGATTTGAATTTTGTTCTTCATGAAATGGCTTGAAATCAAAGTGAGAAATTTCCAACTTCATCTCTTCGATTCTCCCTACTCAAAAATGATCTCAAGGAGTTCTTGGACATTTTTGAAATCTTGCAATGTGCTCTATAATTCATATTTTAAATTCATTTCAAGATTCCTTTTGGAACTTGGTGAAAATTTTCCATGAAGTTAGGTCAAAACCTGCCTAAATTAGGCAAAATTTCACTAAGTTATCTTAGTTCATGAGCATGTATTCACAAAATTATATCTTGAGATTCAAGCATCTTTATGGAAAAATGTGTGAAGCAAAGCTGTATATTTCATGGAGGTATATAACTTTCATGTTGGGAACTTTCTTTGAATCATCTTGTATCATGGTGAAAAAATGGCTTAAAGTTGAGAAAAAATAAGAAATTTTCTATACTTGAAAAGATTTCTAAGTTAAGAAAAATTTCAAATTTCAAAATCAAATCTTCAATCTTTGGTTTCGTGATGAACAAGTTTCACATTTTGACATGTTTTGATGAATTATGATCCTTGGCATTTGATTTTGACCAAAAAGTCAAAGTTTGACTTTTCAGTATACAATTGACTTTTGATCAGTTGACTGCAAATTTCATTTGTCAATCCAATGTATTTGTAATACTTTGAACCATGTTATTAGGTCACGATGATAAAATTGAACCCTTGAAATCATGATTCAAATCAATTAGTCATTTTCTAGGTTAAAAATCAGAAATTTCCCTTTCTCAGTAAAAACCCTAATTTTGACCATTTTGCCATTTCTCAGTCAAAACCCTAATTTTGACCATTTTGCCCTTTTTGATGATTTGATCAAATTTCTTGAGGAGTTGTGGTCCAAACTTGATCAAATGATACATATGAGTCTAAAAGGTTGATGTGGATAAAAAATTATGAAGTTTGACTGTAAATTGGCCATGGTTAACTTTTTTTCCAATACAACTGATTTTTAGGTTAACTGTCCAATCGACTGATCAAAAATGTGATTCAAGGCTTGAAACTTGTCATGAGTAATCTTAGGGGTCCATAATGATGTTTGAAAGTCATATGAATCATTGATAGTCCAAAAATCTTTGGGCAAACTCAAACCCTAATTTTGGGTCATCAGTGTAAGATGAGAGGTCTTAAGCTGGTCAAACTCTAATCCAGTATTGAGCCTAAGGAGATGTTATGAGAAAATCTTGTTAAATGAGAGGGAAAATTTTGGGGTACAACAGTTGCCCCTGTTCAATCTTCTTAAGCCTGAAGAGTTAGATTGGTGAGCTTTGCCATTCGTGACTCGAAGGTGAAAGATGATTGGACACTAGAGTGCCCAGAAATTTGCACTCGACGATGTGTAGTTGAGGGAATGGGCTTAAAGATTACATTTGGAGAAGTGATAGAATCTTGTTGGAGATGGGCTTGTAGGTGCCATCCAAAAATGTTTGTTGAATTGTAAGTTGTAAGCTGTAAGAATGAGTATCAGAACAGAGTCCGTGTCTGGAGCGTGTCTGAACTGTATCTGAAAGTTGATTTTGACTAAGTATCAGAATGGCATCCGTGTCTGGCGCGTATCTGAACTATATCTGAATGAGTATTAGAATGGCATCCGTGTCTGGCGCGTATCCATACTGTATATGAAAGTTGTATCTGAATGAGTATCAAGATGGCATCCGTGTTTGGAGCGTATCTGAATTGTATCTGAAAGTGAATCTGAATGAGTATCAGAATAGCATCCATGTCTGAAGTGTATTTGAACTGTATCTGAATTCTGAATCTGAATGAGCATCAGAATGGCATCCGTGTCTGGAGCGTATCAGAACTGTATCTGAGTATCAGAATTGCATCTGTGTCTGGAGCGTATCTGAACTGTATCTGATTGCATATTGTTAATGGTAGCTGTTAATCTTATCCTAAAAAGGGTAAAATGTTAGTTGAAACACAAAGTTATGTTGCATGAAATGTATGATGCAATGTATTTGCTTTATCAATGTTTATGATATATGGATGCAATGTATGCGCATGTGAGCTGATTTGCTGTATTGATGTTCGATTGAGGAAAATAAATCCTTGAATGCTACTGAGGATATGTTGAATTTTCATGTCTTGAAGTTGAAGTACTAAAGAACCCTTGTTGAGAGAAGTAAATTTTGTTGTGAGGGCAATGCCATGTATTGCTTGGGGAATCCCGAGAATTTTGACTATTTCTACTGGGGATTAATAATTTGAAGTTTAGTTCCGTTGGGGATTCAAATGACGTACTGTGGGGATTTCTTGGGTAATAGCCTAGAGACATTTTCCTATTCTTTCAAACTATCAGTAATTGTCTTTCTCATTTTGTTTATTTATAAACAGTGATTATGTTCAAATGCATACGTTCATTAATGAATCATCAGACGTTTTTGCAAACAAAACACAATCGTAAAGAAAAGACAAATAGTTTTTGCACTTTCAAAGGGGTATCTTTGTATTGACTTTGAATAAGTATTTTTTGTACAAAGGGGACAAACATTCTAGTAAGAGAATGCTGTCATAAAACAAGAAAAATTTATACAAAGAAAGATAGCTATGTGTAATAATCCCATGGGGTTCCCATTCTGCTATAGCCTTCATATCTCCGAATATCTTGTCTATTTGTTGCTTCGTCCAAAGATGATTAAATTGATCAGAACCTCCGAGTTTTTTAGTGGAAGTCAAAGGTTGTTCGTAAAGTGATCCGACGGGACATAGCCATACGCTTTAATTCCCTAATTTTTGCCTGGACCACCCTTTCGGGTTTTCAGTCCACCAGGAAACCCTTTTTTTGCCCAAGTCTCCCTTTCGGGTTTTCAACTTGCCGGGTGTACAGATTTTTTTTAATTTTATCCCTAATTTTTGCCCGAACCTTTTGGTTCACCGGGATGCCCCTTGTTTTGCCTATGTGTGTCAACCGAGCGGGTCTCTTATGCGTAGTATCTTTTGACTATGTCCGCATTCGCGGGGTGCGGCAGGTCGTCGCCATCCATGGTGGTCAAGATCATCGCCCCACCGGAGAATATGTTCTTGATTACAAATGGTCCTACATAGGTAGGAGACCATTTGCCCCTGGGATCACTTTGCGGCAGGATGATACGTTTGATCACTAGATCCCCAACTTGATATACTTGGCGTCTGACTTTCTTGTTGAAAGCCTTGATCATCCATTTTTGATACATCTGACCATGGAAAACAGCAGTAAGTCTCTTTTCATCAATTAAGTTCAGTTGATCAACTCGAGTCTGGATCCAATCGTTTTCATTCAATCATGCATCCTTCATAATTCTCAGTGAGGGTATCTGAACCTCAATAGGTAGAATAACCTCCATGCCGTAAACCAAAGAATAGGGTGTTGCCCCGGTTGATGTGCGAGCCGTAGTACGATACCCGTGGAGAGCAAATGGTAGCATCTCATGCCAGTCTTTGTATGTTACTGTCATATTTTGTATGATCTTTTTAATGTTTTTATTCGCAGCCTCGACAACACCATTCATCTTTGGCCGATAGGGAGAAGAATTGTGATGCTGAATCTTGAATTGCTCGCACAAGGCGGTGATCATAGTGTTGTTGAGATTTGTACCATTGTCAGTGATGATCCTTTCTGGGATACCGTATCGGAAAATAAGGTTTTGCTTGATGAAGCGAGCCACAACATTCTTGGTAACGGAGGCGAAGGAGGCTGCTTCAACCCACTTTATGAAATAATCAATGGCCACTAGGATTAAGCGGTGTCCATTGTAGGCTGTCGGCTTGATCTCTCCAATCATATCAATTCCCCACATAGCAAAGGGCCAAGGAGCCGTCAAAACATTCAGAGGAACCTGAGGTACATGCACCTTGTCAGCATAAATTTGACACTTATGACAGGTCCGAGAGTGTTGATAGCAATCTGCTTCCATGGTAGACCAATAATAGCCTGCCCGTAGGATTTTCTTCGCCATCGTATGCCCACTGGAGTGGGTGCCAAAAGTACCTTCATGTAATTCAGCCATGATCTTTTCAGCCTCAATCTTATCCACACACC
Source organism: Vicia faba (assembly GCA_948472305.1). Lineage (NCBI taxonomy): Eukaryota > Viridiplantae > Streptophyta > Magnoliopsida > Fabales > Fabaceae > Vicia > Vicia faba. The sequence continues at coordinate 1,017,550,573 of OX451740.1, forward strand.
GAAGCAGAATAGAGTCATGATTGCGTTTGTACAGGATGCCATTACTAAGGAAAAACTTAGCAGAAAATCTCTTTAAGAACTTTTTATCATTGATTGAAGCTCCTTCTGGATATTCTTGAGCCTCGAGATACCTCTTGACCTCATGAAACCAAGGCTGGTCCACTACTTCTTCAGTATTAATCTCGTGACAATGTGCTGGTTTATCCATTTGTTCGATGGTGATCTGGGGAGCCTCATTATCCCAATTAAGTTTAAACATAGATGACATTGTGGCTAGAGCGTCTGCTAGCTGATTTTCTTCTCGCGGGAAATGTTCAAAGTTAATCTTCTCAAAATGTGGTAGCAATGTCAAAACATGTTCTTTGTAAGGTATAAGATTTGGGTTCTTAGTGTCCCATTCCCCTTTGATCTGATTGATGACCAAAGTTGAATCTCCAAACACATTTAAAGCTTTGATTCCTAAATTTATGGCATCCCTGAGACCAAAGATGCATGCTTCGTACTCCGCCATGTTGTTTGTACAATTGAAGCAAAGTTTGGAAGTAAAGGGAGTATGACACCCTTCCGGAGATATGAGTACAATGCCGATACCATTACCAAGTTCATTGGATGCCCCATCAAAGAACAGGGTCCATCGGGATCCTTGTTTAGGTCCGTCATATGGCCTGATTTCTTCACAGTTGTCTAATGTCATGATGTCTTCATCCGGGAATTCAAACTTCATGGACTGATAGTCTTCTACAGCTTGATGAGCAAGGTGATCAGCTAGCACACTGCCCTTTATAGCTTTTTGGGTAGTATACTGTATGTTATATTCTGTTAGGATCATCTGCCATCTAGCTATCCTCCCAGACAGAGCAGGCTTCTCGAAGATGTATTTTATCGGATCCATCTTAGATATCAACAAGGTAGTATGAGTCAGCATATACTGTCTTAGCCGGCAAGCAGCCCAAGCCAGAGCGCAGCAAGTTTTCTCGAGCAGTGAATATCTGGTTTCACAGTCGGTAAAGTTTTTGCTTAGGTAGTAAATAGCGTGCTCTTTTCGGCCAGACTCGTCATGCTGCCCCAATACACACCCCATTGAGTTTTCTAAAACAGTTAGATACATGATCAGTGGTCTTCCCTCGACTGGTGACATCAAAACATGAGGCTCTTGTAGGTACTCTTTGATTTTGTCGAAAGCAGTTTGGCATTCATCATTCCATTTGACTACTTGATCTTTCTTCAATAGTTTGAAGATTGGCTCACAAGTAGCTGTTAGGTGAGAAATGAATTTGGAAATATAGTTCAAGCGTCCCAAGAATCCTATGACTTCCTTCTCAGTATGAGGAGCAGGAATTTCTTATATTGCTTTAACCTTGGCAGGATCGACCTCAATACCTTTGTTGCTAATGATAAAGCCTAGGAGTTTACCGGACCGTACTCTGAATGTGCACTTGTTTGGATTCAACCTTAGCTTGTATTTCTTTAGCCTCTCAAACAGCTTTTGCAAGTGATCCAAGTACTCTTCTTCTGTTTGTGATATGGATATCATATCGTCTACGTAGACCTCTATTTCATGATGTATCATGTCATGAAACAAAGCTACCATGGCGCGTTGATAGGTTGCCCCATCATTCTTCAGTCCGAATGGCATCACCTTGTAGCAGAATGTGCCCCACTGTGTGACAAATGTTGTTTTCTCCATGTCCTCAAGTGCCATTTTGATTTGGTTGTAACCTGAGAATCCGTCCATGAAGGAAAACACTTTGTGTTGGGCCGTATTGCCAACCAGGATATCGATGTGGGGGAGTGGAAAATCATCTTTAGGGCTTGCCCTATTCAAATCTCTATAGTCCACACACATTCGTACTTTGCCGTCTTTTTTAGGTACGGGAACAATGTTGGCAACCCATTAAGGATAGGAAGTGACGGCCAAGAATCCATCATTGAATTGTTTCATGACCTCCGCTTTAATCTTCTCTGACATATCAGGTCTCATGCAGCGAACTTTTTGTTTTACTAGAGGACAATCTTCTCTTGTTGGCATACGATGTACCACGATGTCCGTATCAAGTCCCAGTTTTGTACCTTAAAATTTTCCCTCTCATTTTATCAAGATTTCCCATCACAAGACTCTTTGGACTCCAGACATGATTAGGGTTTGCTCTGCTCAAGACATCTCCTTGCACTGATGACCTGAAATTAGGGTTTGAGTTTGCACTTCCAATGCTCAATGTGACTTTCATACTTCATGTTTGACTTATAAAATTCCCCATACCAAGTTTCAAGCCTTGAATCAAATTTTTGCCCAGTCAATTGGACAGTTGACCTAAAAACAGCTGTATTGGGGAAAAAGTCAACTATGACCAATTTACAGTCAAACCTCATAATGTTTGATCCACATCAACATTATAAACTCATATGAACCTTTTGATCAAGTTTGGACCACAACTCCTCAAGAAATTTGGTCAGATCATCAAAAGGGCAAAATGGTCATTTTTAGGGTTTTGACTGCAGAAGGGCAATTTCTCATTTTTCACCTAGCCAATGGCAAATTGGGTTCAAGCATGGATTTAAGGACTCAATGGCATCATCTTTACCTAATCACAAGGTTCAAAAGATCTTAAATGCATTGATTGATAGATGAATTTTCCAATCAACTGATCAAAAATCAACTGTACACTGAAAAGTCAAACTTTGACTTTTTTGGTCAAAATCAAGTACCAAGGGTCATTTTTAATCAATATGTGTCAAAACATGAAACTTTTTCATCAAGAAACCTAATTTTGGAAATTAGGGTTTAAGATTGAAAAATTTCATAACTTAGAAATTTTCTAAGTTATGAAAATTTCTTATTTTTGCCCAACTTTTTCACCATGATGCAATTGGATTCAAAGAAAACTTCAAACATGAAATTTGTAGTCCTCCACAAAATCTAAAACTTTTAATCACAAAGTTTTCCCAAAAGATTCTTGTATCTCAAGTTATAATTTTGTGAACAAGGGTCCATGAAACTTTTAACTTAGTGAAATTTTGCCCTAGTTTAGGCAGGATTTTGACCTATCTTCATGGCAATTTTTCACATAGTTCCAATTGGAATCTCAAAATGAATTTCAAATATGGATTTTAGATCATGTTACAAGATTTCAAAAATGTCTAAGAACTCTCCAAAATCATTTGTGGTTAGGGAGAATCGAAGGTTTGAAAATGGGAAATTATCACTTTTGTCCATGGCATTTTTCATGTTGATACAAGTTGCAAATTCTGTTCAACCTTGTTTGTACTTGTTTACAGGTCCTTAAACCCTCCACACTCAAATTGAATGCAAACACAATGGATTAAGGCTTTGTTCTGAGCTTTAGAAGATTACACATTGAATTAATCTATTTTTGGCAAAAAGGCAACAATGCCATTTACATAAAGCACAACTTTTGCATTTTTGTTTGTCTTGAGCATTGGACTTAATCTTTTGCAGCAAACCAATTCCATAAACTTAGGCAAAGGTACACCAACTATCAGCATTCTTGGAGCTAGCTTGTACATGCCATAGCATTGTCAAAATCACCTTTTCTTCAAAAGCAAGTCAACTTGCAAAATCACCACAACTTTGCAATCTGATATAACCAAGCCTTGGTAACATTTCAAACAAGTTTTTCACATTGCCTAAGGTCAGAAACACAAGCTAGCAAGTCATCAAACCTTCCAAAACACCAAAACACAAGTTATTGTCAAAACAGGGCAGGTTCTGCATTTTGATTTCCAAATCACAATCCACTCGTGCGTTTTGCTTGCAACCAGTTCCAATACACTCCATACAACATACCTAAGCTATCCCAACCATTCCCAAGTCACTGTAACTCTATTTACACACTTCACCATTTTCAAATTCTGACTTTGCAGGTTGAGTTCTACAAGCATATTCAAGCTATTTCAAAGCAGACTAAGCATTGGGGAATGTCCAGGGAATATCAAGCAAGCTCAAAAGTATCTCAGGCCTCACTCACAACCCCTACATTGCCATACTCGAGCTTGACTGAAACAGGTAAAGTTCAAACTTCTATCTCTCTATTTAGGAATCATTAAGCTTTGGTTTGTGAATAAAAAATGTAGTCCTCATTGCCCTTGAGCTTTACATATGCATAGAATTCATTTAAGTTAACTGAGCTGGGAGAATTTGAATGATGAACTTTTTGAAAAAACTAGGTTAGAAATTAGGGCCAGAGAAATTCTCTCTGGTCTTTGAGAGTTAGATTAAGTTTTTTACATGGTTAGAATCGTGTGATCATGCTCTATAAATTTCATGTTGCCAGAGGTTAGAGATGAAGTGAGTTGGGCTGGGTCTGGCTCTTGCTGACTATTTGCACCCTCCATTGTGCTTTCTGCACCCCCTGGCCCATTGATTTTATTTTTTTTATATTTTCCATTTCTATTTTCATTTCTGACTTTTATTACTTTTTCTAAATATAAAAAATCACAAAAAACATTTTCTTAAATTTTCACATTTTATTTTATTATTTTTATTATTTTTTGAACATGGAAATAATTTATTAATAATGATATACTTTTATTTTCTTAAAATAAATTCATAAATAATACAAAAAATATTATATATTTTTATTATTATTATTTATATACTTAAATAATATTTTTCTCACACATTTAATTTTTTAACACTCTTGTATATATTTTTATTTTATATTCTAGTACATAAACAAATAATTATAATATATATTTTCTTAAACCAAAAAATTAGGGTTTTACCCTTTTCAAAGATAATCTTTTTTATTTTATTATTTTTTTAAGACATTAAATAATTCATTTTTACATACATAAAAATAAATACAAAAATCATTTTGCATATTTATATTTAAATTGTCCATTTAAATATTTGTCAATTTATTACTTGTGCAATGAATTCAATTTGGTTGTAATAGTTTTTAGGGCTTTATTTCTTGCAATATCCCCCTTATTCAAACTTGTACCCCCTCCCCTTATCAATATTGTAATAGTCGTAGATTTACTTTCACGCACTTTATTGCTTTCAAACATGCATGATAGAAAGATTAGGGTTTGTATGCAAATATCCAAAAATCAAACAAATAGCTTGACTAATACAAGACAAAAATGCATGAAAATGACAACACAATGCACACAAGCACCCCTAGGGTTTCACCCACTTGTTGCCTTTAAAATGGCCATGATATGCATGCTTGGTATCTTGGCAAAACAAAATCAAAACAAAAGATCATAGTCCCTCGATGACACTATCTTGGTTGCCTATACAAAAATGATCTAGTCCCTCAAAAAATTGCTAAGATACTTGGCACAATTGTTATCATGGTCATACGATGACCCGCGCCTGTCCCGTTTAAAATCCAAACACAAGGTTGTTTACCAAATGCAATGGTAAAACAACAATGTCAAAGGGTTAAAAATGTGTAGGAAAGATCTTTGAGTAGGTAGGTAGATGCTCCTAGTTACTTGATCAAACTTGCAAACATCCTTGCTATTTTCAAACACACAATACAATTTCAAAACATTTCCCAAAACAAACTTTCAAACAATTGAAACATTTTTCAAAAGACAAACACCTTTGTATACATTCAAACAAGAATCATTACAAAGGTTGCCTAGACAAATGCCTCTTTTCAAAATACTTTCAAAACCACACACAAAAGCACCATTTCAATCAATTGAAAAGCAAAAGCAAGTGATCTAAAACAAGTAACTAAGAGCCCATGGAAAACCATGGATGAAAAGGGTGCTAGCACCTTCCCTTTTCATAATCTACCCCCCGAACCCAAGAAAACATCTCAAAGGTCTTTCCTGTGCTTTTTGACCTTTCCTTTGGATAAATAAAAAGTCGATGGCGACTCTTGCTAAACCGAAACATTTGCGAACACAAACGCAAAACCTCAAGTCAGTTCTCCCACCGCATCACATAACTGGCGACTCTGCTGGGGACAAAAGTTGAAAGTGGGGTTACCTTAGGGTTTAGATCACCTTTATATGGTTATCTTGTTTGCCTTGATTGCTTTACATTTGGTTCTATTGTTTGGGTTTGAATCCTCTACCCGTATTTGGGAAACATTCATAGGTAAATAACAACACGTTATGGAAACTATGCGAGGTATACCGACATGGTTGAAGCAATAGCTATATTAGTGCGACATATTTGTGGGTACCGGTAGCCTTTGAGTTAATAAAAGAGAATACGGGGCCACTGAGTGATTTCATGAAGCACTAATGGACTTTTAGAACCTTTACTTGACCAACTTGGACTTTTTTAGGGGTAGTGAGATGATCGACTTTGGTGCAGACCGAAGTTGGTAGATACTCGATACTACACTCATTAAGGGTTGTTTTCTTGGAATATTTCGGTCGCCAGTAAAGTGGCTAAACTGAAACAATGAACACAGAAAATTATCCAGTGATATTGAGCTCCTTAGAACCCGGTTACTATTTATAGGACAGGTTGAGCCAACTAAACTTCAAGAGGGTACTTACCTATGAAACCCCATGCAAGCCTGAAACTAGGATCTTGTGTGATTTGTTTGTACATATATACTTGTGCATAACATCATAACATCATGAAGCATCATATGCATCCAACTAACCATTTCAAGGATTTGGATCTTCATCTTTGTTCCTGTTTTGCAAGTAATGGAATCACTTCGCAGAAAAACAATCTAAGTATACCTTGTGAGAATTCCTCCTTAACTCAAGGAGCTTGCTTCCAAGATTCCAGAGTATTCTCCCTTCACTGAAAGACATGGTAGACTTCTCAACTTAGTCAACACCAACACTGAAGAAGATATGGTGAAAGTTCTCTTCCAGTTCTTTGACCCCTTACACCACTGCTTCACATTCCCTGATTACCATCTTGTGCCTACTTTGGAGGATTTTTCTTAACTCCTGAGGATTCCTATTCTCCATCAACTACCCTACAACGGTACGGAAAGAGATCCAAAGCCTGAAGATGTTGCTCAAGCCCTACACTTGCAACCATCTGATGTCAAGGGACATTGAGAAACCAGAAGTGGTGTCAAGGGTTTCTTGGAAAAGTTTCTGTTTGAGATAGCTCAAGAATGCTGGAATTCCTTGGACCTATAAGCCTTTGAGGAGATTGTGGCTCTTCTCATCTATGGGGTGGTCTTGTTCCCAAACCCTGACCAACTTATAGATGTGAATGCTGTCAAGATTTTCATGTCCCGGAATCCTGTGCCTACTTTACTTGGGGATATCCTCCACTCATTTCACACTCGAACAATGAGGAAAAGTGGTGTTCTCATGTGCTGTAATCCTCTTCTAGCAAGGTGATTTATTTCTCACCTTCCCCAATCAGTCTTGAAGAATGAGCAAGGCTTGAGGTGGTCACAACGATTGATGACTCTTACACATTCAGGTGTTCATTGGTGTTCTCGATCCAGAGAAAATGTTATCATCATTGATCGTTGTGGGGAATTTCCTAATTCCCCTCTATTAGGCATTAGGGGAGGCATTACCTATAACCCTTGCTTGGCTCTGAGACAGTTTGGGTATGCCCGAAAGGATGGCCCTCATGACATGCTGATTCCAGAATTGGTTTTTGACTTCGACAACGACGATCAAGGACTTCGACAAAGGTTTATCCGAGCTTGGAGAATGCCCAACAAAGTGGACAGTAAGACCTTGGGACACAAGAATTCCATCCCCCTTGAGCCTTACCTCAAGTGGGTACTAACTCGCACCCAAAGTCTTATGATGCCTTACCCCTACATTCTTCCTGTGATCAAAGAGCCTGTTATGGAAGGAGAGGTTCCATACATGCTCCTACATCCTGACATGCCAATATCATTAGAAGATTTGCAAAGGAGTTAGATACAACTCAAGGGAGAATGCGATACTTTTGAAGCTCAATTCTACGCCAGTGAGAAGAAGGTTTTGGAACTTACTTGCCAACTTCACGAAGAGCAGACTCTCAACACCTACATATCACCAAAAAGGATGCGCAACGTCTTTTTACATTAGAATTTTGTATTATTATTTTGCCCATGGGGAATTTATGTACTAACAAATTCTATCTTATTAATATGACGTGTGTTATTTTTGTTTACAACGAATTTGAATTTCTGAATCCTTGAATGCATTACATGAATACATCTCATTCATCATATGCAAAGGAGGTCTTCACACCAGGTTTCCTTATCTCTCTGCTGTTTATTTCAGCAAGATGGATATAGAGCAGACGGTCAAAGACTTACAAGCACAAAATTCACAGTTCCAACAACTACTCATGACCTTGGCTAGGGGTCAGGAGGATCTCAAAACTCTACTGGAAAAGGAAAAGGAGAAGAAGAAAAAGAAAAGAGTTGGTGTGGCTACTCTGGGTAGAAGATTTGAAGGTCAAGCTAGAAGGGTCCTGGATTTCCCCTCAACATCTGATGAAGGGGTAGGAAAGGGTAAAGGAACCGCAGTGCAATCTGAGTCTAAGGAAGAAGAAGAAGACAATTAAGATTATTCTGAGCAGCAGTACCCTCCTGCAGATGACAAGTACAAGAATCTGGAAGAGCGTTTGGCAGCTATGGGGTTACAAAGAGTGCCTGGGCTGGACTTTGAAGAGCTAGGGTTGGTATCTGGCATTGTTATTCCCCCTAAGTTTAAGGTACCTATATTTTCTAAGTACGATGGTTTGTCTTGTCCAAAGATGCATCTACGGTCTTACGCCAGAAAAATTCAACCGCATTCTTCTGATAAAGACCTGTGGGTTCATTTCTTCCAGGACAGTCTTTCGGGGACGTAGTTAGATTGGTTCTACCAGCTAGAGATGTTTGATGTGCACAACTGGGAGTATTTGGCTGCGACCTTTTATAGACAATATCAATATAATGCGGATTTAGCACCAACCCGTACTTAATTACAGAGTACGGGTATGGTATCAAATGAATGTTTCAAAGAGTATGCCCAGAAATAGAGAGACTTGGCAGGACGAGTACAACCACCTCTATCTGAGAGGGAGCTGGTAGATATTTTCTTGGGTACACTGTCGGGCCCCTTTTTCAGTCACCTGATTGGAAGTTCGTCTGTGGGGTTCACCGAGTTAATTCTGACTGGTGAAAGAGTTGAAGCCGGAATCAAGAGCGGAAAAATTCAAAAGGATGCATCTGCTTCCGCTGCCATCAAAAAGACCTTTCCAACAAAGAAAGAAGTCTCAGCTGTCTACTCCCAAAGAAGTCAAGGAAGAGTTGAGCGCCGTCCAGCAGTGGGGGCTGTAATGATTCAAAAGTCTGCAATTGATCAACCTAGAAGCAATCAACCCAGAACCAACCAAGCAAGGGTGGAAAGGCCTGCACGGCAATTCACCCGGATCAATATGACACCTGCTCAGGTTCTCCCTCATCTTTTGAAGTTAAACCTTGCAAGTTTGAAAGAAGCTCCGAAGAATCTGAATACATCTTCTCCTTACTACCATTCAAATGCAAAGTGTGCTTATCATTCAGACAGCCTGGGGCATGACACCAACAATTGTTGGGCCCTTAAAAATAAAATTCATGATTTAATAGATGCTAAAGAAGTTGAATTCGACGCCCCTGAAAAGCCTAACGTGATCTCTTCTCCAATGCCAAAACATGGTCACAATGCCCATGCTATTGAAGAAGACCTTTTTGTTGCTGCTATTGATGATTTGATGACTCCGCTACCGATAATCAAGTTGAATTTGCTGAGGGCTGGGATTTTCCCAGGTTGTAAAGAAGATTGCTGCCTTTGTTCATCCTTACCAACCGACTGTCCGTTGTTGAAGTTAGGCATCCAACGCCTAATGGATAATCAAGAGATCCTTTTTGAGAAAACTCCTATTATACCGACTCCTGTCAATGATGTTTCGATAATTACCATATCCGCCAATCTTTACAAGGTCTCCAAAAGACCTGTTAAGATTACATCCGATCCGAAGATTGTACCTTTGAAGATAACCATGTCGGGGCCTATCCCGTACAAGTCCAACAAATCAATACCGTGGAACTATGGGGGAGAGATCTTTTACCACTGTATTAAACAAATTGAATCAACTGAAGAAAGTTATGATGAAGAGACTTCCGACATTGGAAACATTGCTGGAACGAGTAAAATCACCCGCAGTGGAAGAATTTTCTCTCCGGAGATTACGCCGCCAAAGGCAATCTTCAGACCCTCAGCCGCTCCTAAGGTTACTCCTACACCGGTCAACATATCTGCGAGAACTCCAGTTATTGAAGAAGTTTTGACTCCCGTGGTAGTCCCCTCTGTTGTTGCTGATGATAGAGGGAAAGGGATCCAAGAAGAGCCTGTCAGGACGAGGGCTCAGCCGTTGATCATCCCTGAAACCTCTCAAAAAGAAATGGAAGAGATTTTGAAAATAATCAAGAAAAGCGATTATAATGTTGTTGAGCAATTGGGGAAAACCCCCTCAAAAATCTCTATGCTGGCCTTACTGCTTTGTTCAGAAGCTCATGCCAAAGCTTTGATCAGGTTCTTGAAGACGGCCCATGTTCCCCAGGAAACCTCAGCGGACCAGTTCTAGGAATGTGTAGCTAGCCTAACAGTAGACAATGGTCTAGGGTTCTCCGATGTTGATCTAACAATCAAAGGGAGAAAACATAATGATGCTTTGCATGTCTCGGTGGAATGCAGAGGGACTACTCTGGCATACGTTCTGGTAGACACTGGTTCTTCACTGAATGTCCTACCAAAGAAGGCATTGGATAGGCTAGATTGTGAAGGTATAACTTTGAAGCCCAGCAACATCATTGTCAGAGCCTTTGATGGTTCTAAACGGATGGTCCACGGGGAGGTGGACATCCCGATTAAAGTGGGAACTGAAACCTTCAACTCCACATTCTATGTCATGGACATCCGTCCCTCCTATTCTTGCTTGCTGGGAAGACCCTGAATTCATCATGCTGGAGCCGTTACTTCAACCCTGCATCAGAAGCTCAAGTACGCTATCCAGGGGAAAATTGTGACAGTTCACGGTGAAGAGGAATACATGATAAGCCATCTTAATTCTTTCCGCTATGTGGAATTGGATGGCGAATTCATCGAAACCCCCTTTCAACACTTTGAGCAAGTTTCTGAAGAGATTGCGGCAACCAAGACAGTTGCTTCTGTACCCATGATTACCCGACCTCCGCCTAGGATGTCGTCACTCAAAGATGCAAAGGCTGTGATTGAAGAAGGAGGAAGCACAATCTGGGGGCAACTTCCCGATTTTCCTTTCAAGTCTGATAAATTCGGCTTGGGTTTCATTGCTTCTGCTCAAAAGGCTGTGCGTCGCTTCCGGGCTGGAGGGCCACCAGTTAAGATCACCCATCATGGAGTCAGTGCTTTGGAGGATGGTGAAGAGGAGAGCAACCTAGAAGACTGGATTTTCCCTACCATTGAAGGAGGACTATGCAATTGGGAGGCAAAGGATTTTGTTCCCATTACTTTCATCAATCAGTAATTTATCTTTCAAACATTTCTGTTGGTTTGTAATAATTCTTAAACAATTTGTACACTTTTAACCTTGTTCCTTACCCGAGGTACATAGGTCCATTTGTAAGGGTTTGATTTTTCATCTTCATATGCCATTTTAATGAATCATGGACGTTTTCACATATAAACTTTTGTGTTAATTTTCTTTCTTTTTACTTTTCATTTGTTTAAAGGTGGCTATCCCTTACACACACCCACACTCACCAATGCAGGTACCCATCCATTCCGGATTCCATGGGTAACAATTCTGCTATGGCCTTCAGTGACTCTGAAGATCTGGCCAATCATGCCGAATACGAAGGTGATGAAGACTGTGAAGTGCCTGGAGAATTGGCTAGACTGCTACAACAAGAAGAAAGGGCTATTCTACCACACGAGGAGTTGTTAGAGACGATCAACTTGGGTACAGAGGAAGACAAAAAAGAAATTAGAGTGGGTGCCAACCTAGAGCCAAGTGTCAAGGAGCGCTTAGTCCAGCTGTTGAATGAATATGTTGAGATCTTCGCCTGGTCTTATGAAGACATGTCGGGACTTGATACAAATATTGTGGTTCACCGTCTACCTACAAGAGAAGATTGTCCACCAATTAAACAGAAAGTCCACCAATTGAGGCCCGATATGTCTGAAAAGATCAAAGCTGAAGTGATGAAGCAGTTCAATGCTGGCTTTCTCGCAGTTACTTCCTATCCATAATGGGTTGCTAACATCGTGCCCGTGCCTAAGAAGGACGTCAAAGTCAGAATGTGCGTGGATTACAGAGACTTAAACAGGGCTAGCCCTAAAGATGACTTTCCACTACCGCACATTGACATCTTGGTTGACAATACAGCTCAGCACAAGGTATTTTCTTTCATGGACAGATTTTCAGGTTACAACCAGATCAAAATGGCACCTGAAGACATGGAGAAAACTACTTTTGTTACACAGTGGGGTACATTCTGCTACAAAGTGATGCCATTCGGACTGAAGAATGCTGGGGCAACCTATCAACGCGCCATGGTGGCTTTGTTTCATGATATGATACATCATGAGATAGAGGTTTATGTAGAAGACATGATAGCCCGTTCACAAACTGAAGAAGAACACCTCGGCCATCTGCAAAAGCTGTTTGTTAGGTTGAAAGATTACAAGCTCAGACTAAACCCTAACAAGTGCACTTTCGGAGTCAGGTCCGGTAAACTCTTGGGTTTCATTGTCAGTAACAAAGGCATCGAGGTTGATCCTGCCAAAGTCAAAGCTATACAAGAAATGCCTGCCCCTTGCAATGAGAAGGAGGTCAGAGGTTTCTTGGGACGCCTAAACTACATTGCAAGGTTCATTTCTCACCTAACATCTACCTGTGAACCCATCTTCAAGCTGTTGAAGAAAGATCAGGTGGTTAAATGGAATGATGACTGTTAAGTTTCTTTCGATAGAATCAAGGAGTATTTGCTAGAACCTCCTATCTTGATGCCTCCCGTCGAAGGAAGGCCGCTAATCATGTATCTGACCGTCTTGGAGAATTCAATGGGGTGCGTACTGGGCCAACATGACGAGTCTGGCCGAAAAGAGCATGCCATTTATTACCTTAACAAAAAGTTTACCGACTGTGAGACCCGATACTCACTGCTCGAGAAAACTTGCTGCGCTTTGGTATGGGCTACTCGCCGGCTAAGGCAGTACATGTTGACTCATGCCACTTTGCTGATCTCTAAGATGGATCCGATCAAGTACATCTTTGAAAAGCCTGCTTTATCTGGAAGAATCGCTAGGTGGCAGATGATCCTCACAGAGTACGACATACAGTACACAACCCAAAAATCTATAAAGGGGAGTGTGCTAGCCAATCATCTGGCCCATCAAGCTGTCGAAGATTACCAATCCATGAGGTTCAACTTCCCCGACGAGGATATCATGACTTTGAGCAACATTGAAGAAAACAGACCGTATGACGGACCTGAACAAGGATCCCGATGGACCCTATACTTTGATGGTGCCTCCAACGCACTTGGCAACGGTATCGGCGCGATACTTATTTCTCCAGAAGGTTGCCATACACCTTTCACTGCCAGACTCTGCTTCAGCTGCACCAACAACATGGCCGAGTATGAAGCTTGTATCTTTGGTATCAAGGCTGCCATTGACTTGGGAATCAAATCTTTGATTGTATTTGGGGACTCGGCTTTGGTTATCATTCCAATCAAAGGAGAGTGGGATACTAAACATCCAAACCTCATCCCTTACAAAGAACATGTCTTGACATTGTTACCACATTTCGAGCAGATTACCTTCGAGCACTTCCCGCGAGAAGAAAATCAGCTAGCGGATGCTCTAGCTACAATGTCATCCATGTTTAAGCTTAACTGGGATAATGAGGCTCCCTAAATCACCATTGAACGGATGGACGGACCTGCACATTGTCACGAGATTAATACCGAGGAAGTAGTGGACCGACCATGGTTTCATGATGTCAAAAGGTATCTCGAGACACAAGAATACCCTGAAGGAGCTTCAGTCAATGATAAAAAGTTCTTGAGGAGATTCTCTGCCAAGTTCTTCTTGAGAAATGGTATCCTATACAAGCACAATCATGATTGCATTCTGCTCCGTTGTGTGGACAAAGTTGAAGCTGAGCAGATTATGGCTGAACTGCACAATGGTACCTTTGGTACCCATTCAAGCGGATATACAATGGCTAAGAAGATTCTACGGGCAAGCTATTACTGGTCTACTATGGAAGCTAAATGTCATCAACATTCCCGAACATGCCATAAATGTCAAATCTACACTGACAAGGTACATATACCTCCAGTTCCTCTCAATGTCTTAGCAGCTCCTTGGCCATTCTCTATGTGGGGAATCAACATGATTGGAGAGATCAAGCCTACAACATCCAATGGACACTGCTTTATCCTGGTGGCCATTGACTACTTTACCAAGTGGGTCAAAGCAGCTTCCTTCGCCTCCGTTACAAAGAATGTTGTTGCTCGCTTCATCAAGAAGAACCTCATTTGCTGGTACGACATCCCTGACAGGATCATCACCGACAACGGTACAAACCTGAACAACACTATGATCACTGCCTTGTGCGAGCAGTTCCAGATTCAACATCACAATTCATCTCCCTATCGACCGAAGATGAACAGTGTTGTCGAAGCTGCGAACAAAAATATCAAGAAGATCATACAAAAGATGACAGTCACCTACAAGGACTGGCATGAGATGTTACCGTTTGCTCTGCACGGGTACCGTACCACGGCACACACATCAACTAGGGAAACACCCTATTCTTTGGTATACGGCATGGAAGTTGTTTTAACTATCGAGGTTCAGATTCCCTCCTTGAGAATCATGAAAGATGCTGGTTTGAGTGAAGACGGTTAGATTCAGACCCGGCTTGATCAACTTAACTTGATTGACGAAAAGTGACTTACTGCTGTTTGCCATGGTCAAGCGTATCAAAAATGGATGATCAAGGCATTCAACAAGAAAGTCAGGCGCCAGGTATATCAAGTCGGGGACCTTGTAATCAAGTGGATCATCTTGACGCAAAGTGATCCCAGGGGAAAATGGACTCCTACTTACGAAGGACCATTTGTGATCAAAATCATCTTTTCTGGTGGGGCAATGATCCTGACCACCATGGACGGCGACGACCTACCGCACCCTGCAAACGCAGACATAGTCAAAAGATACTACTTATAAATGACCCGGCAGGTTGAAAACTCGAAAGGGCTACTTGGGCTAAAATGGGCATCCCGGTGAATCGAAAACCCAAAAGGGCGGTTCAGGCAAAAATTAGGGATAAATAAAAAAATCTGTACACCCGGCAAGTTGAAAACCTGAAAGGGCGACTTGGGAAAAAAAGGGTTTCCCGGTGGACTGAAAACCCGAAAGGGCGGTCCAGGCAAAAGTTAGGGAATTAAAGCGTATGACTATGTCTCGTCAGATCACTTTAAGGACAATCTCTTCACATACAAGCTCCAGTCTTCTGATCAGTTCAATCATCTTCAAACGAAGCAACGAATGGACAAGATACTCAGAGTTACGAAGGCTATAGCAGAATGGGAACCCCATGGAATTTTTACACATAGCCATCTTTCTTTGTATAAATTTTTCTCAATTTTTATGACAACATTCTCTTACTAGGATGTCTGTCTCCTTTGTACAAAATACTTACACAAAGTTAATACAAAGATACTTCAAAGTGCAGAAAACTATTTGTCTTTTTCTCTTTAAACTTGTGTTTTATTTGAAAACGTCCAATGGTTTATTAAATGAGCATATGCATTTGAATATTAATCACTGTTTACAAATAAACGAAATGTGAAAGAACAATTACTGACAGGTTGAAGGGATAGGAAAACGTCTTTAGGCTATTCCAAGAGAAATCCCCTGCAGCACATCATCTAGATCCTCAGCGGAGCTAAAACCCTTAAAATACATATCCCCAGCGGAATTAAATTTCAAAATCCCCGCCAGAGTTAAACTTCAAACTCCCCAATCCCCAGCGGAGTTACATTTTCAAACCTTTAATTCTCACTAGAGTCCAAACTTCAAACTCCCAATCCCCAACGGAGCAAGATTTTGGATCATAAATCCCCAGCAAAGATGAAACCTGCTTCCCCAACGGAGTCCAATTTCCAACTATCAACCCACAGCGGGAAACCATTCAGTTTTCCCTAGATTCCCCAACAAGTTGTCTTAAAATTTGAGAATTAACCAGATAGCAGTTAACTTTTATCCCCAACCAGGATAATTCCCCAGTAGAGTGGCATACAACCCAAACTCCTGAACTTCTTCCAAACAGGAATAAGCCTTTTCCCCAGAGTCCTGATACCCTCCAGAAGGATAGCTACTCCCCAGCAGTACAGCTATTCCCCACAGAAATTGTCAAAATTTTTGATAATCCCCGCAAGTTGCCGAGGATTTTCTATCCCTAATAGTGGTCTAAGGATTTCTCATCCTCAGCAATCAAAGATTTTGAATCTCCAACAGCGGTCCATGATTTATTTTCCCCGACAGTAGTCAAGATTTTATTATCTCTAGCTATCAAGGATTTACTTTCCCCAGCAAGACAATTAATCAGCTTACATGCGCATACATTACACATCTCATTGCATCATACATTTCATGCAACATAACTTTGTGTTTCAGCTAACATTTTACCCTTTTCAGGATAAGATTAAAAGCTATCTTTAACAAATATTCAAAGATTTCAGATACAGTACAGATACACTCCAAGACTTGGAAGTCATTCTACTACTCATTCAAATATCTTATTCAGATACAGTATGGATACACCCCAGACACGGAGGTCATTCTATTACTCATTCAGAATTTCGAGTCAAGATACAATTCAGATACGCTCCAAACACGGATACCATTCTGTCACTCATTTAGACTTCAACAATCAGATACATATTAGATACGCTCCAGACAAAGAAGCTATTCTATTTCTCATTCAGATTCAACTGTCAATTTCAAGTTCAGATACACTCCAGACACGGAAGTCATTCTGTTACTTATTCAGATCCCAGTTACAGTTCAGATACACCCCAGGCACGAAAGTCATTATGCTACTCATACAGATATCAACCTCAGATACAGTCCAGATACGCTCCAGACACGGTAGCCATTCTGTCACTCATTCAAACCTATTCCCCAGCCCAAAGATGCTCTAGACACGGATGTCATTCTGTCGCTTATTCAGATTTCAGAATCAGATACAATACAACTACACTCCAGACGCGGCAGTCATTCTGTTATTCATTCAAATTCAAATACAATTACAGCTCGGATACGCTCCAGACACGGACGCCATTCCCTTGCTCATACAGATCCAATCTCCAGATACAACTGAGATACGTTCCAGATACGGATACCATTCTGATGTTCATTCTCCTGATTTTCAACAAACATTCTTGGATGGCATCTTTAAGCCCATCTCTAGCAGGATTCTACCATCTTCAAATGGCATCTTTAAGCCCATTCCCTAAACTACATTTTGACGAGTGCAAATTTACGGGCACTTTAGTGTCCAATCATCTTTTACCTTCGAGTCACGAAAAGCAAACTCGCCAATCTAACTCTTCAGGTTCAAGAAGATTGAACAGGGGCAGCTGTTGTACCCCAAAATTTTCCCTCTCATTTTATCAAGATTTCCCCTCACACGACTCTTTGGACTCCAAACATGATTAGGGTTTGCTCTGCTCAAGACATCTCCTTGCACTGATGACCTGAAATTAGGGTTTGAGTTTGCACAGGGATTTTTGGACTTCCAATGCTCAATGTGACTTTCATACTTCATGTTTGACTTATAAAATTGACCATACCAAGTTTCAAGCCTTGAATCAAATTTTTGCCCAGTGAATTGGACAGTTGACCTAAAAATCAACTGTATTGGGGAAAAAGTCAACTGTGGCCAATTTACAGTCAAACCTCATAATTTTTGATCCACATCAACATTATAAACTCATATGAACCTTTTGATCAAGTTTGAACCACAACTCCTCAAGAAATTTGGTCAGATCATCAAAAGGGCAAAATGGTCATTTTTAGGGTTTTGACTGCAGAAGGGCAATTTATGATTTTTCACCTAGACAATGGCAAATTGGGTTCAAGAATGGATTCAAGGACTCAATGGAATCATCTTGACCTAATCACAAGGTTCAAAAGATCTCAAATGCATTTATTGACAGATGAATTTTCCAATCAATTGATCAAAAATCAACTGTACACTGAAAAGTCAAACTTTGACTTTTTTGGTCAAAATCAAGTTCCAAGGGTCATTTTTCATCAAGATGTGTAAAAACATGAAACTTGTTCATCAAGAAACCTAATTTTTGAAATTAGGGTTTAAGATTGAAAAATTTCATAACTTAGAAATTTTCTAAGTTATGAAAATTTCTTATTTTTTCCCAACTTTGCCCAACATTTTCACCATGATGCAATTGGATTCAAAGAAAACTTCCAACATGAAAGTTGTAGTTCTTCACAAAATCTACAACTTTGAATCACAAAGTTTTCCCAAAAGATACTTGGATATCAAGTTATGATTTTGGGAACAAGGGTCCATGAAACTTTTAACTTAGTGAAAATTTGCCCTAGTTTAGGCAGGATTTTTACCTATCTTCATGGCAATTTACACATAGTTCCAATTTGAATATCAAAATTAATTTCAAATATGGATTTTAGAGAATGTTACAAGATTTCCAAAATGTCTAATAACTCTCCAAAATCATTTGTGGTTAGGGAGAATCAAAGGTTTGAAAATGGGAAATTATCACTTTTGTCCATGGCATTTTTCATGTTGATACAAGTTACAAATTCTGTCCAACCTTGTTTGTACTTGTTTACAGGTCCTTAAACCCTTCCACACTCAAAAATTGAATGCAAACACAATAGATTAAGGCTTTTTTCTGAGCTTTAGAAGATTACACATTGAATTAATCCATTTTTGGCAAAAAGGCAACAATGCCATTTACATAAAGCACAACTTTTGCATTTTTGTTTGTCTTGAGCATTGGACTTAATCTTTTGCAGAAAACCAACTCCATAAACTTAGGCAAAGGTACACCAACTATCAGCATGCTTGGAGCTAGCTTGTACAGGCCATAGCATTGTCAAAATCACCTTTTCTTCAAAAGCAAGTCCTCTTGCAAAATCACCACAACTTTGCAATTTGATATAACCAAGCCTTGGTAACATTTCAAACAAGTTTTTCACATTGCCTAAGGTTAGAAACACGATCTAGCAAGTCATCAAACCTTCCAAAACACCAAAACACAAGTTCTTGTCAAAACAGGGCAGGTTCTGCATTTTGATTTCCAAATCACAATCCACTCGTGCGTTTTGCTTGCAACCAGTTCCAATACACTCCATACAACATACCTAAGCTATCCCAACCATTCCCAAGTCACTGTAACTCTATTTACGCACTTCACCATTTTCAAATTCTGATTTTGCAGGTTGAGTTCTACAAGCCTATTCAAGATATTTCAAAGCAGGCTAAGCATTGGGGAAGGTCCAGGGAACATCAAGCAAGCTCAAAAGTATCTCAGGCCTCACTCACAACCCCTACATTGCCATACTCGAGCTTGACTGAAATAGGTAAAGTTCAAACTTCTATCTCTCTATTTAGGAATCATTAGGCTTAGGTTTGTGAATAAAAAATGTAGTCCTCATTGCCCTTGAGCTGTACATATGCATATAATTCATTTAAGTTAACTGAGCTGGGAGAATTTGAATGATGAACTTTCTGAAAAAATAGGTTAGAAATTAGGGCCAGAGAAATTCTCTCTGGTCTTTGAGAGTTAGATTAAGTTTTTTACATGGTTAGAATCGTGTGATCATGCTCTATAACTTTCATGTTGCAAGTTTTTGTTTTTGAGTACGTATGCAGGATTTTCAGGTTTGAACAAGGCGCGCGTTTTTTGTTTGTTCAGAGGTTAGAGATGAAGTGAGTTGGGTTGGGCCTCGCTCTTGCTGACTATTTGCACCCTCCATTGTGCTTTCTGCACCCCCTTGGCCCATTGATTTTATTTTTTTATATTTTCCATTTCTATTTTCATTTCTGACTTTTATTATTTTTTCTAAATATAAAAAATCATAAAAAACATTTTCTTAAATTTTCACATTTTATTTTATTATTTTTATTATTTTTTGGACATAGAAATAATTTATTAATAATGATATACTTTTATTTTCTTAAAATAAATTCATAAATAATACAAAAAATATTATATATTTTTATTATTATTATTTATATACTTAAATAATATTTTTCTCACACATTTAATTTTTTAACACTCTTGTATATATTTTTATTTTATATTCTAGTACATAAACAAATAATTATAATATATATATTTTCTTAAACCAAAAAATTAGGGTTTTATCCTTTTCAAAGATAATCTTTTTTATTTTCTTATTTTTTTAAGACATTAAATAATTCATTTTTACATACATAAAAATAAATACAAAAATCATTTTGCATATTTATATTTAAATTGTCCATTTAAATATTTGTCAATTTATTACTTGTGCAATGAATTCAATTTGGTTGTAATAGTTTTTAGGGCTTTATTTCTTGCAATATCCCCCTTATTCAAACTTGTACCCCCTCCCCTTATCAATATTGTAATAGTCGTAGATTTACTTTCACGCACTTTATTACTTTCAAACATGCATGATAGAAAGATTAGGGTTTGTATGCAAATATCCAAAAATCAAACAAATAGCTTGACTAATACAAGACAAAAATGCATGAAAATGACAACACAATGCACACAAGCACCCCTAGGGTTTCACCCACTTGTTGCCTTTAAAATGGCTATGGTATGCATGCTAGGTATCTTGGCAAAACAAAATCAAAACAAAAGATCATAGTCCCTCGATGACGCTATCTTGGTTTCCTATACAAAAATGATCTAGTCCCTCAAAAACTTGCTAAGATACTTGGCACAATTGCTATCATGGTCATACGATGACCCGCACCTGTCCCGTTTAACATCCAAACACAAGGTTGTTTACCAAATGCAATGGTAAAACAACAATGTCAAAGGGTTAAAAATGTGTAGGAAAGATCTTTGAGTAGGTAGGTAGATGCTCCTAGTTACTTGATCAAACTTGCAAACATCCTTGCTATTTTCAAACACACAATACAATTTCAAAAAATTTCCCAAAACAAACTTTCAAACAATTGAAACATTTTTCAAAATACAAACACCTTTGTATACATTCAAACAAGAATCATTACAAAGGTTGCCTAGACAAAGGCCTCTTTTCAAAATACTTTCAAAACCACTCACAAAAGCACCATTTCAAACAATTGAAAAGCAAAAGCAAGTGATATAAAACAAGTAACTAAGAGCCCATGGAAAACCATGGATGAAAAGGGTGCTAGCACCTTCTCTTTTCATAATCTACCCCCGAACTCAAGAAAACATCTCAAAGGTCTTTCCTGTGCTTTTTGACCTTTCCTTTGGATAAATAAAAAGTCGGTGGCGACTCTTGCTAAACCGAAACATTTGCGAATACAAACGCAAAACCTCAAGCCATTTCTCCCACCGCATCACACTCGGCATATCTTCATATGACCAAACAAAGATCTCAACATAATCCTGCAACAGCTGAATCAAATGCTCCTTGACACTGGGCTCCAGATTGGCACCCACTTCGACCTCTTTTTTATCCTCCTTGATACCCAAGTTGATTGTATCCACAGGTTCCTCGTGAGGCTGAATAACTCTTTCCTCTTGTTGTAGTAGTCTGGCCAGTTCCCATGGTACTTCACAATCTTCCTCACCTTCGTCTACGGCTTGGTAGATTAGATCCTCAGAGTCACAAAAGGCCATAGCAGTATCGTTACCCATGGGATCCGGAATGGAGGGGTACCTTCATTTGTGAGTGTGGGTATGTGTAAGGGTATAGCCATCCTTAAAAATAAAATGTAAAAGAAAAACAATGAGCACAAAAGTTTGTATGTGAAAAACGTCCATGATTCATTGAATGTCATATGAAGATGAAATAAAAAACCCTTAAAAATGGACCATTATGCCTCGGGAAAGACACAAGGTTTTAAATGTGTGAATTGTTTGTGAATATTACAAGTCCAATATAAATGTAAAGATAAATTACTGAGGGAAGAAAGTTATTGGGACAAAGTCTCTGGCTTCCCAATTGTGAAGTCCTCCATTGACAGTAGGAAATATCTAATCCTCTAAGCTGCAATCCTCTTCACCATCTTCTACCACATTGACCTCTGGGTTGCTAATCTTCAAGGGTGGCCCTCCAGCACGGGCACGGTGTACAGCCTTATGAGCACTTGAAGTGAACCCTAGACCAAACTTGTTAAATTTATATAGAATATCCGAAAGTTGCCCCCAGATGGTGAATCCTACTTCCTCTACTACTGCTTTGGCGTCCTTTAGAGATGACATCCGGAGTGGAGGTCTTGTAATCTTGGGAATCTGGGACACCGTCTTGGTTACTGCTACCTCTTGGGGGACCTCTTCGAAATGTTGAAAAGGAGTTTCAATGAACTCGCCGTCTAATGTTACATACCGAAAAGAATTTAGGTGGCTAATAATATACTCTTCCTCTATGTGGAGAATGATAATCTTTCCCTGGACCGAATATTTCAGCATCTGGTGCAGTGTAGAGGTGACAACCCCAACATTATGGATCCACGGCCGTCCTAGCAGACATGAGTAAGAGGGGCGGATGTCCATTACATAGAAGGTTGAGTTGAAAGTTTGAGTCCCAACCTTTATGGGGATATCCACCTCCCCGTGCACCATCCTCTTTGAGCCATCAAATTCCCTTACGACTATGTTACTGGGTTTCAACGTCAGTCCTTCATAGTCCAGTCTATCGAGAGCTTTCTACGGTAAAACATTCAAAGATGAGCCAGTGTCCACCAAGACATGGGCCAGAGTTGTGCCTCTACATTCCACAGAGACAAGCAGTGCCTCGTTGTGCTTTCTTCCTCTTGATGTCAGATCAGCATCCGAGAAGCCTAGGCCGTTATCCGTCATCAAACTGGCCACACAATCTTGAAATTAGTCAGCAAACGTCTCTTGAGGCACATGGGCTGTCTTTAGGAACTTCACTAGGGCTTTCGCATGTTCCTTGGAACACAGTAACAATGCCAACATGGAAATTTTGGAGGGAGTTTTCCCCAACTATTCAACTACGTCGTAGTCGCTCCTCTGTATTATTCTCAGGATCTCTTCCATTTCTTTCTTGGAGGTTTCAGGGATAGTCAGTGGTTGAGCCTTCATCCGGACAGGCTCTACTTGAATACTTTTTCCTCGAGTTTCAGCAACAGGAGTGTTGGTAGGAATGACAGCAGAAGTTGTATCGTCTTCGTCAATAGGAGCACTTGCAGATATGATTATTGGTACGGGGGCAACCTTTGGAGCAGCCACGGGTCCAAAAATTGCCTTTGGGGGGGCAATTTCTGGAGAGAATATTCTACCGCTTCAGGTAATCTTACTGGTTCTAGCAATATTTCTAATGTCGGAGTCTTCCTCTTTGGAGTTTATCTCCTCGGCGGCCAGCCCATCTTGTTTGATGCCATGGTAGTAGATGTCCCCACCATAATTCCACGGCATAATTTTGTCTGATTCATACGGGACTGGCCCAGGCATTGTGATTATAAGAGGAGTATTTTTTGGAACCGATGTAAATCTAACGGGTCTTTTGGGGACCCTGGAAGAATTGGCGAAGATGGTGATGATTGAAACGTCTTCAACAAGAATAGGTGAAACAGGAGTACTTTCAAACAGAATCTCTTTGTTGTCTATCAAGCGTTGAATGCCTGTTTTCAACAAAGGGCAAACAGTTGGTGAGGATAAGCAAAGATGGCAGTCTTCATTACAACCCGGGAATACACCGACTTTCAACAAGTTTATCTTAATGATTGGGAGTGGAGTCAAAAGTTCATCAATTATGGTAACAAACAAATCTTCTTCAATAGCATTGGTGTGGTGACCATGTCTAGGCATAGGAGCAGAAATGACATTTGGCTTCTCGGGCGCATCAAACTCAATCTCTTTTGCCTCTATAAGGTCTTGAATTTTGTTTTTCAAGGCCCAACAGTTGTTAGTGTCGTGACCCGGACTTTCTAAATGATATGTGCAACAGGCATTTGGGTGATAATGAGGGGACGCTGTGTTGGGGTTTTTGGGAGCTTCTTTCAAAGTTTCCAAATTGGATTTTAAAAGGTGCGGTAAAACCTGGGCTAGAGTCATATTGATTCTGGTGAATTTTCGGACTGGCCTCTCCACCCTCGGTTGATTACTTATTGGTTGATCAGATGTAGGCTTTGGGATCATAATAGCCCCTACCATTGGTCGACGTTTGGCTCTCCCTTGGTTCCTTTGTGGATAAACAACAAATACCTCCTTCTTACCAATGAAGGGGTTCCTCACAGCTGTAGAGGCAGATGAATCCTTCTGAATCTTTCCACTTTTTATACCAGCTTCCACCCTCTCTCCGGTCAGTATTAACTCAGTAAATCCTGCAGATGAGCTTCCAATTAAATGGTTTAAGAAAGGGCCCGATAGAGTGCCTAAGAACATGTCCACCAATTCCCTTTCAGACAGAGGGGGTTGCACTCTCCCAGCTAGATCTCTCCATTTCTGTGTGTAATCCTTGAAACCCTCATTGGAAGCCATAACCATACTCTGAAGTTGAGTACGGGTAGGCGCCAAATCAGCATTATATTGGTATTGCTTATAGAAAGCTGCGGAAAGATCTTCCCAGTTGTGGACGTTGGCCCTTTCCAGTTGGTAAAACCAATCAAGTTGTGTTCCAGATAGACTATCTTGGAAAAAATGCACCCACAAGTCTTTATCGGCAGAGTGCGGCTGGATCTTTCTCACATATGATCGGAGATGCATCTTAGGACATGACGCCCCATCATATTTTGCAAACAAAGGCACTTTGAATTTCGGAGGAATCACAATCCCCGACACTAGTCCCAATTCTTCAAAGTCTAGACCTGGCACCTTTTGTATTTCCATAACGCTTAAATGCTCTTCAAGATGTCTGTACTTATCATCAGCTGGAGGATACTGGTCCTCAGAGTAGTCTTCCTCTTATTCCTCCTCTTCAGATTCTGACAGAACCGCTGTTTCCTTTCCTTTCCCCTCTCCTTCACCAGATGTTGTTGCGAAATTCAAGGTTCTTCTAGTTTGTCCCTGAAACCTTCTCCCCATGTTTAAAACCCCGGTGGCTTTCTTTGTTTTCTTTTTCTTTCTTCAGCTAACAGAGTCTTCAACTCTTCTTTCCCCTTGGCTAGGGTTATGAGAAATTATTGAAACGACGTGTTTTGAGTTTGGAGATCTTTGACTGTCTGTTCGAGATCCATCTTACTGAAATAAACAGTAGAGAGATGAGGAAACTCGTTGCAAAAGACCTGTTTATGTTATGATGAATGATATGTGCATATGCAATGTTTTCAAGGATTTCAAAGATTCAAGTTCGTTTTAGACAAAAAGGAAACACATGTTATATTAATAAGATAAAGTTTGAGTACATCAATGCCCCTTGGGCAAAATAATACAAAACTCTAAGATAAAAAAGTAGTGCGCATCCTCTTTGGTTCTATGTAGGCGTTTAGAGTCTGCTCCTCATGAAGTAGCCTAGTGAGTTCCAAAACCTTCTTCTTGCTTGCGTAGAATTGGGCTTCGAAAGTATCTCGCTCTCCTTTGAGCTGTATCCAATCTCTTTGTAAGTCTTCAAGAGATGTGGGCATGTTAGGGTGTAGGATAGTGTATGGAACTTCTCCCTCCTTAACAGGCTCAATGATCACCGGAAGGATGGAAGAATAAGGCATCATAAGACTTTGAGCGCGGGTTCATACCCATTTGAGGTAATGCTCAAGAAGGATGGAATTCTTGTGTCCTAAAGTCTTGCTATCCACCTTGTTTAGCATCCTCCAAGCTCGGATGAATCTCTGGCGAAGACCTTGACCGTCATTGTCATAGTCAAATACCAAACCTTGAATCAGCATCTCGTGCGGGCCATCCCTTCGAGCATAACCAAACTATCTTAGAGCTAAGCATGGGTTATAGGTGATGCCTCCCATAATTCCAAGTAGAGGGACATTAGGTAATTCCCCACAATGGTCAACAATGATAACATTCTCTTTGGATCGAGAGCACCAATGAATATCTGAATGTTTGAGCGTCATTAAGCTTTGTGACCACCTAGAACCTTGCCCATTCTTTAAGACTGATTGGGGAAGATGAGAAATAAACCATCTTTCCAGGAGAGGAGTGCAACACATAAGGACACCTATTTTCCTCATTGTGCGAGTGTGAAAAGAGTGTAGGATATCCCCTAGCAACGTAGGCACCGGATTGCATGACATGAAGATTTTGACGGTGCTCACATCTATGAGTTGGTCAGGATTTGGAAACAAGACCATCCCATAGATGAGGAGAGCCACAATTTCCTCAAAGGCTTGCAGGTACAAGGAATTCCAACAGCTTTGGGCTTTCTCAAACATGAACTTTGCTAGGAAACTTTTGACACCACTCCTTGTTTCCCAATGAGTTGTGACATTAGATGAGTGCAAGTGTAGAGCTTGAACAATCTCTTCTGGCTTTGGATCTCTTTCCGTACCGTTGAAAGGTAGTTGATTGGGAATGGGAATCCTCAAGATTTGGGAGAATTCTTCCAAAGTAGGCACAAGCTGATAGTCGGGAAATGTGAAGCAATGGTGCAAATGATCAAAGAACTGAAAGAGCACCTTCATCATATCCTCATATGTGCTAGAGGTGACCAAGTTGAGTAGACGACCATGTCTCTCGGTGAATGGAGAGTTCTTCGGGATCCTTTAAGCTAGCTCCTTAAGTTGTAGAGGAATTCTTACAAGGTTGACTTGGATAATTTTCCTGCAAAGTGAATCCATATCCTACAAAACAAGAACAAAGATGAATCTACAAAATCCTTGAAATGGTTAGTGATGTATATGATGTTCATGATGTCCATGATGTTATGTACAAGTATACATATACAAGCAAAGCAAACAAGTTCTTAGTTTAGGCTTGCATGGGGTTTTATAGGTAAGTACCCTCTTGAAGTTTAGTTGGCTTAAACCTGTCCTAGTAATAGTAACTGGGTTTTAAGGAGCTCAATATCACCGGATTGTTTCCTTGGTCATTGTTTCAGCTCAAGCCTCTTTACTGGCGACCGAAATATCCCAAGAAACCAACCCTCAATGAGTGTAGTATCGAGTATCTACCAACTTCGGACTGCACCAAAGCCGGTCATCTCACTACATCCTAAAGGCCAAGTTGGTCAAGTAAAAGGTTCTAGAAGTTCATTAGTGCTTCATGACATCACTCAACGGCCCCGTATTCTCTTTGATTGACTCAAAGGCTACCGGTACCCACAAATATGTCGCACTAACATAGCTATTGCTTAGACCATGTCGGTATACCCCGCGCAGTTTCCACAACGTATTGCTATTTACCTATAATGTATCCCAAATCCGGGTAGAGGATTTCAAACCCAAACAAAGAACCATAATGTAAAGAATACAATTCAAACAATGTAAGAAAATAAATGTGATCTAGCCCTAAGGTAACCCCACTTTTATAAAAATCCCCAGCAGAGTCGCTAGTTCTGTGATGCGGTGGGAGAACTGACTTGAGGGTTTTGTGTTTTATCGTAAATGTTGCGGTTAGCAAGAGTCGTCACTGACTTTTCTTTTATCTAAAAGGAAAGGTGAAAAAGCACAGGAAAGACCTTTGAGATTATTTCTTGAGTTCGGGGGGTAGATTATGAAAAGGGAAGGTATTAGCACCCTTTTCATCCATGGTTTTCCATGGGCTCTTAGTTACTTGCTAGATCACTTGCCTTTGGTTTTGAAATTGTGCTTTGTGTGGTTTTGAAAGTATTTTGTAAAAGAGGCCATTATTTAGGCAATCTTTATAATGATTCTCGTTCGTAAGAATGTATACAAAGATGTCTGTCTTTTTGAAAATGCTTTCAATGTTTGTAACATATTTGGAAATGTGTGTGTTTGTTTTTGAAAATAGCAAGGATAGTTGTTTGAAATGGAGCAAGTAACTAGAAGTAATCTACATACTCAAATTGTCTTTCTTGTTCATTTTCTTTTCTTTTGATATTTTTGTCTTACCATTGATTTGGTAAGCAACCCTATCTTTGGATGTAAACGGGACGAGCGTGGGTCATCGTATAACCATGATTAGCAATGTTGTAAAGTATCTTAGCATTTTTGAGGGGCTAAGGTCATTTTGTAAGGCAACTTAGAATAGCGTCATCGAGGGACTATGATCTTACATTTGTTTGTTTTGCCAAGATACTTCGCTTGCGTAATATGGCTATTTTTTGTATAAGGCAACCAAATGGAGAAACCCTAAGGGTGCTTGTGTGTAAGTGTGTTATTTTCATGCTTGATTTTGTCTTGGATTAGGGTTTTCTATTTAATTTGTTTTGATCTTGCCATACAAACCCTAATTACTAGCATGGTATATAAAAGCGTAAATTACGTAATTTAAAGATTACTACGCTATTACAACATTTTATGGGCGGGGGGAATACAAATTGTGAATGGGGATTTGCAATAATGTAAATCTAATTAAGCTATTACAACCAAATCTAATTTGTACAAATATTTGAATAAACAATATACAATATAATTTAAATATGCAATGTTATGTATATGCAAGGAAAATAAATTGTTTTTATTTTTTATATACAAAAGAATTTTGACCTAATCCTAATATCCTAAGAAAAGGAAATTAATTCTTGAAAAATGGTTAACCCTAATTTCTAATTTAAAAGAAAATAAAGTTCCTTAAGTATTATTTTTTGTGTATTTTTTTGTCTTAAAATATAATAGATAATATTTTGAAAATATTTGGTTTTTTTATATATTAAAAAAAATATTTACAAGTATGAAAGAAAAGGAATAAAACATACTTAAGTTTACTTAATTTTAAAATTTTGTTTAAGAAAAAATAATTAGTATATAGTTAAAATAAAATATAGTTTTTATGTGGAGATAAAATAAAATAAATCAAAACGCAATATTTATCATATTTATATTTTTCATGATTTTTATGTGTTAAAGAAAATATTTAATAAAACAAAAATGAAAATAAAACAAATAAATAAAATGTATGGGCCAGGGGGTATCCTGAGTAAACATGATGTAAGCATCAGAAAAAAAATATAAAGCCCAACAGTTGAGCCCACGCTGCAAAAATGAAAGAAATGGCCAAAAATGAGAAAATATGCAAAAAGGCAGGCACCAAGGCTCGAACTCATGACCTTGGCATTCTCAGCGCACTGCCTTACCATTGGGGTGGCTGTACATCTGTTAGTTTAAATGAAATAAAATATACATAACACAAAACCACTCCTAGCCCTGTACTTCATGTTCTTCCTCAAGCTAGCCAGAACCCCTGTATCTTTCTCATTTCTCCATGAAAATGGAAACTTCCAACATGAAAATGATAGTACTCATTCCCATGATTTCAACCATGTAAATCATGTAAGCTAACAATCAAAGATCAAAACGAATTTTAAAGGCCCTAATTTTAAACCTAATTTTTACAAAAATTTGAACTCTAAAATTCTCTATACACAATGAATATAAATGAATTTTATGAACATGGTTGGTTTCAGCACAAGAATATCTACATTTTATCTTCACAATAAATGACCAATAGATGCCTGTATGAAGAGATAGAAGTTGGAATTCTTACCTCTTTCAGCTGAGATCGTGAATGGAGTTTGAGTGAGATTTATGAAGGCCTGAAGATTCCTTTAGCTTTCCTGAACCTCCCTGAGTGTGTTCCAATCCTTACCTTGCTTTGAAAGTGCCTGAATCTATCTATCCAAGTTAATCGACAAGCTTGAAAAACAAAAATGGCAGATGAAGAAGGAGGAGTTACAGTACAGGGATGATGGTCTGGAACACTTAGATATGAGGTAGGTAAAGTGTTTGGATGATTAAAACTTGAAACGCACGAGTGGATTTGTGGATTGCTATGCTATGCTCAAACTGCAAGTTTTTTGACAGGTTTTTGGTGATAGGGAGTTTTGGAGTGTTTTAGGCCTTTAGCAATTGTGTTCTAAGTTTTAATGTGTTTGTGTATTAGTATAGAGAAGGTTTCTCCCCCACTCCTCAACAGATTTCTGAGTTGTGTCCTTTTTGCACTCTTATTTGCTTTTTAAGAAAGGTGAAGAGACCACTCCTTACATGCTTGTACATGCCTGCTTGGAGTTGGTACAAGATCTAGACAACTTTATTTTGGTTTATAGGACTTGTGTGTGCAGAGAAAACAGGTCCAATGTTCAAGAAGTGAAAAGTTGCAAAAGTTAAGCTTTTCCAAAATGGCAATGGCAACTTTGTGCCATTTATGGAATTAAAGCTTGGACAAAGACTCTTGTGCTTGGATTAAGGCTTTGTCAACTGAGTAAGCATTAAACTATGAAGTGAGAAACAAGTTTGAGGCCTGTAAAGCATGGATTAGGCAGCATAGGTTCAGATTTTAATTTTGTTCTTCATGGAATGGCTTGAAATCAAAGTGAGAAATTGCCAACTTCATCTCTTCGATTCTCCCTACTAAAAAATGATCTCAAGGAGTTCTAGGACATTTTGGAAAGATTGCAATGTGATCTATAACTCATATTTGAAATGCATTTCAAGATTCCTTTTGGAACTTGGTGAAAAATTGCCATGAAGTTAGGTCAAAAACCTGCCTAAATTAGGGCAAAATTTCACTAAGTTATCTTAGTTCATGAGCATGTATTCACAAAATTATATCTTGAGATCCAAGCATATTTAGGGAAAAATGTGTGAAGCAAAGTTATATATTTCATGGAGGTCTATAACTTTCATGTTTGGAACTTTCTTTGAATCATCTTTTATCATGGTGAAAAAATGGCTTAAAGTTGAGAAAAAATAAGAAATTTTCTATACTTAGAAAAATTTCTAAGTTAAGAAAAATTTCAAATTTCAAAATCAATTCTTCAATCTTTGGTTTCTTGATGAACAAGTTTCACATTTTGACATGTTTTGATTAATTATGATCCTTGGCATTTGATTTTGACCAAAAAGTCAAAGTTTGACTTTTCAGTATACAGTTGACTTTTGATCAGTTGACTGCAAATTTGATCTGTCAATCCAATGGATTTGCAATACTTTGAACCATGTTATTAGGTCATGATGATACAATTTAACCCTTGAAATCATGATTCAAATCAATTGGTCATTTTCTAGGTTAAAAATCAGAAATTGTCCTTTCTCAGTCAAAACCCTAATTTTGACCATTTTGCCCTTTTTGATGATTTGATCGAATTTCTTGAGGAGTTGTGGTCCAAACTTGATCAAATGATACATATGAGTCTAAAATGTTGATGTGGATCGAAAATTATGAAGTTTAACTGTAAATTGTCCATGGTTGACTTTTTTTCCAATACAATTGATTTTTAGGTCAACTGTCCAATTGACTGATCAAAAATGTGATTCAAGGCTTGAAACTTGTCATGAGTAATCTTAGGGGTCCATAATGATGTTTGAAAGTCATATGAAGCATTGATAGTCAAAATTTTTTTAGGAAAACTCAAACCCTAATTTTGGGTCATCAGTGTAAGATGAGAGGTCTTGAGCTGGTCAAACCTTAATCCAGTCTTGAGCCTAAGGAGATGTTATGAGAAAATCTTGATAAATGAGAGGGAAAATTTTGGGGTACAACACCCATGGTTTCAAGTGAAGGCTTTAAGGACTACACGCAAAAATTGAGGGACTTAGCAGGAAGAGTCCAACCTCCCTTATCTGAAAGAGATTTAGTAGACATGTTGGGCACCTTGTCCGGTCCTTTCTTCAATCACTTAATCGGGAGTTCATCGGCAGGTTTTACCGAATTGATATTGGTCGGAGAAAGGGTGGAAGTTGGGATAAAGAATGGGAAAATTCAAAAAGATGCATCCTCCGTTGCTGTAAGAAAACCATTCTATGAAAAAAAGAAGTTGTTGCTATATATCCTCAGAGAAATCAAGATAGGGATGAACGTCGTCCAATGGTGGGGGCTGTCATGATTCCTAAACCTGCGCCTGCTCAGCAAAGAAGAAACTAACCAAGAAAAAAAAGACCAGTCAGGCAGTTCACCCGAATTAATATGACACAATCTCAAGTATTTCCGCATTTGTTAAGATCCAATGTAGTGACTTTGAAAGAAGCTCCAAAGAATCCTAAAAAAACCTCTCCTCATTATCATCCTAATGCCCGTTGTGCATACCATTCTGAGAGTCCCGACCATGACACTAACAACTATTGGGCTCTGAAAAATAAGGTACAAGACCTTCTTGAAGCCAAAGAGATTGAATTCGATGCGCCAGAGATTCCCAATGTTATCACTGTCCCTATGCCCAAGCACGACCGTGATGTCAATGTCGTTGAGGAAGATATGTTTGTTACTTTGGTTGATGAACTTGTAACCCCACTCATGACTATCAAAAAGAATTTGTTGAATGCCGGTGTATTCCCGGGTTGTGATGAAAGCTGTCATTTCTGTCTATCCACACCAACCAGTTGTCCTTTGTTAAAAGCCGGCGTTCATTGCCTAATAGATAACAAGGATATTTTGTTCGAGAAGACTTCTATTCCAACTGTTTCTTAGAGTGATGTTTCCATTGTGACCATTTCCGCCAATTCTTCTAGGGTCTCCACCAAAAGACCCGTTAGAATTACATCAGTTCCTAAAGTAGCTCCATTGATAATTATAATTCTTGGACCAATCCCGTATTCATCATACAAAACCGTCCCTTGGAATTTTGAAGGGGGTGTCTACTATCACAGTATCAAGCAAGATTGGCCAGTTGCTAAAAATTCAAGTTCTGAGAAAGTTGACTTCGATATCAGTAACATTGCAGGGACTAGTAAGATAACCCGAAGTGGAAGGGTATTCTCTCCAGAAATTTCTCCTCCAAAAGTTATTCCCAGACCTGTAATCATTCTTGTTGTTGTTGCTCCTCCAAAGGCTATCACTAGTCCTACAATCATCTCTGCTAATATTCCTATTGACAAAACTACTTCAGTCCCTGTTATCAACCCTACTGACATTCCTACTGACGATTCGACCGAGACTCGAGGCAAAGGTATTCTGGTTGAGCCTGTCCGGATGAAGGCACAATCAGTAGCTATCCCTGAGGCCTCCCGAAAGGATATGAAGGAGATTCTAAAGATTATAAAAAGAAGCAACTACAACGTAGTCGAACAACTAGGGACTCCATCAAAAATTTCCATGCTGGGTTTATTGTTATGTTTCGAGGCTCATGCAAAGGCTTTGGTAAAGTTCCTTAAAACTACCCATGTACCCCATGAAACATCTTCCGATCAGTTCCAAGACTGTGTAGCCAGCTTGACTGCAGATAATGGTTTAGGTTTTTCGGATGCTGATTTAACACCAAGGGGGGAGGAAGCATAACGAGGCATTACATGTCTCAGTCGAGTGCAGGGGCACAACCTTGGCTCATGTCTTGGTGGATACCGGTTCGTCTCTGAATGTGTTGCCTAAAAAGGATCTTGATAGGCTTGACTGTGAAGGATTGACCTTGAAACCTAGCAAAATAATAGTGAGGGCCTTCAACGACTCAAAAAGGATGGGGCATGGGGAAGTGGACATCCCCATAAAAGTTGGAACCCAAACATTTGATTTAACTTTTTATGTAATGGATATTTTTCCTTCATATTCCTGCTTGTTAGGCCGATTGTGGATCCACAATGCTGGTGCCGCTACCTCCACATTGCATCAAATGCTAAAATATCCAATTCAGGGGAAAATCATCACTGTTCATGGAGAAGAAGAGTATGTGGTTAGTCATCTAAATTCCT
This sequence comes from Vicia faba, assembly GCA_948472305.1. NCBI lineage: Eukaryota > Viridiplantae > Streptophyta > Magnoliopsida > Fabales > Fabaceae > Vicia > Vicia faba. Next base: position 1,017,584,414 of record OX451740.1, read on the forward strand.
TCAGATATGTGGAATTAGATGGTGAATTTATTGAAACTCCATTCCAACATTTTGAAGAAGTCCCGCAAGATGTGGCAGTAACCAAGGCTGTTTCTCGAGTCCTGAAGATTACAAGGCCTCCGCTCAAGATGTCATCTTTAAAGGATGCCAAGGCAATGATAAAAGAAGGTGGGTGCATTATTTGGGGCCAACTCCCAGATATCCCATACAAATCTAACAAATTTGGTTTGGGTTTCACTTCAGGTGCCGAGAAAGATGTACGCCGCACTCGTGCCGGAGGACCACCCTTGAAGATCAGAAACCACCAAGTCAGCACCGTGGAAGATGATGAAGACAACTATGATCTGGAGGATTGGATTTTCCCAAATGTCAGTGGAGGGCTCAGCAACTGGGAGGCTAGAGATTTCTTCCCAATCACTTTTATCCAACAGTAATTTGTCTTTAAATTTTGTCGGACCTGTAATATTAAAACAATTCAGGCTCTTAAAACCTTGTCCCTTACCCGAGGCACAATGGTCCATTTGTAAGGGTTATTATCTCATTTCCATATGACATCAATGAATCATGGAAGTTTTTGCATACCAACTTTGTGCTTATTGTTTTTCTTTTTACATTTTCATTTCTTTCAAAGACAGCTATACTCTTACACACACTCACATTCAAAATGTAGATCTACATCCATTCGGGATCCCATGGGTAACGATTCTGCTATGGCCTTCTGTGACTCTGAAAATCTAATCTACCAAGTCGAAGACGGAGATGAGGAAGATTGTGAAGTTCCAGGGGAACTCGCTAGGTTACTACAACAAGAAGAGAGGACCATACAGCCCCACGAAGAACCAGTGGACACAATTAACCTAGGTACCGAAGAAGACAAGAGAGAAGTCAAGGTGGGTGCCAATCTGGAACCCAGTGTCAAGGAGCGTATGATTCAGTTGCTATATGATTATGTTAAGGTATTTTCCTAGTCGTACAAAGATATTCCAAGACTTGATGCAAATATCGTAGTACATCGTCTACCTACAAAAGAAGATTGTCCTCTGGTAAAACAAAAAGTTCGTCGTATGAGGCCAGACATGTCAGAGAAGATCAAAGTTGAAGTCATGAAACAATTCAACACCGGATTCTTGGCCGTCACCTCTTATCCATAATGGGTCGCCAATGTTGTTCCCGTGCCCAAAAAGGACGGAAAAGTACGAATGTGCATGGACTACAGATATTTGAATAGGGAAAGCCCTAAGGATGATTTCCTGCTTCCCCATATTGATATTCTAGTTGACAATACGGCACAACACAAAGTGTTTTCCTTCATGGACAGTTTCTCAGGCTACAACCAAATCAAGATGGCGCCTGAAGACATGGAGAAAACAACCTTTGTCACACAGTGGGGAACATTCCGCTATAAGGTTGTGCCATTCGGGCTGAAGAATGCTGGGGAAACCTATCAGCATGCCATGGTAGCTCTATTTCATGACATGATACATCACGAAATAGAGGTCTATATGGACGACATGATAGCCATATCTCAAACAGAAGAAGAGCACCTTGATCATTTGCAGAAACTCTTTGAGAGACTAAAGAAATATAAGCCAAGGTTGAACCCAAATAAATGCACGTTTGGAGTGAGGTCTGGTAAACTCCTAGGCTTTGTCGTCAGAGGTAAAGGTATTGAGGTAGATCCTGCCAAGGTGAAAGAGATACAAGAGATGCCTGCTCCTCGTACTGAGAAGGAAGTCAGAGGATTCTTGGGACGTCTAAACTACATTGCCAGATTCATTTCTCACCTGACAGCTACTTATGAACTAATCTTCAAATTAATGAAGAAAGATCAAGTAGTCAAATGGAATGATGAGTGCCAAACTGCTTTCGACAAGATCAAAGAGTACCTGCAAGAGCCTTCTGTTTTGATGCCACCAGTCGAGGGAAGACCATTGATCATGTATCTAACCGTTTTGGAAAATTCAATGGGGTGTGTGTTGGGGCAGCATGACGAGTCTGGCCGAAAAGAGCATGTTATTTATTACCTGAGCAAAAAGTTTACCGACTGTGAAACAAGATATTCACTGCTCGAGAAAATTTGCTGCGCTCTGGCATGGGCTGCTCGCCGGCTAAAATAGTATATGCTGACCCATTCTACCTTATTGATATCTAAAATGGATCCAATAAAATACATCTTCGAGAAGCCTGCCCTCTCTGGGAGAATAGCGAGATAGCAGATGATCCTGAGGGAATATGACATCCAGTACACTACCCAAAAATCTATAAAGGGCAGTGTACTAACTCATCACCTTGCTCACCAAGCTGTGGATGACTACCAGTCCATGAAATTTGAATTCCCAAATGAAGACATCATGATGGTAAACAACCGTGAAGAATTCAGGCCATATGACGGACCTGAACAAGGATCCCGATGGACCCTGGTCTTTGATGGGGCATCCAACGCACTCGACAATGGCATTGGTGTTGTACTTATATCCACCAAAGGATGTCATACTCCCTTTACTGCAAGACTCTGCTTCAATTGTACAAACAACATGGCGGAATATGAAGCGTGCATTTTTGGTCTCAAGGCTGCTATAGATTTGGGGATAAAATCTTTAAGTGTGTTCAGAGATTCATCCTTGGTCATCAGTCAGATCAAAGGAGAATGGGACACTAAGCACCCAAACCTCATCCCCTACAAAAAACATGTGTTAACATTAATCCCATATTTTTAGAAGATTGCCTTCAAGCGTTTCCTGTGAGAAGAAAATCAACTAACGGACACGCTAGCCACAATGTCATCCATGTTTAAAACTCAAATGGGATAACGAGGCTCCCCAAATCACCATTGAACGGATGAATGAACCAGCTCACTGTCACGAGATTAATACTGAAGAAGTAGTGGACCAGCCTTGGTTCCACGAAGTCAAAAGGTATCTTGAGGCTCAAGAATATCCGGAAGGAGCTTCAGTCAATGATAAGAAGTTCTTAAGGAAATTCTATGCTAAGTTCATCCTTAATAATGGCATTCTTTACAAACGCAACCATGACTCTGTGTTACTCTGTTGCATAGACAAGGTTGAGGCAGAAAAGATCACGGCTGATCTACATGAAGGCACTTTTGGCACCCATTCCAGTGGGCATACGATGGCAAAGAAAATCCTACGAGCAGGTTATTACTGGTCTACCATGGAAGCATATTGCTATCAACACTCTCGAACCTGCCACAAGTGTCAGATTTATGCTGACAAGGTGCATATATCTCTGGTTCCTTTAAATGTATTGACGGCTCCTTGGCCCTTTGCTATGTGGGGCATCGATATGATTGGGGAAATCAAACCAACGACCTCTAATGGACACCGCTTCATCTTAGTGGCCATTGATTATTTTACAAAATGGGTTGAGGCAGCTTCCTTCGCTTCTGTTACCAAGAATGTTGTCACCCGGTTCATTAAACAAAATCTCATCTGCCGGTATGGTATCCCAGAGAGAATCATCACAGACAATGGTATGAATCTAAACAATACTATGATCACCGCCCTGTGCGAGAAATTCAAGATCCAACACCATAATTCTTCCCCTTACCGGCCAAAGATGGATGGTGCTGTCGAAGCCGCAAATAAGAATATCAAAAAGATCATATAGAAAATGATAGTCACGTACAAAGACTGACATGAGATGCTACCATTCGCTCTCCACGGGTATCGTACCATGACACGCACATCAACCGGGGAAACACCCTACTCTCTGGTGTACGACATGGAGGATGTCTTACCTATTGAGGTCCAGATTCCCTCTCTGAGAATCATGAAGGATGCAGGGCTGAACGAAAATGATTGGATCCAGACTCGACTTGATCAACTAAACTTGATTGATGAGAAAAGGGTTACTGCTATCTGTCATGGTCAAATGTATCAAAAACGGATGATCAAGGCTTTCAACAAAAAGGTCAGACGACAAGTGTATCAAGTTGGGGATCTGGTGATCAAGCGCATCATACTGCCGCAAGGTGATCCCAGGGGAAAATGGGCTCCTACATACGAAGGACATTTGTAATCAAAAGCATATTCTCTGGTGGAGCAATGATCTTAACCACCATGAATGGCGACGACCTGCCACACCCTGTGAACACGGACATAGTCAAAAGATGCTACGCATAAAGAGACCCACTAGGTTGTCACACCTAGGCAAAATAAGGGCATCCCGGTGAACCAAAAGGTTCGGGAAAAAATTAGGGATAAAACAAAAAAATTTGTACACCCGGCAAGTTGAAAACTCGAAAGTGCGACTTGGGCAAAAAGGGTATCCTTGTGGAATGAAAACCCGAAAGGGCGGTCCAGGCAAAAGTTAGGGAATTAAAGCGTATGACTATGTCCCATTGGATCACCTTACAGACAACCTTTGGTTTCTACTGATGAGCTCAACGGTTCTGATCAATTCAATCAGCCTCGGACAAGGCAATAAATAAACAAGATGCTCAGAGACACGAAGGCTATAGCGGAATGGGAACCCCATGGGATTATTGCACATAGCTATCTTTTCTTTGCATAAAATTTCATTTTTTACGACGACATTCTCTTACTAGAATGTTTGTCTCATTGTACAAAAATACTTACTCAAAGTCAATACAAATATCTCTCTTTGAAAGTGCAAAACTATCTGTTTTTCTTTACTCTTGTGTTTTGTTTGCAAAAACGTCCAATGATTTATTTTTGAACATATGCATTTGAACGTAATTACCGTTTACAAAATAAAAAGACAAACACTAATGGCTTTAAGAAATAGGGAAATATCTCTAAGCTATTTCCATAAAATCCCCCATAGTGTGCAGTTTAATCCCCAGCGGAACAAAACTTCCAGTTATCACTCCCTGGTAGAAGTCACTAAATTTCTCGGGATTCCCCAATAGAATTTCATAAGCAATACACGGCGTTTCCCTTACAACATAGTTTATTTCTCTAAGCAGAAACTCATCAACACTTGAACTTCACAAACATGAAGACTTACACTCTATATTCCCAGCAGCAGTCAGGGATTTATTTTCCCTAATCCAACAACATTACAACAGATTGGCTCACATACACATAAGTCGCATCCATATATCATAAACATCAATGATACAAATGCATATATCACAATCTCATTGTACCATGCATTTCATACATCATGACATTGCATATAACTAACATTTACCCTTTGTAGGATAAGGTTAATCAATGACTATCATCAACAAATCAGAGATTAATACCTGAAATAGGCCAAGGACAATTGGCTATACGACCAGATGAACTCTCAGATACAGTTCAAATATGCTCCATATACGGATGCCATCCTGATAGTCATTCAGATTTAGCTTTCAGATACAGTACAGATATGCTCCAGATACGGATGCCATCCTGATACTAATTCAGATTTAACTTTCAGATACACTCCAGATACGGATGCCATCCTGATACTCATTCAGATTCAGCTTTCAGATACAGTTCAGATACGCTCCAGATACGGATGCCATCCTGATAATCATTCTGATTCAGCTTTCAGATACAGTTCAGATACGCTCTAGATATGGATGCCATCCTGATACTCATTTAGATTCAACTTTCAGATACAGTTCAGATATGCTCCAGATACGGATGCCATCCTGATACTCATTCAGATTCAGCTTTCAGATATAGTTCAGATACACTCCAGATACGGATGCCATCCTGATACACATTCAGATTTAGCTTTCAGATATAGTTCAGATACGCTCCAGATATGGATGCCATGCTGATACTCATTCAGATTCAGCTTTCAGATACAGTTCAGATACGCTCCAGATACGGATGCCATCCTGATACTCATTCAGATTCAAATTTCAGATACATTTCATATACGCTCCAGATACGGATTTCATCCTGATACTCATTCAGATTCAGCTTTTAGATACAGTTCAAATATGCTCCAGATACGGATGTCATCCTGATACTCATTCAGATTCAGCTTTCAGATACAGTTCAGATACACTCTAAATACGGATGCCATCCTAATACTCATTCAGATTCAGTTTTCATATACACTTCAGATATGCTCTAGATACGGATGCCATCCTGATACTCATTCCAATTCAGCTTTCAGATAAAGTTCAGATATGCTCCGGATAGGGATGCCATCCTGATACTCATTCAGATCCAGGCTTTCCTTTCGAAGTAACCCTGCTATCCAGGTTCCTTCTCCCTTATCTCCAGACAATAGTTTACAACCCTATAAGATCTGGACCCGACCAGATACAGTCAATTTCGCATTTCCCCAGTTGAAGTCAAACTTAGACCTGGTCTGATTTCTTTCAACAATCACCTTCGAATGACATCTTTAAGCCCATTTCCAATAACTTTCCGTCATCTCTCTAAATGGCACCTTTAAGCCCATTTCCAACAACTTTCTGTTATCTCTCTAAATGGCATCTTTAAGCCTATTCCTTACACAATGAACCAACATATCACCGAGTGAAAATTTCTGGGCACTCTAGTGTTCAATCATCTTCCACTTTCAAGCTAAGAATGACAAACATGCCAATCTCACTTTTTAAGTTTAAGAAGATTTAACAGCGGCAGCTGTTGTACCCCAAAATTTTCCCTCTCAAATTTTATTCAAGATACTATCCTAGGTCTTCTCGAATACTCAATTTGGCTCAGAAGTTTGATTAGACAGATTCTCTTCCTAGGCAGTAAGTCAATGATTAGGATTTGACATTTCTCAAAGAAAATTGATTCTTCAAGGGTTCGAATGGTCTTCATAGATCTTCATGTCTCGTCAAGGATGTTCATGCCGAGTTTCGAACCTCGCATCACAAGTTTTCTCAGCCAACAATTCAAACGACTGAAAATGACTCCATTAACCCAAAAGCTGACCTTTTGCGAGACCAAGTTCAAGAGACTGTAACTTCTTGATTATTCGATATTTTTGAGCGGTTCTTCTTGTGTATGACTCTCCCCGATGTTATCTCCAATTAATCTTCACAAATCAAAAGTTGATTACGTGTAGAAGATCACCAAATTCGAATGCGTTAAAAGTCACTTCATGGATTTTGACCTAATCGTAAATAACTGTCTCCTGATTTCTAAGAATTATGATTTACTCAAATTACGAGGTCTTGAGACAATAATTTCTGCATATGGTCATAAGTGATGTTACACACGAGCTTATCTTCAAAGATCGAAAGAAAATTACGTTGGGAAGACTTTGAAAGTTATTGAATCGTCACAAGTCACTTGTTTGATTTCAAGTGTTCTTAATCATCATTGTTTTTGAAATTTGTTAAGGTTGATGATTGTTCTCAAAGCATGATTATTTAGCAGTGAAGTTTCGTTTTTTATCAAGCATGGAGTGCAAGTTTCATTTTGAATGCAAATTTGGTGTGGACAAGAGGTGAAGATTAAGACTGTCATTTAGATGGCCATGAATTTGGGTTTGAGTTAACCAAGTTAGAATTGAATTCTTAAACATTTATTTTGTTTAGAAATTTGATTGGAGTATAAGGCGCATTAGTTATTTGATCATTTTGTGATTGCTTGAAATCCAAGTTATCAAACCAAGATGTTTTAATCCAAAACGTTCAATTGAGAATTGCAAAGTTTAAGTAAATTCAAGTTTTGTACAATAAATTTCATTACACCAAATTTATTCAAGGCTTTGTATTCATTACATTACAAATGAAATAAATTACAAGTTTTTTTTTTGTTTTGTTTACAAAGAATCACAAATTTTTTTCTACAAAGAGAGAACTTTTATTTTGTTTCTTCAAGTCTCCATTACTTCATATTCAAGTAATCCTCAATTGCCATCCACGCCTCATGTTCATGAAACCAAGAAGAGAAAGTTAGCAATTCAAGCAAAATGATGTGTAAAGAAGAGAAAAAGAATTCATCATTAGGGTTTGTATATGGAATCAGATTTAAAGTTTGTTTTGTTTTAATCATAGCCCATCTTCTCCTATTTTGGAAATCACAAGGATTGGGCCTTGGTTCACAAATAGGGAAAAAAATTTGCAAACACTTTTTACTGCCAAAATATTTGAGCTGCTACACAAAACAGACTGTAATGCAAAACCAGCAAACAGAGCAAGCATAGAAATAGTAGCTAATGTAACAACAATAGTAGGCTGCTATACAAGAAGTACAAGGTAAAAGCAAGTCCAGCAAGCAAGAAAAACAAAGGCATGATGCTGAAAAATATAGCATGCAAGTCAAAGTTGCCAAAGTTGCCAAGGCAAGGTTGTCCAAAGCATGCAGCAAATAAGACAATGGATCAAACAAACAACAAAATATATGAACTGAACAGTAGGCCAAGCCTGTAACATAAAGCAAGTAGTAGGCAGCAGATAAAAACAAGCAAAACACAACCCAATGGCTAAAACTGTCCAGCAACAGCAAAATAGTCAGCAGTATTTCATTCAAAAATAGCAAGCTTGCTCAACAAACAAGCACATCATCATTTTCCTGAAATCATACAAACCCTTCAGAAATCTTGAAGTAAAAGCAAAGTGGCTTTACATCATCATTGAAAGAGAAAGAGGAAAAGAGACAGGTTTAGAGGGATATCACCTAAACCAAAACTGCCCATAAAACTGTCAAAGGCAGCATGCACAACCTGCTGCATTTTCTGTTCAAACAGTCCAAGTACAAGAGTCCACAGGCTGCTATACCTCAGTCCAAAACCTGCACAAATTTGCACCAAAATAGACATGCCTTAAACTGCACTCAAAATGCAGCAAGTCAGCATTCCAAAACAGTCTAAAATTCTGCACCCAAAGGCCACAAGGTCAGTTAACCAAAAGTGTTCAAAATTATCTAATTTCCCCCCCAAAACGCAATGGGACTGTATATAAAAAAAGAGATAGCCAGCATAAGCAGAGGAGGACGAAGACAATACAAAACCAAAAAATCAACCATTCACCTTAAAACCTTTGTTTCAATATACACTCACTGTTACTTTCTTGAAACTGCATCAGACCCCTTAACCCCTTTACCAACCAAAACCACAACAGTTCCAACAAACATCACCCACCAATATTAACTTACATACTCCACTTCTCACCAAACCCCTATCATTCGAATTTCACTCAAATTATTGCTTACACACCAAAAGTTAGATTCAAAGGAGGAAGGATTAAAGAACATATCATCACCTTTGGTTTGCTATTTCTTCACTTGTGTCAACTTTAGGGTAAGTCACTTTGCATATGCCATTTACTGGTTCATCTTATTTCTTGTGTGCTTATCTATTTGAGACCTTTGTGCTATGATGTTTGCTTGTTAACATACTTCTGTCACTGCACCATCATTAAAACGGTTTGATCCTGCAAAAAATAATTGATAACCACATATGCTTAGATAAAATTATTAAAACCCCAAAAAATTGGTGAATATGTTTCTTTTCCTAAGAAGATCAAGTTTCTGTCATAAAGTTAGGATATATGCTCAATAGATTGAGCCATAAGCTCGACACTTACCCAAGAACACCTCACTTCTGTCTGTGACCTTCATCTTCGAAGGGGACCGAAATCTCTGGAACAAAGAACCATGTGCAGCAACTTTACGGGTTTCAAACCCTTCACCAAAACTACGATTGAAGCTCCAAATTTAGTTCGGATCAACCTCTAAGCAATATTGCGGTCAAACCACAAACCAACAAATAAAATTAAAATTAGAACACGCTTAGAGCCATCAATAGTGACAAATAACAACACAAATCACAGACAAAATAGAAATAGACCACAGAGAGAAGAATGAACATAATAACATGGAGCGTCTAATCCAAAAAGTATAGGTTTGAAGAAGAAATAATTCAAAGATTCAGCGGAAGAAATAAGCAGAAATTTCGTTTGTACCTGAGGTTAAGTCCTTTGGGGGATCTGATTCACCATTGTGTTGACTTTTTTTCCGTTGATTTTCTTTGATATCCTTGCTCATCAAACTTTACTGCAAATGCTTCATACTTTATCATGTGATTTCTTCAAGTTTGTATATTTAGGGTTTGAATTGAGACTTGTTTCAATTAGAGAACAAAGACGATTTAAGGGTGAGAAAGATGAATAAAGAGAGGTCGGAAACCAGTAAAGTAATTTTTTTGGAATGGAGAATTGTTTTGTTCTTGAGCGTGAGGACATAAGAGAAATCTTTGTTTTGTTCTTTTGATGTTTCCTCGTAAAAGAACATACCCAGCGGCGCCTATTCCCCCACAATTAGGGTTCTTCTCAAAACAAAACCTGTTTCCCCTCTAGTTGGATCAGAATCCAGGCCAACCTGATCCGGCCCAATAATAACTTTTTTTTAGCTTGTCTAGTTTTTGTTTGGATGGCATTTGGGCCTTACCTCCATTTTCACAATGCAAGCCCGCTCGAAATTGTTACTCTTCCCCTCCAATTTCTTGTCTCACACCTTTCTTTTGTTAAATAATTTAGTTTAGTTTTAAATTAATAGTTTTAGAAAGAATTAGGTTAGATATGATTTAGAAATTTTATAATTAATTTAGTTTACATATAAAGTAATTTAGATATAATTTAATGGTTGTTAAAATTAGATTTAATTTTCCGCAAATCTTAAAAAAATTTATAATCTTAATTTTTAATTTTTTTTATAGAATTAATTTAGTTTAGGACTTTGTGAATAATTTTATTAATTAACATTGGTTAGTTAACATTCTTTTAAATTGTTTAATTTCTTCATAATATAAAAAATAAAATACCAAAATATATACATATGATTTAATTTCTTTTAGTCAATCATTTTATTTTTTAGAATAGGTTTTTATTTTCTCTTCAAAATTTCTCACAAACAAAAAATACCAAGAATACTATTTTCATTTTTTTACTTTGCTAATTTATTTTATTTTATAGATTTCTTTAGTCTAATTAACTGTTTATTCAATTGAATTGTATTGCTTGTTTATTTAGACTTTTAATTGCATTGCCGATTCGATCCACCCCTATTTGTAAATTTGTACTCCCCACTCCCGAAAGCTCTGTAATAGCGTAGAATTTTAATTTCCGTAATTTACTGCTTTCCTTATATTGTATAGTAATTAGGCATGCATGGCAAGATTCAAAATCAATCGCTAGATAACCCTAATCAAAGACAAAAAATAACTTGAATCAAACACACTTTTTCACACGTGCACCTCTAGGGTAACCTCGCCTGTTGCCTCGGAATCACAGCCATGTCCCTCGAATATGGGATGCTTTAGCAAAGACCCTTCGATAAAAAATATCATAGTACCTCGATGTCCCTCGATGTTTCCTTCGGTAAAACGATCTAGTCCCTTACAAAAATTGCTAAAACGTGTCATAAGTTTCCTTTTATGATTGTACAAACATCCCACGCCTGTCCCTTCACATCCAACGATGGGGCTTCTTACCAAATCAATAGGAAGATAGCAACATCTAAAGGAGGAAAAGAACATTTAAGACCTTTCGAGTAGGTAGATTCGCACTTATTTGCTCGCTTGCTCACAACCAAACATTTTACACCAACACTTTCACATTAAAACCTTTTTCAAAAGACTAAAAATTTTTGTATACGTTTTTATAGAGACGAGAACCATTACAAAAAAAACATCTTTTCAAAATCATTTTCAAAAACACATTCCACAAACACCTATTCGAACTATTTTTCGAAACAACACTTTGTACGCGTTCTTATAGAGACGAGAACCATTACAAAGACGTTTTCAAAATACTTTCAAAACCCACACCACAAGCACATTCAAGCAAAAGCAAGTGATCTAGCAAGTAACTAGGAGCCCATGGAAAACCATGGATGAAAAGGGTGTTAATACATTCCCTTTTCATAATCTACCCCCCGAACCCGAGAAGTAATCTCCAAATGTCTTTCCTATGCTTTTTTTCCTTTCCTTATTGGATAAAAGAAAAGTCGGTGGCGAATCTTGCTAACCGCATAATTGCGATCAAATGCAAACAACCCAAGTCAGTTCTTCCACCGTATCACACTCCACTATTTTGGATTTGAAACAACGCCTGTACATCGTCAACAAGGTCTGTTCAAAAGAACACTGTATGGATTATGGTATCGTTTTTGTCATCCTCCCTCTAAAGGCTTAGAGCTTTTGATCGAGAGTTGAATATCACAAAAAGGAAGTAAAACACAATTTAAGTATAGTGACAATGAATGAAATAATTCAAGACAAACATATGCAACGCAATGATGAAATAACAAAGTTTGATATAAATAAGTGTTCAAACAAATCAAAAGACAATTACAACTTGAAAATTCTAATGAACGAAAAGCCTTCTTGTCAGAACTTGTCACTTTAGATGATGTGCCTTTGAGGAATGTCAGAAGATATACAGTTGACCATCTTGTGCGAATTCTAGCACTCCTTTGTCAATCAGGTCTTGAATTTTATTTCTCAATGTCCAACAGCTATTGGTGTCATGTCTAGGACTATTGGAGTGGTACGCACATCTTGCATTTGGATTGTACCTTGGGGAGGATGTGTTGGGATTCTGAGGAGGGTCCTTTAATGTAACCAGCTTGGCCTCCAACATGTGTTACAATGCTTGAGCCAATGACATGTTGATTTCGGTAAAGTATCTTTCAGATGTATTCCGCTTACACCGATTCCCCTATTGTTGTTGGCGAGGTTGCGGTTGGGCTTGTGACGTAGGAGAAATTTGGAAAGGTCTACTCTCTAAGCCAACTTTTTGTCCCATCAAGGGTTCATGAATGACTTAACCCCTAGCCTCGACTGTTTATTTCATACGGTTGCATTCGTCTTGATGAAGCTTGTTGACAATGGTCCTCAGCTCTTCTTGTCCCCGAGCTAGGCTTTGGATAAGAGCTATCTGCCCTAACATTTGGATTCTCATTGCTTCCATCTCAACTTGCAGTTGTTTAACCTGGTCATCCTTGTTGTTATCAGGACGTTTCTTGGTCAGATTCCCAACGAGGAGTGCTTTCAATTCTTCCTGCCCCTTGGATAGGTTTAGGAACATTTCCATGAACTGAGCCTCATGAGTTTGAAGATCTCTGTTGTCTTGTTGGAGAGCCATTGCTGTAATAAACAGTGAGAACATGAGAGACCTATACAAGATCCTACTTGTTATGTGATGACATGTATGATATGCAAAAGTTTTCAAGGATCTCGCGGGGGAAACAAGAAAAATGTTAGGCGTTGAACTTTACAGCTTTGATTGAAGCACTTCGTATTATTGAAGGTCCTTCTATGAGAGTCAAGATCACCATATTAAGTGGGTCAAAGCCCCTGACTCAAGTTGTTAAGTTTTGATCTTCTGACGGTATTGGCTAGAGGAAAATAAACCCCTTGCCCCTTGCGAGACGTCTGATTTATCATAACCTGCATCACAAACCCTTGAGATCCTTGAAATGGTTAAAGAAATGTTGTGGCTTGATGTTATGATGTGTATGCTATGCGTTAAGCAAAAGTGTAAGGTGATGAAAACAAGTGAACCTTGCAAGAAATCCAAGTTATTGGATAATGACTGTAAAAAAATCCTGCAAGGAAATCATGTTGTCAGATAATAAAACCCTGTGAGTAGTTCAAGTTGAAAGCAAACAAGTCACACAAACAACCTTAGGTTTAGGCTTGCATGGGTTTTAAGGTAGTACCCTCTTAAAGTTGGATTGGTTCAACCTGTCCTATAATAGTAACCGGATTCTAAGGGATCTCAATATCATTGATCTTTCCCCCCAAATTTCGTTCTGATGACAATTGACTTGCCACTAAAAAAACTCAAGAGTCAAACCTCAATGAGTGTAGCATCGAGTATCCACCGACTTTGGGTTTACACCAAAGACGACTATATCACTACATCTTAAAAAGCCAAGTTGGTCAATTAAGGTACTAAGGTCAGTTGATGCTTTATGATACCACGCAGCGGCCCCGTATTCTCCTTGATTACTCAAGGACTACTGGTACACACCAAAGTATCACATCAACATAGCTACTGTTTCAACCGTGTCGGTATACCCCACACAGCTCCCTCACAGTTTATTGCTACTTACCTAAAAGCAATTCCATGATTCGGGTTTAGGATCCAAATAATCCAAACAGATACCCTTAAAAGTAAATCAAATAAGACAAGCCAAAGAAGCAATTAAAATGACCTAGATCCTAAGGTAAACTCCAATTTCTAAATCGAACTCACCAGCAGAGTCGCCAGTTCTATGATACGGTGGCAGAACTGACTGTTAATACTGGTTTTGCGTTTGTGTTCACAAATGTCACGGTAAGAAAGAGTCGCCACCGTCTTTTATTTTATCCAACAAAGGAAAAGGGAAAAAGAAAAAAAACCTATTTCGAGATGTTTCTAAGTACGGGGAATATATTATAGAAAGGGAAGGTGTTAGCATCCTTTCTATCCATGGTTTTCCATGGGCTCTTAGGTACTTGCTCATTTTGAAATTGCTTTTGTGTGTGTTTTGAAAAGCTTTGAAAATGCCTTAGTGCGGAGTTTCACTTTATGGTAACCCTTGTGTCAATCCTCAAGAGTGTGATAAAGCATTTTTGAAAACTTTGTTCAAAAAGTGTAAGTGTGAAAAAAACTTGTTGTTTTGAGCAAGTACTTAAGAGTTTCTACCTACTCGAAAAAGACTGTTCGTTTTCTTATTTCCTTTAGATAGTGTTATCCTACTATTAAGGAGTAGGTAGCTCCATCGTTGGAGTTTGAGGGACAATCGAAAGGGACGATTACGGTCACTTAAGGAAACAGGGCAAGATCTCTTAGTAACTGTCCTAAAGTTCTAAGATCGCATTTTGTTTTACCGAGGTAACCTTCGAAAGGGACTTGCGATCTCTGAATTAGAGGACAACCACTATGAATCTTCGAGAATAGTGACCGTATTTCCAAGGCAAAAGAAGTGGGGGATATCCTAGGAGTGAGCATGTGCAAGTGTTTGATTTTAGTTTATTTATCTTTGCATAGTTAGGGTGTTCTACTGTTTTAAACATTCGATTTATCTTTTGCATATAGTCCTATTATCCATACATCTAATCAGTTTAAACAATGGCAGAAATTAAAAGCGGAAAAGAAAATCTACGCTATTACAGGGCTTTGGGGGAGGGGGTTACATATCCAAACTTGGGATTCAACAGTAAATAAAAGCAGTAAAATAAATCCTAGTTAAAAACTATTACAACCTGTAATCAGATAAAATAATAATAAATGATAATAACTATATGAAAGTAACTAACATGCGCGACTTGGAAACGATGTCTAAAAATCTAAAATGTTCTAAGTAAGAGAGAATTATTTTTGTTGTTTTGTTTATTTAGGAAAATATTAAATTAATATTAATTGATGAAATGAAAAGAAAATTTGAAATTAATTCTAGATGACCTAATATTTTTGGCATTTTTATTTGAGAAATAATACTTAAGAATTAAAACTAATTTCCTAATTGATTTTAAATAAAGAAAAATGAACCAATTACCCTAATTAATACTAGTTATTTAATTAACAAAAAATATTTTTAGCTAAATATCTAATTCCTATCTTTTTTATGATTTCATTAATTTTTGTTTTAATTAAAAAAATGATTTTGAAATAAATAAAAACAACATAAATAAAGTAAAAGGAAACAATAAGAATAAGAAAAATATGGATCTGGGCCTGGTGTGACCCCAACTGGGGGGTGCCTTCCTGAAATTCCAGGGCCCATATGTGATGGCCCAATTATTAGTGTGTATTCCAGTATGATCAGCCTCTGGGAGAATCACCGTACACTATCTTTGCTAGACGTTTAGATCTGATCATGTGATGGACTTGATGGTTGAGATCAGGGCCACATGTTGGATATTTGATGGTGAGACACATTGGATCTGCAAGAAATAACTCAGAAAATAGGAAAATGTTGAGACCTGGGATCGAACCCAGCTTCCTCTCAAAGGGTAACACCTGGACCAACTGTGCTAGAAAGTTATGTTGTATATATAATAAATAAATAAAACATAAGCCACCTGATCTTCTTCTTCACGGGGCTATTGTTTTTTATACAAGACCTTTACCTACGGACAAAATTGTCACTAAAAGCTATAGTGACAGTTTTTGTCCATAGTTATAACCCTGCAACATCTCAAAACATAATACAAGCAATATTAATCAGAACCAAAGGCATGAATCAATTGCTCATGACCTCCTGAATACAATACCACCCCTAATGTGGTCCAATTTGGCCTGTATATGGAGTTGCCAATTTGGGACCTCAAAACCCTAGTAATGTTGCAGGCTTATTCCTGTACTAAACATCAAATTAAACCATCCAGAATCATTGCAAGTATGATAATAAACATGAATATATAGCTAAAACTTGTTTATGCTGGATAAATCGACAAAATTGAATTTGAGAAAATATGCAAACTGTGATGAAGGTTGGGTGCAATTCTGCAGGTTTCAGGCTTTGGGAATGCTTGCAATGGCTTCAGAGGCTCCCTAGGAGTATGTTTTGATACTTGTTTGGGACTGAAACAGGCATGAAATGGAAATTCTAGTTTGACAACTTTAGTGTTTTTTTGAAAATTGGACAGGGGTTCCTCAGATCATGTATCTCTGCTTGATGCTTTCCAGAAGCTTGTTTATATAGAGAATGATGAGAGGACACGAAAATGCCATGTTTGTAACAGCTATGGACAAGCTTTTGAATTCCATGAATGTCCATTTGTAAACTTGGCCAATGTTAAAGGGATTTTGTCCATTTTCATATTTGAATGTACCTAGACTGAACTGGCCTTGCTGCACACGAAAATTGGGGCCTCTCCATGTACCAAACCAAGCCCAAATGATAATGGCCCATATACTTTGCAATAATCTTGATTTATTTGATTTTTAATTAAATAAAATTAATATAAAATGAAAATAAAATCAGGGCTATGCAAAAATGGTCCTAGGGGTCCTCTATGGTCTTAGAAATATGTTTGAAGTTCAGGAATTTGAGCCATTGCCTTAAAAATTCAAATTTTCCCAATGCATATTTCTTGAAATTTCCCAAATTTTCCCAACTTGGGCAAGCCATAACTTGATACAGTTTTATCTCATGATGATGATCTAGTACTTTTTATAAAGCCCAAGATGTCTACTTCAATCCCTCTTTTTATCAATTTTTATTTTGAAGATGTTATCTTGATGTTAAACGTCTTGGAAAAAAGTGGCTTTTATTGACTTTCTAAAAATGACCTGTAATGTATGAACTTGTATCTTTCAAATGGTGCATTTATTGGACTTGAGAGCTGAAGAGAAGTTGTAGGGAATTGGATTCTCTTCAAAATAAGCTTTGGTTGGAAAATTTCTGATAAATTATGAGAAAGTTATGCTTGGTCAAAGTTTGGTTGACTTTTCCTATAGAAACCCTAATTTGCTATTTTTGACTTTTGATGAATTAGGAGCATTTATTGAGGAATCATGATCAACCCTTGATCAAATGATGGATATCACTTAAAAATGTTGATGTTGACCAAAAATCTTGAAGTTTTCCTGTATATAGGTCACAGTTGAATTTTGATCTAGCACAGTTGATTTTCCAATACTTGAGCAATTGTCTGGGAAAACTTATTGAGCAAAGCATGAAAGTTGGCATGGATGATCTTGAGGACATATTAGGTAAATGAAGACCGTTTGGGACCCTTGGAACTCAAACATCTTGATGAGGAGGTAAACCCTAGTTTGAGGCTTATTGTCTTAAGAGGAGGATTTGTCTGGTCAATCCTTAGTCAACTTGAGCCATTGAGGATCTCTAGGAGTATGTCTTGTGTGAAAATGGGAGGGAAAATTTTGGGGTACAACAACTTCCCCTGTTCAATCTTCTTAAACCGGATGATTTAGAATGGCTTGTCCGCCTTTCATGATTTGAGGGTGGAAGATGATTGAACACTAGAGTGCCCAGAAATTTGCACTCGCATGAAGTAATACTGATGGTTGATGACATCAGGAATGGGCTTACAGGTGCCATTTGGAGAAGATAACTGAAATTTGTCAGAGATGGGCTTAAAGATTCCATCCATAGAATGTGACGGAGAGTCGTCGGAGATGGGCTTAAAGATGCCATCCATAATAATGATGATTTCGTGAGATATTCCTTCGTGGGAATTCTTGTTCCTGTTGTTAGGGTGGCCTTCGCTGATGAATGTTGATCTCTGTCTTGGGGAATAGAGTCTAGGAGCTTCAGTTGTCCGTTACTCTACTGGGGAGTCATCTCTTGATTGGAGTGGAGAAAGTGAACTACTATCTGGTCAAGATCCAGGCTTCACAGTAACTTGCTGAGGATGATAAGGATGATAAGGATGACTGCTATCTGGTCGTACTCCAAGCTTCAAAGCGACTTACTGGGGAAATGAGATTAAACTGTTATCTGGTCGTGTCCAGGCTTCAGTGATATGAATAAATTAAGCTATTATCTGGTCTGGTCTAGGCTTCAACTTGAATCTGAGGTGTACCATTATCTGGTCGTATCCAGGCTTCGGTAATTTGAAGAAATTAAGTTGTTATCTGGTCGGGTCCAGGCTTCAACTTGAATCTGAGGTATACCATCATCTGATCGTATCCAGGCTTCGGTAATTAAGCTGTTATTTGGTCGGGTCCAGGCTTCAACTTGAATATGAGGTATACCGTCATCTGGTCATATCAAGGCTTCGGTGATTGATAGAGTAAACTGCTATCTGGTCAGATTCCAGGCTTCACAGTGCTTTATACTGTTATCTGGTCGGAATCCAGGCTTCACCAGTGTCTTTGAAGAAGTGAACTACTATCTGGTCGGATTCCAGGCTTCGTAGAACCTTATACTGTTATCTGGTCGAAATCCAGGCTTCACAGTATCTTAAATTGTTGAATGACTATTATTCGGTTGGGTTCCGGGCTTCATAGTAACTGACAGAGTAAACTGCTATCTGGTCAGATTCCCATCTTCGCAATGCTTTATACTGTTATCTGGTCAAAATCTAGGCTTCACATTATATTTGAAGAAGTGAACTACTATCTGGTCGGATTCCAGGCTTCGTAGCACCTTCAACTGGCATGGAAATCAGAGAGATCTTAGTGTCGATATGGTTGATCCAAAGAAAATCTTAGGTTAGCTTTGATTGGCATAGTAATCAGGAGAATCTTAGTAGCGATTCAACTGACCCAGACGAAAGTCTTTGAATATCTTTAACTGGCATAATAATCATAGAGATCTTAGTGGCGATCTGACTGAACCAGAGAAGGTCTTGTGAGGACATCCTTCCGAGGAAAATCCTGGAATAGCCCTTTGTTAGACGTAGCTTGTTGATTTGATATTTTCCAAGAAATGTAAAGAGTTAGTCGTATGCAATGTCATGATGTATGAAATGCATTGTGATGATATTCTCAAAATAAATGAGATTGCGTTGTATGCAATATGTATGCGCATGCCATGATGTATGAATATGGGATGCTATTGCAGTATTTCTTAGTCGGGAAAAATAAATCCCGGACAGCTGCTGAAGAGTATTGGGAAGTTGAATTCTTCATTTCCGCTGGGGATGGTGAATGGAGATGACTATGCCGGGGATTTACTCCTTTCTGTTTGCGAATATCCTGCCGGGGAGAGACTCTGCCCGAGAATAACTCTACAGGGGAAGATGCTTGTTTGAAGATTCTGCTGATGTAGAGAAATAAACTCTATTGGGGAATGAGCTTCCGTAGTTTACGAAATAAACTCTACCCGGGAGGAGGTTTTATGAACTGTTAAAACTGGGTTGGGGAAAACAGACTTCAGCTCTCTGAAGGAACTTTGCTGGAGAAAGTAATTCCTACTTGGGGAAGAAGAGACCAAAACTTTGGCTGTTTTTACTCTCTGGGAAACATAGACGTCACTAGGACGTATGCTGAGGATACGACGATGACTTTGCATCAGGACGTTTCTTCCCCTGTTCCTGTTGGAGATTTTATGGATGGATCTATGTCGTGATTATACTTGAACATGTATTGTATGAGTGTCAGAATGACATTCGTCTTTGGATCGTATCTGCACTGTACTTGAAACATGTGTTGAATGAGGGTCAGAATTACACCTGTCTCTGGATTTTATTGTTGTACCCCAAAATTTGCCCTCTCATTTTTTATTGAAGATACTATCCTAGGTCTTCTTGAATACTCAATTTGGCTCAGAAGTTGGTCAGACAGATTCTCTTCCTAGGCAGTAATTCAACAATTAGGGTTTGACGTTTCTCAAAGAAAACTGATTCTTCAAAGTTTCAAATGGTCTTCATAGATCTTCATGTCTCCTCAAGGATGTCCATGCTAAGTTTCGAACCTTGCGTTATAAGTTTTCTCAGTTAATGGTTCAGACGACTGAAAATGACTCCATTAACCCAAAAATTGACCTTTTGTGAGACCAAGTTCAAGAAATTGTAACTTCTTCATTATTTGATATTTTTGAGCGGTTCCTTTTGCGTATGATTCTCCTTAATGCTATCTCCATTTTCTCTTCACAAATCAAGAGCTGATTACGTGTAGAAGATCACCAAAATCCGAATATGTTAGAAGTCGCATCATGAACTTTGACCTAATTTTAAGTAGTTGTCGTCTGATTTCTAAGGATTGTGATTTCCTCAATTTACAATATCTTGAGACGATTATTTCTGCACATGGTCATAAGTGATGCCGCTCACGAGTTTATCTTTAAAGATCGAAAGAAAATTGCGTTTGGAAGACTTTGAAAGTTATCAAATCGTTGCAAGTCATTTGTTTGATTTCAAAATATTCTTAATCATCATTGATCTTGAAATTTGTAAGGGTTGATGATGGTTCCCAAAGCATGATTTTTTAGCAATGAAATTCCGTTTTATCAAGAATGGCGTGCAAGTTTCATTTTGAATAAAAATTTGGTGTGGACAAGAGTCGAGGATTAAGACTGTCGTTTAGATGACCATGGCTTTGGGATTGAGTTAACCAAGTTAGAATTGGATTTTTTAAACATTTATTTTGTTTAGAAGTCTGATTGGAGTACAAGGAGCATTGGTTATTTGATCATTTTGTGATTTCTTGAAACCCAAGTTACCAAACCAAGATGTTTTAGTCCAAAACATTCAATTGTGAATTGCAAAGTTTAAATAAATTCAAGTTTTGAATAATAAAATTCACTACACCAAATTTATTCAAGGACTTTGTATTTATTACATTACAAATGGAATAATTTATAAGTTTTTGTTTTGTTACAAATAATTACAAGTTTTTGTTGTCTACAAAGAGTGGATATTTATTCTGTGTCTTCAAGTCTCTGTTGCTTCATCTTCAATTAATCGATCCAAGCTTCGTTTGCATCCATGCCTCGTGCCCATGAAACAAAAAAAAGGAAGTTAGCAAGCATGTGAAAATTCAAGAATTAATTGCTAAAAAAAGTTTGAATATTCATAATTAGGGTTTGTATGTGGTATCGGATTTAAAGGCTGCTTGTTTTAATCATAGTCCATCTTCTCCTATTTTGCAAATCACAAGGTTTGGGCCTTGGTTCACAAAAAAGGAAAAGAAAATTTGCAAATATTTTCTACTGCAAAAAAGAGAGCATAAAACCCAAGGCAACATCACAACAAACAAGTATATGCAGCAGGGAAAAAGACAACAAACAAGTCAAACTACCAAGGCAATATCACAAAAGCAACAACAATGCAGCAAACACAAGCAAAAAAAACAAAGGCAAAGGCAAGATAATGTGAAGCATACAACAGTCCAAACAAGTCTGCAATGATATGGCAGCAGAGCAACACAAATAAAACAAAATTGGAACAAGGCAAAACAAAAAATTAATTTGCTCATCAAACCAAGTGTATCATCACTTTCCTAAGTCATATAAACCCTTCAGATTTTTTGAATAAAAGCAAGTTTGCTTTACATCATTGAAAGATGAGAGAGAAAAGGATATCACCTAAGCATACAACAGTCCAAACAGCCTGCAAAACTGTACCAAGTCAGCGCTGTCCAAACCTGTATCATATAGTCTACACATGACATCAAAATAGGCAATCCCTAAACCTGTTGTTTCACTGCATATGCTGTCCAAAACAATCCAAAAATATGCATCAAAACCAGTCAATAAGCCAGCCAAGATTGCACAAAAATAGGCAATACAAAAGTTGTGCCAAAAAGTTGTAACAACAACATATCCGAATTGTTCAAAAATCTCTCATTTTCCCCCTATTCTTTGGTTCTGATTCAACATAAAGAGAGACAAGAAAGACAGGGCAGCATTGTTATAAAAGAGGGACAGCAGCATCACAAAAAAAGGAGAAAAAAAGATCCCCATTTTCTCATCATTTTTTTCTCTCCTAACCCCTTCGGAAATTAAAGAGAATAAATACAGAAAGAAGAAAGAAGCCAACCTACCTGTCAAACGAAAAGCCAGCAACAAGCAGAAGTAAAGTAGAAAGAAGTTACCAGGGAGGACCTTCATCTCTGAGAATATTCAAAGTAGGTATTACTTCTGAACTCTTTAACTCTATTTGTTTTCATATGCACACATATGTTCAATCTTGTTGTTAGCATCAATGATTTCCCTCCAATCCATCTGTTATTTTGTGTATTTCGTTTGCCTTGTTAAAATATAGCAGAACCAGTAGGAAAGGAATACAAACTATAATACATACCAAGAGTCAGAAAACCAAATATAGCAAAACTTGATCGGGACTTTATAAGTCTGTCGGGATACTAACTGCAAGTATACAGTTCAGTCGTTCTAGTTTTAAAAGATTATCGAACCCACAGAGACTGAGGATCAATCGCATACGATCTAATGCTACAGTTTGTCTAACTAAGCGATGAATATTCGATTTTTGGGGGAAACAGTTTAATTAAAAGTAACAGTACTAATTATACCGGTATGTGATAATCGGACTTAGGGAAGTCGATGAATCGCTTGGCCTATAAAGTATTTCGGTAAAAGCTAATAGTTAAAAAACCTGAGACATACACTCTCGTGTTTATGAAATAAGTCATGCTACTAAACCTAGTGGATGCACTTTAAATTTAATAACACTTTTTGAAAACAATTTGAATTTAATTAATTTATTAAAACACTCTCGTGTATTTAAAAATCAATGCTTCGTTACCACTATCTGGGTCGAACCCCAGCTCTCGCATGCTGGTTCTTGCCTTAATTAATTTCCCACTCTCGTGGCAAAATCGTGTTAATTAACCTCTCACTCTCGTGACAAGGATAGTTAAATTAATCTTGGAAATTGGAAACCAGAAATTGTTTTGTAAATATTTTTGGCCAAGGTATCATTGAATTCTTTCAGTTTTTACGGTCACATACCGGTATTAATAATTTAGCCAGACATAATTAACTTAACATCAATAAAGTTTAAAATATAATTCATGGCAATAATTGGCATATTATAAAAACGGAATAAATAATAATTGCAATATAAAAAACCTGGAATTAAAGATGCTATAGTAATCTTGAGGTAATACAGTAATCCAATCTTCGAGCTTGACTTGCAGTAGAAATTCGTGTTAATTCTTGAAAGAAGAATTAACACTTAAAAATAGAAACTAAGGCTTTGAATAAAAATTACAAGAAAATGAAAACATAATTCCAAAACAAGCAAATTGGAAAATAACTGTAAAATAAAATAATATTTGCTCTGAGTAAATTTCTTCGACCCTTGAACTGTGTACTGGTACTCATATATATAGCAGGAAAAATCAGCAGTTTAATTTGAATTCTTGATGAAGTCTTCGTGGAGAAAATATAGGAGCATTAATAGTGGTGGAAATAAAATAGGAGACTCAGTAGAAAGAGGGAGAACGAGTCTGCCCTTCACGCCCACGTCTCAATCCATGCATAACGTCCACCTTCACGCGCGTGACGGTCGTCACAGGTGGGTGACGGTCGTCACACGCTGAAGTGGTGCCTTACGCTCGTCAGGTGTGTGTGACGAGCGTTTCCTTATGTTGAGGGGTGTTACGCCCGTCACAGGGACGTGACGACCGTCACTGATCCAGAAGTCCCAACTTTGTATTTTTTTATTCTTTTTCTCTGTGTTTATCGTCTAGCCTTCTTCATGTTGTCCTTTTTCATCGTTTTGAGTCGACAAGTGTTATACCTGTAAAAAGACAAATAATCTCGGAATAATCGGGGGTTAGACGACTTAATGAAATATAAAATCGGTAAAAAGCACGTTAATTATACGATATGTTTTCTCGTTATCAAATTCCCCCATACTTAAACCTTTGCTTGTCCTCAAGCAAATAGTCATTCGAAAGGTCGGACAAGTTTTTGTCAAGCGCATAAGCATGACATACCTTGGATTTTTAAAGTGGTTTCGGGAAATCCTCGTTGGTTCGGCCAACACTTGAGTAAAACACTAAAGATACGCTAATGACACAAGCAATAAGCTTACCCGTAGACTTCCATTTTAAACGAGCTATCCAACAGTTCTGTTATAACTCTGCCCGGAGTTCCTCGTATCTATTTCACCCGGTTTCGTTCTGGAGCAATCACATTAAGCCCTTTGCCTTAGTACGCACGTAGTGGAGTAACCGGTTAGTGACTTTGATCCTTTACCACGGGGTCTGGTACACGAATGTGGCAACCCTACATATGTTATCCAATTTGGAGGTTGTGGGGGATCGGGCCGTAGCACGCCCTACCGAGTTCAGAACCAGATACCTCTGAACCAACCAACACTGGATTCCTTCGTTATTTGCTCAGCTCTTATATGTGCCCGTATATTTTGGTACACAAATTTTCTTTTCTTTTAGCAGCGAGATAGGAAGGATATTTTTAGAATCAGGCATCAAACACTTATATTCATTGATTCTCCATGTGGTTTGTGTCAAGACGGTGCTGACTGCTAGTATAAACTACTGGGGGCTACTTCTAGAACTTAAAACTCCAGATATCGGTATAATGGTTATTGAAACGGATCGCGTAAGTAGGAAGTCCACAGTGACAGAACCGTATCGATCTTGTTATGTCGTTTTCGGCTTCCTCAACAGGGATTTCGTTAAAATAGGTATGTCGGGCTAATGCGCAAATAAAAAAAATTTCGGTATGGAAAAATAAAGCGAAGAATTTGAATCGAGACTTATCGTGAGAAATTACTAGTTTTATAAAGGATTGAAAGGTACCTCTCCCACACAAAATCTGACATTGTCCTCAATGTTGCGGTATATATGCGGGGAAGTACAATTACAAAAACAAAAGGAAAAGAAAAGAAACAGAAAAATAACAAATTACATAGAAATTAAAGAAAGACTACTGGTGACCACGTCCTCTGCTCCTGGTGCGAGAGCGTCTGGTAGGAGTGGCTTCAGTGTCAGTGTCTTGGAAGCCAAAGGTGTTCATATCTATCCTCAAGGCGTTAAGCTCAGACAGGGCCTCATCTAACCTCTCATTCATGTTGCGCTGCCCAGTCAAGATCTAAGGGTTTTGGGCGCACAAAGACTCAAATTGCTCAGCTTGCCTCCTTTCAAGCGCCGCATTCATTTGATTTTGCATGTGGAGGGCGCGGAGGATGTCTTCAAGATTGATAGGAGGAGGTGCAGATGAGGATCCTGGAATGTCGTGGACAGGCGGAGCACTATCCAACTCTTCTTGTATATCGTCTGCGGCGGCTGCAGGTTGGTCTTCGTGGGCAGGTGCAGGCTCTTCGGGAACTTCAGGGTCGAACAACCAGTTTGCTCGGTTACTTGGATCGATTCCGTCCCTGTTCGGAAAAATGATATTCTGATAGACAGTATTCCTGATCAAGGAGTGGAATCTGTTGTCTTCCCGCTCTTAGATGAGGTGTGCGGCTTTGCAGTGATCCAAGGTTAGCAAAGCCGGTGCCATAGAAGGCAAGGTTGCGAGAGCAGCACCGTAATTCAGACCAATGGCAATTGAAGTACCCAGCCCTCCGAAATAGAAAGGTTTTCCACCTCTAGCACAAATAGAGTGGATGTGAGCAAGTAGGAACGGGGCGGCATTTACCTTTTGCCCAGTGAACGCGCAATGTAGAAAGAAGAGCTCCTTGGAGTTGAGCTTATGGTTGCTGTCGGGGGCGAAGATGGTGTTACTAAGAATGCGATGGAAGTAGCGGATGGCCGAATTGTGAATGTGGGTGGCGTTGAGGTGGTCGTAGGATCCGGCACGGATGTTCGTTAAATTGTGCCACAAGTTGAAATCCTCCTCACCAAAACTATCCGGTACCCGAAAATGAGCACCTTCGTCCGAACAGAATCCCAGGAGTCTCGCGATGTCGGATTGAGGCAACTCGTGCTCAATGCCAAACATGCGAAATTTTTCCACGCCTGACAATTGGTTTGTGACACCCGGCGGAGTGAGGTAAACAAACGAACTCAAGAACTCAAGAGTAAGAGTTTCGTAGATTGGTCTTGGTTCGCGGCAGAGGTTCCACAAATCCACTCTTTGTAATGATCGGCGGACACTGTCGAGTAGTCCCAGACTCCGTAGGCAGTCGATGTCAACGTACCTTGTGGGTTGGAGACCTCGACGTTGAAATTTCTGAAACTTTGCTCGTTGATTCTCCCCTGGTTCTCCGATTCTGAAATTGATGGCTTGAGCGTGTGGGTTGTTTGCCATGGTGGAGGTGGGATTTGATTTGGGAATGTTAGAATGGGAGATTGTAAGGATGGTAATTTGGTGTTAGGGGTTTAGAAATTAGAAGAAAAATGGAGTGAATGGGTGGTTTTTCGTGTGGTGTGGTGACAATTGAGGAAGGAAATGAATTTATAAAGAGGAAAGTTGGAACGGTTCCCTGCAATAGCCGTTGTGGCCTCTGTTTGCGTGACGGTCGTCACAAGGGTGTGACGCCCGTCATGAGGTAAAAAGGCGCGTTACGCTCGTCACAAGGGTGTGACGGTCGTAACGCAGACAGAGTCATAAATAAGAGATCCGTTACAGGACCGTTGGAGAGTTGATGTAATTATTATTTTCTTGGTAATTGGTTTTTGAAGAATTTATATATTTTTTTATTTTTTTGGTTTGTTTGAAATATGTTAATTAATTAATTAGAGTTTTAAATATAACTAAATAAACAGTAAATAACAACAGTAAATAAAACATAGACAGTAAATAAAACAGTAGACTGGGAATGAAAACAAATGAAAATTAAAATAAACTTTAATTGAATAAATTCATGACAAATTGTTTCAAAGTAACTAAAAATAAAAAATAATGATAATGTTGAAATAATAACTAAAAATCCCTCCCACACTGAAACTTAACAGTGTCCTCACTGTACGTAAAAATGCAAGAGAGAAGGAAATGAATAACAATGGCAACTCTAGCCACGGGGAGGTGGAAACAAATGTTGATGCATGTAGTCCAACTGATCAGTCACCAAGTCCATGAAGGTTATGAAGTCCACCCTGAGAGAAGTCAGCTCGTCCCGCATGTCCGTAATTGCCTCATGTAGGGAGTCCAGGGTAACAGCAGGTGGAGGTGGAGTAGTCTCAGGAACCTGGGGTGCGGTCTCAGCAGAAGTAGCCTGCTGTTCCCAAGGATCAGGGAGATCATGGTATCCTGGCCGTGTAGCAGGATCTTCATCAGCATTAGCAGTGTTTGGAACCTCATAAATGTCAACTGTAGATGGTGAGGAGGGTGGTGAAACAGGATGGTGAAGGTCAAACAGCCAGTTATCTCGGTTGTTCACACTGGTTCTTGGGTCCGGAAGCTTAAAATGGTGGACGATCTGATGATTAACTAGCAGGTCAAACTGATCTGGTCCAAGGTTTCCGATCATGCTAGTGTTGAAACAAAATGCAATGTCCATCGGCTTTATTCCATAAAGCGGAGCAGAACCGAGCATAGGCCGGCGGAGTCCAATTGCATTAGACAGCATGGTAACTAACCCACCCAACAAGATCGGTGCATTTGGAGTCTGGATGATCCGCTCCATATTAGCGAGCATATAAGCTGCACCGTTCACCGGACGGTTCTGGGATGCACAATACATAATAAATAGCTCATCGCGGGATACAGACGTGACATTTTGCTGTTTGCCAAAGATAGTGTGGGCTATGATCTTGTGGAAATACCTGATAGCCAGGTTATGAATGCATTCAGAGTACAGATCTGGCGGCTCAGGATGGTTAATACCAGATATGCTTCCCCAGAAATAGTCAAGCTCAGATACGGGAAAAAGGTTCTCCTGTGTCATACTGATAACATCAGGTCCAAAAGGGAACCCAAGCAGCTGGCTAAACTCCCACAGGTTATAAGTGTAATCCATGTTAAACATTCTGAATGTGATCAACCCACGGTTGAATCCCATTCCATGATTTGGAATGAAACTCAAGGTGCTGAGAAACTCAAGAGTCAGCCTTTTGTAGGTACAGAACCTTCGACGGATAGGAGCAGTGTCCCAACCAATCTGATGCAGCAAGTACATGACACTCTCACGAATGCCAAGGGCAGCCATAGCATGATCATCTGCGTATATGGTAGGACACATCTCCCGTTCACCCAGGTCTGCAAACCGTCTTCTCTGGTGTCGGCTTCGCAATTTGACATTCATGAAGTTTGCACAATCCATAGCGCGAAATGTGAAAGTAAAAGAATTACTCCCCTGAAAATATTTGATAAATGTTTGAAAGAAAAGGAAATTAAGTAAGTATTTTTGGGTTAGGAAATTGCCAAAGTTAAATTAAAAAGAAAAAGAAAGATGAAAGGGAGAAATAAAAACAGAAGAAAAAGATAAAAAGGAGTAAGAGATGCAATCATGAAAATGTTTTAAAGATTAAGAAAAAGAAAAGAAAAATAAAAGCATGTTAAAGCAGAAAAAATAATTAAAGTAAAACATGGGTTGCCTCCCACGAAGCGCCTTTATTTTATGTCGACGAATCGACAGTAAATACTTATTCAGTTAGGTAGCGGGGTAGGCGGCTCACTTAACTGAAGATAAGCCGAGAAGTCGATATTTCCGACGTTAAAATAGTGCTTTAAGCACTGGCCATTAACTATGAATGGTTCGATAGAACTACCTTTAATTTCTATCGCACCACTTGGGAAAACCTTGTTAATTTCGAACGGTCCGGACCATCTGGAACGTAATTTTCCCGGGAAAAGTTTTAGTCTAGAGTTGAATAGGAGTACGATGTCTCCTTCCTTAAAGTCTTTCCGCGAGATACGCTTATCGTGCCATTTTTTTGTTCGTTCTTTATAGATTTTAGCATTTTCATAAGCGTCTAAACGCAATTCTTCTAGTTCATGGATATCTAACACTCGTTTCTCGCCAGCACTCTTATAGTTTAAGTTAAGGGTTTTTATGGCCCAATAAGCTTTATGTTCTAATTCTACTGGCAAATGACAAGATTTTCCATAGACTAACTTGAACGGCGTTGTTCCGATAGGAGTTTTGAAAGCTGTCCGATATGCCCAAAGAGCATCGTTTAGCTTGGAGGACCAGTCTTTTCTGGATGTGGCTACGGTTTTCTCAAGTATTTGTTTGATCTCCCTATTTGACACTTCCACTTGTCCACTTGTTTGAGGATGGTATGGTGTGGCTATGCGATGTTTAACGCCATATTTGGAAAGTAATCTTTCGAAGATTCTTGAGATAAAATGGGAGCCACCATCGCTGATCACTAGTCTTGGTACACCGAATCGTGGGAAGATAATATTCTTGAATAGTTTTAGTACCACACGTGTATCGTTTGTGGGTGCGGCGATGGCTTCAATCCATTTGGATACATAGTCGACGGCTACCAAAATATATTTATTTCCAAAAGATGCGGGGAAAGGTCCCATGAAATCAATTCCCCACACATCGAAAAATTCTACTTCGAGGATTCCTTTTTGCGGCATTTCGTCACGCCTAGATATATTTCCTGTGCGTTGACATCTATCGCAGTTCATAATTGCTACGTGGACGTCTTTCCATAAGGTAGGCCAAAAGAAGCCATCTTGAAGTATTTTTGCACAGGTTTTTGATGTACTAGCGTGTCCACCATTAGGGGCAGAATGGCAATGGGAAATGACGTCGTTTATTTCATCATTGGGAATGCAGCGACGGTAGATACCATCGGCGCCTCTTTTAAAGAGTAATGGTTCATCCCAAAAGTAGTGTTTAAGGTCATGGACAAATTTCTTCTGCTGTTGGTACGTCAAATCAGGTGGTAAAACACCGGCAGCTAAATAGTTGACGAAATCAGCGTACCATGGTAATGTGGTATTAGTACAAATGGATTTTACTACCGCAATTGTGAAAGTTTCATTGCGTGGATCTAAACTGTCGGTAGGGTTTGTCTCTAGCTTGGCAATGAGGCGTTCATAAGGGAAATCTTCGTTTATGGGAATACTCTCGGTTTGGATTCCATCTAATCTCGATAAATGGTCAGCTAGCACGTTTTCAGTTCCTCTTTTGAAAGAATCCTGAGTATCCATCAAGATAGCAGAAATGGGAATGTTTGGCTAAACGCTCGAGCATTTGATCAATGAATGGTAATGGGAAATGGTCTTTGCGCGTAGCTTTGTTTATTTTTCTATAATCGATACACATTCTCCATCCTGTTTGCGTACGTTGTGCTACCGATTCGCCTTTTGTATTTGCTATAACTGTAACACCTCCTTTCTTAGGCACCACATGAACTGGACTGACCCAGTTGCTATCTAATATTGGGTATATGATTCCTGCCTCTAGTAGTTTTTGCACTTCCTTCTTAACGACTTCACTTAGGATAGGATTTATTCGTCTTTGATGTTCTCTAGAAGTCTTGCAGTCCTCCTCCAGCATAATGCGGTGCATACAGAGAGAAGGGCTTATTCCTTTTAGGTCTGATATATTATATCCTAATGCGGCTGGATATTTCCTCAACACACTAAGAAGTTTTTCGGTTTCGATCTCTCCTAATTCGGCATTGACTATAACTGGTCGTTCGAGTTCTTTATCTAAGAATTCATACCTAAGATCTTCAGGTAATGTTTTAAGTTCTATATCGGGTTTCGTATTAGTTGAGTCAGGATCGGGTGTTAAGGCTAAACATTCGCTTAGGTTGGCATCTAAGTGTTCTTGTTTCCAGTCTTCGTTCTTGAGGATAGTCGGTGTCTGAATTTTCAGCATCTCAGAGTAGGTGTCCTCTTGGCATTCAAGTTCTTTGACACATTCATCAATAATATCTAGGAGACAACATGAGTCATCTATAGCAGGGGCTTTAAAGAATTGGGAAAGAATGAATTCTACTTTTTCTTCTCCTACCTCGAAGGTAAGTTTCCCTTTCTTAACGTCAATGATGGCTCCTGCAGTAGCTAAAAATGGTCTTCCTAGTATGATGGGAATGTTTGAATCTTCCTTGATGTCCATTATTATAAAATCAGTCAGTATGTAAAATTGTCCTATTCGGACAGGAATGTTTTCTAGCATACCAACAGGAAATTTGACTGATCTGTCTGCTAGTTGTAGGGACATCTTGGTAGGTCTCATGTCGCTTAATTTGAGCTTCTCGCAAATAGATAAGGGCATTAGACTGACACTGGCTCCTAAATCTCATAGAGCTTTGTTTATGACAGATTTTCCAATTACACACGGTATGGAGAAACTACCAGGGTCTTTTAGCTTGGGAGGCATGTTATTTTGAATTATGGCGCTACACTCGGTAGTTAGCATAACGGTTTCGTTCTCAACGATTTTTTTATTATTAGCCAATATTCCTTTTAGGAATTTAGCATATGACGACATTTGGGTTATAGCTTCTGTAAACGGAATAGTGACGTTTAGTTGTTTCAGAAGTTCTACAAATTTCTTGAATTGTCCCTCGTTCTTGGATTTTGCAAGTCTTTGAGGGTATGGAATTGGTTGTTTGTATTGTGGTGGAGGCACATAAGGTTTTTCTGAGGCCTCTCTGTCCTCATTCACGTCTTCCTCTACATTTTCAGATTGATCTTTCGACTTCTCTATTTCTTTTTCGGGCTTTTGATACATGGTCGGGTTTTGGAGTCTAGGATCCACCGGTCCGTCAAGGGCTGTCCCACTTCGTAATGTGATAGCATTTGCATGTCCTTTAGGATTGGGCTGTGGCTGTCCAGGAAATGTACCAGCAGGTGCGGCAGAACTAGCTTGGTGTTGTGCTACTTGGGAGATTTGGGTTTCTAACATTTTGTTGTGAGTAGCTAGGGCATCTACCTTGTTTGCTAATAGCTTCAGTTGTTCACCGGTGTGAACGTTTTGATTGAGGAATTCTTTGTTTTGTTGGGCTTGATTAGCGATAAAATTTTCCATTAGGATTTCAAGGTTAGATTTCTTAGGAATGTTAGGAACATTACCGGCGGGTTTTTGATAACCTGGAGGTACAGCAGGTGCTTGGCCAGGTGCATATAAAGCGTTATTGTTCTTGTACGAGAAGTTAGGATGGTTCTTCCAACCAGGATTATAGGTATTGGCATAAGGATTTCCTTGAGCGTAATTTACCTGATCAGCCGTTATTCCTGCTAAGATTTGACATTCGGTTCCAACATGACCAGGTACTCCACAAACTTCACAGCTTGGGGTAACTGCAGCTACGGTAGCTGCAGGAGGTAAGGTCAAGCTTTCTATTTTTTGGGTAAGAGCATCTACCTTAGCATTAACTTTATCTAGGCTACAGATCTCGTACATCCCGCCTTTGGCTTGAGTCTTCTCCACAGATGTTCTTTCTCCTCCCCACTGATAGTGGTTTTGAGCCATGTTTTCAATGAGTTGGTTAGCTTCGTCATAAGGCTTGTCCATCAGTGTACCACCTGCGACGGCATCTATAGATAGTCTTGTGTTGTACAAGAGTCCATTATAAAACGTGTGGATTATCAGCCATTTTTCTAGTCCGTGATGTGGGCACATTCGCATCATATCTTTGTAGCGCTCCCATGCATCGAATAGTGATTCAGTATCCTTCTGCCTAAATCCGTTGATTTGGGCTCTTAGTGCAGTGGTCTTGCTTGGGGGAAATTATCGTGCTAAGAATAGGATCTTCAGTCCTTCCCACGTAGTGACGGAATTTGATGGCAAGGATTACAACCAAGCCCAAGCTCTATCTCTTAGTGAGAAAGGGAAAAGACGTAATCTTATCGCATATTTACTAACACCATTTGCTATAACTGTGTCGGCAAATTGAACGAATTTTGTAAGGTGTTCATTCGGATCCTCAGAAGGATCTCCAGAGAATTGGCGTTGTTGGATAGCTGATATCAATGACAGCTTTAACTCGAAATCATTTCGGTTTATTGCTGGAGCAGCAATGCTGTTATGGGGCTCTTGTTATGATGGAGCTGCGTACTCCTTCAGTGGACGGGTCCTTTGTTCTTCGGCCATGTCTAATTCTGGATTAGTTTCAGTTTCAGAGGAAGAATTAGAATCAGTTTCAGAATCAATCTTGATTTCTGGTTTGGGTAAAGGAATAGCGTGATTTAAACAGTAATCCCTGACTGCACGTCTTACGGAAAGAATGCGTTCAGGTTCGTCCGTCGATTTGTCAAGTGGTTCGCCTTGTGAGCGAGTCCTTGGCATACAAATCGACAAAGGGGTGTCTGTTGCTTAGTCTAAATGCGCAACAGAAGAATCGTAATTAATTGACTACCAGTCCCCGGCAACGGCGCCAAAAACTTGATCGGGACTTTATAAGTATGTCGGGATACTAACTGCAAGTATACAGTTCAATCGTTCTAGTTTTAAAAGATTATCGAACCCACGGAGACTGAGGATCAATCGCATACGATCTAATGCTACAGTTTGTCTAACTAAGCGATGAATATTCGATTTTTGGGGGAAACAGTTTAATTAAAAGTAACAGTACTAATTATACCGGTATGTGATAATCGGACTTAGGGAAGTCGATGAATCGCTTGGCCTATAAAGTATTTCGGTAAAAGCTAATTGTTTAAAAACCTGAGACATACACTCTCGTGTTTATGAAATAAGTCATGCTACTAAACCTAGTGGATGCACTTTAAATTTAATAACACTTTTTGAAAACAATTTGAATTTAATTAATTTATTAAAACACTCTCGTGTATTTAAAAATCAATGCTTCGTTACCACTATCTGGGTCGAACCCCAGCTCTCGCATGCAGGTTCTTGCCTTAATTAATTTCCCACTCTCGTGGCAAAATCGTGTTAATTAATCTCTCACTCTCGTGACAAGGATAGTTAAATTAATCTTGGAAATTGGAAACCAGAAATTGTTTTGTAAATATTTTTGGCCAAGGTATCATTGAATTCTTTCAGTTCTTACGGTCACATACCGGTATTAATAATTTAGCCAGACATAATTAACTTAACAGCAATAAAGTTTAAAATATAATTCATGGCAATAATTGGCATATTATAAAAACTGAATAAATAATAATTGCAATATAAAAAACCTGGAATTAAAGATGCTATAGTAATCTTGAGGTGATACAGTAATCCAATCTTCGAGCTTGACTTGCAGTAGAAATTCGTGTTAATTCTTGAAAGAAGAATTAACACTTAAAAATAGAAACTAAGGCTTTGAATAAAAATTACAAGAAAATGAAAACAGAATTCCAAAACAAGCAAATTGGAAAATAACTGTAAAATAAAATAATATTTGCTCTGAGTAAATTTCTTCGACCCTTGAACTGTGTACTGGTACTCATATATATAGCAGGAAAAATCAGCAGTTTAATTTGAATTCTTGATGAAGTCTTCGTGGAGAAAATATAGGAGCATTAATAGTGGTGGCAATAAAATAGGAGACTCAGTAGAAAGAGGGAGAACGAGTCTGCCCTTCACGCCCATGTCTCAATCCATGCATAACGTCCACCTTCACGCGCGTGACGGTCATCACAGGTGGGTGACGGTCGTCACATGCTGAAGTGGTGCCTTACGCTCGTCAGGTGTGTGTGACGAGCGTTTCCTTATATTGAGGGGTGTTACGCCCGTCACAGGGACGTGACGACCGTCACTGATCCAGAAGTCCCAACTTTGTATTTTTTTATTCTTTTTCTCTGTGTTTATCGTCTATCCTTCTTCATGTTGTCCTTTTTCATTGGTTTGAGTCGACAAGTGTTATACCTGCAAAAAGACAAATAATCTCGGAATAATCGGGGGTTAGACGACTTAATGAAATATAAAATCGGTAAAAAGCACGTTAATTATACGATATGTTTTCTCGTTATCAAAAACCAGTAGGAAAGAAATACAAACCATAATACAAACCAAGAGTCAGAAAACCAAATATAGCAGAACCAGTAGGAAAGAGATACAAACCATTATACGAACCATAGCCAACAAACCAAGAGTCAGAAAACCAAAAGAAAACCAACAACACACAAGGGGCCAGAAAACTGAAAGTAGAAAATGCAGAGAAATAGAAAAATAGCTTCCCTATCCTCCATGCTCACTGCCCATCATCATCACCGCTTCATTACAACCGCTTACAACAATCTTCATACTCCATTAGTGTACTTAAACTCACAAATATCAGAACAACAACACACTTGATTTCAGAAAATGTTCATTACACCAAAGACCTAAAAACATAGATAAATTGCATCAACAACAACCAAACGAAAAGGAGTGACAAAGGATAAACCTAAATAGAAGAAATCTCACCGAAATCACTCATTCCCGGTTCAAATTATTTATCGTCGACCGCCTCGCATGCAAAGCTCAGTCGCACAACAACCAACAAGCTTCCCTGCCATCAACGTGTTCATCCATCACCAATCCGCCCCCGTGAACGGATGAAGAGAGATTTCATTTGAGAGGAGGAAGAAGCAGCAAATAAGGAGGCGGAGGATGAAGATGAAAGGGAGGTGACTCAGTTTGAGAAGAAGATTGGAGATAATAGAGGAAGCCGCATTGGTGATTTGGGTTTAGGGTTCCATCGAACCCTGTATGTTTGTTATGTTAAGGGAGGCGAATTCGGGTCTGGCCCGACCCGGTCTAGGCCCAACCCTATTCTTTTTATTATTATTAGTGCATCCCTTCATTTTGTTCTCTTTCGACAATAAATTGTGCATTGTCTTGACATAAAGCCCATTCAAGTTTTCTTCAAACCAGTCCAACCCAATTCCGAAATTAAACCACCCCCATATTATCTTTTTTTAGGCTTAGTTTACATCTGAATTAGTTTAGATATAATTTCGTAATTTTTAGATATTTAATAACTTTAGAATTTCTATTTAAATTTAATTTACTGATCTTAGGATTTTCAATTTTGTTTAGATCTAATTTAATAATCTTAGAACCATTTTTATAATCTTAGGATGTTAAGTTAGTTTAGGACTTTGTAAATAATTTTACTAATTAACTTTTTATTTAGTCGTAAATTGTTTTTGTTTAAATTCTTCATAACAAAAAATACCAAAAGATATATATACATTCGATTTAATTTCTTTGTAATCAATTATTTTCTCCTCTATAATAGGTTTTTATTTTTCTCTTCAAAATTTCCCACAAACAAAAATACCAAGAATTTCTATACTTTGTCAATTAATTTCATAGACTGTTATAATTTTAATTTAATTCGTTCGATTCGATTTGTTTGTATTGATTGCCTATTTTGACTTTTAATCGCATTGATCCATCCCCGTTTTTAAATCTGTACCCCCATTCCCAAAAAGCTCTGTAATAGCGTAGAACTTTAATTTCCGCAATTTATTGTTTTCCTTATACTATATAGTAATTAGGCGTGCATGGTAAGATTCAAAATCAATCGCTAGATAACTCTAATCAAAGACAAAAAATTAACTCGAATCAAACACACTTTTTCACACGTGCACCCCTAGGGTAACCTCGCTCGTTGCCTCGGAAACATAGTCATGTCCCTCGAATATGAGACACTTTATCAAAAACCCTAGGATAAAAAAGATCGTGGTCCCTCTATGTCCCTTGATGTTGCCTTTGATAAAAAGATCTAGTCCCTTACGAAAATTGATAAAGTGTCTCACAAGTTGCCTTCTATGATTGTACAAACGTCTCGTGCCTGTCCCTACACATCCAACGATGGGCTTCATACCAAATCAATGATAAGATAACAACGTCTAAAGGAGGAAAAGAACATTTAAGACCTTTCGAGTAGTTAGATTCGCTCTTAATTGCTCGCTTGCTAACAACCAAAAATTTTACACCAATACTTTCACATTAAAACCTTTTTCAAAAGACTAAAACTTTTCATATACGTTCTTATAGAGACGAGAACCATTACAAAAACATCTTTTCAAAATCACCTTCAGAAAGCACAATACACAAACACCTCTTTGAACTATTTTTGGAAATAACACTTTGTATGCGTTCTTATAGAGACGAGAACCATTGCAAAGACATTCTCAAAATACTTTCAAAAAACACACCACAAGCACATTCAAACAAAAGCAAGTGATCTAGTGAGTAACTAAGAGCCCATGGAAAACCATGGATGAAAAGGGTGCTAACACCCTCCCTTTTCAATCTACCCCCCGAACTCAAGAAACAATCTCGAAAGGTCTTTCCTGTGCTTTTTTTACCTTTCCTTTTGGATAAAAGAATAGTCGGTGGCGACTCTTGCTAACCGCATAATTGTGATCAAACGCAAATGACCCAAATCAGTTCTCCCACCGTATCACACGTATCTACATTGTACTTGAAACATGTGTTGAATGAGTGTCAGAATGACATCCATCTCTGGATCATATCTGCACTGTACTTGAAACATGTGTTGAATGAGTGTCAGAATGACATCTGTCTCTGGATCGTATCTGCACTGTAGTTGAATAGAATCTGGAGTAGGTGTCAAGATGACATCCTTTATTGGATCGTAACTGAATCGTTTCTAGATGATGTGTTGAAATAAGTGTCAGAATGACATCTGTCTCTGGATCATATATGCACTGTACTAGGATAGAATATGGAGTAGGTGTCAGAATGACATTAGTTTTTGGATCGTACCTGAACCGTTTCTAGATGATAATCTGCTTTATTCAGAATATTTCTGTTGGGAAATCCAGAGAAGCTTGGAGACTTCATTGGGGAATTTTCGTTGGAGTAGTAATTTGGAGATTTTTCTCTTCCAAGGGTATGATAACACCTGAAATCAATAGGATGCATGCTAAGAACATGGCAGTGACCTTGTAGTAGAATGCCCCTGTCTCGATACCTATTGTAGAAAATATCAATCGAAGATTTTGTAGATGGTTTGACTGTTATCCCAACACTTGGAGTCCTTGGTGAATGCAGATCAGGGTAATAAATATTCTATTGATTAGACAAGTGACAAGATGACGGGACGTAGTCGTACGCCTTAATCCTTAACTTTTGACTGGACTGTCTTTTCAGATTTTCAGTCCACCGGGATACCCTTTTTGCCCAAGCCTCCTTTTCAGGTTTTTGACTTGTCGGATGTACAATTTTTTTTGTTTTTATCCCTAATTTTTGCCTAGGCCAGTCAACCTAGCGGGTCTTTGTTCATGCGTAGTATTTTCCGACTATGTCCATGTTCACCGGGTACGGATAATTATCACTGTCCATAGTAGTAAGTGTTATCACACTTCCAGAAGGTGTTTGTTTGATCGTACAATATTCGTTGCTGGAAATCATGCCCAATGCCCTAAGTGATTCAGATGGAGATCTGCCCTTGGCTATTCGGCATCTTTGAGAGATTACTTGAATCTTGACTTGACTGCCCTAGGTGATGGACAATGAATATTCCGTGCCCCTTGGTTGGAAGTGTTTTTCCACTTGAGGTGATCCTTTTCATTGAGAAGGTTTTTGTTCACTAGATATTTGTCATGCAAATTTCTATGCTGTTGAACAAATAGTCATATGCAAATAATGGTATTTTAAGAATGCAAAGCTTATGTCTGTCTTGAAGTTTGAAAATTCATTTTTTAGTAAAACAAACAAATTTTGTAAAAGTGTGATGTCAACTCAGGATTTATAGCAAGTCCTACAAGAGTCAGGATACCTTTGGTAACAGTATGCTCTCGAACTAACCTATGCTTCAGCTAGGACTTTTAAGGGTTATAACGTGGACTGGTTCACGGTTTAAGAAACAAAGGATAAAGGCTCAAAATTTATTTATACCCACCCGCTCTTCGTGATGTTCTTCAGTCCTATGCTTAGTTAATTGTTCATTTTGAATCCCAATTTAGTCTGGCATCTTGTCCTTGATGTTCTGGTGATGGTTCGGATACTGAAAGTTTATTTTGAAGAGGCAGTCATTTTTGTAATCTTCTTTTTGTCGAGGATTTGTAGTAACCTTTTTTTTGTTTTCGTTATCCCTTCTTTTGCCTGAACTGTTTCTTTTGCGATTATAGTCAGCGGGATGACTCAGTTTTTCTTAAGTCTCCTTCATAGGTTTTGACTTAACAAGCTTTTCTTTTGAAAAATAATGACTGCCTGCTTTGATGATTATGCGGAACCATCACCCTCTTTTGATTTGGAAGGATGTCTTCGATGCCATTCATTGTGTACGAAGTGGAAGATTGCGACTGAATGCATGTCTGAATTGACTGAGAAACTACCCTTCCCCAGGTTATGATTAAGGGTATTAATTTGCGTGAAAAGAAAAACTCCTACTTCTTTGGCTCAAAGGGGTTGACTAGGGATTATCTTCCTTATAACTCCACTGCTTGGGATTTGAAACAACGCATGTACATCGTTAGCAAGGTCTGTTCAAAAGAACACTGTATGGATTGTGGTATCGTTTTTGTCATCCTCCCTCTAAAGGCTTAGAGCTTTTGATCGAGAGTTGAATATCACAAAAAGGAAGTAAAACATAATTTAAGTATAGTGACAATTAATGAAATAATTCAAGTCAAACATATGCAATACATTGATGAAATAACAAAGTTTGATATAAATAAGTGTTCGAACAAATCAAAAGACAATTACAACTTGAAAATTCTAATGAACGAAAAGCCTTCTTGTCAGAACTTGTCACTTTAGATGATCTGCCTTTGAGGAATGGCAGAAGAATTCCAGTTGACCATCTTGTGAGAATTCTAGCGCTCCTTCTTCAATCACGTCTTGAATTTTATTTCTCAACATCCAACAGCTATTGGTGTCATGTCCAGGACTGTTGGAGTGGTACGCGCATCTTGCCTTTGGATTGTACCTTGGGGAAGCTGTGTTAGGATTCTGAGGAGGGTCCTTTAACGTAACCAGCTTGGCCTCCAACATGTGTTGAAATGCTTGAGCCAATGACATATTGATTTCGGTAAAGCGTCTTTCAGATGTATTCCGCTTACGCTGATTGCCCTGTTGTTGTTGGCGAGGTTGTGGTTGGGCTTGTGACGTATCAGCAATTTGGAAAGTTCTACTCTCCAAGCCAACTTTTTGTCCCATCAAGGGTTGATGAATGACTTGACCCCCAACCTCGACTGTTTGTTTCATACGGTTGCATCCGTCTTGGTGAAGCTTGTTGACAATGGTCCTTAGCTCTTCTTGTCCCCGGGATAGACTTTGAATAAGAGCCATATGCCCCAACATTTGGATTCTCATTGCTTCCATCTCAACCTACAACTGTTCAACCTGGTCATCCTTGTTCTTATCAGGACGTTTCTTGGTCAGATTCCCAGCGAGGAGTGCTTTCAATTCTTCCTGCCTCTTGGATAGGTTTAGGAACATTTCCATTAACCGAGCCTCTTGATTTTGAAGATCTCTGTTGTCTTGTTGGAGAGCCATTGCTGTAATAAACAGCGAGAACATGAGAGACCTGTACATGAGCCTACCTATTTTGCAATGACATGTATGATATGCAAACATTTTCAAGGATCTCGCGGGGGAAACAAGAAAAATGTTAGGCGTTAAACTTTACAGCTTTGATGAAGCACTTCGTATTGTTGAAGTTCCTTCTACGAGAGTCAAGCTCACCATATCGAGTTGGTCATAGCCCCTAACTCAAGTTGTTGAGTTTTGATCTTCTGGAGGCATTGGGTAGAGGAAAATAAATCCCCTTGCTAAACGTCTGATTTATCATAACCTGCATCACAAACCCTTGAGATCCTTGAATTGGTTAAGGAAATGTTGTGGCGTGATGTTATGATGTGTATGCTATACGTTAAGCAAAAGTGTAAGGTGATGAAAACAAGTGAACCTTGCAAGAAATCCAAGTTATTGGATAATGACTGTAAATAAATCCTGCAAGGAAACCATGTTGTCAGATGATAAAACCCTGCGAGTAGTTCAAGTTGAAAGCAAACAAGTCACACAAACAACCTTAGGTTTAGGCTTGCATGGGTTTTAAGGTAGTACCCTCTTGAAGTTGGATTGGTTCAACCTGTCCTATAATAGTAATTGGGTTCTAAGGGATCTCAATATCATTGATCTTTCCCCCCAAATTTCGTTCTGATAGACAATTGACTTGCCACCTAACAAAACTCAAGAGTCAAACCTCAATGAGTGTAGCATTGAGTATCAACTGACTTTGGGTTTACACCAAAGATGGCTATCTCACTATGTCCTAAAAAGCCTAGTTGGTCAATTAAGGTGCTAAGGTCAGTTGACGCTTTATGATACAACGCAACGACCTCGTATTCTCCTTGATTACTCAAGGGCTACCGATACACACTAAAGTATCCCATCAACGTAGCTATTGTTTCAACCGTGTCGGTATACCCTGCACAACTCCGTCACAGCTTATTGCTACTTACATAAAAGGAATTCCCTGATCCGGGTTTAGAATCCAAACAACCCAAACAGATACGCTTAAAAGTAAATCAAACAAGACAAGCCAAAGAAGTAATTAAAATGACCTAGATCCTAAGGTAAACCGCACTTTATAAATCAAACTCCCCAGCAGAGTCGCCAGTTCTGTGATACGGTGGCAGAACTGATTGTTAATACTGGTTTTGCGTTTGTGTTTGCAAATGTTGCAGTAATCAAGAGTCGCCACCGTCTTTTATTTTATCCAACAAAGGAAAAGGGAAAAAGAATAGAAAAACCTTTTTCGAGATGTTTCTGAGTACGGGGGGTAGATTATAGAAAGGGAAGGTGTTAGCACCCTTTCTATCCATGGTTTTCCATGGGCTCTTAGGTACTTGCTCATTTTGAAATTGCTTTTGTGTGTGTTTTGAAAAGCTTTGAAAATGCCTTAGTGCGGCGTTTCACTTTATGGTAACCCTTGTGTCAGTCCTTAAGAGTGTGATAAAGCGTTTTTGAAAACCATGTTCGAAAAGTGTAAGTGTGAAAAAAACTGGTTGTTTTGAGCAAGTACTTAAGAGTTTCTACCTACTCGAAAAAGACTGTTCGTTTTCTTATTTCCTTTAGATAGTGCTATCCTACTATTAAGGAGTAGGTAGCTCCATCATTGGAGTTTGAGGGACAATCGAAAGGGACGATTACAGTCACTTAAGGAAACAGGGCAAGATCTCTTAGTAACTGTCCTAAAGTTCTAAGATCGCATTTTGTTTTACCGAGGCAACCTTCGAAAGGGACTTGCGATCTCTGAATTAGAGGACAACCACTATGAATTCTCACGTTCGAGAATAGTGACCGTATTTCCGAGGCAATCGAAGTGGGGGATACCCTAGGAGTAAGCATGTGCAAGTGTTTGATTTCAGTTTATTTATCTTTGCATAGTTAGGGTGTTCTACTGTTTTAAACATTCGATTTATCTTTTGCATACAGTCCTATTATCCATACATCTAATCAGTTTAAACAATGGCAGAAATTAAAAGCGGAAAAGAAAATCTACGCTATTACAGGGCTTTGGGGGAGGGGGTTACATATCCAAACTTGGGATTCGACAGTAAATAAAAGCAGTAAAATAAATCCTAGTTAAAAACTATTACAACCTGTAATCAGATAAAATAATAATAAATGATAATAACTATATGAAAGTAACTAACGTGCGCGACTTGGAAACGATGTCTAAAAATCTAAAATGTTCTAAGTAAGAGAGAATTATTTTTGTTGTTTTGTTTATTTAGGAAAATATTAAATTAATATTAATTGACGAAATGAAAAGAAAATTTGAAATTAATTCTAGATGACCTAATATTTTTGGCATTTTTATTTGAGAAATAATACTTAAGAATTAAAACTAATTTCCTAATTGATTTTAATTATAGAAAAATGAATCAATTACCCTAATTAATACTAGTTATTTAATTAACAAAAATTATTTTTAGCTAAATATCTAATTTCTATCTTTTTTATGATTTTATTGATATTTGTTTTAATTAAAAAAATGATTTTGAAATAAATAAAAACAAAATAAATAAAGTAAAAGGAAACAATAAGAATAAGAAAAAAATGGATCTGGGCCTGGTGTGACCCCAGCTGGGGGGTGCCTTCCTGAAATACCAGGGCCCATATGTGATGGCCCAATTGTTAGCGTGCATTCAAGTGTGATCAGCCTCTGGG
Organism: Vicia faba; assembly: GCA_948472305.1. NCBI lineage: Eukaryota > Viridiplantae > Streptophyta > Magnoliopsida > Fabales > Fabaceae > Vicia > Vicia faba. The sequence goes on from OX451740.1 coordinate 1,017,627,641, forward strand.
AGATTCACCGTACACTATCTTTGCTAGACGTTTAGATCTGATCACGTGATGGACTTGATGGGTGAGATCAGGGGCGCATGCTGGACATTTGATGGTGAGGCACATGGGATCTACAAGAAATAACTCAGAAAATAGGAAAATGTTGAGACCTGGGATCGAACCCAAGTCCTTCCTCTCAAAGGATAACACCTAGACCAACTGCGCTGGAAATTTATGTTGTATATATAATAAATAAATAAAACTTAAGCCAAACAAAACACTATGCCCAGAAAGCGCGCGTGGATTCAAACCCTCCAATGGGATGCTGCCACCTGATCTTCTTCTTCATGGGGTTGTTGTTTCTGATACAAGACATTTACCTACGGACAAAATTGTCACTAAAAGCTATAGTGACAGTTTTTATCCATAGCTATAACCCTGCAACATCTCAAAATGCAATACAAGCAATATTAATCAGAACCAAAGGCATGAATCAATTGCTCATGACCTGATGAATACAATTCCACCCCTAATGTGGTCCAATTTGGCTTGTATATGGAGTTCCCAATTTGGGACCTCAAAACCCTAGTAATGGCACATGCTTATTCATATACTAAACATCAAATTCAACCATCCAGAATCATTGCAAGTATGATAATAAACATGAATATATAGCTAAAACTTGTTTATGCTGGATAAATCAACGAAATCAAATTTGAGAAAATATGCAAACCGTGATGAAGGTTGGGCGCAATTCTGCAAGTTTCAGGCTTTGGGAATGCTTGCAATGGCTTTAGAGGTTCTCCAGGAGTATGTTTTTATACTTGTTTGGGACTGAAACAGGCTGGAAATGGAAATTCGAGTTTGACAACTTTAGTGTTTTTTTGCAAATTGTACAGGGGTTCCTCAGGTCATGTATCTATGTTTAATGCTTGCCAGAAGCTTGTTTATATAGAGAATGATGAGAGGACACGAAAATGCCATGTTTGTAACAACTATGGACAAGCTTTTGAATGTTATGCATGTTCATTTGTAACCTTGGCCAAAGTTAATGGATTTTGTCCATTTTCAAATTTGAATATACCTAGACTGAACTGGCCTTGCTGCACATAAAAATTGGGGCCTCTCCATGTACCAAACCAAGCCCAAATGATAATGGCCCATATACTTTTCAATAATCTTGATTTATTTGATTTTTAATTAAATAATATTAATATAAAATGAAAATAAAATAAAGGCTATGCAAAAACGGTCCTAGGGGTCCTCTATGGTCTTAGAAATATGTTTGAAGTTCAATAATTTGAACCATTGCCTTAAAAAATTTAAATTTGCCCAATGCATATTTCTTGAAATTTCCTAAATTTTCCTAACTTGGGAAAGCTATAACTTGATCAATTTTTATATCATGATGATGACGTTGTACTCTTTCTAAAGCCCTAGATGTCTACTTCAATCCCTCTTTTGATCAATTTTGCTTTTGAAAATGTTATCTTGATGTTAAAGGTCTTGGCAAAAAGTGGCTTTTATTGACTTTCTAAAAATGACCTGTAATGTATGAACTTGTATCTTTCAAATGGTGCATTTCTTAGACTTGAGGGCTGAATAAAAGTTGTAGGGAATTGGATTCTATTCAAAATGAGCTTTGGTTGGAAAATTTATGATAAATTATGAGAAAGTTATGCTTGGTCAAAGTTTAGTTGACTTTTCCTATAGAAACCCTAATTTGCTATTTTTGACTTTTGATGAATTAGGAGCATTTCTTGAGGAATCATGATCAACCCTTGATCAAATGATGGATATCACTTCAAAATGTTGATGTTGACCAAAAGTCTTGAAGTTTGACTATATATAGGTCACAGTTGACTTTTGACCTAACACAATTGATTTTCCAATACTTGAGCAAATTTCTGAGCAAACTTATTGAGCAAAGCATGACACTTGGAATGGATGATATTGAGGACATATTTGGGAAATGGAGACAATTTGGGACCCTTTGAACTCAAACATCTTGATGAGGAGTGAAACCCTAGTTTGAGGCTTATTGTCTTAAGAGGAGGATTTCTCTGGTCAATCCTTAGTCAACTTGAGCCATTGAGGGCCTCTAGGAGTATGTCTTGTGTGAAAATGTGAGGGAAAATTTTGAGGTATAACAACATGCAACACCATGTAAAGTGCCTCACCCTAATAATCATTTGACAAATTAGTTTCAGAGAGCATACACCTTACTCTCTCAATTAGTGTTTGATTCATCCTCTTCGCTAAACCTTTCAATTAAGGAGTTTTAGGAGGAGCCTTTTCAGGTGAAATACTGTTATTATTGCAATAGGCATTAAATGGTCCATAATACTCACCACTATTATGAGAACGAACACATTTCAGCTTCTCTCATGTCTGCCTGTCTACCAAAGCAATGAATTCTTTGAACTTCTCCAACACTTAATCTTTTGTCTTCAAAGCATAAACTCATAGTTTCCTGGAAAAATCATCAATAAAGGTAACAAAATAAAGTGCACCACTAAAGGATTTTTTCCTTTGATGAACCATAAACATCATAATGTACCAATTGAAGTAACTTTTTATTTCTTGAGGGAGGATTTCTCTTGAAAGATACTCTAGTCTGTTTACCAGCCATGCAATGCGAACACTTCTCTAAATATGCATTCTTTAATCCTGTAAGAACATCATTTTTGGCCAAAACATTCAGCCCCTTTTCACTAATATGACTAAGCCCTCGGTGCCACAAAGATGCTTCCATGTTGATAGCATTCACATTATCCCTATAAACCAATGATTTTGTCTAATACAGTTTAGAAAGCTTCTCCCTTCTACCCACAACCAAGTTACCATTGTTGAGTTTCCACTTTCCATAACCAAAGTGATTGTCATAACCATAATCATTAAGCATATGCTCAGAGATCAAATTAAATCGGACTTTTAGAGCATATTTGACATTGTAATACGGTGGGAGAACTGACTTTTTTGGTTTTATCCAAATACGCGAATAGCTAGAGTCGCCACCGACTTTTCTTTTATCCAATAAGGAAAGGGTGAAAAGAACAGGAAAGACCTTGAATATTTTGAGTTCGTGGGGTAGGTTATGAAAAGGGAAGGTGTTAGTATCCTTTTCATCCGTAGTTATCTACAGGCTCTTAATCGCTTAGCTCAATTTTTGAAAATTTCTTTATGTCGTGTACTTGAAAATATTTTGAAAAGTTGCCAATGTAAGGAGAAACTTTGTAATGATTCTCGTATCTGTCGTCGAGAATGCGTACAAAGTATTTTGAAAATATTTTGAAAGTGTTTGTGTGAAATGTTTTGTTTTGAAGAGCTTTGTGAGAAAGCGATTAGGAGTTCTACCCTATTCAAGGTCGTTCTTGTAATTTTCCTCCTCCTTTAGATAAGGTTATCCTACCATTAGTTAGTAGGAAGCCTTATCGTTGGATGTGAAGGGACAGGCGAGGGTCATCGTACAATCATCGAAGGCAACTGGTAAGGACTCTTTAGCAATTTTCGTAAGGGACTGTATCATTTAGCAAAAGGAAACGTCGAAGTATCATCAAGGGACTATGATATTTGTATCAAGGGACTTTGCTAAAGTGTCCCAGCGTTCGAGGGACATGACTGTTTTCCAAAGGCAACAAGGGAGGTTACCCTAGAGGTGCAAGTGTGCGAGTGCATTGTGTTCAATTATTTTATCTTTGAGATTAGGGTTTTCTATCGATTCGTTTTAATCTTTCCATACAACCCTAATTACTAAGAAATAGTAGCAAATATGGAAAACTGTAAAGGTGCGGAAAGTAAAGGAAGGTATGTAAACCCTAAACTATTACATCTGTGATAGGGTGGGAGAACTAACTTGGGTGTTTTTCGTTTGATTGCAATTGTTGCGAATAGAAAGAGTCGCCACCGACTTTTCTTTTATCCAATAAAGGAAAGGGTGAAAAGAACAGGAAAGACCTTTCGAGAATTTTTCTTGAGTTCGGGGGGTAGGTTATGAAAAGGGAAGGTGTTAGCATCCTTTTCATCCGTAGTTACCTACGGGATCTTAGTTGCTTTCTAGATCACTTGAAAATGCTTTGTTTGAAAATGTGTTTTGTGATGGGTGTAAGTTTGAAAATATTTTGAAAACCCCTTTGATGCGGAAAACTTTGTAATGATTCTCGTCTCTATAATAATTTATATAAAGTGTTGGTTTTGAAAATAGTTCAAAGTGATGTTTGTTTTTGAAGATGTTTTAAAAGTGTAAGTGTGGAAATGGTTTTAGTTTGCGAGTAAGCAACTACGAGCGTCCTACCTACTCAAAAGGTCTTTGTTCTTTTCCTCCTCCTTTAGATGTTACTATCTTACCATTGATTGGTAAGAAGCTCCGTCATTGGATATGAATGGACAGGCGTGGGTCATCGTATAGTCATAGAAGGCAACTTATGAGACGTTTTAGAAATTTTCATAAGGGACTAGATCGTTTACCGGAGGCAACATCGAGGGACATCGAGGGACTACGATCTTTTTTATCGAGGGTCTTTGCTAAAGCGCTCATATTCGAGGGACATGACTATTTTCTGAGGCAACAAGTGAGGATACCCTAGAGGTGCACGTGTGTGAATAATGTGTTTATTTGCATGCATTTTTGTCTTAGAAATTAGGGGTTTCTAACGGTTGATTTTATCTTGCCATACACACCCTAATTACTAACAATTTATATTAAAGCAGTAAATTATGGAAATTAAAATCCTAAGCTATTACATCATTAGGGGATGGGGGATACAAATGTACAAATGGGGGGTGAAAAGCAATTAAAGTCCTAATTATTACAACCATATTGAATAGCAATGAAAGAAAATATATAGAAAATATAAAAACAAAAAATAGTGTAGGTGAGAGAAAAAAAACAAATCCTTCTATTCATGCTGGTTTGTTCGAAGCATGCACCCTTCGATTCACAGAGAAAAAAACAAATCTTTCAATTCATGCAGCATGTTCGAAGCATGCATCCTTTGATTCAATACCCTTTTTTCTTCTGTTTGGGCCTGTAAAGTAGTATGTATCGAAGCATGCACCCTTCGATTCAGACACCCTTTTTTCCTTCTGTTTGGGCCTGTGAAGCAGTATGGATCGAAGCCTAAAGCTTTGTGCCGAAGCATGCTATAAATCTTTCACTCCAACATTATTTTATGGTCTATACAGGTTAGTTCTTAATATATGATTGACAAGAAAAGAAGACAAACAAAAGTTTAGCGTCGAATGCAATGGTTATTATATGTTATCTTTGAAGATGAATCAGCAATGATGCTTGAAGCAAAGGGTTTAAAGTCAAGAAGACTTACCTTGAAGCTGGAATACGATTCGGACTTGTGTTACTACCTTAAAGGTTCTTTGATTTGAAAGAAAAGAAACAGAGGGGTTGTGTTTTTTGGTTCTGGGTTCGAAATAAAGGTGTTGTGTTTTTTTCGTTCTGGATTTAAAAGTGTTCTAAGGTTTCCGCCTTAGTATTCTCTTCTCTCTCTCTTTTTTCTTCTTATCCTTTTTTCTTCTCCAAAAAAAATCTCTTTTGTGTCTTGTGAAACAAACTATTTATAGAAGAGTCTTGCTGGGGTTTTTTTTGGGGGGGGGGGAATAAAATTTATACAGTTTTGGTATGTTCTTTTCATAGCTTTCGATGTGCATCTCTTATATTCTAGTTTGGTGCAAATATTGGACTGGTTTAGGAGCAGCATAACAAGATTATTTTGCAGCAGTTTTGGAGTGTCGTGACAGCTTGGTGCAGGGCTGTTTCATACCAGTACAATAAACTATTTTTGACATGGTTTTAGGCTGTTATGTGAACAGTACAACAAGCTTAGGCTTGGCAGCATATTGGACTTTGTTCAGCAAGCATCTTGAATACTTCACCCTTTCGTTTTGATCACATAGATCCACAACCTTCGACCAAACTCATCAACAGACGAAACAATATTTTTTGCCAACAAATGTGTGTCCTTCAAATGGAACACAGAACCTTCGACCAGACTCAACAACAGACGAAACAATATTTGTTTCCACCAAATGTGTGTCGTTTGAATGGACCACACAACCTTCGACCATACTCAACAATAGACGAAACAATATTTATTTTCAACAAATGTGTATCCTTCGAATGGACCACACAACCTTCGACCAAACTCAACAACAAACAAAACAATATTTGTTTCCAACAAATGTGTTTCCTTTGAATGGACCATATAACCTTCAACCATACTCAACAACAGATGAAACAATATTTTTTCCACCAAATGTGTGTCCTTCGAATGGACCACACAACCTTCGACCAGACTCAATAACAGACGAAACAATGTTTGTTTCCACCAAATGTGTGTCTTTCAAATGGACCACACAACCTGAATGTACCACTTTGAGCATGAAAAATGATCTCATTTGCATAGTCAAAACGAAAGAATTTCTGGATTGCTTTCCTACCAATGACCATCAGTTGATTAAGTGGTCTAGAGTTCAAATGTCCAAACCTCAAAATTGTAATTCATTGTGTAGAAACTATGTGTGACGAAGGGTTTATAGGTGAAATCGAAGCAAGCATGAAGGAAGCCATTGCCTTGTGGATCGAAGCAAGCATGAAGGAAGCCATTGCCTTATGGATCAAAGCAATTATGAAGGAAGCCATTACCCAATCGAAGCTTGTGGATCAAAGCAAGCATGAAGGAAGCCATTGCCCAGTCGAAACTTGGGAAATTGAAGCAAGCTTTCTCTTCTTCAACTTGCAAAAATCTGCCAACCACTCCTTTCAATCAGTCACGTGGTTTGAACATCCTGAACCAGATTTTGAATTCGACACACCTTTTTTTGTCTGCTTTGCCCTTTCGAAAGTTTCCTCTTCGACGTGACGCTTGAAAGCCTAATATGATCCATGGAAACCATATGGGGCATTAAAAATCCAATTGAACTTGTGCAAACTTGAGCTTTTGGAAATCTTTGTGAGAAATGCCTTGAGAAAAGAGAAGGCAAATTTTTTGGTACAATAGCTGCCCCTGTTCAATCTTCTTAAATCTGAAGAGTTAGATTGGCGAGTCCGCCATTCGTAGCTTGAAGGTAGAAGATGATTGAACACTAGAGTGCCTAGAAATTTACACTAGACCATGTGTTAGTTGATTGTGTAAGGAATGGGCTTAAAGATGCCATTTGGGGAGATGATGGAGAGTTTTCGGAGATGGGCTTATAGATGCCATCCAAAGGTGATTGTTGATAGAAATTAGACTAAGTCTAAGCTTGAATGTAACTGGGAGAAGTATCAGAATAAATCTTCGGTCGATTTAATTATGAATGACATGTTAGAATGGACCCGCGTTTAACCGTGTTTGGAAATGTATTAGAAGGAATCCGTGTAAGACTACTTTAGGATGAATCCGTGTGGGGCTATATCTGGAAATTCATGAGAAGGAACCTGTGTAGGGCTGCTTTGTGATGAGTCCGGGTGAAACTTCATCTGGAAATGTATGAGAAGGAACCTGGGTAAGGCTGCTTCAGGATGAGTTCGTGTGAAAATTCATCTAGAAATGTATGAGAAGGAACCTGGGTAGGGCTGCTTCATGATGAGTCAGTGTGAAACTTCATATGGAAATGTGTGAAAAGGAACCTGGGTAGGTATGCTTCAGGATGAGTCCGTGTGAAACTTCATCTGGAAATGTATGAGAAGGAACCTGGGTAGGGCTGCTTCATGATGAGTCCGTGTGAAACTTCATCTGGAAATGTATGAGAAGAAATCTGTGTAAGATTGCTTCGTCTGGTCGTATAGATAGTTGCTATGTCTGGTTTTAGGAACTGAATCTCTAACCTTAAAGAAAGAAAGATAGTTTCCACGTCTTGTTTCAAGAGTTAATCTTTAATCCGCTCATGTAGATAGTTGTCCTGTCTTGTTTCAGGTATTAATCTATAATCAGTCGCTCGCAGATAGTTGTCCTGTCTTGTTTCAGGTATTAATCTGGAACTTATTTTTTTGTTGGCCGTAGAGATAGTCGCCCTGGCTTGTTTTAGGAATTAATCTCTGACCTATTTGAAAGAAAGATAGTTTCCCCGGATTTTTTTGGGAATTAATCTTCAATCTGCTCATATAGATAGTTGTCTTGTCTTGTTTCAGGTATTAATCTACAATCATTCGCTCACAGATAGTTGTCATGTCTTGTTTCAGGTATTAATCTAGAACTTGTTTTTGTTGGTCGTAGAGATAGTTGCCCTGGCTTGTTTTAGGAATTAATCTCTAACCTATTTGAGAAAGAAAGATAGTTTCCATGGATTATTTCGGGAGTTAATCTTCAATATGCTCATGTAGATAGTTGTCCTGTCTTGTTTCAGGTATTAATTCGGAACCCACTTTTTGTTGGTCGTAGAGATAGTTGCCCTAGCTTATTTTAGGAATTAATCTATGACCTATTTGAGAAAGAAAGATAGTTTTCCCGACTTGTTTCGGGAGTTAATCTTCAATATGCTCATGTAGATAGTTTGTTTCAGGTATTAATCTACAATCATTTGTTCATAAATATTTGTCCTGTCTTGTTTCAGGTATTAATCTGGAACCCATTTTTTGTTGGTCGTAGAGATAGTTGCCTTGGCTTGTTTCAGGAATTAATCTCTGACCTTTTTGAGAAAGAAAGATAGTTTTCCCCGACTTGTTTCAGGAGTTAATCTTCAATCTGCTCATGTAGATAGTTGTCATGTCTTGTTTCAGGTATTAATCTATAACCAGTTGTTCACAGATAGTTGTCCTGTTTTGTTTCAGGTATTAATCTGGAACCCACTTTATGTTGGTCGTAGAGATAGTTGCCCTGGCTTGTTTCAGGAATTAATCTCTGACCTATTTGAGAAATAAAGATAGTTTCCCCGGCTTGTTTCGGGAGTTAATCTTCAATATGCTCATGTAGATAGTTGTCCTATCTTGCTTCAGGTATTAATCTATAATCAGTTATTCACAAATAATTGTCCTATCTTGTTTCAGGTATTAATCTGGAACCCACTTTTTATTGGTTGTAGAGATAGTTGCCCTGGCTTATTTCAGGAATTAATCTCTGACCTTTTGAGAAATGGTTGTGGTATTTGCCAAAAGAGGATTTTTGTTGATTGACTTTTCCCTGCAAGGAAGAGGGTTAGTTGCATGCAGATGTATGCATGGCTGGATGATGTTCTTAAAATGAATGAGATTATGTTGTATGCATTTATCATGTATGTAATATGATGTATGAATGTGAAATATTTGTTGAAATGTATCTTTTTTTCGGAAAATAAATCTTTGATAAGTGCTGGGGAGCTTTGGGAAGTTAAATCCAGGAATGTTGTTAGGGATAAAGAGTATGCACATCTTCAAATCCTGTTTAGAATGTTTCCACTGAGGATTCCTATTTTGTTGTTTGAGGAGAAATCCGCTGGGGGACGTTTATTTTGCTTGAGGGAAACTCTATGGAGAGTGTTGATTTCTGCTTGGAGAAAAGAGTTCAGGAGTTTCAATTGTTCGTTGCTCTATTGGGGAGTTATCTCCTAGAAGTTAACAACTTGTTGGGGATAAAGAATTTAACTGTTATCTGGTCGGCTTCCAGACTTTGCAGTAACTCACTAGGGATAATGGTAAACTCTACTGGGGAATTTTTTTGTTTGTTGGGGAAATAAACCCTGTGAAAAGGATATTGTATGAACTATTGGGGAGGATTTTCTTCAGGAAGAATTCCACAAGGCTTCCTTTTAAGACCAACTCAGCTGAGGAGAGGATCTTCTGGAGATTGAAACTTTGGCTTGGGATTGCATGAATCCGACTTTGTAGGGATAACTCTCTTGAGATATCCATGAATTTGGCCTTGTGGGGTTTTGACCCTTATTTGTGAAGATTATTCTGTGGGGATAACCTTATAGGGGTGGCTCTGGCGACTTTAACGGGGATCACCTTGCGAAAGGGACTTTGTGGGGATTTGTCATTGTCCACAGCAAAAAGTGTTGTAGTTACTGCCAGAAATTTTTTGCTTGATTGTACGTGCCCCCTTTGATGGAACTCATGTTCAATGCCCTAAGTGATTCGAATGGAGACCTGCCCCCGACTATGAGAGATTTCTTGGAATCTTGACTTGATTGCCCCTGATGGGTTAGACAATAATCATATTATGCCCCTTGATTATGGAATATTTGTCAATGGAAGTGATTCTGTTCATTGAGAATTTTTGTTCATTAGATATTCTCCGTGCGAATTTCTCCTCTGTCAAACAATTAGCCATATGCAAACAGTAGTACTCAAATAATGCAAAGTTTATGTTTGTCTTGAAGTTTTGAAATGCAGTTTTAACAAATAAAAGAGTTTTGTAAGAATATAAATTCAACTCAGGATTTACAGTAAGCCTTACAAGAGTCAGGATACCTTTTGTAATAATATACTCTCGAACTAACCCAAGTTCAATTAGGACTTTTAAAGGGTTGTAGCGTGGCCTGGTTCATGGTTTAAGCAACAAAGGATAAGTGTTGTACCCCAAAATTTTCCCTCTCATTTCTCAAAAGGATCATCCTGGACCCTCAGGTTTGCTTCCATCCAATTTCAAGCCTTGAATTACAAATTTTCCAAGAAAGTCATTCACAAGGGAAAAATGGTCATTTGCACACTGAAAAGTCAAACTTTGACTTTTGGGTCAAAATCAAATTTCAAGAATCATATTTCATCAAGACATGTTGAAATATGAAGTTTGTTTCATCAAGAAATTCAAAAGTCAAAATTACTTTGGAAAAGTCAAAATTCGAAATACTTTGAATTTTTCTAAGTGTTTAAGAAATATGACAAGCTCAGAATTTCTGGCCATATTTTCACCATGATGCAAGCTGATTCTGGAAGAATTTATAAAACAAGAGTTATAGATCTCAATGAAACCTAAAACATTGCAGAACAAAACTTCTTCTAGAAATGCTGGGATTTCAAGTTATACATCTTCAAAGTCACGTCCCTGAAACTTAAACAATTAGTAAATTCTATGCATTTTCAAATCATAATTGTTTACAACTTCTGGGCCAGTTTTTACGTAGGTTCAGTCAGAAGTTGCAAGAGTAATTCAAAGAGGGCTTACAAAGCATGTCATAAGCTTTCTGGAAAGTCTGAGAACTCGCTCAAAACATGCTTGAGTAAAGAGATTCAAGGATCAGAGGTTGGATGTTTGTTCTAAGTTGCGCTGATGCTGAACTTCTGACCCATAATTAACTTATGATGCATAATCTCATATTGCAGGATTTCTGGTTTGATAAATCTCATCATCATTTAATGCTCACAACCACTTTTGAGTTTTTATCCAAAGGATTTCCCCACGTGTGGCATTGAAGTACATTGTTGTCCTTGAAAAAGAAAATTTTTGTACAAGAGTATGCTGGGCCCATGCTTTGCTTTTTCTTCTGAGGGTAATTTTCCTTAATTCATGCTTACAAATCCAGCTTAGGCAAGGCTAAAAGCTACTAAAAACCATACTTATTTAACTTGCTTCAAGAACAAGCCAACACACTAGCATGATGGTGGTACTTTTGACTTCTCCAAGCTACAAAGGTCTTGCCTATAAATTGAACTTAATTTGCAACTGTGAAAGGGGCCGGTCGAAAAATTGAAAAGAAAAAGCTTTAAAACCTTGCAAAAAATTTCAGGAATCCAAAACTGCAAACATAAATACAAAACTTGCTATTTTGATTCTTGCATTCAAACTCCAATTTCCCTCAAGAGTTTCTTTACCAAATCATCCATACAACTTCTGGTATACATTTATAAGCCGTCCTAACTTCTATTTTAAGACTGTAACATGTTCTCCATCAATCTCCACCTCAAAAAGTCAGAACTTTGCTTCTTGGCTGTTCCATATTTTTCCAGCCATTTATAGCCCAAGTTAAAGGTTGTTCCAGTCTGCTGAGCACGTAAGGAAGCTGATCAGAACATTACAAGCAGTTAGAACCAGGCTCCAGTTCACATGACCTTTTCCAGCTGCAAGGTAAGCTTCAGCTGACTCTCATCATATCACTTAGGCATTGTTAAACTTGCATGTCCAAAATACAATGTAGACATCCTGGTTCTGATGCTGTACATATTCTGAGGTTTCATGTATTTTCTGCCTAAGTAGGGAGAATGTCAGTTCAGAACTTCTTAAAGAAATTAGGATTAGCAGATACATGCTTGTTTCTGAGTTACGGTCTTGACATTTTTTTATGTTTCCGAAACCATGATGGAAACCTGTCATAATTGCCATGTTTGTATTTTCTGTTCTGTTAAGAATTAGCTAAGTCGTAGATGTTCTGATTAGCTTGAAGAAAGAGATGGAATTTATCATCAGATTTTACTTTGTAGTACATGTTTATGCTTTTGCTTCTATCACCAGATGTACAACCATCCTAGTGGTAGACAGTGTATACGCATAAGGAGTTAGTACTAGGGGTCCCGGGTTCTAGCCCCAGAAGCATCTTTTTTAGGTTTACTCAGAGGCATTTTCACCTATTTATCTGTCAAACAATATTCCTAAATCAGAATTTCTAAACAACCTTACCCAACAACATTGTCACCTCACTCTCTCAAATAATTAGAACTTTTGATCTGCCAGTGACATTAGAACTTCTAGATTCCCAACTGTACCGGAGTTCCTAGACTCCCTCAGCAATCAAAACTTTTAGATTTTCCTTTGTTCCCAGCAACCTTAGAACTTGGTGTACCTAAACCAAAAACTTCTGACCTTTTACTTTCCTACTAACATTTTCTCTCTTGCAGCGTATCAGAGTCAGAACTTCTGTTCCTTCTCGCTTCAGCAATGTGCTGATTCTGACTCTCCTTTTCTCTTATTCATCTTATTTTAGCTTTTAATAACCAAAAACATTAAAAACATTTTATATTTACATACTTTATTTTATCTCTTTTTAAAACCAAAAGATCAAAAATACTTTCTTAAGCAAACTTATTTCCTTTCCTAACAAAAACAAAACAAGTCCATTTTATATATCTTGTACGTTATTTCAATATGGTTGTAATAGATAACTAGGACTTTAATTTCTCGCAACCCCCATTGTAAATTTGTACACCCCATCCCCTTAATGATGTAATAGTGTAGGACTTTATCTTTCCGCATTTTTATTTTATACAAATACTAGTAAATAGGATGTATGGAAAGATTAAAAAAAACCAACAAGTAGACAACCCCTAATCAAGACAAAATGCATGCAAATAAAACACACTTTGCACACACGCACCCTTAGGGTAATGTCACTTGTTGCCTCGAAAAAATAGTCATGTCCCTCGAACATGGGTGTTTTAGCAAAGACCCTCGATAAAAGATCGCAGTCCCTCGATGACCCTCGATGTTGCCTTCGGTAAACGATCTAGTCCCTAAATGACATTGCTAAAACGTCCAATGGGTTGCCTTCTATGACTATACAAATGTCCCACGCCCGTCCTTTTAAATCCAACGATAGGGCCTCTTACCAAAACAATGGTAAGATAGCAAACATCTAAAGGAGGAGGAAAAGAATATTTAAGACCTTTTTGAGTAGGTAGGTTGCTCCTAGTTGCTCGCTTGCTCACAACAAAAACATTTTATACACCAACACTTTCATTTTGAAACATTTTCAAAAGACAAAGCTTTTTGTACGCGTTCTTATAGAAACGAGAGCCATTACAAAGAAGACACATTTTCAAAATCTCTTTCAAAAACACACTCCACAAACACCTCTTTGAGATATTTTGGAAACAACACTTTGTACGCGTTCTTATAGAGACGAGAACCATTACAAAGATATTTTCAAAATACTTTAAAAAAAACACACCACAAGAACACATTCAAACAAAAGCAAGCGATCTAGCAAGAAACTAAGAGCCCATAGATAACTATGGATGAAAATGGTGCTAATACCTTCCCTTTTCATAATCTACCCCCCGAAATCATAAAATAATCTCTAAAGGTATTTCCTGTTCTTTTCAGCCTTTCCTTTTGGATAAAAGAAAAGTCAGTGGCGACTCTTGCTATCCGCAACAATTGTGATAAAATGCAAAACACCCAAGTCAGTTCTCCCACCATATCACAGAACTGGGGACTCTGCTGGGGAATAATATACTTAAAAAGTTGGGTTACCTTAGGGTTAGATCATATTTACTTGCTTTCCTTGTTTGACTTACATGCTTTACATTATGGTTCCTTGCTTGGGTTTGTTTTGATCCTTCACCCGGATCTGGGGAGATCTTTTAGGTAAGTAGCAATATATCGTGGAAACTATGTGGGGTATACCGACACGGTTGAAGCGATGGCTACATTGATGCGACACTTTGGTTGGTACCGGTGGCCCTTGAGTTAATCAAGGAGAATACATGGCCGCTGTATGGTGTCATAAAGCTTTAACTGACCTTAGAACCTTTAAATGAATAACTTGACCATTAGGACGTAGCGAGATGGCCGTCTTTGGTATATTCCCAAAGTCGATAGATACTCAATGCTACACTCATTGAGACTTGACTCTTGAGTCTTGTTTGGTTGCGAGTCAATCGCTTATCGAACGAAGCTTGTGGGAAAGGTCAGTGATATTGAGATCCCTTAGAACCCGGTTACTATTTATAGGACTGGTTGAGCCAACTAAACTTCAAGAGGGTACTTACCTATAAACTCCATGCAAGCCTAAACCTAAGGACTTGTATGCTTTGTGTGTATATGATTATTTGTATATAAACTTGCTCACTTTGCATACTTGTACATAACATCATAGCATCATACCATAGCATTTTCAATAACCATCTCAAGGATCTCGAGGGTCTTTGATGCAGGGTCACATTGAACCAGACGTCTATCAAGGGGAAAGAGGATTTATTTTCCTCTAAACGCCGTCAAAGATCAAGTACGGCAAACTTGAGTCAAGGGCTACAACCCACTCGACATGGTGAGCTTAATTCTAGTGGAAGGATATCCACCGATACAAAGTTCTCCAATCAAAACTGTAAGTGACTACTAACATTTACCCCGTGAGATCCTTGAAAACATGCATCCATATATCATGCATCATATCATAACAGGTTTCTCCCATACATGTCTCCTTATCTTCCTACTGTTTGTTTTAGTAAGATGGATATGGAACAAATGGTGAAAGATCTCCAAGCTCAAAACGCTCAATTCCGACAAATGTTCCTAGCCATGGCTAAGGGGAAAGAGGACCTGAAGACTCTCCTTCTCAAAGACAAGAAGAAGAAGCCTAAGAAGCCAGTAGGCGTCCTGAACTTGTGAAGAAGACTTAGAGGACTAGTCAAGGGATCTCTAGATCTTCCAACTCCATCCAACATGGGGGATAGCCATGAAGAAGACAACAGTCTGGAGATTGATGAAGTCGAAGCTGACTACTCTGAGGAACAATATCCTCCCACTAATGACAAGTACAAACAGTTGGAGGATCGCCTCAATGCTATGGAGATTCAGCAGATAAATGGCTTGGATTTAGGAGACATGGGTTTGGTTTCTCAAGTGGTCATCCCGCCAAAGTTCAAAATCCCTACCTTTTCCCTGTACGATGGAGTCTCTTGCCCTAAGATGCACTTAAAGTCTTATGTCCGCAAGATTCAACCGTAGACAACTTATCCGAAGCTTTGGATCCATTTCTTCCAAGAGAGCTTAGTTGGGACTCAAATTGAATGGTTCTATCAATTGGAAAGTTCTCGCATCCACACCTGGGAGGATCTAGTTGCTGCCTTCTACAAGCAGTACCAATACAATGTTGATCTTGCACCAACTCGTGTGCAATTACAGAACATGACCATGTGTTCAAATGAGAGCTTCAAAGGATACAACCAAAAATGGAGAGATCTGGATGGTAGGGTACATCCCCGTTTAACTGACAGGGAGCTGATTGACATCTTCATGGGAACTTTGACAAGGCCTTTCTTCAAACACCTAATCGGGAGCTCCTTGGTCGGGTTCACCGAGCTAATACTGATCGGCGAAAGGGTCGAAGCTGGCATCAAAAGTGGAAAGATCCAAGGAGCTACACCCTCTGATGCTCAGAAAAAGCCATACAATGGAAAGAAAGAGTCTGATGTTGTGTATGGTCAAAAGAGTCGTCATGACCAACATGTGGGGGCAGTCCTGATCTCTGGTTCTGCATCGCATCGACAACAACAAAAGGGAAATCAACAAAGGTTAGCCGAGCCCAAAAGAAAGTTTACCAACATCAACACGCTGCTGTCTCAAGCGCTACAACACTTGTTGAGGATGAATCTGATTACGTTGATAGGACCTCATCCAAACCCCAAAACTTCTTCTCTTAACTACAATCCTAATACAACATATGCTTATCATTCTGACAGTCCCGGGCATGAAACTAACGATTGTTGGGTGTTGAAGTACAAGATTCAAAATTTGATTGACGCCAAGGAGATTGTGTTTGACCCTCCGGAGACTCCAAGCGTGATCACTGCTCCTATGCCAAATCATTGAGAGCATCTTATTCATTTTGAATTTTCAATTGTAATTTCTTTTGTTATTCAAACAATTATCTATTAATGTCAAACTTTGTTTCATTAATGCATTGCATATGTTTGTCTTGAATTCATCCATTCGTTTTCGCTACATTTAAACTATGCTTTTTACTCTCCTTATGACATTCAACTCTTGCTAAAAGTTACAAGCCTTTAGAGGGAGGATGACGAAAACAATGTCATAATCTCATACAATATGCTTTTGAACAGACCTTACTGACGATGTACAAACGTTCTTTCAAATCCTAAACACTTGAGTTATAAGGAAGATAATCCCTAGTCAACCCCTTCGAGCCAAAGAAGTAGGAATTTTATTTTTCACACAAAATGAAACCTTCAATCAAAACCTGGGGTAGGGTAGTCTCTTAATTAATTCAAATGCGCGTTCAAACGCAAACTTTTACTTCGTATACAACGAGTGATATCAAAAACATTCATCTAGAATCAAAAGACAGTGATGGTTCCCTACCAATTAGGTAGTCATTATCTCTCAAAAATAAAATCCCACTAAGTCAAAACCTACAAAGGAGACTTAAGAAAAACTAGGGCATCCCGCTGACTATAACCTCAAAACAGGAACAATCAGGCCAAAATCAGGGATAACAAATCAAAAAGAGGCCACTACAAATCCTCAACAACATGAAAAGTTTCAAAAATGACTGCCTTCTGACAAACTTAACTTGTCTGAACCATCACCAAAACGTCATTCCAGACTCAATTGGAGTTCAAACATACAATTAACTGAGTTTAGGACTAAAGAACACCACGAAGAACAGGCGGGTACAAATACACTTTGAGCCTTATCCTTTGTTTCTTAAACCATGAACCAAGCCACTTTACAACCCTTCAAAAGTCCTAATTGAAGCATGGGTTAGTTCGAAAACACACTGTTACAAAAGGTATCCTGACTCCTGTAAGGCTTTACTCAAAATTCTGAGTTGATTTTTTCTTACAAAATTTCTTCACTTTCTAAAAACGCATTTTCAAAATTTCAAGACAAGCATAAACTTTGCATTTATTTGAATATCGCTGTTTGCATATGGCTATTTGTTTGACAACAGAGAAATTCACACAACGAATATCCAATGAACGAAAGCCCTCTCAATGAGAAAAGTCACTTCAAGTGGGACGACACTTCCAATAACAAATCTCCTATCGACAAGGGGCATGACATGTCACTATCCAGCACACCTAGGGCAGTCTAATCAAGATTCCCATAAATCTCTCAAGAAATGCAGAATAACCAGGGGAAGATCTCCATCTCCATCACTTGGGGCATTGAACGGGTTATGTATAGTCAAACATTTCCTGGGAGTGCCACAAACATTGCTACTAGGGGCAGTGAAAAATCTCCCCAAAATCCTCCTCATAGGATGACTCCCAGCCAGAGTTTCAATCTCTGGAAAAAAACCTTTTCCCCAGCTAAGTCGACCTCAAGGATCCTCGAGGGTTTTCCCCCAGTGAATTCGCTACCTCTCTAACAGACTGGCAACATGGTTTATTTCCCCAACAAACAGCAGGATTCCCCAGCTTGAGTTTGCCTCTCTGACCACTACAAATCAAAGGACCCCAACTCCTCTTCCCCAGTAGACTACTCTACAATCCCTAGTAAGTTACCGTGAAGCCTGGACCCTACCAAACATTAGTTCAACTTCAACTACCTAGTAGAGCAACGGACAACCAAGGCTCCTGAACTCTTTTCCCCAATCAAGAATCAACACTCTCAGGAGTTTTCAATATTCCCCAGCGGAGTTCTCCTCAAAACAACAAAACAGGAATCCCTGATGGAAACATTCTAAGCAAAGTTTGAAGATACACCTACTCTTCAACAACAGTCTGGGATTTAATGACTCCCCAACATTTGTGAAGGATTTATTTTCCCAGACAAAAAATACATTCATTAACATTTCACACATGATAAGTGCATACGACACAATCTCATTTATTTTGAGAACATCATGACACCATGCATTTCATACATCATGACATTGCATATAGCTAACATTTTACCTTTTTTAGGAAAAGGTCAATCAACAGATGGCTACCATCAACCACTTTTCAAGTTCCAGATTAATACCTTTAACAAGTCAGGGCATTTATCTATACGACCAATTGAAGAAACCCTACACATGTTTCTCCTATTTCCAAGATGAAGTTTTACACAGACTCGTCATGAAGCAACCCTACACAAGTTCCTCCTATTTCCAAGATGAAGTTTTACACGGACTCGTCATGAAGCAACCCTACACAGGTTCCTCCTATTTCCAAGATGAAGTTTTACATGGACTCATCATGAAGCAACCCTACACAGGTTCCTCCTATTTCCAAGATGAAGTTTTACACGGACTTGTCATGAAGAAACCCTACATAGGTTCCTCCTATTTCCAAGATGAAGTTTTACACGGACTTATCGTCAAGCAAACCTACCTAGGTTTCTTCTCATTTCCAGATGCAGTTTTACACGAACTTATCATGAAGCTACCCTATTCATGTTCCTTCTTATTTCTAGATGCAGTTTTACACAGACTCATCATGAAGCAGCCCTACACGGGCCCACCATAAATTGAAGAATATCCAAGACTTCTGTTGGTTCAGTTTAAACCTCTCAACGGTTTATCCTGATTCTTTCCTGCAGACATGTTTCTCTGGTTCAGATAAGTCGCTCCAAGATTTATTATGATTATTCTCTAGACCCCTGCTGGTTCAGTTTAAATCTTTCAAGGGTTTATCCTGATTCTTTCCCGCATACATGTTTCTATGGTTCAGATAAGTCCCTCCAAGATTTATTCTGATTCTTCTCCAGACCACAACTGGTTCAGTTTAAATCTCTCAACGGTTTATCCTGATTCTTTCCCGCAGATATCTTTATCTGGTTCAGATAAGTCACTCCAAGATTTATTCTGATTCTTCTCTATACCACTGCTGGTTCAGTTTAAATCTCTCAATGGTTTATCATGATTCTTTTTGGTAGACATTTCTTCTGGTTCAGATAAATCACTTTGAGATTTATTCTGATTCTTTTCCAATTGAAGTCAAGTTTAGACTTAGTCTAAGTTCCATCAACAATCACCTTCAGATGGCATCTTTTAAGCCCATTCCCTACACAATCAACCATGACATCATCGAGTTCAAATTTCTGGGCACTATAGTGTTCAATCATCTTCCACCTTCAAGTCACGAATGGCAGATTCGCCAATCTAACTCTTCAAGCGTAAGAAGATTGAACATGGGAAGCTGTTGTACCCCAAAATTTTCCCTCTCATTTCTCAAAAGGATCATCTTGGACCCTCAGGTTTGCTTCCATCTAATTTCAAGCCTTGAATTATAAATTTTCTAAGAAAGTCATTCACAAGGGCAAAATGGTCATTTGCACACTGAAAAGTCAAACTTTGACTTTTGGATCAAAATCAAATTTCAAGAATCATATTTCATCAAGACATGTTGAAATATGAAGTTTGTTTCATCAAGAAATTCAAAAGTCAAAATTACTTTGGAAAAGTCAAAATTCCAAATACTTAGAATTTTTCTAAGTGTTTAAGAAATATGACAAGCTCATAATTTCTGGCTAGATTTTCACCATGATGCAAGCTGATTCTGGAAGAATTTCTAACACAAGAGTTATAGATCTCAATGAAACCTAAAACATTGCAGAACAAAACTTCTTCTAGAAATACTGGGATTTCAAGTTATACATCTACAAAGTCACGTCCCTGAAACTTAAACACTTAGTAAATCATGAGCATTTTCAAATCAGAATTTTTTTACAACTTCTGGGCCAGTCTTCACGTAGGTCCAGTCAGAAGTTGCAAGAGTAATTCAAAGAGGGCTTACAAAGCATGTCATAAGCTTTCTGGAAAGTCTGAGAACTCGCTCAGAACATGCTGGAGCAAAGAGATTCAAGGATATGAGGTTGGATGTTTGTTCTAAGTTGCGCTGATGCTGAACTTCTGACCTAGAATTAAGCTATGATGCATAATCTCATATTGCATGATTTATGGTTTGATAAATCTCATCATCATTTAATGCTCACAACCACTTTTGAGTTTTTATCCAAAGGATTTCCCCACGTGTGGCATAGAAGTACATTGTTGTCCTTGAAAAAGCAAACTTTTGTACAAGAGTATGTTGGGCGCATGCTTTTCTTTTGCTTCTGAGGGTACTTTTCCTTAATTCATGCTTACAAATCCAACTTAGGCATGACTAAAATCTGCTAACCACCATACTTGTTTAACTTGCTTCAAGAACAAGCCATCACGCTAGCATGATGGTGGTACTCTTGACTTCTCCAAGCTACAAAGTTCTTTCCTATAAATTGAACTTAATTTGCAACTGTGAAAGGGGTCGGTCGAAAAATTGAAAAGAAAAAGCTTTGAAACCTTTCTAAAAGTTCCAGGAATCCGAAACTTCAAACACAAATACAAAACCTGCTAGTTTTGATTCTTGCATTCAAACTCCAATTTCCCTTAAGAGTTTTTTGACCAAATCATCCATACAACTTCTGGTATACATTTAGAAGCCATCCTAACTTTTGTTTTCAGACTGTAACATGTTCTCCATCAATTTCCACCAAAAAAAGTTAGAACTTTGCTTCTTGGTTGTTCCAGAATTTTCTAGCCATTCATAGCCCAAGTTAAAGGTTGTTCCAGTCTGCTGAGCACGTAAGGAAGCTGATCAGAACATTACAAGCAGTCAGAACCAGGCTCCAGTTCACAGGACCTTTTCCAGCTGCAAGGTAAGCTTCTGCCAACTCTCATCATATCACTTAGGCATTGTTAAACTTGCATGTCCAAAATACAATGTAGACATCCTGATTTTGATGTTGTACATATTCTGAGGTTTCATGTATTTTCTGCCTAAGTAGGGGGAATGTAAGTTCAGAACTTCTAAAAGAAATTAGGATTAACAGATACATGCTTGTAGATGTTCTGATTAGCTTGAAGAAAGAGATGGAATTTATCATCATAGTTTACATTGTAGTACCTGTTTATGCTTTTACTTCTAACACCTGATGTACATCCATCCCAGTGGTAGACAGTGTGTATGCATAGGACGTTAGTACTAGGGGTCCCGGGTTCTAGCCCCAGAAGCGTATTTTTTAGGTTTACTCAGAGACATTTTAACCTATTTATTTGTCAGACAATATTACTAAATCAGAACTTCTATACAACCTTACCCAATAGCATTATCACCTCTCTCTCTCTCTCTCTCTCTCTCTCTCTCAAATAATCATAACTTCTGATCTGCCAGTGACGTTAGAACTTCTAGATTCCTAGTTGTACCGAAGTTCCTAGACTCCCCCAGCAATCAAAAATTTTAGATTTTCCTTTGTTCCCAGCAACCTCAGAACTTGGTGTACCCAGACCCATAACTTCTGACCTTTTACTTTCCTACTAACAGTTTCTCTCTTGCAGCGTATCAGAGTCAGAACTTCTGTTCCTTCTCGCTTCACCAATGTGCTGATTCTGACTCCCTTTTTCTCTTATTTATCTTATTTTAGCTTTTAATAACCAAAAAAATCAAAAACATTTTATATTTACATACTTTATTTTATCTCTTTTTAAAACCAAAAGATCAAAAATACTTTCTTAAGCAAACTTATTTCTTTTCTTAACAAAAACAAAACAAGTCCATTTTATATATCTTATACGTTATTTCAATATGATTGTAATACATAACTAGGACTTTAGTTTCTCACAACCCCCATTGTAAATTTGTACACCCCATCCCCTTAATTATATAATAATGTAGGACTTTATCTTTCTGCATTTTTATTTTATACAAATACTAGTAAATAGGATGTATGGCAAGATAAAAAAAAACCAACAAGTAGATAACCCCTAATCAAGATAAAATGCATTAAAATCAAACACACTTTGCACACATGCACCCTTAGGGTAATATCACTTGTTGCCTTGAAAAAATAGTCATGTCCCTCGAACATGGGCATTTTAGAAAAGACCCTCAATAAAAAATCGCAGTCCCTCGATGACCCTCGATGTTGCCTATGATAAACGATCTAGTCCCTAAACGACATTGCTAAAACGTCCCATGGGTTTCCTTCTATGACTATACAAATATCCCACGTCCGTCCTTTCACATCCAACGATGGGGCCTCTTACCAAAACAATGGTAAGATAGAAAACATCTAAAGGAGGAGGAAAAGAACATTTAATACCTTTTTGAGTAGGTAGGTTGCTCCTAGTTGCTCGCTTGCTAACAACAAAAACATTTTATACACCAACACTTTCATTTTGAAACATTTTCAAAAGGCAAAGCTTTTTGTGCGCGTTCTTATAGAACTGAGAGCCATTACAAAGAAGACACCTTTCTAAAATATCTTTCAAAAACACACTCCACAAACACCTCTTTGAGCTATTTTGGAAACAACACTTTGTACACGTTCTTATAGAGACGAGAACCATTACAAAGATATTTTCAAAATACTTTAAAAAAACACACCACAAGCACACATTCAAACAAAAGCAAGTGATCTAGCAAGAAACTAAGAGTCCGTAGATAACTACGGATGAAAAGGGGGCTAATACATTCCCTTTTCATAACCTACCCCCGAACTCAGAAAATTATCTCTAAATGTCTTTCCTGTTCTTTTCAGCCTTTCCTTTTGGATAAAAGAAAAGTCGGTGGCGACTCTTGCTATCCGCAACAATTACGATAAAGTACAAAAAACCCAAGTCAGTTCTCCCACCGTATCACAATAAGGCTCAAAGTTTATTTGTACCCACCCGTTCTTCATGATATTCTCTAGTCCTATACTCAGTTAATTGTGCATTTTGAATAATGAGTCTGGAATGATGTTTTTATGATGCTTCGGATACTGAAAGTTTATTCCTGAGGGCAGTCATTTTTTGCAACACTTTTCATGTTTGTCGAGGATTTGTAGCTGTTGTACCCCAAAATTTTCCCTCTCATGTTTTCTAAGGTTTTCTATTATACGGGGACTACAAACACTTGCTTAAAGAAAATAAGAATTTTGAAGGTGTTTTCGATTGGCATTGAAACAATGTGATTTCGATTTGCATTGAAACAATGTGTCTTCGATTGGCATCTAAACAAGTAGCTTTGATCGGATGTCCAAAATCCTTCGACACAAACTTAGTTCATAAGACTTCGACTGAGGATTGGTTGTTTCATGCCTGATTCGGTTGACAAGGAAATGGTTTTCCATGTGCGTGCCTTCAGTATACAAGGCCAAGACTTCCTCAGATTTGCCTTCAATCCACTAGGCAAAAAGCTTCCTTCGACCCACAAGGAAAATACCTCCTCCATGCCTGATTCGATTCATTAAGCAATGGCTTCTTTTGTGCTTGCTTTGGCCTCCCTCGTGCTAGTATTCACAAGGCATTGGCTGCCTTTATGCCAGCTTTGACTGGGAAATGGTCCCATTTGAAACAATTTCGATTCCACATTTCAAAATCCTTAGCACACAGTTCTCCACCCTGTCAACACCTAGAAAGGCCTATTCGAAGGACACACAAATGATGCCTTCGAAGGACATACATTTGGTCCAATAGAAAAACACACAATGGTTGGAAACAACTTTTACTTGCTGGCCAAAGTTTCACATATTGCCAGGCCCAAGCCCCAGGCACGAGCATATTCATGCCAAAGGGAGCTTCGATTGGCCAGAAAAGAGCTTTTGATTGAGGTTAGTTGAAGAGTTTTAGATCAAGATACTAAATCAAATAGTGGCTCAATCGAAGGCCACAATGCTGAGGCCTAGGGCAATTCGAAGGAAGGTAAGGAGGCTTCTATAGAGCCTTAGAATGATAAAGAGTTGAAGCAGCATTCGACCAGTCAAAAAGGAAGAGTTGGTGCTTCGATTAGTTTGAAACAAAGGAAATGCAATTGAAAAAAGTAACACTTGGGGGATGATCAAAGACACTCCGGTGAGAAAAATTCTGAGCAATTTGAATTCGTACAAGGCGCCAATTATCACCTGTCTAGGTTCATTCGCAATTCCAAAATGGCATGAAAATTTTCTAAATGGCAATCTTTAAATTGGTCTGATTTTATTTTCAAAACCATGTTTAATGGCTAGCCTTTAAGGCCATGTTTCTTTCCACAATTTCCCGTCTCCTCTCGCTCCTATAAATACAAGACACCAACACAAGCCATGGGAGACTACTTACATACGCACACGCTGCCTCAGAAAACATATCAAAATTCTAACCAGTTTTGCAGGCACCCTCAATCCAAACGAATACTATATTTGTGCCCCTGAGACTCCCTAGAGTCTACTCCAAGCCAATCCACACCAAAACGAAGCATCTCATCCTTGGTAAACTTTCTAATTCATATTCATGTTTCATGATGTATTAATATTTTACAGCGTTTGATTTATGCCCAGGGTATCATGTAGCGTAGCATTCATAGGGAACATACAAAGATAGAGGGCACGATCTGTGCTATTCATCGAATCTAAATAAACCATGGTTTTCAAGGCAAACAAACCCAGATTCAAACTCAAAGGAGTCAAATTAAGGAGAGGTCGAATTAGGAAAAAGACATGGGTTCACATCCAGGTCATGCTTTTGTTTTGTTGACACTTTTTCTTGCAGATTTCAGTACCTTCCCCCACAGGAAATTCATCAAACACCCACAACAACATTCTTGGTTGGATCGAAGGCCGCGTATATTCACAGGATCGAAGGCCATCCTTCACAGGATCAAAGGCTTTCCTTCACATGTATCGAAGACTACATGTCTTCACATGATCGAAGGCCATATTTCATTAAGATCGAAGTCTACTTTTTTCTTTGATCGGAGGATCCTTTCTTTTGCATTTATTTTTATTTTTATTCACTTCTTTTAAATCAAAAATCAAATAACATCACAAAAAAACATTAGGTTAGTATTTTTTCTAATTAAGTTAATTAAATTAATTAATTAATTAATTTAACCTTTTCTTTAAATTAAAATTAAGTAGACTTAAGCTTTTCTTTCTTTTATAAATAAAAACAAACTAAAAGATTTTTATTTCTTAGGATTTTTAGACGTTATTTTCAATTTCGCACGCGTTTATTTGCTCCGTCACTATTTTTTATATTATTGTACTTGCTCATGGGATGTAATAGAAATTAACTAGGCCTATTTACCGCTTTTCTTTATTTTTCCAAGTTTTCGATATGTAATTAATCCCTAAAGCCATGTAATAGTGTAGAATTTACATTTCCGCACTTTAATTTCTGTACATATATTAACTGCTTAGATGTATGATAATATGATTGCATGACAAGAGCCTAATAATCAAACATTAGCAAACTTAAATTCAAAGATAAATGAACTGAATTGAATCACTTGCACATGTACACCTCTAGGGTACTCCCACTTCGGTTGCCTTCGGAATTAGTCACAACTCTTGAAACGTGAGAGGTTTTAGTGGCTACCCTCTGGTTTAAAAAGATCATAAGTCCCTCGATGACCCTCTCGACGTTGCCTCGGTAAAAATATGATCTTAGAATCCTAGGGTAGCTACTAAAGCTTCTTGCCCAGTTGCCTTTGTGACTATAAAAACGTCCCTTCAGTTGTCCCTCAAACATCCAACGATAGGGCTACCTACTCATTAATAGTAGGATAACACTGTCTAAAGGATAGGAGGAAAAGAATAAACCTTTTCGAGTATAAGTAGATAGTTCATAGATGCTTGCTCAAAACAAATTTTCACACTTACACAAAAACATTTCAAAATACTTTCAAAAAACGCTTTATCAAAACTCTTGAGGAATGATACAAGAGTTATCATAAAGCGAATCACCGCACTAAGACATTTTCAAATACTTTTCAAAAACACAAAGCACAAGGTATTTAAAAAATGAACTACCATCTAAGAGCCCATAGAAAACTACGGATGGAAGGGTACTAACACCTTCCCTTTCCATAATCTACCCCCTTACTCAGAAAATTCTCGAAAAGGTATTTTTCTGTTCTTTTCACCCTTTCCTTAATTTGGATAAAAGAAAAGTTGGTTGTGACTCTTTCTTACCGCAACATTTGCAAACACAAACGCAAAACCAGTAGAACAGTCGGTTCTGCCACAGTATCACAATAGCGCCCTCTTTTTTATTTACTATCCCTATTTTTTTGCCTGTCTTTTTTGAGATTATAGTCAGTGAGATGCCCTAGTTTTTCTTGAGTCTCCTTCATAGGTTTTGACTCAGTGGGCTTTTCTTTTGAGAGACAATGACTTCCTATATCACGGGGAACCATCACCGTCTTTTGATTCGGAAGGATGTTTGTGTATGAAGTGAAAGCTTGCGGCTGAACGCGCATTTGAATTAATTGAGAAACTACCATTCCTCAGGTTTTGATTAAAGGTTTCAATTTGTGTGAAAAAACAAAACTCCTACTTCTTAGGCTCAAAGGGGTTGACTAGGTGTTGTACCCAAAAATTTTCCCTCACATATTTCTCAACACATGACAAGTGAGGTCCCCAAATTGCTTAAGGAAGTTCAAGAGTTAACCAGACAAACTCTCTCCTAGAGCAGTCTACCTCAAATTAGGGTTTCATTTTTCATCAAGATGTGTGAACCACAAAGGACTCAAATTCTCACCATTGTCCTAATATGTTCTCAAAATCATCCATGTCAAGTTTCAAGCCTTACAGAGGAAGTTTGCTCAGTCAATTGCTCAAATGCCTGAAAATTAACTGTGCTAGGTCAAAAGTCAACTGTGGCCCACATATAGTCAAACTTCAAGATTTTTGGTTAACATCCTCATTTTGAAGTATTATTCATCATTTGATCAAGGTTTGATCATGATTCCTCAAGGATTGCTCACAATTCATCAAAACCCAAAAGTTTCTAAATTAGGGTTTTGTAGGAAAAGTCAACTCAACTTTGACCAAGCATAACTTTCTCATAATTCATCAGAAATGACCCATCCAAATCTCATTTTGAAGAGGATGAAATTACCTACAATTCATATTCATCCTCCAAGTTCAAAATATGCACTCATAAAAAGATATGAATTTTGACATTATAGGTCATTTTGGAAAGTCAACAAAAACACCTTTTGAGTCAAAGCTTCATACATGAACATGGAAGACTCAATTGAGATGAGACCAAAAGGGTTTCTTAGAGGACATCCTAATATTTCTAAAAAGTCAAAGAACACATCTCTAGGGTCAAAATTGAGAGAGTTATGAATTGGTCAAGTTGACCATTTTTGCAAAATTGCCAAAAGTCAAATGTGCTCAAATTTGCATTTTTTGCTAAATGGGCCCAACTTTTTATGCTTGCACCTAACTTATAATATGATCCACGACCCAAATGTCCAACCTCATGTTATTTGCTTCACTTTTCAATTTATTTTGATTTCTTGTTAATTAAAATTTCAATTAAATCAAATAATTGTTGAATAATAAAAAAGATATGTTGTGATCTGATTTTTGGACAGGATCTCAATCAAATAATGGAAGGATATCATGATCAATTCGAATCAAGGATGATTGGGACAATAAAGGCATAATTTGGCTCAATATAGCAAGTTTACATATGCCATGAAAATCAAATCAAATCTTGAAAACTTCCAAATATGTGATCAGTTTTTACAACCCTAATGCACTCTATGATATATATTGAACGTATCCAAGGCAAGAACAGGGGTTAGAGGTCGTGCATAGCCAAGAACAAAAACTGAAAATTTCAAGAAAAAGTAGGAATCAGTTTTCAACCTACAAGGAGTTTCAAAGCATTTCAAGAGCACCAATCCCTTCCCAGACATCCCAGGAAGCGATTTCAATCACTCCCAGGTCTTGAAACGCCCATAATCATGTTCTACACCTTCCACGGTTTGCCCAAAAAATTGATTCTGATTTCACTAATTCACGCATCTTTAGCACTTTTGATTGTTATACTCATGTTTATCATCGTGTTTGCAAGCTAATCATTCCCTTTAATTACATTTTTGATGTATGTACACGAAATTGCCATGGTTAGGGTTTTGTGTTCTTATTTAGGGTTTTTCAATGCAGGAAAAATTGGGCATTAATTCTGGTACCATGATACTCGTGAGGATGAGACGAATTGATTGGTACCTTTAAATTTCATTTATATTGCTTGTATAGAATTTTTGAATGGCACAAGTTTGTTGCTACAGCGAAGCGTCCGTAGGTAAAAGCTTGTTTGCCTAAAACGACAGTCTAGGGAAGAAGATGAGGCGTGGCAACCATTGGTTGGTTGGTTTGAATTCCGCGTGTTTTTCAAGTTAATCACCGTGTGTTATATATTATATATTATTCTTGATATATTAACAAATGAAACAGGTGGAACAGATGGTAAGACGTGTTGCTATTGAGCGTGAGGACCTGGGTTCGATCCCCAGGTCCCAATATTTGTTTCATATATTTTTTCTCTCTATGATTCTGTACCCCACAGGTCCAAACCTCCACCATATGCCATCAATATCTGGCCATCAAACGCCTCTCCAGCCATATCCAATGCCTTTCCATTGAAGGTCCACCATGTACCCCAGGTCAACGTATGCACTAGATCAGGCGAAGTCAAAAGGGTTTGGATTTGTTGGGTCCAGAATTTCAACAACATACCCCCTTTTCCAGCATAGCAACCAGGCCCATTTACTATTTTTCTTATCTTCTTTTCTTTAATTATTTTAATTTTTCTTTTAATGATTTTAATTAACAAATTAATTATTTTTCATAAAAAAACCATAAAATCAAGAAATAAAAAAATTAGAATTAGACTTTTCTTGTCAAAATTAATTTTGTTAATTTAATTTAGTTTTAACTTAGGGAAATTTTAACTTTTTTTATATAATTAAAACTAATTAGAAAATTAGGTTAAATTCTTGATTTAATTCTTTTATTTTTTTCTCGAATAAATAAAATACAAAAATAGGTTTTAGATTGAATCAATTTATTTTTTCTTAATTTAAAATTAATTAGAATTTAGGATTTTCTTTTTAATTTAACCATGTCATTATTTTCTTAAATAACAAAAACCTTTTTTAATCAATCGCAAATAGGTTTAGCCAAGGGTCAAAACCCTAGTTGTTTCGTGTTTAATTCATCGCGCTTATTATTATTTATTTTGACAATATTTTTGTAATTGTTCATGGTTTGTAATAGTTTAATTTATGGCTTTTACTTATCGCTTTTCCCCGGGTTTTTGGCTATGTAATTAATCCCCCTCCCTGAAGCCTTGTAATAGCGTAGATTTATTTTCTCGCATTTTTAATTCCTGCAAATATTTAACTGTCTAGATGTATGTTAATAGGATTGTATGACAAGAATGCATGACAAATTAATATGGTTAGAAAACCCTAATGTGAAAAGATTAAATAACTGAAAACAAATCACTCGCACATATCACTCTTAGGGTATACCCTCACTTCGGTTGCCTTCGGTAAACGATCATTAAGAATAGGGTGTCTTAGTGGTCTCCCTCCTGTCTAAAAAATATCAAACGTCCCATTCGAATGTTGCCTCGGAAATGTTTCCTCGAATATGATCTTAAGACTCTAGGGTTATTACTAAAGTGTCCTAATATTGCTTTAGTGATCGTATGTCCCTTTCGAATTGACCCTTACAAACTCCAACGACGGTGCTACCTATTTCTCAAATAGTAGGATAGTGCTGTATAAAGGAAATGAGAATAGAAACAATCTTTTTTCGAGTAGGTAGATGCTAGTAGGTACTTGCTCAAATCAAAACTTTTCACACTTACACTTTTCAAACAAATTTTCAAAATAACTTCGTCACACACTTGAGGACTGATACAAGGGTTATCACGAAGTCAAACTTTTCAAAAAAACAAAGCACATACACAAGCAATTTTTAAAAAGATGAGCAAGTACCTAAGAGCCCATGGAAAACCATGGATAGAAAGGGTGCTAACATATTCCCTTTTTATAATCTACCCTCCGTACTCAGAATATCTCGAAAAAGGATTTTTCTGTACTTTTTTCCTTTCCAATTGGATGAAATAAAAGTTGGTGGCGACTCTTACTTACCGCGATATTTTGCAAACAAAAAACGCAAAACACAAACCAGCATCAAACAGTCGGTTCTGCCACCGTATCACACTATGGATTATCTTCCTTATAACTCCAATGTTTAGGAATTTGAAAGAACGCGTGTACATCATTAGCAAGGTCTGTCCAAAAGCATATTGTATGTGATTATTGTATTATTTTCGTCATCCTCCCTCTAAAGGCTTTAGACTTGCAGTTGAGAGTTGAATATCATACAAAAAGAGGTAAAAGCATAATTTCAGTATAGTGAAAACGAATGGATTAACTCAAAACAAACATATGTAATGCATTAATGAGAATAACCAAAGTCTGACATAAAGATAAGTGTTTAAGAAAACAAAGAAATTACAACTGAAAATTTGAATGAACAAAAAATTCTCCACCTAAATTTGTCACTTAAGATGGTGTGTCTTTGAGGGGTGACATAAGAATTCCAGTTGACCTTCTTGTGTAAACTCCAACACTCCTTCGTCGATCAGGTCTTGAATTTTGTTTTTCAATGCCCAACAGTGGTTAGTGTCGTGTCCGTGACTGTTGGAATGGTATGCACACCTTTCATTGGGATGGTAACTAGGAGCAGAAGTATTAGGTTTTTGAGGAGGCTCCCTTAATGCAACCAGTTTAGCTTCCAACATATGATGCAATGCTTGAGCCAAGGTGTAATATGGTGGGAGAACTGACTTGGTTGTTTTACATTAGATCGCAATTGTTGGGGAGAGCAAGAGTCGCCACCAACTTTTCTTTTATCCAAATAGGAAACGGTGAAAAGAACAGGAAAGACCTTTGAGATAATTTCTTGAGTTCGGGGGGTAGGTTATGAAAAGGGAAGGTGTTAGCACCCTTTTCATCCATATTTATATATGGGCTCTTAGTTTCTTGTTAGATCATTTTTGCTTTGTTTGAAAATATTCTTTGTGGTGGGTTTTGAAAGTATTTTTGAAAAGCGCCTTCGTTGAGGCAAACTTTGTAATGATTCTCGTCTCTATAAGAATGCATACAAAGTGTTGGACTTTTTGAAAATAGTTTAAAGAGATGTTTGTTTTTTAATATGTTTTGAAAGTGTAAGTGTAGAAAAATGGTTTTAGTTTACAAGAAAGCAACTACGAGCTTCCTACCTACTCAAAAGGTCTATGTTCTTTTCCTCCTCCTTTAGACGTTGCTATCTTACCATTGATTGATAAGAAGCCCCATCGTTGAATATGAAGGGACCGGCATGGGTTATTTACATAGTCATAGAAGGCAACTTATGGGACACTTTAGCAATTTTCATATATGGACTAAATAGTTTACCGAAGGTAACATCGAGGGACATCGAGGGACTACGATCTTTTTATTGATGGTCTTTGCTAAAATGCCCATATTCGAGGGACATGACTATTTTTCGAGGCAACAAGTGATATTACCCTAGAGGTGCATGTGTGTGAATAATTGTTGTACCCCAAAATTTTCCCTCTCATATCTCAAGTAATCTCTCACGAGATCTCCTTGGGTTCAAGACTGCACCCGGGTTGATCAGCTCAAGACACCTCCTTAAGCATTGATGACTGAAAATTAAGGTTTGAGATTACACAAGGATAAATGGACTTTTAATGCCCCAACTGACTATCATGGATCATTTTGGACCCTCAATATTTCTCATGTCAAGTTTCAAGTCTTGGATCACATTTTTGCTCAGTCAATTGATCAGTTGACCTAAAATCAACTATATTGGGGGAAAAGTCAATTGTGGTCAATTTACAGTCAAACTTCATGATTTTTGGTCCATATCAACATTATGAACTAATATATGTCACTTGATCAAGTTTGGATCATAATTCCTCAATAAATTTGAACAGATCATCAAAAGGGCAAAATGGTCAAAATTAGGGGTTTGACTGAGAAGAGGAAATTTTTGACTTTTGACCTAGCAAATGACTTATTGATTTAAGATATGTTCTCAAGTATTCAAATACTTCATTTTGACCTAATGACATGGTTCAAAACATTGCTCAAAAATCAATTGATTGACAGATGAATTTCAATCAACTAATGAAAAGTCAAACATTGACTTTTTGGTCAAAATTAAGTGTCAAATATCACAATTCATCAAAACATGTCAAAATATGAAACTTTTTCATCAAGAAATCAAAAATTCAAGATTTCATTTTGAAAAGTCCAAATTTCTAAACTTAGAAATTTT
This sequence comes from Vicia faba, assembly GCA_948472305.1. Classification (NCBI taxonomy): domain Eukaryota; kingdom Viridiplantae; phylum Streptophyta; class Magnoliopsida; order Fabales; family Fabaceae; genus Vicia; species Vicia faba. The sequence continues at coordinate 1,017,660,286 of OX451740.1, forward strand.
TCTAAGTGTTAAAAATTTCATATTTTTTCATAACTTTGAGTCAAGTTTCCACCATGATGCAAGATGATTCAAAGGAAACTTCCAACATGAAAGTTATAGATCTCAATGAGATCTAAAACATTGTAGAACACAACTTATCCTATAAATGCATGGATTTCAAGTTATGATTTTGTGAATACATGTTCATGAAACTTGGAAACTTAGTGAAATTTTGCCCTAGTTTAGGCAGGATTTTGACCTAACTTCATGGAAATCTTTATGGTTCCAAGATTAATTTTAAAAAATGTCCAACATAGAGGTTGTATATGATGTTAAAAGCTTTCCAAAATGTCCAAGAAATCATGGAGATCATATTTGAGCAAGGAGAATCGAAGGCAAGAAGTTAGGGTTTTCAAACTTGAATTACAAGCCTATTCTTGATGAACACATGAACCAAATCCATGCTAGGCTGCATAATCTTTGATTTACAGGCCTCAAACTTGTTTGTCACTTTATAATTAATGTTTTGCACATCTGCTAGAAGCTTTAATCCAAGCATTTAATGCACTGCCCATGCTTAATACCATTTTAGGAAGAAAGGCAACATTGCCATTTTGGAAAAGTGGCTTTATGCACAAAGTCCACTCTTCTTAAGCCTCTAACTTGTTTGTTCAGAACACACTCAACATACAAAGTCAGATAAACATGTTTAAAGCTTGTAACCACTATAGATAACCTTTTACTATGCATTGGGACAATGTGTATCAAGCTTGCTTCAAAAACAAGAAAAAGAGCCATAACATGTGATTTTGAATTTTGATCAAGGACAAGTCTCCAAACTTGTTGCTTATAAATAGAGGCACTACTTGTGATCTAGAACACGAGCATTAACACCCTGAAGCACTCCAAAACTTACTCAAACCATAAATTTCCCAAAAACTCCATTATTGCATGTTTTCTGACCTTGAACTCCAAACTCATATTTCCCTCCTGCGTTCTTTGGCCTTTTAGTTCTTAAAACTTCCTTACATAAAATATAACCTATCACTGTCCCTGTTACACGACTATAACTCCATTTCCATCATCCTCTATAACCAAAAACAGAGCATTGCAGGTTGAGTTTTCCAAGCCATTTCAGCCACTCTCAACTCAAGCTAAGCATTGCATTAGCTTCCTAGAGACTCAAGGAAGCTAACCTGATCATTGCAACACCTTGAATCAAGCTCAAACTCATTTCACGATTTCCATTTTTGAGGTATATTTTTTGAACTTCTATTTTCTCATTTAGGCATTGTTAGGCTTGTATTTGTGAAGATAAAATGTATACATTATTTCCCTGAAACTATACATGTCCATAGATTTCATTTATATTGCTTGAGTAGTGAGAATTTTGAGTTTGAACTTGCTGAAATATTTAGGTCATAATTTGGTACTTTTAGAAATTCATGCTCATCTTTGAGAATTAACTTAAGTTATTTACATATTCAGAATCACGAGGAAATTTCTAACAAGTTTGATATTGGAAGTTTTGTGAATTGAGGAGAAATGCGCGAGTTACAGGATCCATGGTTGGAGGTTGAAGATGAAGTTACATTCAGGACTTGATTTGTGTTATATGTTTATTATTTCACCAATGTTAACGGATGTATAGCCACCCTAGTGGTAAAGCGCACGCCTGTTAACCTTTGGGACCTGAGTTCGAGCCCTAGTGGTACCCTTTTACTCTTTTTTTTACATTTTCCCAGTTTTTTGTTTACAGCCAGCAACGCTGGGCCTCCCCCTTTGTGCCTTCCTTTTTTTTTTTGCTTTTTCTAACCCTCTGCTTACTTTTGCAGCCTGACCCAACTTTTATTTATTTCATTTTCATTTACTTATTTTCTTATTTTATTTTATTTTCATTTCATATTTTCTTCATTATTTTTATCATTATTATTATTAATATTATTTTTATTTTTACTAATAAAAAAATCCAAAAATATTTTCATTTATTATTTACACTTATATATTTTTATTTTCTCTATAAAACAAAAAGGATAAAAAGCATTTACTTAAAAAAATTTAATCTCCTTTTTTTATAATTAATATTTAGATAATTAGGTTAAATTATTATAATATTCTCTTGTAAATTAAAATTAACTTACAACTTAGGTTTCTTTTTATTAATTAATTTTATATTATTATTATTAATCTAAAACCTTTTCATAAAAAACCCTAAAAAATACTTTTAACTTAATTTCTCTCTTAAATTAATTTAAACTTGATTTTTTTTAATTTTTAATTAATCATCTCTCTTAATTAGGTTAAAACCCCTTTCATAAAAATCCAAACAAAAATCATTTATTTTTCCATTTGCATTTATATATTATTTATTCAATTCTTGTACATTTATTCAATATGGTTGTAATAGATAATTAGGTTTAATTTTCTTGAAAATCCCTATTTGTAAATTTGTATACCCCTTCCCCTAATGATGTAATAGCTTAATATTTTTAATTTCCGCAATTTACCGCTTTATATAAATGCTAGTAATTAGGGTTTGTATGGAAAGATAAAATTAACAATTAGCAAACCCTAATTCAAGACAAAACAATGCATGTAAGTCAATACACTTGCACACTTGCACCCTTAGGGTAATTCCACTTTGTTGCCTTACAAAAATGGCCATGTTATGCATGTGGGACATCTTAGCAAAAAGAAATAAAAAATACAAGATCATAGTCCCTCGATGACGCTATCAATGATGCCTTTCAAAATGATCTTAGTCCCTCAAAGAGAAATGCTAAGATATCTTACAATATTGCTATCATGGCTATACGATGATCCACACCCGTCCCTATACATCCAAAGATAAGGCTTCTTACCAATCAATGGTAAGATAGCAATATCAAAGGAAAGGAAGAAATGAACTAAGACTTTTGAGTAGGTAGGTTGTTCCTAGTTGCTTGCTGAATTTCAAATAAAACACTCTTGCTTATTTTCAAAAACAACACCAACACTTTCAAAAACACTTTCAAAACATTTTCCAAACTTGAAACATTTTCAAAAGCTCGACACTTTGCATACATTCTTACGAACGAGAACTATTACAAAGTTTGCCTAAACGAAGGCGCCTTTTCAAAATACTTTCAAAAACCACACAAAGCACATTTTCAAACAAAAGCAAGTGATCTAGCAAGAAACTAAGATCCCATAGATAACTATGGATGAAAAGGGTGCTAACACCTTCCTTTTTCATAATCTACCCCCCGAACTCAAGAAACAATCTCAAAGGTATTTTCTGTTCTTTTCATCCTTTCCTTTTGGATAAAAGAAAAGTCGGTGGCGACTCTTGCTAACCGTAACATTTGTGATAAAACGCAAAACACCCAAGTCAGTTCTCCCACCGTATCACAGAACTGGAGACTCTGCTGGGGAGAATCTTAAAAGTGGGGTTACCTTAGGGCTAGATCACCTTTATTTGCTTTCATTGTTTGACTTGATTGATTTACATTTTGGTTCCTTGTTTGGGCTTGTTTAAATCCTCTACCCGGATTTGGGATACCTTATAGGTAAGTAGCAATACATTTTGGAAACTGTGCGGGGTATACCGACATGGTCTAAGCAATAGCTACGTTAGTGTGACATATTTGTGGGTACCGGTAGCCCTTGAGTAGTCAAGGAGAATACAAGCCCGCTGAGTGATGTCATGAAGCACTAACTGGCTTTTAGAAACTTTACTTGACCAACTTGGCCATTAGGACATAGTGAGATGACCTACTTTGGTGCAATCTGAAGTTGGTTGATACACGATACTGAACTCATTGAGGTTTGTCTTTTCGGGATATTTTGCTCACCGTGAAAGAGGCTTGCGCTGAAACAATGCCCGAGAAGACAGATCAGTGATATTGAGATCCCTTAGAACCCGATTACTATTTCTAGGACAGGTTTGAGCCAACTAAATTTAAAGAGGGTACTTACCTATAAGACTCCTTGCAAGCCTAAACCTAAGGACTTGTACATAACATCATAAACATCATAACATCATACTCATTCTCACTAACCATTTCAGTAATTTTTGGGATTTATCTTTGTTCTGTTTTGTAGGACATGGCTTCTATCCGCGTGAATATTATCCAAGTCAATCTCGTAAGAATTCCTTCTCAACATAAAGAGTTAGCATCAAGGATCCCTGAGAACTCTTCATTCACCGAAAGACATCGTCGCCTCCTAAACATGATTACCTCTAACACTGATGGACATATGATGAAGGTGCTCTTCCAATTCTTTGATCCTCTACACCATTGCTTCACTTTTCCCGACTATCAACTTATGCCTACTCTATAAGAACTATCACAACTTTTGAGGATTCCCATTCTCAGTCAACTACCCTTCAACGGTACGGAAAGAGATCCAAAACCTGAAGAGATTGCCCAAGCACTACACTTGCAACAATCTGATGTCACAACTAATTGGGAAGCAAGAAGTGGTGTCAAAGGTTTCTTAGCCAAGTTTTTGTTTGAGAAAGCTCAAGATTGTTGGAACTCCTTGGAATTGCAAGCTTTTGAAGAAATTATGGCCCTTCTCATCTATGGGATGGTTTTGTTTCCAAATCCTGACCAACTGATAGATGTAAACGCTGTCAAAATCTTCATATCTCGCAACCCAGTGCCTACTTTGTTGGGGGACATTCTACATTCTTTTCACTCTCGCACTATGAGGAAGAGAGGTATCCTCATGTGTTGCACTCCTCACTTGGAAAGATGGTTTATTTTTCATCTTCCCCGATCTTTGTTGAAGAACGAGCAAGGTTCGAGATGGTCCCATAGGTTGATGATGCTCAGATATTCAGATGTTCATTGATGTTCCCGATCCTTGGAGAACGTTACTATCATCGATCTTTGTGGTGAATTCCCTAATGTCCCTTTACTTGGAATTAGAGGAGGTATCACTTACAACCCCTACTTAGCCCTACGACAGTTTGGTTACACCCGAAGGGATGGTCCACATGAGATGCTCATCCAAGGAGTGGTATTCGATTACGAGAGCGACGATCAAAGCTACCGTCAGAGGTTTATACGAGCCTGGAGGATGGTAAGAAAAGTGGATAGAAATACATTGGTACACAAGAATTCCATTCCCCTTGAGCCTTACCTGAAGTGGGTACGAGCTCGTGCTCCGAAACTTGTGATGCCTTATCCCTCCATCTTACCAGTCATCATAGAACATGTGGTTGAAGGAGATGTCTCGTACACTGTCCTCCATCCAGACATGCCTACTTCTCTTGAAGACTTGTAAAAGGGTTGGATTCAGCTAAAGGAGGAACGAGATACTTTTGAAGCTCAATTCTATGCTAGTGAGAAGAGAGTCTTGGAGCTTACAAAACAGCTACAAGAAGAGCAAAGTGTGAACGCCTACCTTGTACCGAAGAGGATGCGTTCAGTCTTTTTATCTTAGAGAGTTATTTTGTAAGCCTAAGAGGCATGTTGTAATCTTTTCAAACTAATTAATGAAATTGAAGTTTGTTCATTCTTTTGTCTATACAAATTTAAATTTCAATAAATCCTTAAAATCGTCTGCATATACATCCTCCATGCATCATAACATGACAGGTTTTTTCATAACATGTTTCCTTATCTTTCTGCTGTTTATTTCAGCAAGATGGATCTAGAGAAAACTGTGAAGGATCTTCAGGTACAAAACTCTCAATTCCAAGATACTCTACTGGCCCTAGCCAAGGGGAAGCAAGATATGATGGCATTGCCGGCAGTTAAGAAGAAGCCCAAGAAGAAAGCACTGCTCAACATGGGTAGAAGGTTCAAGGAGATAGTCTGTCAGATCCCGGTAGTGGAAGACTCATCTGAAGAAGATGAGAATTAGATTGGAGAAGCTAAGAGTACCCAGGATGGGTGCATCACCGGTCAAGCGTCTGATGATGATTACTTCAAAGAGCAGTATCCACCCGCCGATGTCAAGTATAAGCAGTTAGAAGACAGATTGAAAGTTGTTGAAATCCAAGCCGTCCCCGATTTAGATTTTGATGATTTGGGTTTGATCTCTGGGGTTGTCATTCCCCACAAATTCCAAATACTAGTCTTTGCAAAGTACGATGGAGTTTCTTGTCTAAAACTTCATCTGAAATCTTATGTGCACAAGATACAACTGCACATTGCTGATAAGAAACTCTGGGTTCACTTTTTCCAAGAGAGCTTGACCGGAATGCAACTAGAATGGTTCTACCAGTTAGATGGTTCCCACATCAATACTTGGGAGGATTTAGCTACCGCCTTCTACCATCAGTACCAGTATAACGCCAACTTGGTGCTAACAAGGGTTCAGTTACAAGATATGACAATGGGAAAGAACGAAGGATTTAAAGAATATGCACAAAAGTGGAGAGACCTTGCTAGTAGGGTGCAACCACCTTTGACTGATAGGGAGCACATTGACATGTTCATGAGCACTTTATCTAGTCCATTCTTTAACCTATTGGTTGGCTGCTCTTCTTCTGGTTTCATCGAGCTAATCTTAACCAGTGAAAGAGTTGAAAGCAGCATCAAAAGTGGAAAGATCTCCATGGCATCTGCCTCCACTTCAAATCCTATAAAGAAACCTTTTGCTGCAAAGAAAGAAATCAATGTTGTGTATGGGGAAAGGGCCCGTACCAAGAAGAATGATCATCTGTCTGTTAATGCTGTCCAAATCTCCAATCCAACTCCTACTCAAAGACCATCTGCAAATAATCAATGTTTTGAAACTCTGAGACGATAATTTACGAGGTTAGGCATGTCACTGTCTCAAGCCTTACAATACTTACTCAAGGCTAATTTGGTGACATTGCGTGATCCTCCTGCCAACCCAGATACCTCTTCACCAAAGTATAATCCGAACGCTAAATGTGCTTACCACTCAAATAGCCCCAGGCATGAGACTGACCAATGCTGGGCCTTGAAGAATAAAATTCAAGATTTGATTGATAACAAGACTATTGAGCTCGATCCTCCTCCAACTCCAAATGTAATCACCACACCCATGCCTAACCATGGTAAAGGTGTTAATGTTGTTGAAGATACAATTTTTGTTGCCTCTGTTAAAGACTTGACAACTCCACTGAATATCATCAAAAATAACCTGTTGAGAGCTGGGATCTTCCCTGTATGTGTAAAATAATGTGTTTGCTATATTAAACAACTTAATGGATGCGAAGGCTGAAGAAAGGCATTCAACACCTGATGGATAGCCACGAAATTCTATTTGAGAAGACTCCGCTTGCCAAAAGTTTGATTAACAAATGTGAAGATTTCTCCATTATCACCATCTCAAACAAGCCTCTCAGGATCACCTCTAAAGGTCCTATTAGGATTTCAAATGAACCAATTGTTGCTCCCTTAATAATTACCAATCCCGGACCAATTCCCTACTCTTCAAACAAAGCAGTGCCATGGAATTATGGTGTTGAGGTGTTTTATCATGGGATAAAACAAGACGATTGGATCTAAGAAGGAAAAGCTGATGATGCTGGTAACATAACTGGCTCAAGTAAGGTAACTCGAACTGGGAGAATCTTTTCACCCAATATTTCACCACCAGTTGTTGCAAAGACACATGTCCGCATCTCTACCGCTAAGCCAAGTACTGATACAAGAGGGGAGGAGAAGGTTGTTGAGCCAGTCATGACAGAAATACCCGCAAAGGACGTTGCTGATGGAGAACCTTCCACTCGTGAGATGGACGAGATTTTGAAAATCATAAAAAGGAGTAACTTCAAGATTGTGGAACAGTTAGGGCAAACCCCTTCTAATATTTCTATGTTGTATTTGCTACTCTGTTTAGATGCCCATGCTCGGACATTAATCAAATTCTTGAAAAAGGCTCATGTCCCCCATGAGACCACAATGGACCAATTTGAGAATTGCGTGGCTAGCCTGACGACTGATAATGGCTTAGGATTTTCAGATGCTGACCTAACACCGCTTGGGAAGAACCACAATAAAGCTCTACATGTTTCTGTTGAGTGCAAGGGGACCACCCTAGCACATGTGTTGGTCGACACTGGTTCTTCTCTAAACGTACTACCCAAGGTGGCGTTAGACCGTCTATACCGGGAAGGTTAAGTCTTGAAACCAAGTGATATCATTGTGAGAGCCTTCGATGGATCAAAAAGAACAGTTCATGGGGAGGTAGATCTTACAATCAAGGTGGGCTCCCAAATCTTCAACTCCACTTTCTACATTATGGATATCCATCCTGCCTATTCTTGTTTGTTGGGTCGCCCTTGGATCCATAAAGTTGGGGTAGTAACGTCAACTCTCCATCAAAAAATCAAATATCCGGTCAAGGGAAGAATTGTCACCGTCTGTGGAGAGGAAGAGTTTATGGTAAGCCACCTCAACTCTTTCAAGTACGTGGAGATGGATGGAGAATTCATTGAGACCCCGTGTCAAGCCTTTGAAGTTTTTCCACCAATGGTTGCTGCTACCAAATGTTCCTCTAATGAATCCAAGGTTGTTAAGGCCGTGCCGAAGATGGTTTCAGTCAAAGATGCTCACGCGGGAATTGAAGAAGGAAGTTGTGATACTTGAGGGAAACTCCTCGATATCCACTTCAAAGCAGACAAGTTTGGTTTAGGCTTCACCGTCGAGGCTTATAAGGAAGTGAGGCGTGCTCTTGCTGGAAAGCTACCTCTCTGCATTGGAAGCCATGAGGTCAATGCTATAGGTGATTCTGATGAAGAAGCTGCAATTGAAAATTGGGTGTATCCAACTACAACGGAGCTGAAGAATTGGAATGCAAAGGACTTTGTACCCATCTCCTTCATTGAGGAGTAATCTACTTGTTTATTTCTTTTCATTTGAATTCAAGAACATTTTGTCTGTAATATTTAAACAATGAATTTCAAGCCATGTGCCTGGCCCGAGACACTGTGGTCCATTTGTCAAGGGTTTTATTTACACTCATCTAATCATATGATCATTCAATAGAAATCATTGGACTCTTTTGCATTCAAATATTTGTGTTCATTGTCTTTCTTTTCATTCAAATACATTTTTCAAAATAGCCATGTATCTTACATGCACACACACACACACACACACTCTTGCAGGTCCTCATCCACTCTGGATCCTATTGCCAATGACTCTACTATTACTGACTATGACTTTGAATGTCTGATTAACCAAGCCGAAGATGAAGGCGAGGAAGATTGTGAAATACCGGGAGAACTATCCAAACTTCTATTACAAGAGGAAAAAGCTATTCAGCTGCACGAAGAGTCAGTTGAAGTCATCAATCTGGGTACTGAGTCAGATAAGAAGGAAATCAAGATCGGTGCTAACTTGGAAAGCAGTGTCAAGAGCAGGTTGGTTCAGATATTGGATGATTATGTGGAAGTATTTTCTTGGTCTTATGAAGATATGCCAGGGTTGGATACCGACATCGTAGTTCATCATCTGCCGACAAAAGAAGATTGTCCTCCTGTCAAACAAAAGGTTCGTCGCATGAGGCCTGACATGTCTGAAAAGATTAAAGCTGAAGTGATGAAACAATTTGATACAGGGTTCCTAGATGTGACATCTTACCCCCAATGGGTTTCCAATGTGATGCCAGTGCTGAAGAAAGACGGAAAAGTTCGCATGTGCGTAAACTATATGGATCTGAATAGGGAAAACCCCAAGGATGACTTCCCTTTACCACACATTGATGTCTTGGTCGATAACACAACCCAGCATAAAGTCTTCTCTTTCATGGATGGTTTCTCTGACTATAATCAAATAAGGATGGCTCCCGAAGACATGGAGAAGACAACTTTCGTCACGCAATGGGGCACCTTTTACTACAAGGTCATGTCGTTCAGACTGAAGAATGCAGGGGCAACATATCAAAGGGCTATGGTAGCTTTGTTTCATGACATGATTCATCATGAAATAGAGGTCTACATGGATGATATGATTTACATATCACAAATTAAAGAGGAACATCTCGATCACCTGTATAAACTGTTCGAGAGGTTGAAAAAGTACAAGTTGAGGTTGAGCCCTAACAAGTGCACATTTGGAGTATGATCTGGAAAGCTTCTAGGTTTTGTTGTCAGCAATAAAGGCATTGAAGTTGATCCTGCCAAGGTAAAGGCCATCCAAGAAATGCCAGTCCCCTACTCTGAAAAAGAAGTTATAGGATTCTTTGGTCGTCTCAATTGCATTGCCCGTTTCATATCTCACTTGACTGCTACTTATGAGCCAATCTTCAAACTCTTCAGGAAAGAACAGGTAGTCAGATGGAACGATGAATGCCAAGCTGCCTTTGACAAAATCAAAGAATATCTACAAGAACCTCCCATTATCATGCCTCCAATTGAAGGAAGACTCTTGATCATGTACTTGACAGTACTAGAGAACTCTATGGGGTGTGTTTTGGGCAAACATGACGAGTCTGGCCGAAAAGAGCATGCTATTTATTACTTGAGCAAAAACTTTACCCACTGTGAAACCATATATTCACTGCTCGAGAAAACTTGTTGCGGTCTGGCATGGGCTGCTCGCCGGCTAAGACATTATATGTTGACTCATACTACTCTATTGATTTCTAAGATGGAAATAATCAAGTACATCTTCAAGAAACCTGCTCTCTCCGGACGAATATCTAGGTGGAAAATGATCTTGACTGAGTACGACATTCAATACACGACTCAAAAGGCCATAAAAGGAAGTGTACTAACAGATCTTTTGGCCCATCAAGCTATGGATGATTACCAGTCTATGAACTTCGACTTCCCAGATGAGAACATCATGCTGGTGACTGACTGTGCGAAACCTGGACCGTATAACGGACCTGAACAAGGATCCTGGTGGACTATGGTCTTTGATGGGGCTTCCAACGCCTTGGGTAAAGGAATTGGTGCTATGATCATATCTCCTGAAGGTTGCCACACTCCTTTCACTTCCAGATTATGCTTCGATTACACGAACAACATGGCTGAGTATGAAGCGTGCATTATGGGTCTGAAGGATGCCATTGACTTGAGGATCAAGCATGTGAACGTGTTTGGGGATTCCGCTCTAGTGATCAGCCAAGTAAAAGGAGATTGGGACACTAAGCACCCTAATCTCATCCCTTACAAGGAACTTGTGCTATACCTAATTCCCTACTTCGAAGAGATCACCTTTGAGCACTTCCCTAGGGAAGAAAATCAGTTGGCTGACCCCTTGGAAACCATGTCTTCAATGTTCAAGGTCAGATGGGACAACAAAGCCCCTATGATTACAATTGAAAGATTTGACGAACCTGCGCACTGCTGTAAGCTTAACACTAATGCAGAAAAGCCATGGTACCATGAGGTGATGAGATACCTTGAAGCACGAGAGTATCCTGAGGGAGCATCCATCAATGACAAAAAGTTCTTATGAAGATTTTCAGCTAAATTCTTCTTAAGTAACAGAATATTGTACAAGCACAACCATGATTCTACTCTACTCCGACGTGTGGACAAGAAGGAGGCAGAGGAAATTATGGAAGACATGCACGATGGTCTCTTTGGGACTCACTCAAGCGGATATACGATGGCTAAGAAAATCTTAAGGGATGGCTATTATTGGTCAACAATGGAGACTGATTTCCATCAACATTCAAGAACTTGTCACAAATGCCAAATCTATGTTGACAAGGTCCATGTACCTCCTATCCCTCTAAACGTCATGACGGCTCTGTGGCCATTTGCAATGTGGGGCATTGACATGATTGGAGAGATCAAGCCCACCGCTTCCAATGGACATCGCTTCATTCTTGTCTTTATCGACTATTTCACCAAATGGGTCGAAGCCACCTCGTTTCCTCAGTCACCAAGAATATGGTAGCCAGATTCATCAAACACAACTTCATCTACCACTATGGTATCCCCGAAAGGATCATCACCGACAATGGGACTAACCTCAACAATGCTATGATTACTGAGCTTTGCACTCAGTTTAAGATAAAGCATCACAATTCTTCTCCATATAGACCTAAAATGAATGGCGCAGTCGAAGAAGCCAACATAAACATTATGAAGATTGTGCAAAAGATAGTAGTAACCTATAAGGACTGGTATAAGATGTTACCGTTTTCTCTTCATGGCTATCGTACTTCAGCAAGGACTTCAACCGGGGAAACTCCATTTTCCTTAGTCTATGGCATGGAAGCTGTTTTTCCAGTAGAAGTTCAGATTCCCTCACTAAGGATTATGAATGAGACAGGCTTAGGCAAAGACGAGTGGATTCAAACGAGATTGGATCAGCTGAACTAGATCACTGAGAAGTGACTGGCTGATGTTTGTCATGGTCAGACGTACCAAAAACGAATGATTAAGGCTTTCAACAAAAAGATCAAGCCTCGAGTATATCAAGCTGGTGACTTGGTGATAAAGTGCATCATTCTTCCACAAGGCGACCCCAGAGGTAAATGGACCCCCACCTATGAAGGGACATTTGTTGTCAACAGAATGTTCTCTAGTGGTGCCATGATGCTGACCACCATGGACGGTGAAGACTTCCCATATCTTATAAACGCGGACATAGTTAAAAAATACTACGCATAAGAGACCCGCCAGGTTGACACACCTAGGAAAAATAAGGGCATCCCAGTAAACCAAAAGGTTTGGGAAACAATTAGGGATATATGCAAAAGATTATACACCCGACAAGTTGAAAACCCGAAAGGGCGACTTGGGCAAAAATGGGTATCCTGGTGGGCTGAAAACTCGAAAGGGCAGTCCAGACAAAAGTTAAGGATTGAAAGTGTATGACTATTTCTCGTGGAATCAACACTATCAACTTTATCACCAAGGCCCAAGTTCAAAAGGTCTAAGATCAATCCAATCAACTTCTGTCAATGACAAGGAGCATTCGAAGACATTGGGGCAATAATAGAGTTGGAATGCAATGAAATCATTTCCACATGGATATTTGTTTTGTTTTCAATATTTTTTCCTTTCGACGATTTCATCTTACTAGGATTTCCGTCTCTTTGTACAAAAAACGCATATTCATGGGCAAAATATCAATAGAAATATACTTTAAAGTGCAAACTTTCTGTCTTTGGTTTGAATGCGAACTTGTCCAATGATTAAAATTGAACGAACATATGCATATGAACATAATTAAAACTGTTTGGTACATGTGTCCTGCTAAGCAGTATCCAACATCTCTTTAATGTATATGGAATAACCTCACGGAGTTATTTCATTAGCATTATCGCCACAAGACAGTTACAATAAACCAATCCTCAACAAAGTTACCCACAAAGTCTCTTTTCATAGGTTGATCTCCAGCCAGAGTCTCAATCTCTTGGCAGCTCTCTCCACAGCTAAGTTGAGTCCTACAAGTAGAATCATGGTGGATATCTTCCTCAAAGAACTCACTTCATCAACATTTCATTAAGTATTCATCAACAGGATTTATTTCCCCGACATACAACAATCAAGGAACCACAAAATTCCCCAGCTTAGTCTATCCTCCCCAGCCGAGTCTGTATTCCCCCGGCATAGTCTATCTTCCCCAGCTGAGCCTGTTATCCCCAGCTGAGTGTATCCCCCAAGCTGAGTCTATTCTCCTCGACTGAGTCTATGCTCTCCAGCTTGAGTTTTCCTTTCATACTATTGCAAATCATAGGGCCACAACCCCTAATCAACATTAAAGTCGTCAACAAAACCTTTACTATCTCCAAAAGATACTATGAAGCTTGGACCCAACCAGATATTAGTACAATTTTCAAGCTACTATGAAGCCTGGACTCGACCAGATAATAGTCAACTTCTCAATTCACTGTAGAGCCTGGATCCGACCAGATAATAGTGTAACCTTTCAAGTACTATGAAACCTGGACCCGACCAGATAATAGTTCAACTCTCCAAAGATATAGAAGAATCTGGACTCAACCAGACTAGGGTTTAACTTCTTTTCCCCAGTAGAGTTTGCCTCTACCCCAACAAGTTACTGTGAAGCCTGGATTCGACCAGATATCAGTTTTCAATTTCAAGTATGTTATTGTGAAGCCTAGATCCGACCAGATAGCAATTCCCCTCAGAAGTTTGTTGTGAAACCTGTAATCCGACCAAATAACAACTAAATTCCCAAGCAAGTTACTGTAAAGCCTGGACCCGACCAGATATCAGTTCAACTTCATCTACCCTATTTTTTGATCAAGTAACTAAGAGTTGTCTACCCTATTTTACTCAATGATCTTTCTCATGTTTTTAACCCTTTTAACAGTGTTGTTTCACCATTGTGTTTGATGAACAACCTTGTGTTAGGATGTTAAATGGGACAGGCGCGGGTCATCATATACAATCAGTGAAGGCAACTTGTGAGACTCTCTAGCAATTTTGTAAGGGACGGGATCATTTTATCGAAGGCAACATCGAGGGTCATCGAGGGACTACGATCTTTGTTTATCGAAGGGGCATTTGCTAGAGTGTCTCATACTCGAGGGACATGATTGCATTTTCCGAGGCAACAAGCGAGGTTACCCTAGAGGTGCAAGTGTGAATGGTGTATTGAGTTTCATGCATTTATCTTGTATTAGGTTATCTAGCGGTTGATTTTGAATCTTCGCATACAAACCCTAATTACTATACAGTATATGGAAAGCGATAAATTGCGGGGATTTAAGGTCTAAGATATTACAAATGAGTATCCGGGGATGGGGGTACAAATGTTTATAAATGGGGATGAGTCTTATCGGAATAATAGTGTCCAAGTATATATTACAACCAAATCGAATTGTCGCATTCTCAATGTAAAAAATATAACAAGATATAAGATGATGAAAATTAAAGAGATATGAGATGCGTATATTTATTTACAAATGATCAAATAAAATATTAACCTATTTAAAGACTTAAGTATTATTATTATTTGTGTTTTTGTTAGTTATATATAAACAAAGGGTTTTAAAGAAAAAGAAAGAATTGTTTAAGTTAAAAAAATCTATTATTTATGTATTTTTGGTTTTAAAGGTAATGAAAATTATTAAGAAAATTTTATACAAAGAAATTAATATATTCTTTTATTTAACAAAAGAAAAGAAAAGAATTAGATTATAAAAGTGAAAATAAAATGGTAAAAAAAAAATTAGTTTTAAAGCAAAAAATGGAATTAAAGAGAAAGATGGGCCTTAGAAATGCTGTTGGGGCAAAAGCCCAAGAAGAAAGTCAGAGATAGGAAAGAAAGGGGGGTGTGGCGCCAGAAATATTGGGATTTATGGATTTTATTGGGAAAAAGCCCAAACGAAAAGTACAATGTTTTTTTAGGGTTTGTGTTTGTTTTGCTCATAATCTAGGGCTTGGTTTGTGAACGACGCCGCTCCTTCTCTCGTCTTCTTCCTCTTCGTTTCATCGTTCTCAGCCATGGACAAATGAATATCCTCTCTCCTTGCCTTAGCCACCGGAGCAACGCTTTCATCCACCTTCCTCCATTCCTTCACAGTGGTCTAGGGCTCTTGCTTCATGACAGTACGATTTGTTAACTTGTTTTAGCTTTTTTTATGATATTACTCTTTCATTATGCTTGATCATTGTATACGAGTTTTAATCCATGTTTCTTTTTATGTTTATATGTGGTAGGAGTTTTGAGAGATGTACCTTGGTGTTTCGTTCTGTAATTTGAAGGAGGAGGAAGGTGAATTGGCCGGCGGTGCTTCCAGGAGGCTCGGCGAAAGAGAACTGTGATGACAGCTTGCTGGTATTTCGTATCTTTTTGCTCCTCTTGAATCGTTTGGTGATGAAAACTATTTCTGAAAACGCTATTTCATTCGCTTCTGAATCTTCTCTTCTTCTTCTCTGAGTATGTTAGTGATGGCTTTTGATATCAATGATGATATTTCTGAGATTTGATCTTTGTTTGCTGATTTGGCTTGTGATTTGTTGATGACGAACTTGTTGCTTTGATCTTTCTCTCTTCCTCTTCTTTCTTAGTCAATGATGATTGTGTTCTGAACTTTTGCTTATTTGATGTGTTTTTTTGTTGGCTTGAGTTGATATTCCGATGATGAACCTTGTTCTGAGGATTGCTTGTTGTTAGCTTAGCCAATTTTGGGCCTTGAGTTGCAGTTTTGCTTTTGATAGGCTATGTAGTTCGAAACAGGTTGGTGTCTTTGAAATTGGAAAGCAGGTTTGTTTGGTAAGGCAGGCTTAAGCCTTTGAGGCAGTTTTGAATAAGGTATGCATGTTATGCTGTTTTGATTTTGGGCAGTTTTGCAAGTTTGATAACTTGCAGTTATGCAGGTTGTCTTGCTTTTGGTTTTGCTTTTTGAGTTGCAGTGTTGTTTGATGCTTGTATTTACAAACAGTTTTGCAGGTGGTTGAGCTTTGGTGCAATTTTGAATAGGTTATGCAGGTTATGATGTTTTGGGTTTTTGTCAGCAGGCTACAGGTTATGCTTGTGTTTACAAGCAGTTTGATAGCTTGCAGGTTGTGTTTTTGTTGTGCAGGTTGGTATGGTTCTGAGGCAGTTTTGCTTCTGGTTTTGCTTGCAGTTACAGTTTGTGGCTCACTCTCTGAACTGTTAGAACTTGTTCTATTTATCCTCTTTCTCATTGCTTTTGTACAGCCTTCCAAACTGCAAAACCTACTTCACTCTCTCCTTCTCTCTCCATAAAAAGCATTTTTAATTGCTTAATGTACTTTCTGAAAAGATTGTTGGCCAGAAAATGATGAAACGTTTTTGACAAGCTTGCTTGTATCTTGGTTTATCTCTGCATTGTACTTCCATATTTTCTACATTGATAGTTTTGTGTACTTTGACAGCTTAGTGTACTTGGTTTGGACAGCTTTGTGTACTTAGTTTGCTTTTGTGAAACTTGGTTTGCTTTTGGTTGACTAGTGCAATTTGTTGTTCAGTTTGACATTGTGCAGCTTGTGCCTTCTTTGTGTGCAACCTTGTGCCTTGTATCTTTGCATTTAATTGATTGTATGCTTTGCACATTATTTTACTTTCCTCTTTGTGAACCAAGAAGAGAAATCTTCTTGTGATTTGCAAAGAGGACAAGAAAAACATGATGAAACCAAAAACAATCTGATTCCGGCCAACAAGCTTTAATGATGATCTTTTATTTATCTGCTTAAAACTGCTTTTCAATTTAACTGCACTGATTTCTTTTTTCTGTCTTTGTAGGTAAATACCTGTCGGATAATGGAAGAAGCAGTAGAAGATAGAAGACTTCAAGAGAACTTAGACTTTAGATTTATTTTCTCTTCATTTATTGTAATAAATATTATTGTAAACACTGTAAATAAATTTACAGTATTCGAATAACATTTGTAACAACATTTAAAATAAATAAAAAGTCTTTGTCAGATATTTCCTTATTTCTTCTGCACTGTCTATTTAATTATTTGAATCTCTTGAATTAAAATAACTGGAAATGCATCCCAATAATTTTAACTTAGATAAAATAAATAATCAACAAACTTTGCAGTCTCGCAACCTTGCATTAATCACAATACGCCCGGCATTCCAATTAATCATATGCTTTGTACAGTTAAACAAACAAACATCCATACACCTTTCACTTCACTGATCAAACCAATGCTTCAAACTTTCAATCAAAAGCCTCAGCTCCTATCCCAGATGTTTAGGTTTTGAGAAACAAACATCAATCTTGAACAAGCGTAAAAACAATGTAACAGTCAATTGAAATACCGTGGATTCAAATTCTTCTGATAAATACGAGTGAAAAACCCTAATTCCAGATTTGCCGTCAAAGAAAAGTCTGCTTGATCAATTCCTGAGCCAAACTCAACCAAATCAATAGAAACCTAATTCTGGATAGGCTGATAAGAAAAATCTGTTTGACTGATTCAAAATCAATGGAAACCATAATTTTGGATTGACTGATAAGAAAAAGTCTGCTTGACTGATTCAAAATCAATGGAAACCCTAATTTTGGATTGACTGATAAAGAAAAGTCTGTTTGACCGATTCTTGAGCCAATCTGAAAAAATCAGGGAAAACCCCGAAGTTGTGATTTCTTGTGAAAAAGGGAGGGCAAATTTTGGGGTACAACACCTAATGACAAGGTTCAAAACATTACTCAAGATCAATTGATTGACAGATGAATTTCAGTCAACTGATGAAAAGTCAATTGTACACTGAAAAGTCAAACTTTGACTTTTTGGTTAAAATCAAGTGTCAAAGATCACAATTCATCAAAACATGTCAAAATATGAAACTTGTTCATCAAGAAATCAAAAAAGTCAAATTTTCATTTTGAAAAGTCAAAATTTCTAAACTTAGATATTTTTCTAAGTGTTGAAAATTTCATATTTTTTCATAACTTTGAGCCAAATTTCCACCATGATGCAAGATGATTCAAAGGAAACTTCCAACATGAAAGTTGTAGATCTCAATGAGATATAAAACATTGTAGAATACAACTTCTCCTATAAATGCATGGATTTCAAGTTATGGTTTTGTGAATACATGTTCATGAAACTTGGAAACTTAGTGAAATTTTGCCCTAGTTTAGGCAGGATTTTGACTTAACTCCATGGCAATCTTTCACATGGTTCCAAGATTAATTTTCAAAAATGTCTAACATAGAGGTTGTATAGGATGTTACAAGATTTCCAAAATATCCAAGAACTCATGTAGATCATATTTGAGCAAGGAGAATCGAAGGCAAGAAGTTAGGGTTTTCAAACTTGAATTACAAGCCATTTCTTGATGAACACATGAACTAAATCCATGCTAGGCTGCATAATATTTGCTTTGAAGGCCTCAAACTTGTTTTACACTTCATAATTAATGTTTTTCACAACTTCTAGAAGCTTTAATCCAAGCATTCAATGTATTGCCCATGCTTAATACCATTTTAGGAAGAAAGGCAACATTGTCATTTTGGAAAAGTGGCTTTATGCACAAAGTCCACTCTTCTTAAGCCTCTGACTTATTTTTTCAGCACACACTCAACATAAAAAGTAAGATAAACATGTTTAAATCTTGTAACCACTATAGATATCCTTGTACTATGCATTGGGACAATGTGTATCAAGCTTGCTTCAAAAACAAGAAAAAGAGCCATAACATGTGATTTTGAATTCTGATCAAGGACAAGTCTCCAAACTTGTTAGAGGCACTATTTGTGAGCTAGAACACGAGCATTAACACCATGAAGCACTCCAAAATTAACTCAAACTAGAAGTTGCCCAAAAACTCCATTATTGCACATTCTCTTACCTTGAACTCCAAACTCATATTTCCCTCGTGCGTTCTTTGGCCTTTTAGTTTCTATAGCTTCCTTTCATCAAATATAACCTATCCCTGTCCCTGTTACGCGACTGTAACTCCATTTCCATCATCCTCCATAACCAAAAACAGAGCATTGCAGGTTAAGTTCTCCAAGCCATTTAAGCCACTCTCAACTCAAGCTAAGAATTTCATTAGCTTCCTAGAGACTCAAGGAAGCTAACCTGATCATTGCAGCACCTTGAATCAAGCTCAAACTCATTTCAAGATTTCCAGTTTTGAGGTATATTTTTTGAACTTCTATCTTCTCATTTAGACATTATTAGGCTTGCATTTGTGAAGATAAAATATAGACATCATTGCCCTGAAACTATACATGTCCATAGATTTCATTTATATTGCTTGAGTAGTGAGAATTTTGAGTTTGAACTTGCTGAAATACTTAGGTCATAATTTGGTACTTTTAGAAATTCATGCTCATCTTTGAGAATTAGCTTAAGTTATTTACGTATTCAGAATCGTAAGGAAATTTCTAACAAGTTTGAGGTTGGAAGTTTTGTGAATGGAGGAGAAATGAGTGAGTTACAGGATCCGTGGCTGGAGGTTGAAGATGAAGTTACATTCAAGACTTGATTTGTGTTATATGTTTATTATTTCACCAATGTTAACGAATGTATAGCCACACCGGTGGTAAAGCGTGCGCCTGTTAACCTTTGGGACCTGGGTTCTAGCTCCAGTGGTACCCTTTTACTCTTTTTTTACATTTTTCCACTTTTTTGTTTGCAACCAGCAGCACTGGGCCTCCCCCTTTGGGCATTCCATTTTTTTTTGCTTTTTCTAACCCCCTGTTTACTTTTGCAGCCTGGCCCAACTTTTATTTATTTCATTTTCATTTATTTATTTTCTTATTTTATTTTATTTTCATTTCATATTTTCTTCATTATTTTTGTCATTATTATTATAAATATTATTTTTATTTTTACTAATAAAAAAATCCAAAAATATTTTTATTTATTATTTACACTTATATATTTTTATTTTCTCTATAAAACAAAAAGGATAAAAAGCATTTTCTTAAACAAATTTAATCTCCTTTTTTATAATTAATATTTAGATAATTAGGTTTAATTATTATAATATTCTCTTGTAAATTAAAATTAACTTAGAACTTAGGTTTATTTTTATTAATTAACTTTAATATTATTATTATTAATCTAAAACCTTTTCATAAAAACCCTAAAAAATACTTTTAACTTAATTTCTTTCTTAAATTAATTTAAACTTAATTTTGTTTAATTTTTAATTAATCATCTCTCTTAATTAGGTTAAAACCCCTTTCATAAAAATCCAAACAAAAATAATTTCTTTTTCCATTTGCATTTGTACATTATTTATTCAATTCTTGTACATTTATTTAATATGGTTGTAATAGATAATTAGGTTTAATTTTCTTGCAAATCTCCATTTATAAATTTGTATACCCCATCCCCTAATGATGTAATAGCTTAGTATTTTTACTTTCCACAATTTACCGCTTTATATAAATGCTAGTAATTAGGGTTTGTATAGAAAGATAAAATCAACAATTAGCAAAACCTAATTCAAGACAAAACAATGCATGTAAGTCAATACACTTGCACACTTGCACCCTTAGGGTAATTCCACTTTGTTGCCTTACAAAAATGGCCATGTTATGCATTTGGGACATCTTAGCAAAAAGCAATCAAAAATACAAGATCATAGTCCCTCGATGACGCTATCAATGTTGCCTTTCAAAATGATCTTAGTCCCTCAAAGAGAAATGCTAAGATATCTCACAACATTTCTATCATGGCTATACGATGACCCATACTCGTCCCTATATTTCCAAAGATAAGGCTTCTTACCAATCGATGGTAAGATAGCAATATCAAAGGAAAGGAAGAAATGAACTAAGACTTTTGAGTAGGTAGGTTGTTCCTAGTTTCTTGCTTAATTTCAAATTAAACACTCTTTCTTATTTTCAAAACCAACACCAAGACTTTCAAAAACACTTTCAAAACATTTTCCAAACTTGAAACATTTTAAAATCTCAACACTTTGTATACGTTCTTACGAACGAGAACTATTAAAAAGAATGCCTAAACGAAGGAGCCTTTTCAAAATACTTTCAAAAACCACACAAAGCACATTTTCAAACAAAAGTAAGTGATCTACAAGTAACTAAGAGCCCATAGATAACTATGGATTAAAGGGTTCTAACACCTTCCCTTTTCATAATCTACCCCCCGAACTCAAGAAATAATCTCAAAGGTCTTTCCTGTTCTTTTCAGCCTTTCCTTTTGGATAAAAGAAAAGTCGGTGACGACTCTTGCTAACGGCAACATTTGTGATAAAACGCAAAACGCCCAAGTCAGTTCTCCCACCGTATCACAATAGTGTGTTTGATTGTATTCATTTTTGTCTTGAATTTAGGATGGTCTAAGTATTTGTTTTAATCTTTCCATACACACTCTAGTTACTAAAATTTATGAAAGCAATAAAAATGTGGAAAATAAATGTCCTACGCTATTACATGTTTTGAGGAATGGGGGTATACAAGTTTACAAATGGGGGTTGAAAAGCAATAAAAGTCCTAATTATTACAACCATATTGAATAGAAAGAAAGTGTAAATATATAGAAAATATAAAGACAAAAATAGTGTAAAAGAGAGAAAGAAAAGACATCCTGGACCAAAGGATGTGTCTTTCGATTCCCACATATTTCCTTCTTTCAATTTGGCCTGCAACCTGTGTTGCATCCTTCGATTCAATCTCCATTTCCTTTCGTTTGGGCCTGCAAATCAGTGTGTATCAAAGCACACCCTTTGATTCACACACCTTGTTCTATTTTCTTTCATTTGGGACATGATAGTAGTAAGGGTCGAAGCGATGCTAATATGGCCTGTACAGGTTAGTCTCTAACATATATTTAGACAAGAAAAGCAAACAGACGAAAGGGTAGAAATGAAAAATAAGCAAAAGTTTATTTATATGCTTGAAACGAAAGGGTTAAAGTCAGGAAGACTTACCTTGAATCTGAAGTTGGTGCCTCTGGACCTTGAGTTGCTGCCTTGAATACTCTTGGATTCGAAGGAAGGAAAGAAGTTGTTTGAAGGGCAAGGAAACTTGGATTCAAAAGAGAGAACAAAGGTGTTGTGTTTCTTTTTTATTCTGGGTTGAATAATGTATGAAGGGGTTTGATATTTTTGTGAGAGTTTGAGAGTTTGAGAGTGTTTAATGATTTTTTTCACACAACAAAAGTCTCTTCAGCTACTAAAAAGCCCCTTTAGATGTGTTGTGGAACCTCTTATTTATAGAAGAGTTTGGTTGAGATTTAAGGGGGAAAATAAATGAGTTTTGAAAAAATTGGGTATGTTGTCTTCATGGACTTCGAGGTGTAGCTCTTTGTATGCCAATTTGGTGCAAATATGGGAGCAGCATAGCAGGACTGCTTTGTAGTAGTTTTGGAGTGTTGTGGCCAGTACAACAGTCTTGGGCTTGGCAGCATATTGGACTTTGGTCATCAGGCATCTTGAATAAAACTCATCAAAAGACAAAATGAAATTTGTTTCCAACAATTGTGTCTTTCGAATGGACCACATGTGTGTTCTTCGAATGGACCACATGCATCACTTGTGTGTTCTTTGAACACACCACTTGCAATTCTTATAATGGGAAAACAATGTATGTCCTTCGAATGGGACACCCATGTATGTCCTTCAAATCCACCAATGCATTTCCTTCGAATGGTCCACCAATATATGTCCTTCGAATGGGCCACCAATGTATGTCCTTCGAATGGGACACCCAGGTATGTCCTTCAAAGCCACCAATGCATGTCCTTCAAATGGGCCACCAATTGTGTGTCATAGTGTAGAAACTATGCGTGTTAAAGGTTTTTAAAGTTGGAATCGAAGCAAGCCGTTTCAAAGGGAGCCACTACCCAGTGAATCGAAGTACGCATGAAAGAAACCACTGCTCTGTAGGTGTTAGCATGAAAGGAAGCCATTTCCTTGTGCATTGAAGGCAAGCACAGAGGAAACCATTTCCTTGTGGGTCAAAAACAAGCACAGAGGAGGCACTTTCCTTGTGGATTAAAGCAGACACGAAGGAAGTACTTGCCTTGTGAATCGAAACAGGCATGCAGGAGGCCACTACCTTGTGAATCAAAGCAAGCAAGTAGGAGGCCAACTGCTTTGTGAATCGAAGCCAACAAGTAGGAGGTTGTTCCCTTCTGAATCAAAGCAAACATGCAGGAGGCCCTTCCCTTCTGAATCGAAGCATGCCTGTAGGAGGCCGCTGCTTTGTGAATTGAAGCATGCCTGTAGGAGGCCATTAATTTTAATCGAAGCGAGTAATAAAGGAAAATGTTGCTTAATCGAAGCTTATGAATCAAGTTTGCTCGAAGGAAGTCAAATTCCCAATCAAAGCTTAGAAACCAAGGCTAGTTTTCTCTTCTTTGATTTGATGCTTGAGCCTAATATGATCCATGGAAACTACATGGGACATTAAAAGTCCAATTGTACTTGTGCAAATTTGAACTCTAGTTTTGAGTCATCAGTGTTGAGGAAGTACCTTGAATTGATCAAACCTTGTGCAGTCTTGGCCCAATAAAAATCTTGTGAGAAAATTCTTGAGAAATGAGAGGGAAAATTTTGGGGTACAACACAAGGAAATGTTGATCTTGGTAAATTGTCTTTTGGGCGCATCTTGCTTGCGTTGATCACCCTGTCGTTGTTAGCGAGGTTGTTGTTGGGCTCGTGATATGGAAGAAATTTGGAAAGCTCTACTCTCTACCAAGCTAACTTCTTGTCTCTTCGGGGGCTGATTAATGACTTGATCCCCAACCTCGACTGTTTATTTCATACGGTTGTATCTGTCTCGATGAAGCTTGTTGACAAGAGTTGTCAACTCTTCTTGTCCCCGAGCTAAGTTTTGGATAAGAGCCATTTGTCTCAATAGCTGGATTCTCATCGTTGCTATCTCTGCTTGCAATTGTCTTATCTGTCCCTCCCTGTCGTCTTCAGGGTTGTTATTTGTCATGCTCTCAATGAAAAGTGTTTTAAACTCTTCTTGCCCTTTGGATAGATTCAGGAACATTTCTTGAAGATGAGCATTTTGGGTCTGAAGATCCTTGATAGTCTATTCTAAAGCCATCTCTACTGAAATAAACAGTAAGGAAATGAGAAACCTGTATGGGCAAAACCTGTTATGATGACATGCATGATATGTAAAATGCAATGTTTTCAAGGATTTAGAAGATTTAAATTTGTTTAGACAAAAGGGAACAAACATTAATTTTATTAATAAGTTCAAATTGATTACAACATGCCCCTTGGGCTTACATTGAAACAAAAGAAACAAGATGAACTAAAATACAATAACAATGGCTCAAATATCTTATGGATGCTTCCTCTTTGGAGCGATATAGGCATTCAGGCTCCTCTCCTCATGAAGCTGTCTTGTGAGCTCCAATGTCTTCTTCTCGCTTGCGTAGAACTAGGCTTCAAAGGTGTCTCGCTACCCCTTTAGTTGAATCCAAACTATTTGCAAATCTTCAAGAGAATTAGGCATACCAGGATAAAGGATAGTATCTGGAACATCTCCTTCGGCAATAGGCTCCATGATGATTGGTAAGATTGAGGGGTAAGGCATCACGAGACTTTGAGCACGAGTTCATACCCACTTAAGGCAAGGCACAAGGGGAATGGAATTCTTATGTTCCAATGTCTTACTATCCACTTTGTTTATCATTCTCCAAGCTCGTATGAACCTTTGATGATATCCTTGGTCGTTGCCCTCGTAATCGAATACTAAGCCTTGGATGAGTGCATCATGGGGACCATCTCTTCATGCATAGCTAAACTGTCGTAAAGCCAAACAAGGGTTGTATGTAATACCTCCCCTAATGCCAAGCAGAGGGACATCAAGGAATTCCCCATAACGGTCGATGATAGTAATATCCTCCAAGGATGGAGAACACCAATGAATATCAGAATGTGTGAGTGACATCATCCTTTGAGACCATGTCAAGCCCTGCTCATTCTTCAACGTTGATCGAGGTAGGTGCGAAATAAACCACCTAGAGAGTAAGGGAATGCAACACAAAAGAGTACCTCTTTTCTTCATGGTGCGAGTGTGGAGACAATGTAGAATGTCTCAAAGCAGGGTAGGTACAGGATTACGAGAGAGGAAAACCTTGATGGAATTCACATCTATGAGTTGGTCCAAATTGGGAATTAGAACCAAACCATAGATTAGAAGGGCCAAGACATCCACAAAGCTTGAAAATCCATATTATGATATGGTGGTAGAACCGACTGTTATACTGGTTTTGCATTTGTGTTTGCAAATGTTGTGGTAAGCAAGAGTCACCATCGACTTTCCTTTTATCCAATAAAGGAAAGGGTGAAAAGAACAGAAAAAGACCTTTCGAGAGTTTTCTGAGTAAGTGGGGGTAGATTATGGAAAGGGAAGGTGTTAGCACCCTTTCCATCCGTAGTTATCTACGGGCTCTTAGATGCTTAGCTCATTTTTTGAAATACCTTGTGCTTTTGTGTGTTTTGAAAATTATTTGAAAATGCCTTAGTGCGGAGATTTGCTTTATGATAACTCTTGTATCAGTCCTCAAGAGTGTTGATAAAGCGTTTTTTGAAAGTGTTTTTGAAATGTCATGGGTAAGTGTAAAAGTTTTTTTTGAGCAAGCATCTAACAACTATCTACTTATACTCGAAAGGTTTGTTATTTTCCTCCTATCCTTTAGACAATGCTAGCCTATTATTAGTGAGTAGGTAGCCCTATCGTTGGATGTTTGAGGGAAATTCGAAGGGACATTTTTATAGTTACAAAGGAAACTTGGCAAGAAGTTTTAGTAACTACCCTAGGTTTCTAAGATTATATTTTTACCGAGGCAACGTCGAGAGGGTCATCGAGGGATTTATGATCTTTTGGAACCAGAGGATAGCCACTAAAACCTCTCACGTTTCGAGAGTTGTGACTATTTTCCGAAGGTAACCGAAGTGGTAATACCCTAGAGGTGTATATGTGCAAGTGATTCAATTCAGTTCATTTATCTTTTTTATTAGATTTTGCTAATGTTTTGTTTTCAGTCTTTCCATACAAACCTAGTTACTAACAGTTAATATCTTGCAGAAATTTCAAAGTGCGGAAAGTGTAAACCCTAAACTATTACAAGGTTTTCGGGGAGGGGATTATTACATGTCCAAAAATGGGGGAAAATAAAGGAAGCAATAAAAGCCCTAGTTAATTATATTACATTCCATCAGTAGATACATTAGTATATAAAAAAATGCGAAAATAAACAACGCGTGCGAAATGGAAAGAGTCGTCTAAAACCCAAAAAAAACTTTTAAGTAAAAGAAAATCTTTTTGGTTTTTTTTGTTTATTTTAAGAAAATAATTAAACTACCTTAAATCTAAATTTAATTAAAAAATAAATATTAAATGAATTTAAACCTAATTTTAATATTTTTGTATTTTTATTAAGAAAATATTTGAATTAAATAATCTATTTCTAATTGATTTTAAATTAATTAAAACAAGTCAAAATAATAAAGTAAATTAAATTATGAAAATTAAATTAATTTGAAAAATTCCTAAGTCTATTATTTTTTTATGATTTTTGATTTTTATATTATTCTAAGAAAAAATGATTAAAAGAAAATAAACAAAAAAACAAAAAAAACAAATGGGCCTGGTGTTATGAAGCAAATGGGGGGTGTATGAATTGAAATTTCTAGGCCCAAAAAATGACAAACTCAGGCCACGCTGGATCATGTGCTGCTGACCCATGAGGGTGCATGATAGGCTAGTACCCTAGGAGGCGTTGGATCTTTACCCTGTTGATATTCATTGGCCCAGATGTGGAAGCCTATGAAGCACGCGTGGATCTGCCTAACACTGGATCTGAAAAGATAATATGAGAAAAATGCAAAACCTGGGGATCGAACCCAAGTTTATAGGCTTCATACACGCATGTTTTACCACTAGGCCAAGTTTGTTCATTCGTCAGTACAAGGTAATGATAATATTATATATGAAATCAGTTATATTTTCATTTTTCTCAAATGCACACCCAATCAGATTTGAATGGACCAATCATGATACAACAAAGTGCCACGCATGTCCCTTGTCGGAGTTAACTTTTTTTAGGGATGCTGGAGTTAAACTCCGGTCATCCTCCTCGACCAAACAAAAACATGAACCAGCAAAAAAGAGAGATTCATGGCAAACCAAAGGGTCTACTCCATAAAAAATTATCTCCTGAGTCCAAATCTGGCCTTAGTTTGGCCTGAAAGTCCATGCATTTTGAATTACGAACCAAAAAACCTAGCACGGTTTGAAAATGGTACATCATGATTCATGCGTCATGAACTCCATGTGATGCTTTTAACCTGTTCTAATGATGCCTAGAAATCATACATACATGTCGAAATATTCAAAAACGCAAAAAAATAAGGATTTGATTTTTCAGAATTTTACCAAATGGTGATGATTGAAGGTGGTGATTCTTGAGTGTGTTGGGCGTCAAGGATGGTCAAGGTAAGCTCCTGGGATCTTCAGGGAAACAAATGGACCCTTTGTTTGGCTTGAGAAAGGCAGGAAGTGAGAGTTTCAAAATTGCAACTTTGGATGAAATCTTTGAGAATTTTGTGTGGCTTCTCTATGAAACTTATGCGTGTGTTATGCTTGCACATGGCTCGTATAAATAGAGGAGAGGAGGAAGCAAGGTTATAAGGAAAGAATCCAAGGCATTAAGGTCATTTTTAAAGCCATTATTCACAATTTGAAAACATGCCAAAACTTGAGATTTCATGCCATGTTGGAACTTGGATGTACCTGGTCATATTTGCACGAATTTACGGGCTTCTAGGAAAGATAAAACATCATCCCAATTGCCAAAGCCCATCTCTATTTATTTTGAACAATTTATTTTATATTTATTTGAAATAAATCAAAATAAATAGTAACAAAATAAATAAAAATTATAAGGCAATGTAAAATTGAGATTAGAGGTCCCCTACAAGGTTATTAAGGTGTTTGAAGTCCAAGAAATTAAGCCATTTACTTAAAATTTTAAGTTTGCTCAATGCACAATTCTTGAAATTTTCCAAACTTTCCCAACTTGGGAAAGCCATAACTTGCTAAATTTTTATCCCATGATAATGATCTTGGACATTTTGGAAAGTCCAATATGTCTAATTCAATCCCTCTTTTGATCAATTTTGCATTTGAAGACTTTATCTTGATGTAAATGGTTTTGACAAAAAGTTCCTTTTGTTGCCTTTCTGAAAAGGACCTGTATTGTATAAGCTTGTATCTTTCAAATGGTGCATCTATTGAACTTGAGGATAATAGAGAAGTTGTAGGGAATTGGATTCTCTTCAAAATGAGCTTTGGTTGGGGAAAATGGATTAAGTATGTGAAAGTTATGCCTGGTCAAAGTTCATTTGACTTTTCCTATATAAACCTTGATTTAGCAATTCTTGACTTTTAATATATTAGGAGAATTTCTTGAGGAATCATGATTAACCCTTGATCAAATGATGGATATCACTTCAATATGTTGGTGTTGACCAAAAATCTTAAAGTTTGACTGTATATGGGCCACAATTGACTTTTAACCTAGTATAGTTTATTTTCAAGCATTTGAGCAATTGACTGAGCAAACTTGTAGTGTAAGGCATGAAATTTGCCATGGACAATCTTGAAGGCATATTAGGATAATGGAAAACATTTGAGATCTTTGGAGCTCACACATCTTGGTGAAAAGTGAAACCCTAGTTAGAGGTTCATTGCTTAAGAGGCGAATTTGTCTGATCAATTCTTAGTCAACCTTGAGAAATTGGGAACCTCAATGTGCATGTCTTTAGTAAAAATGGGAGGGAAAATTTTGGGGTTTAACATCTACCCATGTTTAATCTTCTTAAACCTGAGGATTTAGATTGGCTTGTCTGCCTTTCGTGATCTGGAGGTGGAAGATGATTGAACACTAGAGTGCCCATAAATTTCCACTCGCATGAAGTGACACCATTGGTTGATGATGTTGGGAATGGGCTTACAGATGCCATTTTGAGAAGATGATAGAGAGTCTTCGGGGATGGGCTTAAAGATTCCATTTAAAGTAGAAGCTGACTTCATAAGAGTTCTCTTTGTGGGGGATTCCTGTTTCTGCTGTCTGAGGAGGACTCCGCTGGGGAATATGGGTTTTTGTTGTTCTCCTGATTGAGGAAAACTATGTGGGGAATATAATATAGGAACTTCAGTTGTTCAAGGCTCTATTGAGGAGTTATCTGTGTACCAGAGAGATGGGAGTTTGCTGCTTTCTAGTTGAAATCCAGGCTTCACAATAACTTGCTGGGGATAATGTAGTTAAACGTTATCTGAAAATGTAATAAAAAGATCCTGTGTATGGCTGCTTCAGGATGATTCTGTGTTAGTCTGCATCCGAAGATATATGAGAACGAACATGTGTGGGGTTGCTTCAGGATGAGTATGTGTTAGACTGCATCTGGAAAGTTGAGAAGGAACCCGTGTAAGATTGCTTCAGGATGAGTCCGCGTTAGACATCATCTGGAGATCATGAGAAGAAACTCGTGTAAGATTGCTTCATCTGGTCGTGTAGATAGTTTTACTATCTGGTTTCAGGTATTAATCTACAAATCAGTTGTTCACAGATAATTGTCCTGTCTGGTTTCAGATATTAATCTGGAACTTGAAAATTGTCGGTTGTTGAGATAGTTGTCCTGGCTGGTTTCGGGTATTAATCTCTGACCCGAGAAAGAAAGATAGTTTTCCCGTCTGGTTTCGGGTGTTAATATTCAATCTCCTCATGTAGATAGTTTTCCTGGCTTTTTACAGGTATTAACCTACAGTCGGTCGTCCACAGATAGTTGTCCTGGCTTGTTACAGGTATTAATCTGGAACTTGTTTATTGTTGGTCGTTGAAATAGTTGTCCTGGCTGGTTTCAGGTATTAATCTCTGACCCGAGAAAGAAAGATAGCTTTCCTGTCTTGTTACAAGTATTAATCTTCAATCTCCTTATGTAGATAGTTTTCTTGGCTTGTTTCAGGTATTAATCTACAATCAGATAGTTCTCAGATAGTTTTCCTGTCTGGTTTCAGGTATTAATATCGAACTTGGCAATGTTAGTCACATAGATAGTTTCTCCATTTGGTTTCAGGCATTAATCTGTGGCCTACTGTATTTGTTGGTAAACCCGTCTTGTTTCGGGAGTTCATACCACTTAGCTGTGTAGATAGTTTCCCTGTCTGGTTTCAAGCATTAATCCTTGACCTGCTATGCATAAGTTGATAGTATTCGTCTGTATGTGAATTTAACCTGAAAAGGTAAAGTTAGTTTTATGCGATGTCATGATGTATGAATTTCATGACGCTCTCAAAACAAATGAGATTGTGATATATGCATTTGTGTTGCATATGCTATGATGTTTGTATGAATGAAATGTATGAACGTATCAGTTGTTCTATTGCAGTGCTGTTGAATTAGGGAAAATAAATCCCTAACTGTTGCTGGGGGTGAAGAATGTAGGTCTTCAGATTTTGTTTGAAGTTGAAAGCTGGGAGAAGAATTTCCATTATTAGAGAAATAAACTTTGTTGGGAGAAGGGAAACTCTGTGAGCTGTTTGGGGATTTTGTTGAAATCCTGTTGAGGAATTCTGAAAAGCTTGGCGACTTCATTGGGGAATCTTTTTGTTAGAGCAGTAATTTGGAGATTCTTGCTCCGCCGAGGATATGAGAACACCTGACGCCATTAGACTGCATACTGATAATATGGCAGTGACCTCGTAGTAGGATGCCCCTACCTTTGTACCTGCTGGGGAAAGTATTTGCGGGGATTTTGTGGATGAATCTATGTCGTGATTGTACTTGAAGATGTGTTGAAATAAGTGTCAGAATGACATTCGCATCCGGATCATATCTGAATCATTTTTAGAAGAAAATCTGGAATAAGTTCCAGGGTGACATCCGTCTCTGGATTGTACCTGAATCGTTTCTAGAAGAAAATCTAGAATAAGTGTCAGAATGACATCTGTCTTTGGATCGTATCTGAACCGTTTCTAGAGGAGAATCCGGAATAAGT
This sequence comes from Vicia faba, assembly GCA_948472305.1. Classification (NCBI taxonomy): domain Eukaryota; kingdom Viridiplantae; phylum Streptophyta; class Magnoliopsida; order Fabales; family Fabaceae; genus Vicia; species Vicia faba. Next base: position 1,017,691,602 of record OX451740.1, read on the forward strand.
ATCAAGATGACATCTATCTTTGGATCGTACCTGTACTTTTTTTAGAAGAGAATCTGGAATAAGTGTCAGGATGACATCCGTCTCTGGAACGTACCTGAACCATTTCTAGAAGAGAATCTGCAATAAGTGTCAGGATGACATCTGTCTCTGGATCGTACCTAAACCGTTTCTAGAGGAGAATCTGGAATAAGTGTCAAGATGGCATCTGTCTCCAGATCATACCTGAACTGTTTCTAGAAGAGAATCTGGAATAAGCGTCATAATGACATTCGTCTCTGGATCGTATCTGAACCGTTTCTAGAGGACAATCTGGAATAAGTGTCAGGATGACATCCGTCTTTGGGTTGTACCTGAATCGTTTCTAAAAGAAAGTCTGGAATAAGCGTCAGAGTGACATCCATCTCTGGATCGTTCTGAACCGTTTGTAGAGTAGAATCTGGAATAAGTGTCAGGATTACATCTGTCTTTGGATCGTACCTGCACCTGAACTGTTTCTAGAAGAGAGTCTGGAATAAGCGTCGGAATGACATCCGTCTCTGGATCGTATCTGAACCGTTTCTAGAGGAGAATCTGAAATAGAATTTTTTCGCTAGGATTTCCTGTTTGGTTATTTTGAGAAGAAATCCGTTGGGGAACATTGATTCTGTTTGATTGTACGTGCTCTTTTGATTGAAATCACACTTGATGCCCCAAGTGCTGAAGACTTGCTCCAGCTATTGAGGATCTTATGAGAAATTTCTTGGAATTTTGACCTGACTGCCCCAGATGTGTTGGGCAATGATCATGCTGTGCCCCCTTGGTGAATCTTTTCATTAAGAAATTTTTTGTTCATTGGCTATTCGTCGTGTGAATTTCTCTGCTGTCAAACAATTAGCTATATGAAAACAACGATATTCAAATAATGCAAAGTTTATGTTTGTCTTGAAGTTTTTGAAAATTCATTTTTTCAGTAAAATAAAAATTTGCAAGAATGTGATATCATCTAAGGATTTATAGCAAGTCCTACAAGAGTCAGGTTACCTTTTGTAACAGTATGCTTCTTAACTAACCCATGCATCAGCTAGGACTTTTAAGGGTTCTAACGTGGCTGGTTCACAGTTTAATAAACAAAGGATAAAGGCTCAAAATTTATTTGTACCCAACCTGTTCTTCGTGATATTCTTTAATCCTATGCTCAGTCAATTATGCGTTTAGATCCCAGTTGAGTTAGGAATCATTGCTCTGATGCTTGGTGATGGTTCAAAAATTGAACGGTTGTTTGAGAAGGCAGTCATTTTTGTAACCTTTTATTTTTTTTGCTGAGGATTTGTAGGACCTCTTTTTTTGATTTTGTCATCCCTACTTTTTCCTGAACTGTTTCTTTTGCGATTACAGTCAGCGGGATGACCCAATTTGTTTTTTTTAAGTCTCCTTTATAGGTTTTGACTTAACGGGCTTTTCTTTTGAGAGATAATGACTTCCTTCCTTGATGATTATGTGGAACCATCACGATTTTTGGAGGGCATCTTCTACACTATTTGTCGTGTATGAAGGTAGAGCTTGCGACTGAATGCACCTTTGAATTAACTGAGAAAACTACCCTGCCCCAGGTTATGGTTAAAGGTTTTTATTTGCGTGGAAAGAAAAACTCATGCTTTTTAGGCTCAAAGGGGTTGACTAGGGATTATCTTCCTTATAACTCCACTGTTTAGGATTTGAAACAACGCATGTACATCATCAGCGGGGTCTATTCAAAAGCACACTGTATGAGATTATGGTATCATTTTCGTCATCCTCACTCTAAAGGCTTAGAGCTTTTGATCGAGAGTTGAATATCACAAAAAAGGAAGTAAAGACACAGTTCGAATATAATGAATACAAATGAAATAATTCAAGACAAAACATATATGATGCATTAATGGGAAAACCAAAGTTTGACATGAACGTAATTGTTTGAACAAGCAAAGGAAATTACAATTGAAAAATCACAAATGAAACTAGAATCTCTCAATGATTTAGCCTAGGAGCAGTGATCGCGTGGTAAGTCTCTAGAGGGTCGAATTCAATCTCCTTGGCGTCAATAATATCCTGAATTTTGTTCGTAAGAGCCCAGCAGCCATTCGTATCATGTCCAGGACTATCAGAATGGTATGCACACCTTTCGTTGGGGTGGTAGCTAGGAGCAGAATTATTGGGATTCAATAGAGGAGCCTTTAACGTAATCAACCCTGCGTTCAACATGTGTTGTAATGCTTGAGATAGTGACATGTTATTCTTGGTGAATTATCTCTTAGGTGTGACCTCTTTACGCTGATTCCCTTGTTGATTTCACTGCGCAAGCGTAGGATTAGAGACCAGTATTGCCCCTACAGATGGGTTATGGTTACCTCTAGCACGTCCCTCCTGGCCATATACAACATTAGTCTCCTTCTTGCCACCAAATGGCTTCTTCTCAGCATTAGATGGTGCAGTCATTGGAATCTTCCCACTCTTAATACCGCTTTCATCTCTTTCACCTGTCAGTATCATCTCGGTGAACCCAACCGAAGAACTTCCAATCAAGTGGTTAAAGAATGGACCAGACAAAGTACCTAGGAATATGTCTACCAACTCTCTATTATATAGAGGAGGCTGGACTCTCCCTGCAAGATCCCTCCATTTCTGGGTGTAATCTTTGAAACCCTCGCCGAAACCCATAGACATACTTTGAAATTGTGTATGGGTTGGAGCGAGGTCAGCATTATATTGGTACTGCCTGTAGAAAGCAGCGACCAGGTCTTCCCAGGTATGAATGTTGATTCCTTCTAACTGATAAAACCACTCCAATTGAGTGTCAGTCAAACTTTCTTGGAAGAAATTGACCCATAACTTTCGGTCAGCAGTGTGAGGCTGGATCTTTCTGAAGTATGATCTCAAGTGAAGTTTAGGATAAGAGACCTTGTCACACTTAGCAAATGCGGGAACCTTGAATTTTGGTGGGATGACCATTCCAAAAACCAGCCCTAACTCTTCAAAGTCCAAGCCAGGTGTCTGCTGAATCTCCATAGCATTTAGACGATCCTCCAGTTATTTGTATCTATCGTCAGCAGGAGGATATTGTTCCTTAGAGTATTAAGCTTCTTCTTCATCATTCCCCGATTTTTTATCTTCTTCATGATTATCCCCCTCATTTGATGGAGTTATGAGGTCTAGAGCTTGCTTGACCGATCCTCTAAGTCTTCTACCCAAATTCAAGACACCGACTGGTTTCTTTGCCTTCTTCTTCTTCTCTTTGATGACGAGAGCTTTCAGTTCTTCCCGCCCCTTAGCCAGAGCCAAGAACATTTATTGGAACTGAGAGTTTTGAGTTTGAAGGTCCCTATTTGCTCAAGAGCCATTTCTTTTGCTGAAATAAACAGCGAAAAGATAAAAACCTGTCTTGAAATACCTGCTATGCAATGACATGTATGGTATGCTTATACAATGTTTTCAAGGATCTCACGGGGTAAACACAAGAAGATTTTAGGAGTTGACTGCAACTTTGATTGAAGAACTTCGTATTGTTGAATGTCCTTCTACGAGAATCAAGCTCACTATATCAAGTGGGTCCTATCCCCTGACTCAAGTTATTGTGTTTTTGTCTTTTGACGACATTGGCTAGAGAAAAATAAATCCCCTTGCCCCATGCTAGACGTCTAGTTCATCATAAACTGCATCACAGGCCCCTGACATCCTTGAAATCGTTAAGGAAATGTTATGTATGTTATGATGCATGATGTCATGTTTAAGCAAATTAATCACACACAAGACCTTAGGTTTAATCTTGCATGGAGTTTATAGGTAAATATTGTAACACCCCGATTTATTAAATATCGTATTTATATTATTATTTTCAATGTTATCGGTTAATATTTATTCAGTGAAAATATTATATTTTTAACCGGTATGTTTATTAATATATTCGGCGATAATTTATTCGAACCGGTGATCATTTTATTTGGTCTGGTATTTAATTATTTAGTCTGATAATTATTTTATTCAGACCGGTAATCATTTTATTTGGTCCGGTATCTAATTATTTAGTCTGGTAATTATTTTATTCGGACCGGTAATCATTTTATTCGGTCCGGTATTTATTTATTCGGACCGATATTTATTTATTCGGGCTTATTTGGTTAAGTTGGGTTTATTATATTAAATAAACAAAACCAAGGATTGTGTTTGAAACTTAGTAGTATCAGGTAATAAAATAAGAAAGAAAGTGGCAAGTACATAAGTGGGTGGAGGTTAGTGTGTAGCTTTGTAGAAAATAGAAACATAAGGCATATGTGTGATTAGAGTTATCGGAAAAACAAAACAAAGAAATAGAGAGAAAAGAGAGTGTTTGGTAGGTGAGGAAGAAAAAGAAGAACAAAGCAATAGCAAACTAGGGCTGGTGATTCTGAGAGGAAAATCAAAGGATAAATAGCAAGAACAACACTAGAGGTAATGAATGTGGTGATTCCTTTCCTATAAATAAAACTATGATAAATTTTATTAGGTTAAGAGTTATGAAGATTTAAGTACTTTTTTCTGGAAAATGTTTGATTGAATATGGTTATTGTGTTGGTATTTTGATTATGATACCGAAAATATATGGGTTTCTATTTGTTATTTACCTGTGTTGGATTTAGAAAGAATAGAACAAGTAACTATGAAAAATATATCTGTGAAATAATATGTTCTGGGTTTTGGAATATGAAATTGAAACTGTTATGGAATATATACTAATTATATGTTGTTGAAAGTTGTTGTGAACTGATATGCAAGTGCCTAAGAGATGAAGATAGAATGCATAAAGAAGTGGGGGGTGGGGGCACGTGGGCCCTGGACGGGCGTCACGCCCCCGTGACGGGCGCCCCCCAAAGGGTGCCGGTCGTCCCTTCATTGTCGGGCGTCCCTTAAGTTTTTATGTTGTGCAATTTTTCACTTTTCCCATTTTGTACAATTTCAGGAAATAAATACTTAGTTCATTAGCTGTTAGAGTTTAGCAGAAAACTTATATCAGAGAAAGTGTATCCCTCAGTATCAGTATTAGTTAACTTAACCTCTCTATACCAATTCATTTTATGATAGATAACAGGAAATGGTCCTTTTTATATAAAACAGAAAACATATATATTTTTATGAATTGAAATATTATTTTATTAAGTTAATATAATCGATTTAATCGGTAATTCGGGTAACCAGTAAATGATGAAAACGAGTCTGATTTAGACGGTTCGAGTGGCGTTTCGACAACCCGGTTGTGGTATTAAATAATATTATTAATGCCGATTATTTTGGGATTATTTTTATGATGAGTATATTTCGGTGAATGTTAATCCGTAACCGGAATTAATTGAATTGTTAATATTTGTTTATTAATACTTCCATTTGTGAATGTATGATGTTAATGACGACGTTTTACCTCCGATGTTTGGTAAATTTAATGAAGAGGGCTTATTCCATTTTGATGATTAATGACAATGTTGATGTGTTGTTGTGTGTATGTGATGTCTTGTGTCGAGTCGCATACATTACATAAATGACGTGGGCTTTTACAAAAATAACGAGGGCTTTTGCCAAAATGACGAGGGCTTTAGCCAATGTTTCTAATTACGAACAAAATGTGTTGGTACCACATGCATAGTCGAGTCACATGTTGTCGATTATGTTTGTTCGAGTTCTTTAGTTATGTGATGTTTTGATAGCTTATGACGATTGTGATGTATTTAGTGACGAGTGTTAAGTGACGATGAAATGATAAATTACGATGTTTATGTGATGATAATAAAGTGTTGATATATATATATATATATATATATATATATATATATATATATATATATATATATATATATATATATATATATATATATATATATATATATATATATATATATATATATATATATATATATATATATATATATATATATATATATATATATATATATATATATATATATATATATATATATATATATATATATATATATATATATATATATATATATATATATATGAAGTATATTGGTGATAAAAAGTGTGTAAGATTGGATTATATGATGAATATTTTTAATTATCGGTATCTCTTATAATTCCAAAACTAAATATTATTTATCATCTCTTTATTTATATGATTTGAATTATCTCACCCTTTATTTGTTTCGTCATTACCTTATATTGGTAACGTGCAGGTGATCCGTGTTGATGAGGTGGATTAGCTCGAGTCTTTACTTTTTGAGTCGCCTTGCTCTGATAGCGTAACACTCGGGATGGGCGCTATTGATATTTTGATTAGGATAGCATACTTGTATATCCTGATATTCACGTGGATTATGGTTATTTTATGACATAACTATTTTGTTGATGTATATGCTTTATATGGCATAGTTGGTGATGTATTCGCTGCCGTGTGCATATTATTATGCTTACTTGATGTATGATAACATGATCGGTATATCCGACTTTTGATTATTTTGATGATGCATTATATTGCAAAAGTGTAAATCATGAATATGTGATGCCTCAATTTGTTTATGAAATTTTATTGCTCTGATTTTTATTATTAATTCCGACGGGTAGAATTGGGGTGTTACATTAGTGGTATCAGAGCAGGTCAGTTTGTCCGGCCAAGTTGTTGAGTCTTTAGTTGTTTAACAATCAAGTATTATTATTTGTTGATTCTAATCCTTGTTTTTATTGTGAGCAGAAGTTGTGATGACTGGAAGGAATGCTGGTAGGAACGATGATGCCCTTGCTACCACTATACAGGAAATGGCTCAAGAGTTTAAAAATCCGCCAAATGCTGACGAGAACGCGAGGTCTCGTAGTTTATCTACCTTCCATAGGGAGAACCCTCCTACCTTCCAAGGGAAGTATGATCCTGAGGGAGCTCTAGCATGGCTGAAGGAGGTTGAAAGAATATTCAGAGTGATGGATTGCACTCCTATGTAAAAGATCCATTATGGCACACATAAGTTAACTGCTGAAGCTGACGATTGGTGGGTTGAAACCCGCCAAAGGTTGGAACTTGCTGGTGAAGAAGTATTGTGGGAAGTGTTCTGAAGGGAATTCTTGAGAAAGTATTACCCTGAAGACGTGAGGGGAAAGAAAGAAATCGAGTTCCTTGAGTTAAAGCAAGGGAATATGTCTATCACTGATTATGCGGCCAAGTTCACTGAGTTGGCTAAGTTATATCCGCACTATGGTGGACCGACTGCTGAGTTCTCTAAATGCATAAAGTTTGAAAGTGGCTTACATCCTGAAATTAAGAAAGCAGTGGGTTATTAGAAAATCTGTGTCTTTGAGGATTTGGTTGATAGCTTTAGGATCTTTGAAGAGGATAGCAATGCCCACTACAAAATCATTTCTTATAGGAGGAACAAAGGTCAACAAAGTCGTGGGAAACCGTATGATGTTCCGGTTGGAAAAGGGAAGCAAAAAGTGATTCAAGGGCGAAGAACTAGTGGAGGGGATGCTCCTGCTAGTATTGTTTGCTTCAAGTGTGGAAAAATTGGTCACAAAAAAAATGTCTGTAGAGTTGGAGAAGTGAGTTGTTTCCATTGTGGGCAGTTAGGCCACACAACTCATGATTGCACTCGTAAGGATGTGGTTTGTTTTAACTGTGGCGAGGGAGGACACATCAGCACTCAATGTAAGATTCCAAAAAAGGTGCAAGGTGTGGGAAAAGTGTTTGCTTTGTCGGGTAGTCAGACGGCAAACGAAGATGGTCTCGTTCGAGGTACTAATTTCATTAATAGCATTCCTCTCATTACTATTATTGATACTGGTGCTACCCATTGTTTTATTTCCTCCGATTGTGTTAAGAGATTGGGTCTTACTTTATCTTCCTTGGATAGAGACATGATTGTAGAGGTTCCAGCTAGGGGAATGGTTACTACTTCTTTTGTGTGTTCAAGTTTCCCTTTATCAATCTTTGATAGAGATTTTGTTGTGGATCTTATTTGTTTGCCGCTTGTCGAGTTGGACGTGGTCTTAGGTATGAACTGGTTGAAGACCAATTATGTTCATATCAGCTGCTACGACAACACTGAGATTTTCTTCTTTCGAAGAAGAAGAACGGACCATTTTGGTATCGACGAAATAGTTGAATGAATTCATGAAGGAAGAGGCGTTGGTGTTTTTTTTATGGCGACTCTATCTATTGACATTCAGGCTGTGATTGTGAACTTTCCGATGGTGTGCGACTTTCCCGGAGTATTCCCTGATGAGATTCCTAGTGCACCTTCAGAAAGAGAAGTTGAATATTCTGTGGATCTCGTACCTGGTACAAGACCTATCTCTATGGTACCATACAGGATATTCGCGTCCGAGTTGTCAGAATTGAAGAGCCAATTAGAAGACCTGCTCGAGAAAAAGTTTTTCAGACCTAGTGTGTCACCTTGGGGAGCTCTGGTTTTATTGGTAAAGAAGAAGGATGGTAGCATGAGACTTTGCATCGATTACCGTCAATTGAACAAGGTGAAAATCAAGAATAGATATCCTCTTTCGAGGATCGATGATTTGATAGACCGATTGGTTGGTGCTTGCATGTTCAGTAAGATTGATTTGAGATCGGGTTACCACCAAATAAGAGTGAAAGACGAGGATATTCAGAAAACTGCATTCCGAACTAGATACGAACATTACGAGTATTCAGTGATGCCTTTTGGTGTCACTAACGCACCGGGAGTATTCATGGAATACATGAATCGTATTTTCCATCCTTACTTGGATCGCTTCATGGTAGTTTTCATCGATGATATTCTGATTTATTCTAAATTGGAGGAAGAACACGCGGAGCATTTGCGTATTGTGTTGGAAGTGTTAAGAGAGAAGAAGCTTTATGCTAAGTTGTCAAAGTGCGAGTTTCATCTAAGTGAAGTAAGTTTCTTAGGCCATGTCATTTCCGATAATGGCATTGTGGTGGATCCTTCGAAAGTTGATGCGGTGTTGAGATGGGAAACTCCTAAGTCGGTTAATGAGATTAGAAGTTTCTTAGGCTTGGCGGGTTACTATAGAAGGTTTATCGATGGCTTTTCTAAGTTGTCACTTCCTTTGACAAAGTTGACTTGTAAAGGAGTTGCGTTCGTTTGGGATGTCAAATGTGAGGAGAGTTTCATTGAATTGAAGAAAAGGTTGACAACGGCTCCAATTTTGGTCTTGCCTAATCCGGAGGAACCGTTTATGGTTTATTGCGATGCTTCCAAGATGGTTCTAGGTGGTGTGCTTATGCAAAGTGGAAAAGTGGTTGCTTATGCTTCTAGGCAATTGAAAATTCATGAGAAGAATTATCCTACACATGACTTGGAGCTTGTGGCGGTTGTTTTTGTGCTTAAGATTTGGAGACACTACCTTTATGGTTCTAGATTCGAGGTGTTTAGTGACCATAAAAGCTTGAAGTACTTGTTCGATCAAAAAGAGCTTAACATGAGACAAAGATGCTGGCTTGAGTTGTTGAAAGATTATGATTTTGGCTTGAATTGCCATCCTAGTAAAGCAAATGTGGTGGTTGATGCATTAAGTCAAAAGACTTTGCATATGTCACTTTTGATGGTGAAAGAATTGGAAATGATTGAACAATTTAGAGATATGAGTCTTGTGATCAAAGTGACGCCGAAGAGTGTTATCTTGGGAATGTTAAAGATCAATAATGATTTCCTTGATAGCATTAGAGAAGCTCAGAAGCTTGATGTGAAACTTGTTGACTTGTTAGTTGGTAATGGACAAACTGAGAATGATGATTTCAAATTGGATGCTCAAGGTTTGTTGAGGTTCCGAGATAGGATTTGTATTCCCGAGGATGTCAACTTGAAAAGAATGATTCTAGAAGAAAGTCACTGAAGCAATTTGAGTATTCATCCCAGAGCGACCAAGATATACCAAGACTTGAAGAAATTATTTTGGTGGTCGGGTATGAAATGAGAGGTAGCTCAGTTTGTGTATACTTGTTTGACATGTCAGAAGTCAAAGGTGGAGCATCAGAAACCTGCAGGGTTGATGCAACCGTTAGAGATTCTGGATTGGAAATAAGATAGAATTTCCATGGATTTCGTGACGGGGTTACCGAATACACCTAGAGGACATGATGTGATATGGGTGATTGTTGATAGGCTCACAAAGTTGACTCACTTTATTCCTATTAACATCAGTTATCCCGTATCAAAGTTGGCAGAAATCTATACGCATGTGATTGTGATATTACATGGTATTACTCTTTGTATCGTTTCGGATAGAGATCCGAGGTTCACTTCAGATTTTTGGAAAAGCTTGCAAGAGGCTTTAGGTTCTAAATTGAGGTTGAGTTCGGCTTATCATCCTCAAACTGATGGTCAGACGGAGAGGACGATTCAATCGTTGGAAGATTTGTTACGAGCTTGTATTCTTGAACAAGGTGGTTCTTGGGATACTTACCTTCCTTTGATCGAGTTTACTTATAACAATAGTTTTCATGCAAGTATTGGAATGGCACCGTTTGAGGCATTGCATGGTCGGAGGTGTAGAACTCCTTTATGTTGGCATGAGTCGGGTGAAAGTGTGGTACTTGGATCGGAGTTGGTTAGAGAGACTACCGAAGCGGTTAAGATGATTAGAGAAAAGATGAGAATTTCTCAAAGTCGACAAAAGAGTTACTATGATAAACGAAGGAAAGATTTGGAGTTTCAATCGGGTGATCATGTGTTTTTGCGAGTTACTCCTACAACCGGTATTGGATGAGCCTTGAAATGAAAGAAGTTGACTCCTCGATTTATTGGTCCTTATCAAATTACTAGTAGAGTTGGAAAAGCGGCATATAAGGTGGCGTTACCGCCAAATCTTTCGAATTTGCATGATGTGTTCCATGTGTCGCAACTTCGAAAGTATGTTCCAGATTCGTCACATGTGATTGAGATGGATGATGTTCAAGTTCGTGATAATCTTACGGTAGAGACGATGCCTTTAAGAGTCGAAGATCGTGAGACAAATTCTCTTCAAGGTAAAGAGATTTCTTTGGTCAAAGTTATTTGGATAGGAGCGGCCGGTGAGAGTATGACATGGGAGTTGGAGAGCAAGATGCGGGATTCCTATCCCGAGCTTTTCGAATCAGGTAAATTTCCGAGGACGAAATTTTTATAAGTTGGGGAGAGTTGTAACGCCCCGATTTATTAAATATTATATTTATATTATTATTTTCAATGTTATCGGTTAATATTTATTCAGTGAAAATTTATATTTTTAACCGGTATGTTTATTAATATATTGGACGATAATTTATTCGGACCGATAATCATTTTATTTGGTCCAGTATCTAATTATTTAGTCCGGTAATTATTTTATTCTGACCGGTAATCATTTTATTTGGTCTGGTATCTAATTATTTAGTCCGATAATTATTTTATTCAGACCGGTAATCATTTTATTCAGTCTGGTATTTATTTATTCGGACTGGTATTTATTTATTTGGGTTTATTTGGTTAAGTTGGGTTTTATTATATTAAATAAACAAAATCAAGGCTCGTGTTTGAAACTTAGTAGTATCATGTAATAAAAAAAAGTGGGAAGTACATAATTGGGTGGAGGTTAGTGTGTAGCTTAGTAGAAAATAGAAACATAAGGCATATGTGTGGTTAGAGTTATCGGAAAAACAAAACAAAGAAATAGAGAGAAAAGAGAGTGTTTGGTAGGTGAGGAAGAAAAAGAAGAACAAAGCAAGAGCAAGCTAGGGCTGGTGATTCGGAGAGGAAAATCAAAGGATAAATAGCAAGAACAACACTAGAGGTAATGGGTGTGGTGATTCCTTTCCTATAAATAAAACTATGATAAATTTTATTAGGTTAAGAGTTATGAAGATTTAAGTATTTTTTTCTGGAAAATGTTTGATTGAATATGGTTATTGTGTTGGTCTTTTGATTATGATCCCAAAAATATATGGGTTGCTATTTGTTACTTACCTGTGTTGGATTTGGAAAGAATAGAACAAGTAACTATAAAAAATATATCTGTGAAATAATATGTTCTAGGTTTTGGAATATGAAATTGAAACTATCATGGAATATATACTAATTATATGTTGTTGAAAGTTGTTGTGAGCTGATACGCAAGTGCCTAAGAGATGAAGATAGAATGCATAAAGAAGTGGGGGTGGGGGCACGTGGGCCCCGGACGGGCGTCACGCCCCCGTGACGGGCGCCCCCTAAAGGGTGCTGGTCGTCCCCTTGGCCTTTGGCCACTTCATTTTCGGGCGTCCCTTAAGTTTTTATGGTGTGCAATTTTCCACTTTTCCCATTTTGTACAGTTTCAGGAAATAAATACTTAATTCATTAGTTGTTAGAGTTTAGCATAAAACTTATATTAGGGCAAGTGTATCCCTCAGTATCAGTATCAGTTAAGTTAACCTCTTTGTACCAATTCATTTTATGACAGATAACAGGAAATGGTCCTGTTTATATAAAATAGAAAACATATATATTTTTATGAATTGAAATATTATTTTATTAAGTTAATATAATCGGTTTAATCGGTAATTCGGGTAATCGGTAAATGATGAAAACGAGTCCGATTTAGACGGTTCGAGTGGCGTTTCGATGACCCGGTTGTGGCATTTAATAATATTATTAATTCCGATTATTTTGGGATGATTTTTATGACGAGTATATTTTGGTGAATGTTAATCTGTAACCGGATTTAATTGAATTGTGAATATTTGTTGATTAATACTTCCGTTTGTGAATGTATGATTTTGATGATGTTAATGACGATGTTTTACCTCCGATGTTTGGTAAATTTAATGACAAGGGCTTATGCCACTTTGATGATTAATGACGATGTTGATGTGTTGTTGTGTGTATGTGATGTCTTATGTCGAGTCGCATACATTGCATAAATGACGAGGGATTTTTCCAAAATGATGAGGGCTTTTGCCAAAATGACGAGGGCTTTAGCCAATGTTTCTAATTACGAACAAAATGTGTTGGTACCACATGCATAGTCGAGTCACATGTTGTCGGTTATGTTTGTTTGAGTTCTTTGGTTATGTGATGTTTTGATAGCTTATGACGATTGTGATGTATTTGGTGACGAAAGTTAAGTGACGATGAAATGATAAATTATGATGTTTATGTGATGATAATAAAGTGTTTATATATATATATATATATATATATATATATATATATATATATATATATATATATATATATATATATATATATATATATATGAAGTATATTGGTGATAAAAAGTGTGTGAGATTGGATTATATGATGAATATTATTTATCATCGGTATCTCTTATAATTCTGAAACTATATATTATTTATCATCTCTTTATTTATATGATTTGAATTATCTCACTCTTTATTTGTTTCGCCGTTACCTTATATTGGTAACATGCAAGTGATACGCGTTGATGAGGAGGATTAGCTCGAGTCTTTACTTTTTGAGTCACCTTTCTCTGATAGCATAAAACTCGAGATGGGCGCTGTTGATACTTTGATTAGGATAGCATACTTGTATATCCTAATATTCATGTCGATTATGGTTATTTTATGACATAACTATTTTGTTGATGTATATGCTTTATATGGCATAATTGGTGATGTATCCGCTGCCGTGTGCATTTTATTATGCTTACTTGATGTATGATAACATTATCGGTATATCCGACTTTTGATTATTTTGATGATGCATTATATTGCAAAAGTGAAAATCATGAATATGTGATGCCTCAATTTGTTTATGAAATTTTATTGCTCTGATTTTTATTATTAATTCCGACGGGTAGAATTGGGGTGTTACAAATACCCTTTTGAAGTTTAGTTGGTTCAAACTGTCTTAGAAAAGTAACTGGGTTCTAAGGAGTCTCAATATCACTGATCTTTCTTTATCGGGCATTGTTTTACCTTAGCAATCTTTTCTTGCGGGCGAAACATCTCGAAAGTCTGATCTCAATGAGTGTAGCATCGAGTATTAACCAATCCCCAGCTTTACACCGAGGTCGGCTATCTCACTACTTTATAATGGCTAAGTTTGTTCAACTAAGGTTCTAAGGTCTGTTAGTGCTTCACGACACCACGCAGTGGCCCCGTATTCTCCTCGATTCAACACAAGGGATACCGGTACCAACTAAAGTGTCACACCAACACAGCTATCGCTTTTACCATATCGGTCTATGTCGTACAATCTCCATGATCCATTGTTGTTTACCTAAAAAGATGCTCCTAGATTCGGGTGTATGATCTATAGTAACAACCCAAATAACCCTCCAAGGATAAAATATACAAAACAAGCAATTAAAACAGTTTTAAAATGAACTAACTCTTAAGGTAACCCCACTTTTATAATTCCCCAGCAGAGTCGCCAATTATGTGATACGGTGGCAGAACTGAGTGTTATACTGGTTTTGCATTTGTGTTTGCAAATGTTGCGTTAAGCAAGAGTCGCCACCGACTTTTCTTTTATCCAACAAAGGAAAGGGTGAAAAGAACATAAAAGACCTTTTGAGAGTTTTCTGAGTAAGGGGGTAAATTATGGAAAGGGAAGGTGTTAGCCTCCTTTCCATCTGTAGTTATCTACGGGCTCTTAGATACTTAGCTCATTTTTTGAAATACCTTGTGCTTTTGTGTTTTTTGAAAAGTATTTTAAAATGCCTTAGTGCGACGGTTTGCTTTATGATAACTCTTGTATCAGTCTTCAAGAGTGTTGATAAAGCATTTTTTGAAAGTGTTTTTGAAATGTCTTGTGTAAGTGTAAAAGTTTGTTATTAGATTTTCCTAATGTTTCGTTTTCAGTCTTCCCATACAAACCTAGTTACTAACAGCTAATATCTTGCAGAAATTTAAAGTGCGGAAAGCGTAAACCCTAAACTATTACAAGGCTTTCGGGGAGGGGGATTATTACATGTCCAAAAATGGGGGGAAATAAATGAAGCAATAAAAGCCCTAGTTAATTCTATTACATTCCATCAGCAAATACATTAGTATATAAAAAAAAAGTGAAAATAAAGAACGCGTGCGAAATGGAAAGAGTCGTCTAAAACCCTAAAAAAAACTTCTAAGTTAAATAAAATCTTTTATTTTTTTTATTCATTTTAAGAAAATAATTAAACTACCTTAAATCTAAATTTAATTAAAAAATAAATATCAAATCAATTTAAACCTAATTCTAATATTTTTGTATTTTTATTAAGAAAATATTTGAATTAGATAACCTATTTCTAATTGATTATAAATTAATTAAAACAAGTCAAAATAATAAAGTAAATTAAATTATAAAAATTAAATTAATTTGAAAAAAATCCTAAGTCTATTATTTTTTTATGATTTTTTATTTTTATATTATTCTTAAAAAATGATTAAAAGAAAATAAACAATAAATAAAATAAATAAATAAAACATATGGGCCTGGTGTTATGAAGCAAATGAGGGGTGTATGAACTGAAATTGCTAGGCCTAGAAAATGACAAGCCCCGGCCACGCTGGATCCTATGATGCTGACCCATGAGGGTGCATGATAGGCTAGTACCCCAGGGGGCGTTGGATCTTTACCCTGTTGATATTCAGTGGCCCAGATGTGGAAGCCTATGAAGCACGCATGGATTTGCCTAACACTGGATCTGAAAAGAAAATATGAGAAAAATGCAAAATTTGGGGATCGAACCCTGGTTTATAGGCTTCATACACGCATGTTTTACCACTACGCCAAGTCTGTTCATTCGTTAGTAAAAGGTAATGATAATATTATATATGAAATCAGTTATATTTTCATTTTTTCAAATGCGCGCCCAATCATATTTGAATGGACCAATCATGATACAACAAAGTGCCACGCATGTCCCTTGCCAAAGTCAACTTGTTTCAGGGATGCCAGAGTCAAACTCCGGTCATCCTCTCCGACCAAACAAAAATGTGAACCTGTAAAAAAGAGAGATTCATGGCAAACCAAAGGGTCTACTCCATACAAAATTGCTTCCTGAGTCCAAATCTGGCCTTCGTTTGGCCTGAAAGTCCCTGCATTTTAAATTACAAACCAAAAACCCTTGCACCGTTTGAAAATGGCACATCATTATTCATGTGTCATGAACTCCATGTGATGCTTTTAATTTGGTCTAATGATGCCTGGAAACTCATACATACATGTAAAAGCATTCAAAAACACAAAAAATAAGGATTTGATTTTTCAGAATTTTACCAAATGGTGATGATTGAAGGTGGTGGTTCTTGCGTGTGTTGGGCTTCAAGAAGGCTCAAGGTAAGCTCCTGGGATCTTCAGGGAAACAAATGGACCATTTGTTTGGCTTGAGAAAGGCAGGAAGTGAGAGTTTCAAAATTGCAACTTTGGATGAAATATTTGAGAATTTCGTGTGGCTTATCTATGCAACTTATGCATGTGTTATGCTTGCACATGGCTCGTATAAATAGGGGAGAGGAGGGATCAAGGTTATAAGGAAAGAATCCAGGGCATTAAGGTCATGTTTAAAGCCATTATTCACAATTTGTAAACATGTCAAAACTTGAGATTTCATGCCATGTTGGAACTTGGATGTACCTGGTCATATTTGCACGAATTTATGGGCTTCTAGGTAAGACAAAACATCATCCCAAATGCCAAAGCACATCTCTATTTATTTTGTACAATTTATTTTATATTTATTTGAAATAATTCAAAATAAATATTGACAAAATAAATAAAAATTATAAGGCAATGTAAAATTGAGATTAGAGGTCCCCTACAAGGTTAGGGAGATGTTTAAAGTCCTAGAAATTAATCCATTGACTTAAAAGTTTAAGTTTGCTCAATGCACAATTCTTGAAATTTTCCAAACTTTCCCAACTTGGGTAAGCCATAACTTTCTCAATTTGTATCCCATGATGATGACCTTGGACTTTTTGGAAAGCCCAAGATGTCTATTTCAATCCCTACATTTATCAATTTTTCATTTGAAGACTTTATATTGATGTAAATGGTCTTGACAAAAAATGCCTTTTGTTGAATTTCTAAAAATGACCTTTAATGTATAAGCTTGTATCTTTCAAATGGTGCATCTCTTGAACTTGAGGACAAGAGAGAAGTTGTAGGGAATTGGATTATCTTAAAAATTAGCTTTGGTTAGGGAAAATGTATGAAGTATGTGAAAGTTATGCCTGGTCAAAGTTCAGTTGACTTTTCCTATAGAAACCCTAATTTAGCAATTCTTGACTTTTGATAGCTTAGGAGCATTTCTTGAGGAATCATGATCAACCCTTGATCAAATGATGTACATCACTTAAAAATGTTGATGTTGGCCAAAAATCTTGAAGTTTGACTGTATGTGGGCCACAATTGACTTTTGACCTAGTATAGTTGATTTTCAAGCATTTGAGCAATTGACTGAGCAAACTTGTAGTGTAAGGCATGAAATTTGTCATGGACAATCTTGAAGGCATATTTATACAATGGAAAATATTTGAGACCTTTGGAGCTCACACATCTTGGTGAAAAGTGAAACCCTAGTTAGAGGTTCATTGCTTAAGAGGGGAATTTGTCTGATCAATTCTTAGTCAACCTTGAGCAATTGGGAATCTCAATGAGCATGTCTTGAGTAAAAATGGGAGGGAAAACTTTTGGGTATAACACATATCTTCCCATAACAAACGAGCTTTCTCCAACAGAAACTTGGCTAAGAAACCCTTAACTCCACTTCTTGTCTCCCAATTTGTCACAATGTCGGATCTCTTCAAATGTAAGGGTTTGGCAATAACTTCAGGCTTTGGAGTCTCCTCTAAACTGGTGAATGGTATTTGATCAAGCACATGCACTCCTAACAGTTGAGATAATTCTTCTAATGTAGGCACCAATTGGTAGTCAGGAAAGGTGAAGCAATGATGCATGGGATCAAAGAATTGAAAGAGCACACACATCATTTCTTCTTGGAAGTTTGAGGTAGCCAAGTTGAGAAGTCGACCATATTTCTTGGTGAAGGAATAATCTCCAGGAACCCTTGATGCTAATTCTTGAAGTTGAAGATGTTCTTTCACGAAGTTGACTCAGATGGTATTCTTACGAATGGGAATCATGGCCCACAAAACAGAACAAAGATGAATCCCTAAGTTCTTGAAATGGTTAGTGAGAATGCTTATGATGTTATGATGTTTATGATGTTACATATAAATAATCATATACACACAAAGCAGACAAGTCCTTAGGTTTAGGCTTGCATGGAGTCATAGGTAAGTACCCTCTTGAAGCTTAGTTGGTTCAACCTGTCCTAGAAAGTAATCAGGTTTTAGGGGATCTCAATATCATTGATCTTTCTTCCTTGGGCATTGTCTCAGCATAATCCATCTTTTCTTGCGGCTAAAATATCCCAAAAGTCTAATCTCAATGAGTGTAGTATCGAGTATTAACCAATCTTTAGCTTTACACTGAAGTCGGCTATCTCACTACTTCCTAATGGCCAAGTTGTTCAATTAAGGTTCTAAGGTCAGTTAGTGTTTCATGACACTGCTCAGCGGCCTCGTATTCTCCTTGATTCACCACAAGCGATATGGGTACCAACAAATGTGTCACACTAACATAGCCATTGCTTCAACCATATCAGTCTACGCCGTACATTTTCCACAATCTATTGCTACTTACCTAAAAGGTGCCCCTGATCTGGGTGTAGGATCAAAACAAAACCCAAACAAGGACCCAAAAAAGTAAAGCAAGCCAGTCAAACAAAGAAAGCATTATAAAGGTGATCCAACTCTAAGGTAACCCCACGTTTAAGTTTTGCAATCCTCAGCAGAGTCGCCAGTTCTGTGATACGGTGGGAGAAATATCTTGGGTGTTTTGCGTTTGATCGCAATTGTTGCGGATATCAAGAGTCGCCACCGGCTTTTCTTTTATCCAATAAAGGAGAGGGTGAAAAGAACAGGAAAGACCTTTTGAGAATTTTTCTTGAGTTCGGGGGGTAGTTTATGAAAAGGGAATGTGTTAGCACCCTTTTCATCCGTAGTTATCTACGGGCTCTTAGTTGCTTGCTAAATCACTTGAAAATGTTTTGTTTGAAAATGTGTTTTGTGATGGGTGTAAGTTTGAAAATTTTTTAGAAAATGCCTTTGTTGTGGATATCTTTGTAATGATTCTCGTCTCTATAAGAATTTATACAAAGTGTTGGTTTTGAAAATAGTTCAAAGAGATGTTTGTTTTTGAAGATGTTTTGAAAGTGTAAGTGTGGAAATGGTTTTAGTTTGCAAGCAAGCAACTACGAGCGTCCTACCTACTCAAAAGGTTTTTGTTCTTTTCCCCCTCCTTTAGATGTTACTATCTTACCATTAATTGGTAGAAGCCCCATCATTGGATGTGAAGGGACAAGCGTGGGTCTTTGTATAGTCATAGAAGGCAACTTATGAGACGTTTAAGCAATTTTCGTAAGGGACTAGATCGTTTACCGGAGGAAACATCAAGGGACATCGAGGGAATACGATATTTTTTATCGAGGGTCTTTGCTAAAACGCCCATATTCGAGGGACATGACTATTTTCTGAGGCAACAAGCGAGGTTACCCTAGAGGTGTACGTGTGTGAATAGTGTGTTTGTTTGCATGCATTTTTGTCTTTGAAATTAGGATTTTCTAATGGTTGATTCTATCTTTCCATACACACCCTAATTACCAACAGTTTGTATTAAAGTGGTAAATTGCGGAAATTAAAATCCTAAGCTATTACATCATTAGGGGATGGGGGATACAAATGTACAAATGGGGGGGTGAAAAGCAATAAAAGTCCTAATTATTACAACCATATTGAATATCAATGAAAGAAAATATATAGAAAATTAAAAAAAACAGAAAACAACGTAGGAGAGAGAGAAAAAAAAACAAATCTTTCGATTCATGCTGGTGTGTTCGAAGCATGCACCCTTCGATTCACAAATAAAAAAATAAATCTTTCAATTCATGCAGCATGTTCGAAGCATGCACCCTTCAATTCAATACCTTTTTTTCTTCTGTTTGGGCCCGTAAAGCAGTATGTGTCGAAGCATGCACCCTTCGATTCACACACCCTTTTTTCCTTCTTTTTGCGCCCGTGAAGCAGTATGGATTGAAGCCTAAAGCTTTGTGTCGAAGCATGCTGTAAATCTTTCACTCCAAGATTATTTTATGGTCTAAACAGGTTAGTTCTTAATATATGATTAAAAAGAAAAGAAGACAAATAAAAGGTTAGCTTCTAATGCAATGGTTATTACATGTTATCTTTGAAGATGAATCATCAATGATGCTTGAAACAAAGGGTTTAAAGTCAAGAAGACTTACCTTAAAGCTGGAATGTGATTCGGACTTGAGTTGCTGCCTTGAAGGTTCTTGGATTTGAAAGAAAAGAAACAGATGGGTTGTGTTTTTTGGTTCTGGGCTCGAAACAGAGGTGTTGTGTTTTTTTTTTTGTTCTGGATTTAAAAGTATTATAAGGTTTCATCCTTAGTGTTCTCTTCTCTCTCTTTTTTCTTCTCCAAAAAAAGCCCTTTTGTGTGTTGTGAAACAAACTATTTATAGAAGAGTCTTGCTGGGGTTTTGGGGGGGAAAACAAATAAAATTTGAACAGTTTGGGTATGTTCTTTTCATATCTTTCGAGGTGCAGCTCTTATATGCTAGTTTGGTGCAAATATTAGACTGGTTTAGGAGCAATATAATAGGACAGTTTTGCAGCAGTTTTGGAGTGTTGTGGCAGCTTGGTGCAGGGCTGTTTCATAGCAGTATAGCTGACTGTTTGACATGGTTTTAGGTTGTTATATGGACAGTACAACAAGCTTGGGCTTGGCAGCATATTGTACTTTGTTCAGCAAGCATCTTGAATACTTCACCCTTTCGTTTTGATCACATAGGTCCACAACCTTTGACCAAACTCATCAATAGACGAAACAATATTTGTTTCCAACAAACGTGTGTCCTTCAAATGGAACACACAACCGTCGACCAGACTCAACAACAGAAGAAACAATATTTGTTTCCACCAAATGTGTGTCCTTCGAATGAACCACACAACCTTCGACCATACTCAACAACAGACGAAACAATATTTGTTTCCAACAAATGCGTGTCCTTCGAATGAACCACACAACCTTCGACCAGACTCAACAACAGATAAAACAATATTTGTTTCTAATAAATGTGTGTCCTTCGAATGGACCACACAACCTTCGACCATACTCAAAAACAGACGAAACAATATTTGTTTCCACCAAATGTGTGTCCTACGAATGGACCACACAACCTTCAACCAGACTCAACAACAGACGAAACAATGTTTGTTTCCACCAAATGTGTGTCCTTCGGATGGACCACACAACTTGAATGTACCATTTTGAGCATGCAAAATGATCTCATTGGCATAGTTAAAACGATAGAATTTCTGGATTGCTTTCCTACCAGTGACCATCAGTTGATTAAGTGTTCTAGAGTTGAAGTGTCCAAACCTTAAAATTGTAATTCATAGTGTAGAAACTATGTGTGTCGAAGGGTTTAGATGTGGAATTGAAGCAAGCATGAAGGAAGCCATTGCCTTGTGAATCGAAGCAAGCATGAAGGAAGCCATTGCCTTGTGGATCGAAGAAAGTATGAAGGAAGTCATTGCCTTGTGGATCGAAGCAAGCATGAAGGAAGTCATTGCCTTGTGGATCAAAGCAAGTATGAAGGAAGCCATTGCCCAATCGAAGCTTGTGGATCTAAGAAAGCATGAAGGAATCCATTGCCCAGTCGAAACTTGGGAAATCAAAGTAAGCTTGATCTTCTTCGACTTGCCAAAATATGCCAACCACTCCTTTCGATCAGTTATGTGGTTCGAACAGCCTGAACTAGATTTTGAATTCGACACACCTTTTTTTGTCTGCTTTGCCCTTTCGAAAGTTTCCTCTTCGACCTGACGCTTGAAAGCCCAATATGATCCATTGAAACCATATGGGGCATTAAAAATCCAATTGTACTTGTGCAAACTTTAGCTTTTGGAAATCTTTGTGAGAAATGCCTTGAGAAAAGAAAGGGCAAACTTTGGGGTACAACAACATCGCTTCGGGGAAGATATATAATAGTAAAGCAGAAAGAAAATCCTAAGCCATTACATACCGGAAAACAGTTGCATAATAGTGGAAAAAAATAAAAATGACGAATAAAATTACATTCGCGAAACCTATAAAGTCGATCTAAAATATAAAATAAAAATAGAATCGAGAGAAAAAGAAATGTTTTTTTAATGTTTTTTTATGAAAAAAGGTTTTTGAATGATGATTTAAAATAAATAAACCTTAAAAAGTATAATTAATTTTAATTAAAAAAGTTGATTAATTAAATTAATTAGAAAACCTAAACAATTAGGGTTTATATAAAAGAGTTTTGTTGTTAATTTATGGTTAAGTGAAATTAGGGTTAAAAGGAAAAAATTAAGGAAAATAGGAAAACAAATAAACTTCCAGGGGTGGGTGTTGAACCCACTTCCTTAGCATTCCACACTGCTTGGTTCACCACTGTGCCCAACACGCTTTGGTGTTAGTAAAACAAAATCAGTGCACTATATGTTACACCTACATGAAAATATGAATAAAGTGAAATATCCCAAAACACCAAAAGGCAAGGATCAAACTCACGCCTTGGCATAGTAAGACTTTATCACGCACACTTCTACCACTACAGTGGTGATACATCCAATGATATAACTGAAACAATTTAAATATAAAATAAACAATATTGTATAGACCGGAGAACCGTCGGAGCCCTAGCTCCGATCGTCTTCTCTGGTGACTCTTTTTTCTTTCCTGCAAAATAGACTCAGTCAGTGATCCAAGGGTACCCTACCCCCCTAAATCAAGCCCTGCGAGTTGAATGAGACCATTATTTTTGGCTAATTCGCATTGGTTTATGAGGTATGAAGAAAATAACATGGATCTGTATAAGCATGGTAGTTCATGATTCAGCCATTATGGGGCTTACACGATAGGTTTTTCCTGCATATTGGCATCTCATAAACACGTTAGCAAGGTCAGTATGCGTAAAAACATAAAGAAAAATAAAAATAAAAAGTTCATGCAATGACATAAAACCGGCGATGCGTGTTCCTGCATTTCAGACCTCTTGGATCATCACAATTGATCCCTACTTACCCTACAATGCTTCTGGAAGTGAATGGAACGACTGGTTTGTTGTGAAAGAAGTTGTAACTAGGGTTTACAAGTTGCCCTAGGTTTTAAGAATTTTAGGGATTTTTGGATAGGTTTCTTTATGTAAGGGTTCGTGTCATTTGATGTCTGGATGAATGAGATATATAGAGAAGAATTAGGTCAATCAAAGAATAGGCTTGGACCTTTGTAAGAAGCTTGGTTTATCCTTTTAATTTTGACTTTAAATTAATAAAAAATCAAAATAAATAGAATAAAAATCCATGGGTTGTATAAGTAAGTTCTTAGATTCACAATGAGGTATATATCACGCTTGGACCTTGAAATAATAGTCCATTAGCCCAAAAATTCAAGTTTGATCACTTTTGGTTTCATGCATTTGCTCAAAATTTCCCAACTTGCACCAATCATAAATATCTCAATTTTTATCATTTGAAGATGATCTTGGACTTTATAGAAAGCCCAAGATGTCCTTTACAATATCTATTTTGATCATTTTTGCATTTGAAGAATTTATCTTGATGTAAGTTGCATTGACAAAAAGTGTCTTTTTGTTGCGGATAGCAAGAGTCACCACCGACTTTTCTTTTATCTAATAAAGGAAAGGGTGAAAAGAACATGAAAGACCTTTTGAGAATTTTCTTGAGTTCGGGGGGCTAGGTTATGAAAAGGGAAGGTGTTAGCACCCTTTTCATCCGTAGTTATCTACGGGCTCTTAGTTGCTAGCTCACTTTGAAAATGCTTTGTTTGAAATGTGTTTGCGATTGTTTTTTTGAAAGTATTTTTGAAAAGTGCCTTTGTTTAGGAGAACTTTGTAATGATTCTCGTCTCTATAAGAATTCATACAAAGTGATGACTTTAGAAAATATTTCATGTTAAAAGTGTTGGTGTGTTTTGAAAAGATGTTTTTAAGAATGGTTGTGAGCAAGCAACTATGAACGTTCTACCTACTCAAAAAGTCTTAGTTCTTTTCCTCATCCTTTAGATATTGTTATATTACCATTGATTGATAAGAAGCCCTATCATTGGATGTGAAGGGACAGGCGTGGGTCATCGTATAGTCATAGAAGGCAACATTATAGGATACCTTAGCAATTTGTCGTAAGGGTCTAAGATCGTTTACCGAAGGCAACATTGAAGGGTCATCGAGGGACTACAATCTTGTATTCGAGGGTCATTTCTAAAGTATCCCACGTTCGAGGGACATGACTATTTTTCTCAAGGCGAAAAGTGAGGTTAACCCTAGAGGTGCACGTGTGCAAAAGTGTTTGTTTTTCATGCATTTTGTCTTGAGATTAGGATTCTCTATTGTTTGATTTTTAGTATTGCCATACACACCCTAATTACTAGAAATTTTATTGAAAGCGGTAAAATTGTGGAAATGTAAATTGTATGCTATTACATCTTTTTTGGGGATGGGGAATACAAATTTACAAATGGGAAATGAAATCAATTAAAACCTAATTACTATTACAAACATATTGAATAATGAATAAAAATAAAAATAAAAATATAAAGAAATATAAAGATAATGAAAAAAATTATTTAAAAATAAACTTTATGGGTTGACACATATACTTATCTATTGATACAAAAATATTTATGTATTGACGCATGCACTTATGCATTGGTTCATATCTGTTTTGTATTGACACATGTCCTTATGCATTGATACATATCATCTATTTGCTCCTGGAAATCAAAATCAACTCAGTATGAGTCGACACATAAGGGTTTATATCGACTCATACTGCTTTGTATCGACACATGCACGTTTTGTATCGACTAATACTCATTTCTTGCTCCTGGAAGTCAAAAAACAACTCAATATTAGTCTACACATAAGGGTTTGTATCGACTCATTTTTGTTTTGTATCAACATATATTGTTGTTTTTTTTACTTCTGTCATTGTTCTGTTACATGTAAAAGTCAGTTCTCAACACATGGTTAGTGAAAATGAAAAGAAAGCATATGGTTATCTTCAAGGAAATGATATCTACATTTTATCTTCATAAATTAACCATCAATGATTCTTTTTATGAAGAGTTAAAAGTCAAGAAAACTTACCTTGAAACTGAAATTTGTGCTTTGAGTTTGAGTTGTTGTATTGTCTTGGAGAAGTCAAGTTGGAGATGGCTGTTTTTGAGTTTGGAAAATAGTGATGTTACAGAAGTTTTTCTTGAGTTTGAACAACTTCTATATGATGTATTTGGAGTGTTTGTATGGTTTGTTTGGACAGAACTTGCAAGGTGTGAGAGGTTCAAAGATTTGGACTTTAAAACTCAAGAGTGGGAGTTTTATGGACAGTTCTTGTTTTTTGAGAGTATGAGGGGGTTTTGATAATTTTTCAACACACAAGAATCTCTCTATTTTTCTGACCTCTTTCTTTTGCAAATACTCCCTCTATTTATAGGCAAGAGTTTTGGGAACATGAGCTGATTAGGTTTGCAAGACAGCATGTTATGGTTTGGTTGGGATGGAAATATCAAACTATGTCAAGTATTCCATGGTCCCAATATAAAGTACCAAAGTTGCTGGTATAGAGGAGCTACCTTCCATGATTTATGGTGGAGTATAATCAGAAGCAAACAAGGTATGGGCTCAAGACAAATTTTGTACCAAAAGCTTGCTTTTCAAGAATAGCAATGGTAACTTTATGCCATAAATGGAAAGATCTTTTGGACAATGGCTCAAACACTTGGGTAATAGCTCAAGAGTAGGTGTAAGCATTAAATTATTGTGAGATTGGCAAGTTAGAAGGCCTGCAACATAAGATTATGCAGCATAGTATAAGGATTTTTTTATGTGTTCTTCAACAAAAGGACCTTCAATTCAAGGATGGATGCCCAACTGCATGCCCTTGAATCTCCTAGCTCAAGTATGATAACTTCATGCTCTTGGATGTTTTGGAAAGCTTTAAACATCCTATATAACTTTCATGTTGGCCATTTTGATAAAATTATCTTAGAACTATGTGAAAAAATGCTAAGAAGTTGGGATAAAATCCTGACCAAAATTTGTTGAAAATTTCTCTAAGTGCTTGATGAAAATGTAAGTGCTAGATGAAAATGTCATGTCTTCATGGGCTTATATCTTCAAATATAAGCATTTTTTAGACATCAACCCTCTAATACAAAATTGTAGAATTCATCAAGATCTACAACTTTCATGTTGAAAGTTTCCTTTGAATCATTTTGCATCATGGTGAAAAATTGGTATGAAGTTATGAAATAAACATGTGTAAAACACTTAGAAAAATTTCTAAGTCTTGAAAAGTTTGACTTTTCAAATTGACTTTTGACTTTCTTGACTTTTTGATGATCAAGCTTGATATTCTTGAATGTCTTGATGAATTTTTATCTTTGAGACTTAATGTTGACCAAAAAGTTAAAGTTTGACTTTTAGTGTATTAGTTGACTTTTCTTCAGTAAAGTTGATTTTTGGTCATCTAGTCAATTGAATGAGCAGAATTTGTGATACAAGACTTGAAACTTGACATGAGCATTCTTGAAGGTCCATAATGATCCATGAAAGTCATTTTAAGTATTAGAAGTCCAATCGTCGTTGTGCAAGCTCAAACCCTAATTTTGAGGTATCAATGTTGAGGAGATGGCTTGACCTAGACCATACTTGTGCAAGCTTGAGCTTTTGAAGATCTTTTGTGAGGAATATCTTGAAAAAATAGGGCCAATTTTGGGGTACAACAGCTGCCCCTGTTCAATCTTCTTAAACCTGAAGAGTTAGATTGGCGAGTCTGTCATTCGTGACTTGAAGGTGGAAGATGATTGAACACTAGAGTGCCCAGAAATTTGCGCTCGTTGGTGCATAAAGTAATGTGTTAGTTGATTACGTCGGAAATGGGCATAAAAATGCCATTTTGAGAGGTGATGAAGAGTTTGTCGGAGATGGGCTTATAGATGCCATCCAGAGTGATTGTTGGTAGATACTGGAAGAAGTATCAGAATAAATCCTTGGTCGATTTATACTGAAACTGTAGATGTCTTTTGCCTGTCTTTAACTGGGAGAAACAAATCTAACCAAAAGAGGTCTTGCGATGGTGACTTCATTAGGGAAACAAATATAACCAGAAGAGTCTTGTTGATTGCCTATCATTAACTAGAAGAAGTAAATCTATCCAGAAGAGGACTTTTGTTTTGTTGACTGATTTTTCCCGCAAGGAAGAGGGTTAGTTGCTTGCAGATGTATGCATGGTGTAATGATGTTCTCAAAATAAATGAGATTATGTTGTATGCATTTGTCATGTATATAGTATGATGTATGAATGTGAAATATTATTAAGGCGTATCTTTGTCTGGAAAAGAAATCCTTGACAAATGCTGGGGAGTTTTGGAAAGTTAAATCTTGGATTGTTGTTGGGGATGAAGAGTATGTGCATCTTCAAACTTTGTATAGAGTGTTTCCGCTGGGGATTCCTGCTTTGTTATTTTGAGGAGAACTCCGCTGGGGAACATTAACTTTTCTTTAGAAAAATCTGCGGGGAGTGTTTATTTCTGCTTGGGGAATAAAGTTCAGGAGTTTTAGTTGTCCATTTCTCTACTGGGGAGAATGAAAGTTAACTGTTATTTGGTCGGATTCCAGGCTTCGCAACAACTTGTTGGGGAAAATAAAGTTGACTGTTATCTGGTCGTATTTCAAGATTCACAATAACTTAGTGGGGAAGATGAAGTTTAACTGTTATCTGGTCGGATTCCAGGCTTCGTAGCAACTTACTTGGAAGGATGAAGTTAATTGTTATCTGGTCGGATTCCAGGATTTGCAGCAACTTACTTGGAAGGATGAAGTTAACTGCTACCTGGTCAGATTCCATGCTCCGTAAAAAATTGAATTTAAACTGTTTATCTAGTTGGATTCCAAGCTTTGCAGTAACTTAGATGAAATTAACGGTTATCTGGTCGGATTCTAGGCTTCGCAGCAAATTCAAGTTGAACTATTATCTGGTCAGATTCTAGGCTTCGCAACAACTTGAAGTTAAACTGTTATCTAGTTGGATTCCAGGTTTCGCAGCAACTTGATGAAATTAACTATTATCTGGTCGGATTCCAAGCTTCGCAGAAAATTGAAGTTAAACTGTTATCTGGTCGAACTCCAGGCTTTACAGCAACTTACTTGAAAGGATGAAGTTAACTGTTATCTGGTCAGATTCCAAGCTTCGCAGCAACTTATTCGAAAGGATGAAGTTATCTGTTATCTGGTCGGATTCCAGGCTTCGCAGCAAATTGAAGTTAAATTGTTATCTGGTTGGATTCCAGGCTGCGCAACAACTTAGATGAAATTAACTGTTATCTGGTCGGATTCCAGGCTTAGCAGCAAATTAAAGTTAACTGTCATCTGGTCGGATTCTAGGCTTCACATAAACTTGAAGAAATTAACTGTTATCTGGTCGGATTCCAGGCTTCACAGAAAATTGAAGTTAAACTGCTATCTGGTCGGACTCCGGGCTTCGAAACAACTTACTTGAAAGGATGAATTTAACTGTTATCTGGTTAGATTCCAGGCTTCACAGCAACTTACTTGAAAGGATGAAGTTAACTGTTATCTGGTCGAATTCCAGGCTTCGCAGTAACTTACTGGGATAGTAATGACTCCGTTGGGGATTGCAATGACTCTACCTGGGATTAAGGGGTTTTGTCCATTGATTTGTAATAGTCTGAGAGGCAAACTCGAGCTGGGGAATTTGCAGTTTGTTGGGGAAATAAACCCTATTGAAGAGAATATTTTGATGACCTATTGAGGAAGTGAATTCTTTAGGAAGAACTCCACTAGGCTTCTTCTTTTAAGACCAACTCAGCTGGGGGAGGGTTTTCGAGAGATTGGAACTCTGGCTGGGGATAATTTTATTGAAGTAACTATGTGGGGATAATCCCAAATCCTTAAGGATATGCTTGTTACTGTTTTTATGTATACACTTTGTGATCGGTGGATCTGGAACTGACTGTTTAACGCTGGTTCGCGAAATGTCGCGGTAAGCAAGAGTCGCCACCGTCTTTTATTTTCTCCAAATGGAAAGGACAAAAGCACAGAAAAATTCCTTATAAAGATTGCTCTCGGTTCGGGAGGTAGATTATAGAAAGGGAAGGTGTTAGCACCCTTTCTATCCATGGTTATCCATGGGCTCTTAGATACTTGCTCATGTGTGTTTTCAAAAATGGTTCGTTTGCTTTTCAACTGTGGGTTTAAAAAAGTTTCTTTGAAAAATTTCAGATCGACTCTTGCGTCAGAGTGTTTGAAAAATTTGCTTTGAAAGCTTTTGAAAATGTGTTGGTGTGAAAAGAGTTTTGTTTTGGTTTAGAGCAAGTATCCTTGAGAACCTACCTACCCTAAGGAATTCGTCTGTGTAGATGTCCTTTAAAGTAGTGCCATCCCACCATTGAGAGGTAGGTAGCACCACCGTTGGAGGTGTTCGGGTCAATTCAAGGTTCGGGACATGTTGATCACCAGAGCAATGGGAAGACACCTTAGAAGCTACCCTCATGCCAGGTTCCCGGATCATGAGGACTTACTAAGACGTCCTCTACTCGACGACCACCTTTCGAAGGCAAGGCAACAGTGAGGCGTACCCTAGGGGTGGTGTGTGCGAATTGTGTGTTATTTTCATTGATATTTGTCTTGTCATGTTCATTGTGATCTACGCTTGATTTTAATTAAGACATTCATTCTTGCATGCTTTTTAACAGTTTAAATATTTGCGGGAAAATAAATCTAAGGCTATTACAAATGGCGCGGGTCCACATCGCCAAAATTAAACCGGACCCGATTTGACAGAAAGATAAATAAAGCAAAAGAAATAAAAAATGCGAGAAGTTTAGTTACATGGCTTTGGGAGAGATACATAATTATTTAAGCAAAATAAAAATAAATATGCGAAATTAAATAATTAAAAATACGGGCGTTGGACCCTTTTGCAAAATATTAAAGTACATGAATTAATTAATTAAAATTAGTGAAGAATTAAAATTAAAATTAAATGTTTTTGGTATTTCATGTTTTTTTTTTATTTGAGAGAAAAAAGAATTAGTTAATTAAAATTAAAATAAAGAGCTAAACCTAATCCTAATGTTTTTTAAGTTCATTGTGAAAATATTAAATTAAAACCTAAATTAAATCTAATTTTTTATGTACAATTTAAATCATGAAAATAAATGAGTAAATATTATTATGGTGAAAAAAGGGAAAAATTAAAAAGGAATAAAAAGAATTCATTAAACCTAATTCTATATATTTTTGGATTTTTTTATTAAAAAGAATTAATGTTGTAACCTAATTAAACTAATAATTACATGCAATTTATTCATAAAAATAGTAAAATAAATATTATATTTTTTTCTCTTTTTTCTGATTTTTTCATGATGTTTTTGTATTTTGTTAAAAAATAATTAATTAACTAAACAGTAATTAAAATAAAAATAACAATTAAAACAAGAATAAAAAATAAATAAAAAAAAATAGTAAAGGCAAACCAGGGGGGGTAGCCCCAAATTGGAGGTACAGGCCTGGAATGCTGGCCCAATCAACTTTGAATTCGTTGACCTTTCCAGATTTTGTATGGCATGTTGACTGCGTTTATGGTATTCTTTGAATTTGAGCCCTTGATCTGCTCTCACTGGACGCGTGTATGGTGGGATGATGATGGAATATGGTGGTCCTCAATAGGCACGCTGCATAAGAATTGTTAATGAAAAATAACATGGAAATTGTATAGACCTGGGGTTCGAACCCAGGTCTTGCCCCTCACCAGCCAACACCTGGACCACTACGCCATGTTAACATCTTTAATATATAAATAACGAATAAATAATATAAAGAAAGAAACACGTTAATGGATTGGAACGCGCGAAATTTCAAACTAGCGAATCACTGGTTGACAACGCATCGTCTTCCTCGTTCTATTTTTTTTCTTCTGAAAACAAGAACTTTCAGCCACGGTTTTGGATGCGTGGTTTTAGGCAGGTTTCAAGAAAATAGCGATTAGGCTATCCTCAGTCATAAATTCATCGCGACTATTGGGATCTCTTCGTCCAGTTGAGCTGAGTTTGATGGTGGTGACCTGGAGTCCTAATTTTCCCTTGGGTGAAAAACCCCAAATCAAAAACCTGCAAACCCTAAAAAGCTACAATGGCATCTTTGTATATAACGCGTAAAAACATAATTAAATCACATGATAAGCATCAGCAAGCATCATTGAATAAGAATATGTAAACCAAATGTCATGAAAATGCCTGAAAATCAAGATGCGTGTATGCAATTTTGTGAGAAAATTTTGAGTTCTGTACAGCGATTCTTTGCCTTTTGATGAGTGTTATGAATTGGAATATGCTCAGTGAACCACAAGGAAGCTTTTTTGAATGGATGTCGTGCCTTGAATCCACCTCTAAAGGGGTTTTCAGTTTTTGAGTTTATGGAGGAATTTTCAAGTTGGTGATGTCTCTTTCTGCGCAGCTTAGGGTCTTATGGCATTAGGGTTGTGTTCTTGTTTATGTATTGAAGCTATTAGGTCAAGAAAATTGGATAAAATCCATGGCATTCAATGATTTTGCAAATTGATTTTCCACCATTATTTTCATATCTTTTTCTCATGGCTTTTGTGTCAATTATGTCCAAATCAGACCAAATCTTGCCATATTGAGATGTGCACGAGATCCTGAGCCTAGAATGTGCATAAAAAGATTTTTTAGGTCAAGCTTTATATTTTTCATGTATTTAAATAATTTAAATGAATTAATATTAATATAAATTCAAATAAATAAATAAAAAATGAGACAATACTTCCCTTTGGGCCAAATGGTCGTGCATATGCTTGGAATGATGAATCTTGGAAGAAAAATGGGCCCATTAGCAATTTTGGATCATTTGAAGCAAAGTTGACTTTTCAAAATTCCTAAAAATTTCCCAACTTCCACAAGGCATAACTTGCTCAATTTTTAAGCTTTTCTCATGTTCTTGGACATTTTGGAAAGGTCTTTGAGTCCTCTAACCAATGCCTTTGGTCCCATGTCATTTTGATTTACCAATCTCGAGTTATGGCCTTTGACTTAAAGTCCCTTTTTGTTGACTTTTGAAAATGACCTATAATGTTGAAATTGATAACTTTTTGTGAGAGCATTTCTTGGACTTGAAGTATGAAGATGAGTTGTAGGAAATGTCTTTCTCTTCAAAATGAGCATTGGATGGAATTTTTCTGATAATCCATGTGAAAGTTATGCCCTGGTCAATTTCAGTTGACTTTTTCAGCTGTCCAAATATAGTGACTTTTGCATCTTTAATGATTTCTGAGCCAAATTTTGAGAATCATGATCAAGCATTGATCAAATTATGTTTGTGGCTTCAAAATGATATGTTGACCAAAAATTTGAACTTTTGACTGTCAAATGACCATTTTGCCCCTACAGTTGACTGTAGTGCAATCTAGGGTTTTGACTGTGCAATTTTTGAGCTGAATGCCTTGAAACTTGATATGAGGATGCTTGACCATCTTTGTAAGCATATGAGACTTGATTGGCCCTTTGAAAACTTCATTTTCTTGATCAGAACCCAAACCCTAGCTTTGACTGTATAGGAGCCCTTTGCACTGTGCAACCCTTGGGGAATTTTGTGACTTGACTTGGCAATTTCCTGAAGAATATGGGAGGGCAAATTTTGGGGTACAACAGTTGCCCCTGTTCAATCTTCTTAAACCTGAGGATGCAGATTGGCTGACGTGCCTTTCGTAATCCGAGGGTAGAAGATGATTGAACACTAGAGTGCCCTAGAAATTTGCGCTCACATAGTAGCAGTGTGATGGGGGAATGGGCTTATAGATGCCATTTGGGAGATTGCTGGATAGGATGATGGGCTTATAGATTCCATCTGGATGTTGATCGCGTAAGAGATTCCTTAGCGAGAACCTGCATACCTGCAAAAGAAAAATGAGTACCTGACACGTTGCGGGAGTTGATTTTAGATGCTTGATATAGATGTTTCCTGACTGGTTACAGGAGCTGGGTCTGGAGCTTCACAAGATGATGAATGAACCAGGGATGGTTACCACCTTAGCATGAATGGTCAGAGAACCTTGGATGATTTTAACTTCAACAACGCTCGTTGAGAAAAATCCTGGGTGTCTTCTACTGGGATAAGTATCAGGGAGATCTTAGGGTCGATCTGACTGAGCCAGAAGAGGCCTTTGACTGGATAAGTATCAGGAAAATCTTAGGGTCGATTTAACTGAACCGGTCTAGGTCTTGAAATATCTTCAACTGGATAAGCATCAGGGAGATCTTAGGGTCGATCTGACTGAACCAGAGAAGGCCTTTGACTGGATAAGCATCAGGAAAATCTTAGGGTCGATTTAACTGAACCGGTCTAGGTCTTGAAATATCTTCAACTGGATAAGCATCAGGGAGATCTTAGGGTCGATCTGACTGAACCAGAGAAGGCCTTTGACTGGATAAGCATCAGGGAAATCTTAGGGTCGATTTAACTGAACCGGTCTAGGTCTTGAAATATCTTCAACTGGATAAGCATCAGGGAGATCTTAGGGTCGATCTGACTGAACCAGAGAAGGCCTTTGACTGGATAAGCATCAGGGAAATCTTAGGGTCGATTTAACTGAACCGGTCTAGGTCTTGAAATATCTTCAACTGGATAAGCATCAGGGAGATCTTAGGGTCGATCTGACTGAACCAGAGAAGGCCTTTGACTGGATAAGCATCAGGAAAATCTTGGGGTCGATTTAACTGAACCGGACAAAGTCTTGAGATATGATTGAGAATTTAAACTGTATCTTTCCTGAAAGGTAAAAGTCAGTCATCTGCAATGCATGATATGGATCAAGCAATGATGTTCTCAACATAAATGAGATTTGTAAGATATGATGCGTCTATGCATGCTATAATGATGTATGTGATATTTTATGTATGGTTTTGTTTTCGTCTAGGAAAGTGAATCCTTGACGGGTGCCGGGAAGTCATATCCTGGGCTGATGTTGAAGAATAAGTTCGCTTCCGCCGGGGATGATAACTGCAAGAATACCGGTAGGAGAAGATGACTCCGTTTGTGGAATACACTTGGCGAATGGAAGGTTCTGCGGGGAGAGAAAGTACTCTAGTGACCATGCTGGGAAATGATACTCTGTGGGGAGAGAGATACTTTGCTGAGTGTTGATAATAGTTTGCTGGGGATAAGAAGATTCTGTCGACGATGATCTTTTTCGTGGCTTTTGGCTGAGGATAACCCAGTTATATCCTGTTAAGGAAATGACTCTTTAAAATAAAGCCGGATGACGCGTTCGTGCTCCTGCGAGGATAAGCTTCCAGAATTTACTGGGGATAAGCTTACTGCTTGGGGAGACGAGTTCCAACTTTTATGGGGAGCTTGGATTGGACTCTTCTGGGGAAGTTTTGAACTGCGGGGGAAGTGATTCCTTTGAATGTTTGATGAACTGCCGGGGAACAATCTTTAGGTCAAGACTGCCGGGGATGCTTGTTAAGAATGTGTATGCTGCAGGGGAATGTTGATATCTGCGGGAGGATACCCAATTTCCTTGATAATTTTGCTTGGAGAGGAATGTACTGTTTTGTTGAACCACTCTCTGGGGATTTAAGATGTACTTGGTCGTATTCTTTAGCTGAACCTACCTTGGTACCTTGGAGGATAGGACAATTAGACTGCTTAGACAACTCTTTATTGCCCCTGTTTCTAGTGTCACCTGCAGTTAATTCCTTTGTTTCGTATGCAATTATTTATGAATTAGCAAATTATTGTCAATGCATATATCACAAATTGAACCTTGGACGTTCTTCGCAAAACAAGACAGAAAAAGAAAAACAATTGGCACGTTTCACTGAAAATATATTTGTATTGATTTTGAATGGCCTGCGGATAGGCGTTTTATTTACAAGAGGCTGACGTCCTAGTAAGAGAATGTCGCCGAACAAAAGAGTTTATACAGATTTGTACAAAAGAAAATAAAACAGCTGTGTGAAATATGAATGATCCACTGGGTTTCAACTCTGATATTGCCTTTATAACTCTGAGCGTCTCATCACTTGATGACCTAGGTTGAAGGTGAAGCTGACTGATCGACGCCGTCTGAACTTGATGCAGATACCGGATTCTGGATGCAAAGTGATCAATGAGACATAGTTTTACGCTTTTTATCCCTAATTTTTGCCTGGACCACCCTTTCGGGTTTTCAGTCCACCGGGATACCCATTTTTGCCCAAGCCGCCTTTTCAGGTTTTCGACTTGCCGGGTGTACAGATTTTTCATTTTCATCCCTTCATTTTGCCCGAACCCTTTTGGTTCGGCGGG
This sequence comes from Vicia faba, assembly GCA_948472305.1. Taxonomy (NCBI): domain Eukaryota; kingdom Viridiplantae; phylum Streptophyta; class Magnoliopsida; order Fabales; family Fabaceae; genus Vicia; species Vicia faba. The sequence continues at coordinate 1,017,726,999 of OX451740.1, forward strand.
AAGCCCTAATTTTTGCCTAGGCATGTCAGCCTAGCGGGTCTTTTTTCATGCGTAGTATCTTTTTACTATGTCTGCATTGGCGGGGTGAGGAAGGTCGTCACCATCCATGTTGGTCAATATCATTGCTCCTCCTGAGAACACATGCTCAACCACAAATGGCCCTTAGTACGTAGGGGTCCATTTGCCCCTTGGATCACTCTGAGGAAGGATGATTCTCTTGATTACCAGATCCCCAACTCGATATTCTTGTGGTCTGACCTTTTTGTTAAATGCCCTGATCATCCGTTTCTGATACGTCTGACCATGACAGATAGCAGCAAGTCTCTTTTCGTCAATGTGGTTGAGTTGATCAAGTCGTGTCTGGATCCAATCATCTTCGTTCAGATTTACATCCTTCATTATCCGGAGAGAGGGTATTTGTACTTCGATCGGCAAGACTGCCTCCATGCCATAAACCAGAGAGAAAGGAGTTGCCCCGGTTGACGTCCTAGCTGAGGTACGGTACCCATGTAGAGCGAACGGTAACATCTCGTGCCAATCTTTATAAGTTACTGTCATCTTTTGAATGATCTTCTTGATGTTCTTATTTGCTGCTTCTACAGCCCCATTCATCTTCGGTCTGTAAGGAGAAGAATTGTGGTGTTGTATCTTGAACTGCTCGCAAAGCTCAGCGATCATCTTGTTATTCAGATTGGTGCCGTTGTCTGTAATTATTCGCTCTGGGACACCGTACCGACAAATCAGGTTGTGCCGAATGAACCGTGCCACCACAGTCTTGGTTACCGTAGTATAGGAAGCTGCCACGACCCACTTCGTAAAATAATCAATCGCCACTAGGATGAAGCGATGTCCATTAGATGCCGTAGGTTTAATCTCGCCAATCATGTCTATGCCCCACATTGCAAACGGCCAAGGCGCAGTCAGGACATTCAGGGGCACCGGAGGAACATGCACCTTGTCTGCATAGATCTGGCACTTGTGGCATGTCCTGGAATGTTGGTAGCAGTCAGCTTCCATGGTGGACCAGTAATATCCTGCCCGTAGGATTTTCTTAGCCATTGTATGTCCACTGGAATGCGTACCAAAGGTCCCTTCATGTAGCTCTTCCATGATTCTTTCTGCTTCAGCTTTGTCTACACAGCGCAGTAAGGTGGAATCATGGTTTCGCTTGTATAAGATGCCGTTGCTAAGGAAGAACTTGGCTGCGAACCTTCTCAAGAATTTCTTATCGTTGACAGATGCACCTTCAGGGTATTCCTGAGCTTCCAGATATCTCTTTACTTCATGGTACCAAGGCTTCTCAGTCACCAATTCAGTTTCGAGATCACAACAGTATGCCGGTTCGTCCAGTTTCCAGATGATGATCCGGGGAGCCTCATTATCCCATTTGACTTTGAACATAGAAGACATTGTAGCTAACGCGTCCGCCAGCTGATTCTCTTCTCTCGGAAAGTGCTCAAAGGTTATCTCCGTGAAATGGGGAATCAGGGTCAACACACATTCTCTGTAAGGAATCAGGTTTGGATGTTTCGTATCCCACTCCCCTTTGATCTGATTGATCACAAGAGCGGAATCTCCGAAGACACTGAGGAACTTGATCCTTAAGTCAATCGCAGCTTGAAGACCCATGATGCACGCCTCATACTCCGCCATGTTGTTGGTACAGTTGAAGCATAGCCGGGCAGTGAGTGGAGTATGAGTACCTTGAGGAGATATGATGATGGCGCCGATACCATTTCCCAAAGCATTGGAGGCTCCGTCAAAGTGCATAGACCATCGGGATCCTGGTTCAGGTCCTTCATCCGGTCCAGGTACTTCACAATCAGTCACAATCATGATGCTTTCATCTGGAAACTCGAAGTTCATTGATTGATAATCATCTACAGCTTGATGAGCCAGGTGGTCTGCCAATACACTTCCCTTGATGGCTTTCTGGGTCGTGTACTGAATGTCGTATTCCGTCAAGATCATTTGCCATCTTGCAATTCTCCCAGACAGAGCAGGCTTTTCGAATATGTACTTTATAGGATCCATCTTTGAGATCAGCAAGGTAGTGTGAGTCAGCATATACTGTCTCAGCCGGCGAGCAGCCCATACCAAAGCGCAGCAAGTTTTCTCAAGCAGTGAGTATCGGGTCTCACAGTCGGTAAACTTTTTGCTAAGGTAATAAATGGCATGCTCTTTTCGGCCAGACTCGTCATGCTGCCCCAGCACACACCCCATTGAATTGTCAAGCACTGTTAGGTATAGTATCAGAGGTCTCCCTTCAACCGGTGGCATAAGGATAGGTGGTTCTTGGAGATACTCTTTAATTCTGTCAAAAGCAGCCTGACATTCATCGTTCCAACGTACTACCTGATCTTTCTTCAGTAGCTTGAAGATTGGTTCACAAGTAGCAGTCAGATGCGAGATGAATCGAGCAATGTAATTCAGGCGTCCTAAAAAGCCTCTGACTTCCTTCTCTGTCTTAGGAACTGGCATCTCTTGAATGGCTTTAACTTTAGCAGGGTCCACTTGTATTCCTTTATCGCTGACCACGAAGCCTAGCAACTTCCCAGATCTTACCCCGAAGGTGCACTTGTTTGGGTTCAATCTCAGCTTGTATAGTTTCAACCGGTCAAACAACTTCTGCAGATGATCTAGGTGCTCTTCCTCAGTCTGGGACCTGGCGATCATATCATCAACATACACTTCTATCTCATGATGGATCATATCATGAAACAAGGCAACCATGGCACGTTGGTAGGTTGCCCCAGCGTTCTTTAGTCCAAATGGCATGACCTTGTAGCAGAAGGTGCCCCACTGAGTAACGAATGTAGTCTTTTCCATGTCTTCAGGTGCCATCTTGATCTGATTGTAACCTGAAAAGCCATCCATGAAAGAGAACACCTTATGCTGAGCGGTATTGTCAACAAGGACATCAATGTGGGGTAAGGGGAAGTCATCTTTGGGGCTGGCCCTGTTCAGATCCCTGTAGTCAACACACATTCTGACCTTACCGTCCTTCTTAGGTACCGGCACCACATTAGCAACCCACTGAGGGTAAGAAGTCACTGCAAGGAACCCGGCATCAAACTGTTTCATGACCTCGGCTTTGATCTTCTCAGACATCTCTGGACGCATCCGACGGACCTTTTGTTTAACTGGAGGGCAGTCTTCCTTAGTTGGCAGGTGATGGACCACAATATCGGTATCCAACCCGGGCATGTCTTCGTAGGACCAGGCAAAGATCTCCATATAGTCATGTAACATCTGAGTCAACCGTTGCTTCACGCTGAGCTCTAGGTTGGCGCCGATCTTTACCTCTTTCCTGTCTGCCTCAGTACCCAAGTTTATGGTTTCCACTGGTTCTTCATGGGGTTGAATTGCCCTCTCTTCCTGAAGCAACAGTCTTGCAAGCTCACCAGGCACTTCACAATCATCTTCACCTTCGTCTTCGGCTAAGTTGATCGGATTTTCGAAGTCATAACTGGCAGTAGCAGAGTTGTTATCAGTAAGATCCAGAGTGGATTGAAACCTGTATGAGTGAGTGTGTGTGTAAATACAGCTGTTTTGAAATATATGTAAAGGAAAGAAAGACAGAAAAGGAGCACAAGATTTGTAATGCGAAAGTACGTCCAAGATTTTCATTCATGATATATGAAATGACAATTTATATGCCCTCACAAATGATACCACGGTGCCTCGGGTAAGACACCGGGCCAAAGAGTTTATTTATTGTTTATTACAAAAATAACGAAACAAAGAAACTTATTACTGCGTCACGAAGGTAACAGGGGTATGGTCCTTAGCAGTCCAGTTGTTCAATCCGCCTTCAGTTGTTGGGTAGATCCAACTATTGAACTTAGCTTCATCCACTTCATTGTCTTCCCCAACAGCATTCACTCCTGGATTTTTGATGAACACAGGAGGTCTTCCGATCTTGGCTTTCCTCATAGCTTTCTGACCCTCTGCGGTAAAACCCAGCCCAAATTTATCAGTCTTCTGAGCAAAGTCTGGAAGTCTGCCCCAGTTAGCACTTTCACCCTTCTGAACCACAGCCCGGGCATCCTTTAGGGACGCCATCTTTAAAGGAACACTCTCTTCTGCTGCCGCCGCTAAAATAGGAAGCACCTCCTCAAAATGTTGAAAGGGGGTTTCGATAAACTCCCCATCCATCTCAATGTACCTGAAGGAGTTCAGGTGGCTTACCATATATTCTTCCTCTCCTTGCACAGTGACGATCTTCCCTCTGACGGGGTACTTCAGCTTCTGGTGCAAGGTAGAGGTCACTGCCCCAGCCTTATGTATCCAAGGTCGACCCAGTAGACAAGAGTAAGATGGACGGATATCCATCACGTAGAATGTAGAGTCAAACACTTGAGAACCCATACGAATCGGAATGTCGACCTCTCCGTGAACCATCCTCTTCGAACCGTCAAAGGCTCTGACGATGATATTGCTGGGTTTTAATTCCAAGCCTTCGCAATCTAAACGGTCCAGAGCCTTCTTGGGTAGCACATTCAAAGATGACCCAGTATCCACCAACACATGTGCCAAGGTAGTGCCCCTGCATTCGATGGAGACATGCAGAGCATCATTATGGTCTCTTCCCTTCACAGTCAAGTCGGCATCTGAGAAACCTAATCCATTATCTGCTGTCAGATTGGCCACGCAATCAGTGAACTGGACTGCAGATGTCTCATGTGGCACATGGGCCGTCTTGAGGAAAGAGATTAAGGCCTTAGCATGGGCCTCAGAGCACAGCAATAAAGAGAGCATGGAGATTTTGGAGGGCGTGTGCCCCAGCTGTTCCACAACATTAAAATCGCTCTTCTTTATGATCTTCAGAATCTCCTCCATTTCTTGTGGGGAGGCCTCAGCAGCTATAGGTATAGGTGCCTCCATCTGGGCAGGCTCAACTTCAATTCCCTTGCCCCGAGCATTGGATGACTCGGCAGCAGGGGAAACAACTGGATCAGCAGCAGGAATGGGTACATTTGTAGGAGTTATCAAGAGCGGTCTTCGGGTAACGGGCGGTGCAATGTCAGGCGAGAAGAGCCTTCCACTGCGGGTAACCTTGGCCGGGCCAGTGATGTCACAAATGCCGGCGCCAGCGTTGAATTCTTGTTTAACCCCATTTACATATACGTCTGCCCCATAGTGCCAAGGGACAGCTTTGTCTGATACATAGGGCAGGGGCCCCGGAACAGTGATAATAACAGGTGCAACGGTCATGACTTGAAGGGGCTTCTTCGGGAGAGCCGGAATCGGATTGTTGAAAATAGTTACCACAGCAACTTCTTCCATCGGAACCAACTGAACAGCAGACTTCTTAAACAGAATCTCCTTACTATCCATTAGGCTTTGGATACCTAACTTTAGTAAGGGACAACCAGATGGGGACACAGCACAGAACGGGAAACCCTCACTACAACCCGGAAATAAACCGGCCTGCAGTAGGTTCTTCTTGACAATCTTTAGAGGAGTGGCCAGATCATCCACAAAAACAGCATAAACGTCTTCATCAACAGCATTTACCCCATGTTGAGGCATAGGGGCAGTAACTACATTCGGCTTTGCAGGCGCTTCGAACTGTATCTCCTTTGCATCGATAAGGTCTTGCACCTTATTCTTCAACGCCCAACAGTCATCAGTAGAGTGCCCCGGGCTATCTGAATGGTAGGCACAACGAGCATTCGGGTTGTACTTGGGGGATGCAGTATTTGGAAACTTCGGCGCCTCCCTGACAGTCACTAAATTGGTTGAGAGTAACTGTGGCAGGATCTGCGACAAAGTCATGTTTAAACGGGTGAATTCTCTACGGGGTCTTTCCACCTTCTGAGTATTGTTTGGCCGGGGAGCGGCAGCAGGCTTAGCAATCATTACCGCGCTGACAGATTGGCGGTGTTCATGTCTCTCTGATTTCCGGGAACCATACACGGCACTAGACTCTTTCTTGAATGGTTTCTTTTCAGAACTAGATGATGCGCCCTTCGGAATTTTTCCAGATTTCAGCCCAGCTTCAATCCTCTCTCCAGTCAAGATCAGATCAGTGAACCCAGCAGAAGAATTCCCAATGAGATGGTTGAAAAATGGCCCAGATAGGGTCCCCAAGAACATGTCTACCAACTCCCGATCAGTCAAAGGTGGCTGCACCCTGCCAGCCAGGTCTCTCCACTTCTGAGCGTACTCCTTAAAACCTTCACTTACACCTAACGACATACCCTGGAGTTGGGTACGTGTAGGGGCAAGGTCGGCATTATACTGATACTGCTTGTAGAAAGCAGTAGCCAACTCCTCCCAGTTACGAACCTTGGTCCCATCCAGCTGATAGAACCATTCGAGATGAGTCCCTGAAAGACTCTCCTGGAAGAAGTGGATCCACAAATTTTTATCCGCAGAATACGGTTGCATTTTCCGAACATAGGACCTTAAGTGCAGCTTGGGACAAGACGCCCCGTCATACTTAGAAAAGGTTGGAGCTTTGAACTTGTGCGGGATAATCACACCAGTTGACAAACCCAGATCTCCAAAATCCAGCCCAGGTACCTGTTGAACTTCCATTGCCTTCAACCTATCCTCCAGTTGCTTATACCTGTCGTCTGCAGGAGGATACTGCTCTTCATCAAAATCAGTCTCGTTGTCGGAGACTACCGGACTAGGGACCCTTGCTTCTGCCTGAGGACTATTCTTGTCAACAGAAGAACCAGCTTCTCCCTGCTGCAGAGTATTGCCAAACCTTCGGCCCGAGTTGAACAGAACAGTTCTTCTCTTCTTCTTCTTCTCCTTTTTCAGGAGCATAGCCTTCAGTTCTGCCTGGCCTTGAGCCAAGCCCATGATTAGTTCTTGAAACTGCGCATTTTGCGCCTGAAGAGCCTTGATAGTAGTCTCAGTTGCTGATGAGTCGGGATTCATGATGCTGAAATAAACAGCGAAGAACTGTAAGCAACCTGAAAAGAGGAAAAAACCTGCTATGCACATGATGTATGAAATGCGTATGAATTATGTTTTCAAAGACAATCGGGAATCAACTTTGTAAACAAAAAGGAACACACTTCATTAGATTCACTTTGAAATTGAAATTGTTCAACAAGCTGCCCTTAGGCGTTACATGAAAGGAAATACTGAAAAGGAAATAAAACTGTAAAAGCACATGTGGAGCTCCTTATTGATCCCATGGTCTCTTCTTCTCAGTACGGATGTAGGCATTCAAGGCTCTCTCATTCTCTAACTGCTTTGTCAGCTTCTGGATCTTTGATTCCTGCTCGTTGAACTTTTCCCGGTAAGAATCCCGCTCTTCTCGCAGTTGCGACCAAGATCTCTTCAATGTCTCATAATCAGTAGGTGTCTGAGGAGGAAGGACGGTTGGAGTAACACCATCTTTGTCAGGACACTCAAGAATGATGGGTCTGACAGCTTCATACGGCATACCTAACTTCTGGGCACGGATGCGAACCCATTTGTAATAGGCTCCCATAGGTAAAGAAGTCTTTGGCCCTAACTCTTGTGGGTCAGCTTTATGAACCTTGTCCCAAGCCTTGACGAACCTACGGCGTAGCTCGTCACTATCCACCTGAAACTCGAAACTGATGTGAGGCACCAACATCTCATGGGGGCCTGCTCTTCTTGCTCTTCCAAACTGACGGAGTGCTAGGCATGGGTTGTAAGAGATCCCCCCTTGGGTACCAATCAGAGGAACATTAGGGTATTCCCCGCATCGATCAATAATAGCTATCTCATCCAAACCTCTGCAAGTCCAAATGATGTCTCTGTCGGTGAGAGACATTAATCTGTGAGCCCAACCTCTTCCTTCTTGGTTCTTCAGCACGAACTTGGGGAGGTGCGAAATAAACCACCTCACCAACAAAGGGATACAACACCATAGGGTTCCTCGTCTTCGCGTAGTACGGGCATGAAGTTGTTGCAAGATGTCACCCAAGAGAGTGGGCACAGGATTCTGAGACATAAAGATCCTTATGGAAGTGACATTGATGAAGTTGTCAGGATTAGGAAACAGGACTAACCCATAGATTAGGAGAGCCAAGATGTCTTCATATGCCCTAAAGTCCAGGTCATTCCAGAAACTGTTAGCTTTACCAATTAGAAACTTGGCCAAGAAACCCTTAACTCCGCTTCTAGTTACCCAGTTGTCTGTTACCTCTTGATGAGTCAAAGGAAGAGCTGCAGCAACATCCTCAAGCCTGAGGGTCTTTTCCCAACCGGTAAAGGGAGTCTGATCCAAGATAGGGATACCAAGCAAGTTAGAGAACTCTTCCAGGGTAGGGACCAGCTGGAAGTCTTGAAAGGTGAAGCACTGGTACAGAGGGTCATAGAACTGGGTCAGAACACTCATCAACTGTTGATCCCGCTTTGCTGTGACTAAACTGAGAAGGGAACCATGTCTCTGAATGAAGGAAGTGGTGTTTGGAATTCTGCTAACCAACTCATCAAGCAGCTCAGGTGAACGCACAAAGTTGAACCGGATAGTGTTCCTTCGCACAGGCATCATAATGTCCTACAAAATAGAGCAAAGGTGAAACCCTCTTGTCTTTGAAATGGTCAGTCCTTATGCAGGATGCATGCAATGCTCATGATGCTATGATGTTATGATAAAGCACACCACATACAGATACAAAGGCAAACATGGTAAGGCACACAAGTCACACAAGGCAAGCCCCTAAAGTTTAGGCCAGCATGAGGTCTAGGTACTACCCTCCTTCAGTCTGTTGGTTCATACCTGTCCTAATCAAAAGTAACCAGGTTCTTAGAGGATCCCAATATCATTGACTACCCTCAATCGGTCATAACTCCAGCATCGCAATCTTTTCTTGCGGCCAGAACCATCACGAGAGTTTAGCCTCAATGGGCGTAGCATACTGCTACAATTCTAAAGGCCAAGTTGTGTCAATTAAGGTTCTAAGGTTGTTGGTGCTTAATGACTCCTTAGAAGACCCATATTCTCCTCGTTGCGACACAAGGGATATCGGTACAGACTAAGGTGTCACACCAACGTAGCCACTGTTTCACCTGTGTCGGTCTACGCCGGACAGGTCCCTCACAGCTTATGCTACCTAAACAGGGTATCCCCAGATCCGGGTTAGGATCTATGAAACTCCGATGCAACCCACAATAGTAAAGCAAGCAAATCAATACAATTGAAAACACAGTTATGAACTAGCCCTAAGATACACCTCACTTTAAGTTTATTCCCCAGCAGAGTCGCCAGTTCTGTGATCGGTGGATCTGGAACTGACTGTTTAACGCTGGTTCGCGAAATGTCGCGGTAAGCAAGAGTCGCCACCGTCTTTTATTTTCTCCAAATGGAAAGGACAAAAGCACAGAAAAATTCCTTATAGAGATTGCTCTCGGTTCGGGAGGTAGATTATAGAAAGGGAAGGTGTTAGCACCCTTTCTATCCATGGTTATCCATGGGCTCTTAGATACTTGCTCATGTGTGTTTTCAAAAATGGTTCGTTTGCTTTTCAACTGTGGGTTTAAAAAAGTTTCTTTGAAAAATTTCAGATCGACTCTTGCGTCAGAGTGTTTGAAAAATTTGCTTTGAAAGCTTTTGAAAATGTGTTGGTGTGAAAAGAGTTTTGTTTTGGTTTAGAGCAAGTATCCTTGAGAACCTACCTACCCTAAGGAATTCGTCTGTGTAGATGTCCTTTAAAGTAGTGCCATCCCACCATTGAGAGGTAGGTAGCACCACCGTTGGAGGTGTTCGGGTCAATTCGAGGTTCGGGACATGGTGATCACCAGAGCAATGGGAAGACACCTTAGAAGCTACCCTCATGCCAGGTTCCCGGATCATGAGGACTTACTAAGACGTCCTCTACTCGACGACCACCTTTCGAAGGCAAGGCAACAGTGAGGCGTACCCTAGGGGTGGTGTGTGCGAATTGTGTGTTATTTTCATTGATATTTGTCTTGTCATGTTCATTGTGATCTACGCTTGATTTTAATTAAGACATTCATTCTTGCATGCTTTTTAACAGTTTAAATATTTGCGGGAAAATAAATCTAAGGCTATTACAAATGGCGCGGGTCCACATCGCCAAAATTAAACCGGACCCGATTTGACAGAAAGATAAATAAAGCAAAAGAAATAAAAAATGCGAGAAGTTTAGTTACATGGCTTTGGGAGAGATACATAATTATTTAAGCAAAATAAAAATAAATATGCGAAATTAAATAATTAAAAATACGGGCGTTGGACCCTTTTGCAAAATATTAAAGTACATGAATTAATTAATTAAAATTAGTGAAGAATTAAAATTAAAATTAAATGTTTTTGGTATTTCATGTTTTTTTTTGATTTGAGAGAAAAAAGAATTAGTTAATTAAAATTAAAATAAAGAGCTAAACCTAATCCTAATGTTTTTTAAGTTCATTGTGAAAATATTAAATTAAAACCTAAATTAAATCTAATTTTTTATGTACAATTTAAATCATGAAAATAAATGAGTAAATATTATTATGGTGAAAAAAGGGAAAAATTAAAAAGGAATAAAAAGAATTCATTAAACCTAATTCTATATATTTTTGGATTTTTTTATTAAAAAGAATTAATGTTGTAACCTAATTAAACTAATAATTACATGCAATTTATTCATAAAAATAGTAAAATAAATATTATATTTTTTTCTCTTTTTTCTGATTTTTTCATGATGTTTTTGTATTTTGTTAAAAAATAATTAATTAACTAAACAGTAATTAAAATAAAAATAACAATTAAAACAAGAATAAAAAAAAAATAAAAAAAAATAGTAAAGGCAAACCAGGGGGGGTAGCCCCAAATTGGAGGTACAGGTCTGGAATGCTGGCCCAATCAACTTTGAATTCGTTGACCTTTCCAGATTTTGTATGGCATGTTGACTGCGTTTATGGTATTCTTTGAATTTGAGCCCTTGATCTGCTCTCACTGGACGCGTGTATGGTGGGATGATGATGGAATATGGTGGTCCTCAATAGGCACGCTGCATAAGAATTGTTAATGAAAAATAACATGGAAATTGTATAGACCTGGGGTTCGAACCCAGGTCTTGCCCCTCACCAGCCAACACCTGGACCACTACGCCATGTTAACATCTTTAATATATAAATAACGAATAAATAATATAAAGAAAGAAACACGTTAATGGATTGGAACGCGCGAAATTTCAAACTAGCGAATCACTGGTTGACAACGCATCGTCTTCCTCGTTCTATTTTTTTTCTTCTGAAAACAAGAACTTTCAGCCACGGTTTTGGATGCGTGGTTTTAGGCAGGTTTCAAGAAAATAGCGATTAGGCTATCCTCAGTCATAAATTCATCGCGACTATTGGGATCTCTTCGTCCAGTTGAGCTGAGTTTGATGGTGGTGACCTGGAGTCCTAATTTTCCCTTGGGTGAAAATCCCCAAATCAAAAACCTGCAAACCCTAAAAAGCTACAATGGCATCTTTGTATATAACGCGTAAAAACATAATTAAATCACATGATAAGCATCAGCAAGCATCATTGAATAAGAATATGTAAACCAAATGTCATGAAAATGCCTGAAAATCAAGATGCGTGTATGCAATTTTGTGAGAAAATTTTGAGTTCTGTACAGCGATTCTTTGCCTTTTGATGAGTGTTATGAATTGGAATATGCTCAGTGAACCACAAGGAAGCTTTTTTGAATGGATGTCGTGCCTTGAATCCACCTCTAAAGGGGTTTTCAGTTTTTGAGTTTATGGAGGAATTTTCAAGTTGGTGATGTCTCTTTCTGCGCAGCTTAGGGTCTTATGGCATTAGGGTTGTGTTCTTGTTTATGTATTGAAGCTATTAGGTCAAGAAAATTGGATAAAATCCATGGCATTCAATGATTTTGCAAATTGATTTTCCACCATTATTTTCATATCTTTTTCTCATGGCTTTTGTGTCAATTATGTCCAAATCAGACCAAATCTTGCCATATTGAGATGTGCACGAGATCCTGAGCCTAGAATGTGCATAAAAAGATTTTTTAGGTCAAGCTTTATATTTTTCATGTATTTAAATAATTTAAATGAATTAATATTAATATAAATTCAAATAAATAAATAAAAAATGAGACAATACTTCCCTTTGGGCCAAATGGTCGTGCATATGCTTGGAATGATGAATCTTGGAAGAAAAATGGGCCCATTAGCAATTTTGGATCATTTGAAGCAAAGTTGACTTTTCAAAATTCCTAAAAATTTCCCAACTTCCACAAGGCATAACTTGCTCAATTTTTAAGCCTTTCTCATGTTCTTGGACATTTTGGAAAGGTCTTTGAGTCCTCTAACCAATGCCTTTGGTCCCATGTCATTTTGATTTACCAATCTCGAGTTATGGCCTTTGACTTAAAGTCCCTTTTTGTTGACTTTTGAAAATGACCTATAATGTTGAAATTGATAACTTTTTGTGAGAGCATTTCTTGGACTTGAAGTATGAAGATGAGTTGTAGGAAATGTCTTTCTCTTCAAAATGAGCATTGGATGGAATTTTTCTGATAATCCATGTGAAAGTTATGCCCTGGTCAATTTCAGTTGACTTTTTCAGCTGTCCAAATATAGTGACTTTTGCATCTTTGATGATTTCTGAGCCAAATTTTGAGAATCATGATCAAGCATTGATCAAATGATTTTTGTGGCTTCAAAATGATATGTTGACCAAAAATTTGAACTTTTGACTGTCAAATGACCATTTTGCCCCTACAGTTGACTGTAGTGCAATCTAGGGTTTTGACTGTGCAATTTTTGAGCTGAATGCCTTGAAACTTGATATGAGGATGCTTGACCATCTTTGTAAGCATATGAGACTTGATTGGCCCTTTGAAAACTTCATTTTCTTGATCAGAACCCAAACCCTAGCTTTGACTGTATAGGAGCCCTTTGCACTGTGCAACCCTTGGGGAATTTTGTGACTTGACTTGGCAATTTCCTGAAGAATATGGGAGGGCAAATTTTGGGGTACAACACACTTGTTAACAGTTTAATCATGTTCATATGCATATGTTCATTCAATTTTAGTCATTGGACGCTTTTGCACTCAAAACAGAAAAAACAAAAAGTTTGCACTTCAAAGTATATTTGTATTCATGTTTTGCCCATAAATAGGAATTTTTGTACAAGGAGACAGAGATCCTAGTAAGAGGAAATCGTCGAAAGAATGAAAGGAAATCAAAGTGAAAACAAAAATAATAGCCACGTGGGAGTGATATCATTGTGTTCCAACTTCGCTATTGTACTTATGTCTTCAAACATCATACCTTGCCGTTGAAAGAAGTCTATTGAATTGACCTTGGATCATTGAACTTGGACCTTATTAATAAAGTTGGTTGTAATGATTCCACGATACATATTCATACGCTTTAATCCTTAACTTTTTCCTGGATCACCCTTTCGGGTTTTCAGCCCACCAGGATACCCTTTTTTGCCCAAGTCGCCCTTTCGGATTTTTGACTTGCTGGGTGTATAATATTTTGTATATATCCCTAATTTTTCTGAACCTCTTTGGTTCGTCGGGATTCCCTTATTTTTGCCTAGGTATGTCAACCTAGCGGGTCACTTTATGCGTAGTATTTTTTAACTATGTCTGCATTCACAAGATGTGGGAAGTCCTCGTCGTCCATAGTAGTCAGCATCATGGCTCTGTCAGAGAACACTTTCTTAACAACAAATGGCCCTTCGTAAGTGGGAGTCCATTTTCCCCTGGGATCTCCTTGTGGAAGAAAGATGTGTTTTATTACCAAGTCTCCAGTCTAATACACTCGAGGTTTCATCTTTTGTTGAAAGCCTTGATCATACATTTTTGATACATTTGACCATGACAAACAACATCCAATATCTTATCATCAATCAAGTTCAATTGATCCAATCTAGTTTGAACCCATTCATCTTCACCTAAGTCTGCTTCTTTCATAATCCTTAAGGAAGGAATCTGAACTTCCATAGGCAAGACAGCTTCCATGCCATAGACTAAAGAGAAAGGAGTTTCCCAAGTTGAAGTCTGAGCCGAAGTACGATAGCCATGAAGAGCGGAATGTAGCATCTCATTCCAATCTTTGTAGGTAACTACCGTCTTTTTCATGATCTTCTTTATGTTTTTATTGGCAGCTTCTACTTTGCAATTCATCTTAGGTCTGTACCGAGAAGAATTGTGATGCTTGATTTTGAACTGAGTGCACAACTCCATAATCATAGCATTATTGAGATTGGTTCCATTGTCATTGATGATCATCTCAGGGATACCGTATCAACATATGAGGTTGTGCTTGATAAACTGGGCTACGACGGTCTTTGTGACTAAGGCATATGAGGTAGCTTTGACCCATTTGGTGAAGTAGTCAATAGCAACAAGGATGAAACTGTGTCTATTGGAAGCGGTAGGCTTGATATCTCCAATCATGTCAATTCCTCACATTGCGAATGACCACAGAGAAGTCATGACATTTAGAGGTGTCAGAGGCACATGAACTTTGTCGGCATAGATCTGGCACTTATGGCAAATCCTCGAGTGATGGTGACAATCAGTTTCCATTGTCGACCAATAGTAACCAGCCCTTAGAATCTTCTTGTCCATAGTGTGTCCACTAGAGTGAGTCCCAAAGATTCCATCATGCATGTCTTCCATGATCCTCTCTGCCTCATTCTTGTCCACACACTGAAGTAGAGTATAATCATGGTTGTGCTTGTACAAGATTCCTTTGCTTAGGAATAATTTGGCTGAAAATATTTGCAAAAATTTCTTATCATTGATGGAAGCTCCTTCAAGATACTATTGTGCTTCAAGATATCTTTTCACCTCATGGTACCATGGCTTCTATTTGTCAGTGTCAAGCTCATAACAGTGCACAGGTTCATCAAATCTTTCAATTGTAATCCTAGGAGCTTCATTGTCCCATTTGACCTTGATCATGGAAGACATTGTTGCTAGGGCATCTTCCAAGTGATTTTCTTCTCTTGGGAAGTGTTTAAAAGTAACCTCCTCAAAGTACGGGATAAAAGTTAGCACAAGCTCTTTGTAAGGAATCAAATTAGGATGTTTGGTATCCCATTCTCCTTTAACTTGACTGATCACTAGAGAAGAATCTCCGTATACATCCAAGAACTTGATCCTTAGGTTAATGGCGGCCTTTAGACCCAAAATGCACGCCTCGTATTCGGCCATGTTGTTCGTACAACCGAAGCACAGTCTGGCAGTGAAAGGTTTATGGAAACCTTCAGGAGAAATAATCACAACACCAATTCCATTACCCAAAGTGTTGGAAGCCCCATCAAAAACCATAGTCCATCGGGATCCTTGTTTAGGTCCGTCATACGATCCAGGTTTTTCATAGTCAGATACTAACATGATATTTTCGTCCGAGAATTCAAAGTTCATGGATTGGTAGTCATCAACAGCTTGATGGGCCAAATGATCTGCCAGCACACTTCCCTTGATTGCTTTTTGTATGGTTTATTGGATATCATATTCAGTCAGAATCATTTTCCATCTAGCTATTCATCCGGAGAGAGCTGGCTTTTCGAAGATATACTTGATCGAGTCCATCTTAGAAATTAACAAAGTGGTGTGAGTCAACATATATTGTCTTAGCCAGCGAGAAGCCCATGATACAGCGCAACAAGTTTTCTCGAGAAGTGAATATCTAGTTTCACAGTCGGTAAACTTTTTGCTCAGGTAGTATATTGCATGCTCTATTCGGCCAGGCTCGTCATGTTGGCCCAACACACACCCCATTGAATTCTCCAATACAATCAAGTACATAACCAGAGGTCTTCCTTCAATTGGAGGCATCAGGATTTAAGGTTCTTGTAAGTACTCCTTAATCTTGTCAAAAGCTACTTAGCAATCGTCATCCCATCTGATTACTTGATCGTTCTTCAGCAGCTTGAAGAGTGGCTCACAAGTAGCAGTTAAATGAGATATGAATCTGGCAATGTAGTTAAGTCGACCTAAGAAACCTCTGACCTCCTTCTCAGTACGGGGAGCTGGAATTTCTTGGATGGCTTTAACCTTCGTAGGATCGACTTTGATGCCTTTGCCACTGACGACAAAACCCAGGAGTTTCCCAGACCTCACCCTAAAGGTCCACTTGTTGGGATTCAGCCTTAGCTTGTACTTTTTCAACCTTTCGAGTAGCTTGTGTAAATGATTTATGTGTTCCTCCTCAGTTTGAAACCTTGAAATTGTATCATACACATAGAATTCTATCTCATAGTGGATCATGTCATGAAATAGAGCTACCATAGCTCGTTGTTAAGTTGCCCCTGCATTCTTTAAACCGAAAGGCATGACCTTGTAACAAAAAGTGTCCCACTGTGTAACAAAAGTGGTTTTCTCCATGTCCTCGGGAACCATTTTGATTTGATTATAGCCAGAGAAGCCATCCATGAAAGAGAAGACATTATGTTGAGCTGTGTTTTCGAACAAAATGTCAATATGTGGTAGAGGGAAATCATCTTTGGGGATTGCCCTATTCAGACCCCTATAGTGTATACACATACGAACCTTCCCATCTTTCTTTGGCACGGGTATCACATTCGCCACCCATTGAGGATATGATGTCACAGCCAGAAAACCTGCATTGAATTGCTTCATTACCTCAGCTTTTATCTTTTCAGACATGTTTGGCCGCATACGACACTTTTTGCTTGACCGGAGGACAATCTTCCTTCATTGGTAGATGATGAACCATAATGTTAGTATCCAACCCTGGCATATCTTTATACGACCAAGAAAACGCTTCAACATAGTCATGTAACATCTGAACCAATCTACCTTTGATACCATCTTCTAAGTTGGCACCGATCTTGACCTCTTTCTTGTCTGCCTCAGTACCTAGGTTGATCATTTCCACTGGCTCTTCATGAGGTTGAATGCTGTTCTCCTCTTGTATTAGAAGTATGGCTAATTCCCCTGGTATTTCACAATCTTCTTCACTTTCATCTTCGACTTGGTTGATTGGATGTTTAAAGTCTTAGCTGGCAATAGCAAAGTCGTTGGCAATGAGATCTGGGGTGGATGAGGATCTGCAAATGTGTGTGTGTGTGTGTGCATGTAAGATACATGGCTATTTTGAAAAATGTAATAAAGAAAAAGAAAGACAATACGCAAAACTTGAATACAAAGAGTCCAATATTTTTCATTAAATGATCATATGGCATATGGGAATGAACAAAACCCTTAACAAATGGACCATAGTGCCTCGGGCAGGGCACATGGCTTAAAGTCATTGTTTGAAATTAAATTACAGACAAAGTTCATGAACTGATAAAAACAGTAAATAGTAATTACTCCTTGTGGAAGGAGATGGGAATGAAATCCTGGGCACTTCAGTTGTTGAGTCCTTCATTGATGGTCAGGTAGATCCAGTCATCAAAATCATAGTCGTTGTCGGAGTCTTCAAGAGCATTCACTTCATGATTACTGATGCGAAGAGGTGGTTTTCCTATGCGAGCACGTCTGACCTCCTTTTGAGCTTTGGCAGTGAAACCCAAACCACTTTTGTCTGATTTAAAAGGGATGTCAGGGAGTTGTCCCCAAATGGTACAACCTCCGTCTTTAATCACAACACGAGCATATTTGAGGGAAGCCATGTTGCCTTTCAAAATGATCTTAGTCCTTAAAGAAACTGCTAAGATATCTTGCAATATTGCTAATCATAGTTATACGATGACCCTTGCCCATCCCTTTTACATCCAAAGATAGGGTTACTTACCAAATCAATGGTAAGATAACAATGTCAAAGGAAAGAGGAAATAAATATGAAAGACTTTTGAGTAGGTAGATTTTTCCTAGTTGCTTGCTCAATTTCAAACAAAAAACATCCTTGCTATTTTCAAAACAAACACCAACACTTTTAAAAACATCTTTCAAAAACATTTTCAAAGGATCAACACTCTTTGTACACATTATTACGAACGAGAATTATTACAAAGTTTTCCTAAACGATGGCACCTTTTCAAAATAATTTCAAAAACCACACAAAGCATATTTTCGAACAAAAGCAAGTGATCTAGCAAGTAACTAAGAGCCCATGGAAAACCATGGATGAAAAGGGTGCTAATACCTTCCCTTTTCATAATCTACCCCCCAAACTCAAGAAAACATCTCCAAGGTATTTCCGGTTCTTTTCAGCCTTTCCTTTTGGATAAAAGAAAATTCGGTGGCAACTCTTGCTAAACTGCAACATTTGCAATCAAACGCAAAACAACCAAGTCAGGTCTCCCACCGTATCACAAAACTGGAGACTCTGCTGGGGAGAAATTTAAAAGTGGGGTTACCTAAGGGCTAGATCAAATTTACTTGCTTTCAATGTTTGACTTATATGCTTTACATTTCGGTTCATTGTTTGGGTTTGAATCCTCTACCCGGATTTTGGGATACCTTATAGGTAAGTAGCAATACATTGTGGAAAATGTTCGGGGTATACCGACATGGTCTAAGCAATAGCTACATTAGTGTTACATATTTGTGGGTGTCGGTAGCCCTTGAGTAGTAAAGGAGACTATCGGGCCGCTGAGTGATGTCATGAAATACTAACCAACTTCTAGAACCTTTACTTGACCAACTTGGCTATTAGGACGTAGTGAGATGATCGGCTTTGTTGCAGTCCGAAGTTGGTAGATACTCGATACTGCACTCATTGAGGTTTGGTTTTTTAGGATATTTCAGTCGCCATTAAAGAGGCTTACACTGAAACAAAGCCCGATAAAATACACCAGTGATATTGAGCTCCCTTAGAACTCGGTTACTATTGCTTGGACAGGTTTGAGCCAACTAAACTTCAAGAGGGTACTTACCTATGAGACTCCATGCAAGCCTAAACCTAAGGACTTGTTTGTTTTGTTTGTATATATTTACTTGTACATAACATCATAAACATCATAAACATCATACTCATACTTACTAACCATTTCAAGGATTTTGAGATTTATCTTTGTTCTGTTTTGTAGGACATGGATTCTATTCACAGGAAAACCATTCAAGTAAATCTTGTAAAGAACCCTCCTCAAATTAAAGAGTTAGCATCAAGGGTTCCTGAAAATTCTCCATTTACCGAAAGACATGGTCGCCTTCTAAACTTTGTTACCTCCAATGCTGATGAGGACATGATGAAGGTGCTCTTCCAGTTCTTTGATCCTCTACACCATTGCTTCACATTTCCTGATTATCAACTTGTGCCAACTTTGGAAGAATTCTCCCAACTCTTGAGGATTCCCATTCTCAATCAACTACCTTTCAACGGAACCGAAAGAGATCCAAAACCAGAAGAGATTTCTCAAGCCCTACACTTGCAACCATCTGATGTCACAACTAATTGGGAAACAAGGAGTGGTGTCAAAGGTTTCTTAGCCAAGTTCTTGTTTGAGAAAGCTCAAAGTTGTTGGAACTCTTAGGATTTGCAAGATTTTGAGGAAATTGTGGCTCTCCTCATCTATGGGATGGTTTTGTTTCCAAATCTTGACCAACTCATAGATGTAAACACCGTCAAAATCTTCATGTCTCGTAACCCAGTGCCTACTTTGTTAGGAGACATCATACATTCTTTTCACACTCGCACTATGAGGAAAATGGGTATTCTCATGTGTTGTACTCCTCTCTTGGAAAGATGGTTTATTTCGCATCTTCCCCAATTTGTATTGAAGAACGAGCAAGGTTCAAGGTGGTCATATAGGTTGATGATGCTCAATCATTCAGAGATTCATTGGTGTTCCCGATCTATAGAGAATGTTACTATCGTCAACCGTTATGGAGAATTACCTAATGTCCCCTTACTTGGAATTAGAGGAGGAATCACCTATAACCCATGCTTAGCCTTAAGACAGTTTGGTTACGCTCGAAGGGATGACCCACATGAGATGCTTATTCAAGGGTTGGTGTTTGACTACGAGAATGACGATCAAGGTCACCTCCAAAGGTTTATCCGAGCTTGGAGGATGTTGAACAAGGTAGATAGAAAGGCATTGGGGCATAAGAATTCCATCCCTCTTGAGCCTTACCTCAAATGGGTACGAGCTCGTGCTCAAAGTCTTAGGATGTCTTACCCCTCCATTCTCCTAGTTATCATAGAGCCTATTGTGGAAGGAGATGTCTCATACACTATCCTTCATCCTGACATGCCCAGCTCTCTCGAAGACTTACAAAGGGATTAGATACAGCTTAAGGGGGGTCGAGACACTTTCGAGGACCAATTCTACGCCAGCGAGAAGAAGGTTTTAGAACTCACTAAGCAGCTTCATGAGGAGCAGAGTCTGAACGCCTACATCACACCAAAGAGGATGCGCTCAACTTTTTTATCTTAGAGTTTTTGTATTTTGTAAGCCCAAAGAGGCATGATGTACTCAAGCTTTGATTTATTAATATAACGTGTGTTCCTTTTTGGTCTAAAGCAAATTTAAATCTCTAATTTCCTTGAAATCATTGCATATGCATCTTCATTCATCATAACATAAGCAGGTTTCTTACAACAGGTCTCCTTATCTTTCTACTGTTTATTTCAGTAAGATGGATCTTGAGCAGACAGTAAAAGACCTCCAGGCACAGAACGCTCAGTTTCAACAAATGTTCTTGACTCTAGCCAAAGGACAAGAGTATTTGAAAACTTCGTTGATTAAAGAAAAGAAGAAGAAAACAAAGAAATCAACCGGTGTTTTGAATCTAGGAAGAAGGTTCCAAGGACAAGCCAGACAGACTCTAGACTTTGCAACATCATCGGGTGAAAAGGATAATCAAGAAGGGAAAGGCAATGAAGTGACTTCCCAGCCAGAATCTGAAGAGGAAGAAGAAGAAGATTACTCTGAAGAGCAGTATCCTCCAGCTGACGACAAATACAAACATCTGGAAGAGCGTCTAATTGCAATGGAGATTCAGAAAGTGCCCAGGCTGGACTATGAAGAGTTGGGTTTTGTGTCTGGGATTGTTATTCCACCAAAATTCAAGGCACCAGTGTTTGCTAAGTACGACGGGGTTTCGTGTCCCAAGATGCATCTCCGATCTTATGTGAAGAAGATACAGCCTCACACTGTTGACATAGATTTGTGGGTCCAGTTCTTTCAGGATAGTCTATCCAGGACTCAGCTAGATTGGTTCTATCAACTGGAAAGGGCCAATATCCATAATTTGGAAGACCTTGCTGCTGATTTTTATAAATAGTATCAATACACCACTGTTGCACCCCAAAATTTGCCCTCCCATGTTTTCCAAAGTCTTCCCCCTGCATGGTTGACCAGAAACCCTTGCCTAAGGAAAAAAGAAATTTTTTGAGTGGTGCTTTAAGTACCTTTCGATTGGCATTCTGAAAGACCCTTCGATTGGTATTCTGAAGGAGCCTTTCGATTGGCATGGATAATTCCCTTCAATTGGCATTATGGACAAACACTTCGATTAGCATGAACAACACCTTTCGATTGGACTGTTAACAAAGCCTTTCGATTGGAATTTTAATTAGTACCCTTCGATTAGTATCTGAACAAGATCTTTCGATTGGCGTAGCAAAGGACTCTTCGATTGATATTTCAATAAATACCCTTCGATTGATGTTTGGACAAGGGCTATTTGAAGAACTCCTTCCAGGCCATTCGAAGGAGGCCATCAAGAGGGCACTAAAAAAACATGTCCAGGTACACTGAACATGAGAAAATGGCATGTTTTCCTTGCAAATATGGCAAGAATTCAATTGATTGTGGATTCAATTCCTGAGTTAAAGGCCAGATTCTTGCCTTTTCTGTTCCTAACTCCACAAGAGCTGATTCGACCAGAGTGATTCTTTTCAAATCAGGACCAATCGAAAAGCAGGGCCTGAATGCATTCGAAAATCAAAAGTGTCCAGGTTCATTCAAGATTCCAAAGAGACATGAATATTTCAAAAAAAGGAAATATTTTAATATGTTTGATTCTTGTCTCATGGCTTTAAAGGCCTGGTTAAATGGCTGTCCCTTGCCATTTTCATGCACCCTCACACTCCTATAAATACGAGGCCAGTGACACATTACAGAGGACGGAGAACAAACGGAAAAAGAAAAAGAGAGAAACAGGGAGGATTTGGAGATACGCTGCCCACAAACCCACCAAAGGTTATCATTATTTTTCATAAGTAATCCAAGCCAAAGCAGCGATTCAGCAAACATCTCCACACCCAGAGCCACAGATCATACATCTTTAATTGGTAAGGGTTTGCAAAACCAAAATTGCACCTTCATGACATTTAAATACACATTGCATATGTATTCTTATTATTACTTATTATGTTGCATGTAAGCTGAAGTGCAAAGATGAGATTGTGCCATTGTTGGGGCACGATCTAAGTTTCTCCTTCGAATCTCAGGATAAAACAAACCCAGGCCCAGATTCAGCAAATTCAAACTGAGGAAGGATTCGAATTGGGAGGAGATTCGAATCAGGGGGGGTAAAGTCCCCCCTGGATCTTTAACATTTGTCTCGTTTTGCAGGAAATATCTTCTCAGAATCCTGTTCAGAGCTTCGAAGCTTAGCAGCTTAGCTTCGAACTGAATCCAGGGTTCCCAGATCGAAGGATGACATATCCAGATCGA
This sequence comes from Vicia faba, assembly GCA_948472305.1. NCBI lineage: Eukaryota > Viridiplantae > Streptophyta > Magnoliopsida > Fabales > Fabaceae > Vicia > Vicia faba. The sequence goes on from OX451740.1 coordinate 1,017,749,525, forward strand.
ACACCCCCAAAGTGCATCCCCTCATGCACCTTCGATCAAGCCTCTTCACTGGATCGAAAGACAGCCCACACCTCTTTCGATCCAGGCCTCCAGAATTATATCTTTCTTGATTTACTGCTTGTTCCTTCGATTTCATCTTTGTTTTGACTATTTTATTTCTTTTTTTAATCAACATAAAATCAATTAAAAGAAAAACCACAAAAACATTAGGCTAGTTTTTTTCTATTAAATTAACTTTGTCAATTAATCATTTAATTATCTTAACATTTTCTCAAAAAACTAAAATTAAGAAGATTTAGATCATTTTCCCAAAATAAAATAAAACAACAAAAAGATTTTATTCTTAGGATTTTTAGAGGTTATTTTCAGATTCGCACGCGTTTATTTAATTGTAACTTCCTACTAGTTTGTAATAGCTTAACTAAGACTTTTACACTTTACTGCTTTACTCCCCCAATTTTGGACATGTAAATAATCCCCCTCCCCGAAGCCTTGTAATAGCGTAGGATTTACAATTCCCGCACTTTAAATTCCTATACATATATTAACTATTTAGATGTATGCCAACTAGGATTGCATGACAAGATTAACCTTTAATTTAAAATCAATCGTAGCTCACCATAACATGTACAAAGATAATATAAACTAAAAATTGACACACTCGCACATGCCACTCTTAGGGTACACCTCACTTGGTTGCCTCAAACGTGGTCATTGAGTATAGGATATTTTAGAGGTCGCTCTCTTGTCCAAAGATCATAAGTTGCCTCGAAACGGTTGCCTCGGATAAAATGATCTAAGACATTAGGGTTACCACTAAGGCGTCTTAACATTGCTTTAGTGGTCACACGTCCTTTAAATCGAATTGACCCGAAAACTCCAACTACGGTGCTACCTACTCCGCAATAGTGGGATAGCACTGTCTAAAGGACATTTGCACAGTTTAATTCCTTTTTGAGTAGGTAGATGTTCTTAAGTACTTGCTCTTTTGAAAACAAACAAAACTTTTCGCACTTACACCCCTTTTAAAACAAAAACTCTTTTCAAACCCACAAACACAAAGAAAAGCAAACTTTTGAAAACATAGTGAGCAAGTACCTAAGAGCCCGTGGATAACCACGGATAGAAAGGGTGCTAACACCTTCCCTTTCTATAATCTACCTCCCGAACCCGAGAAACATCTCGAAAAGGAATTTTTCTGTGCTTTTGTCCTTTCCTTGTTGGATAAAATAAAAGACGGTGGCGACTCTTGCTTACCGCAACATTTTACGAAAACAAACGCAAACGCGAACCAACATTCCAAAACAGTCAGTTCTCATTCCCACCGATCACAGAACTGGCGACTCTGCTGGGGATTCCTATAAGTGAGGTGTACCTTAGGATTAGATCACTTGTGTTTTCAATTGTATGCTTTGTATGCTTTTAATTTTGTGGGCTTGTATCGGAGTTCTATAGATCCTCCACCCGGATTTGGGAAACATTCATAGATAGCAATACATTGTGGAAACTGTGCGGGGTATACCGACACGGTTGAAGCAATAGCTATATTAGTGAGACATATTTGTGAGTATCGGTAGCCTTTGAGTCAATCAAAGAGAATACGGGGCCGCTGAGTGATGTCACTAAGCACTAATGAACTAGAACCTTACTTGACCATCTTGGCCTTTTTTAGGGGTAGTGAGATGACCGACTTTGGTGCAGTCCGAAGTTGGTAGATACTCGATACTACACTCATTGAGGATTGTTTTCTTGGAATATTTTGGTCGCTAGTTAAGTAGCTAAACCAAAACGATGAACATAGAAAACAATCCAATGATATTGAGCTCCTTAGAATCCGGTTACTATTTATAGGACAGGTTTTGAACCAACTGAAACTGAAAGAGGGTAATACATAAACTCCATGCCAGCCTAAACTTAAGGCTATTTATGTGACTTGTGTGCCTTCAAACTTGAACTACTTGCACATTCTTGTTATCTGACAACATGAGTTCCTTGCAGGTTTTGTTTACAGTCCTTATCCGATAATTTGGATTTATTGCAGGGTTTACTTACATCACTTCACACTTTTTCTTAAACGCATATCATACACATCATAACATCATGCCTTAACATTTCCTTAACAATTTCAAGGATCTCAAGGGTTTGTGATGCAGGTTATGGTAAATCAAATGTCCAGCAAGGGGCAAAGGGGATTTATTTTCCTCTAGCCAAGGTTGTTTAGAAATCAAAACACGATAACTTGAGTCAGGGGCTATGACCCACTCGATATGGTGAGCTTGACTCTTGAAGAAGGACTCTTAATGACACGAAGTTTCTTCTATCAAATTCTAATAAGTTTCTTGTTTACCCCGAGAGATCCTTGAAAACATTGCATGCATATATCATACATATCATTGCATAACAGGTCTTCCAGTACAGGTCTCTCATGTTCTCGATGTTTATTTCAGCAATGGCTCTCCAACAAGACAACCAAGATCTTCATACTCAAGAGACTCAGTTCACGGAAATCTTCCTAAACCTATCCAAGGGGCAGGAAGAGTTGAAAACACTCCTCGTTGGGGACTTGGTCAAGAAAAGTCCTGAAGACAATAAGGACGAACGACTGGAACAACTGCAAGTTGAGTTCAGTGCCATGAAAACCTAGATGCTGGGGCAGATGGCTCTTATCCAAGGCTTAGCTCAAGAACAAGAAGAGCTGAGAACCATTATCAACCAGCTTCATCAAGACAGATACAACAACATGAAGCAAACAGTCAAAGTCGGGGATCAAGTCATTAATCAATTTTTGAGAAGTCAAAGGTTTGGTTGGACTAAGAATAGACCTCTCCAAGTTGTTACTACCTCACAGGTCCAACAACGACCTTGCCAAGAACAATGGTTTGATCAGAGTAAGCCAAATATGCCCAGGAGGCAATTTACCAAGCTCAACGTGTCGCTATCTCAAGCTTTACAACACCTGTTGAGATTGAATCTGGGGACGTTAAGGGACCCTCCTAAGAATCCCAACATAGCCTCCCCAAGGTACAATCCTGATGAAAGGTGTGCATACCACTCTGACAGTCCGGGACATGACACCGACGACTGTTGGACTTTGAAGAACAAGATTCAAGACTTGATTGATGCCAAGGAGATCAAGTTTGACCCTCCGGAGACCCCAAATGTGATCACTGCTCCTATGCCAAATCATTGAGAATGTCTTTGTTTCATTTGAATTTTCAAGTTGTAATCTCTTTTGTTATTCAAACAATTATCTATTAATGTCAAACTCTGTTTCATTAATGCATTGCATATGTTTGTCTTGAATTGATCCACTCATTTTCATTACATTTAAACTATGTTTTTTTTACTCACTTTATGATATTCAACTCTTGCTAAAAGTTACAAGCCTTTAGAGGGAGGATGACGAAACAATGCCATAATCTCATACAGTATGCTTTTGGACAGACCTTGCTGACGATGTACATGCGTTTCTTTTAAATCCTAAACATTGGAGTTATAAGGAAGATAATCCCTAGTCAACCCCTTCGAGCCAAAGAATTAGGAGTTTCTTTGTTTTAAACACAAATTGAAACCTTTAATTTAAACGTGGGGCAAGGTAGTCTCTCAGTTAATTCAAAAAGATGCGCATTGAGGTCGCAAAACTCTCAGTTCATAATACAACGAATGACATCAAAAGCATTCCTCTGGAATCAAAAGACAGTGGTGGTTCCTTATCTCATAGGAAGTCAATCCCTCAAAAGAGAAAAGCCCACTGAGCCAAAACCTATAAAGGAGGCTTAAGAAAGTTGGGGCAGCCCGCTGACTGTAATCTCGAAAACAGGAACAGTCAGGCAAAAGTTAGGGATAACAAATCAAAAGAACGAGGTCGCTAAAAATCCTCAACAACATGAAAAATGTTGCAAAAATGACTTCCTTCCAACAAATTCAACTTGTGTGAACCATCACCAAAAACGTCGTTCCAGACTCATTTGGAGTTCAAACGCACAATTAACTGAGTTTAGGATTGAAGAACATCACGAAGAGCGGGTGGGTACAAATATACTTTGAGCCTTTATCCTTTGTTTTTTAAACCGTGAACCAAGCCACGTTACAACCCTTCAAAAGTCCTAATTGAAGCATGGGTTAGTTCAAAAGCATACTGTTACAAAAGGTATCCTGACTCCTGTAAGGCTTTGCCCTAAATCTTGTGTTGAATTTGTCTCATAAAAAGTTTTCTGCTAAAAAACGCATTTTTCAAAACTTCGAGATAAGCATAAACTTTGCATTATTTGAATATCAATGTTTGCATTTGGCTATTTGTTTGACAACGGAGAAATTCACACAACGAATATCTGATGAACGAAAGCCCTCTAAGTGAACAAAATCACTTCAAAAAGGATGACACTTCCATTGACAAATCTCCTATCAACAAGGTGACTTGGCATGTCACTACCCAGCACACCTGGGGCAGTCCAGTGAAGATTTCAAGAAATCTCTGAAGAAGTGCAGAGTAACCAGGGGCAAGTCTCCATCTCCGTCACTTGGGGCATTGAACATCAATCTCGGTGAAGGGTTACGTACAATTAAAACATTTTCTGGCAATGTCACAAACACTTGCTACTATGGGGCAATGACAAATCTCCCCAAAATCCTTCTCATAGGATGACTCCCAGCAAGGGTTTAATCTCTGAAAACCTTTCCCCAGCTGAATCAACCTCAAGAATCCTCGAGGACTTCCCCCAACGAAGATGTCACCTCTCTAGCGGACTAACGACAGGGTTTATTTCCCCAACAACACCAGGATTCCCCAGCTTGAGTTTGCCTCGCCGACCACTACAAATTAAAGGACCACAACTCCTCTTCCCCAGTAGACTACTCTACAATCCCCAGCAAGTTACTGTGAAACCTAGACCCGACCAGATGTCAGTTTAACTTTGACTCCCCAGTAGAGCAACGGACAACCGAGACTCCTGAACTTGTTCCCCAAGAATGAATCAATACTCTCCACAGAGTTCACAACTTTCCCCAACGAAGTTCTCCTCAACAAAACAAGGATCCTCAATGGAAACATTCTAAGCAAAGTTTGAAGACATACCTACCCTTCAACAGCAGTCCAGGATTTAATAACTCATCAACACTTGTCACGAATTTATTCTCCAAGACAAAATTACATTTCAATAACATTCATAGCATATGCATACAAAATACATATAACATGAATCTCATTTATTTTGAGAACATCATTACACAATGCATACATCATGACATTGCATAAAACTAACTCTTTACCTTTTCAGGAAAGATCGATCAACAGATAAAAGTCGTTACCTTTTGGAGTAGCAGTCGTCAAAGATTCCTTCATCATCCCATTGAGGTGGTAATCATCCAAGATTCCTTCATCATCCCGTTGAGGTAGTAATCGTCCAAGATTCCTTCACCATCCTGTTGAGGTAGTAATCGTCCAAGATTCCTTCACCATCCTGCTGAGGTAGTAATCGTCCAAGATTCCTTCACCATCCTGCTGAGGTAGTAATCATCCAAGATTCCTTCATCATCCTGCTGAGGTAGTAATCATCCAAGATTCCTTCATTATCCCGTTGAGGTAGTAATCGTCCAAGATTCCTTCACCATCCTGCTGAGGTAGTAATCGTCCAAGATTCCTTCACCATCCTGTTGAGGTAGTAATCGTCCAAGATTCCTTCACCGTCCTGCTGAGGTAGTAATCATCCAAGATTCCTTCATCATCCCGTTGAGGTAGTAATCGTCCAAGATTCCTTCATCATCCTGCTGAGGTAGTAATCGTCCAAGATTCCTTCATCATCCTGCTGAGGTAGTAATCGTCCAAGATTCCTTCATCATCCTGCTGAGGTAGAAGTCATGCAAGATTCCTTCATCATCCTGCTGAGGTAGTAATCGTCCAAGATTCCTTCATCATCTTGCTGAGGTAGAAGTCATCCAAGATTCCTTCATCATACTGCTGAGGTAGTAATCGTCCAAGATTCCTTCATCATCCTGCTGAGGTAGAAGTCATCCAAGATTCCTTCATCATCCTGTTGAGGTATTAATCGTCCAAGATTCCTTCATCATCCTGTTGAGGTAGAAGTCATCCAAGATTCCTTCATCATCCTGCTGAGGTAGTAATCGTCCAAGATTCCTTCATCATCCTGCTGAGGTAGTAATCATCCAAGATTCCTTCATCATCCTGCTAAGGTAGAAGTCATCCAAGATTCCTTCATCATCCTGCTGAGGTAGTAATCGTCCAAGATTCCTTCATCATCCTGCTGAGGTAGAAGTCATCCAAGATTCCTTCATCATCCTGCTGAGGTAGTAATCGTCCAAGATTCCTTCATCATCCTGCTAAGGTAGAATTCATCCAAGATTCCTTCATCATCCTGTTGAGGTAGTAATCGTCCAAGATTCCATCATCAACCTGCTGAGGTAGAAGTCATCCAAGATTCCTTCATCATCTTGCTGAGGTAGTAATCGTCCAAGATTCCTTCATCATCCTGCTGAGGTAGTAATCGTCCAAGATTCCTTCATCATCCTACTGAGGTAGTAATCATCCAAGAGTCCTTCATCATCCTGCTGAGGTAGAAGTCATCCAAGATTCCTTCATCATTCTGCTGAGGTAGTAATCGTCCAAGATTCCTTCATCATCCTGCTGAGGTAGAAGTCATCCAAGATTCCTTCATCATTCTGCTGAGGTAGTAATCGTCCAAGATTCCTTCATCATACTGCTGAGGTAGTAATCGTCCAAGATTCCTTCATCATCCTGCTGAGGTAGAAGTCATCCAAGATTCCTTCATCATCCTGTTGAGGTATTAATCGTCCAAGATTCCTTCATCATCCTGTTGAGGTAGAAGTCATCCAAGATTCCTTCATCATCCTGCTGAGGTAGTAATCGTCCAAGATTCCTTCATCATCCTGCTGAGGTAGTAATCATCCAAGATTCCTTCATCATCCTGCTAAGGTAGAAGTCATCCAAGATTCCTTCATCATCCTGCTGAGGTAGTAATCGTCCAAGATTCCTTCATCATCCTGCTGAGGTAGAAGTCATCCAAGATTCCTTCATCATCCTGCTGAGGTAGTAATCGTCCAAGATTCCTTCATCATCCTGCTAAGGTAGAATTCATCCAAGATTCCTTCATCATCCTGTTGAGGTAGTAATCGTCCAAGATTCCATCATCAACCTGCTGAGGTAGAAGTCATCCAAGATTCCTTCATCATCTTGCTGAGGTAGTAATCGTCCAAGATTCCTTCATCATCCTGCTGAGGTAGTAATCGTCCAAGATTCCTTCATCATCCTACTGAGGTAGTAATCATCCAAGAGTCCTTCATCATCCTGCTGAGGTAGAAGTCATCCAAGATTCCTTCATCATTCTGCTGAGGTAGTAATCGTCCAAGATTCCTTCATCATCCTGCTGAGGTAGAAGTCATCCAAGATTCCTTCATCATTCTGCTGAGGTAGTAATCGTCCAAGATTCCTTCATCATCCTGCTGAGGTAGAAATCGTCCAAGATTCCTTCATCATCCTGCTGAGGTAGTAATCTTCCAAGATTCCTTTATCATCCTGCTGAGGTAGAAATCATCCAAGATTCCTTCATCATCATGCTGAGGTAGTAATCGTCCAAGATTCCTTCATCATCCTGCTGAGGTAGAAGTCATCCAAGATTCCTTCATTATCCTGATGAGGTAGTAATCGTCCAAGATTCCTTCATCATCCTATTGTTGTAGTAGTCATCCAAGATTCCTTCATCATCCTGCTGAGGTAGAAGTCATCTAAGATTCCTTCATCATCCTGTTGAGGTAGTAATCGTCCAAGATTCCTTCATCATCCTGCTGAGGTAGAAATCGTCCAAGATTCCTTCATCATCCTGCTGAGGTAGTAATCGTCCAAGATTCCTTCATCATCCTGCTGAGGTAGAAGTCATCCAAGATTCCTTCATCATCTTGCTGAGGTAGTAATCGTCCAAGATTCCTTCATCATCCTGCTGAGGTAGTAATCGTCCAAGATTCCTTCATCATCCTGCTGAGGTAGAAGTCATCCAAGATTCCTTCACCATCCTGCTGAGGTAGTAATCGTCCAAGATTCCTTCATCATCCTGCTGAGGTAGAAGTCATCCAAGATTCCTTCATCATCCTGATGAGGTAGTAATCGTCCAAGATTCCTTCGTCATCCTGCTGAGGTAGAAATCGTCCAAGATTCCTTCATCATCCTGCTGAGGTAGTAATCGTCCAAGATTCCTTCATCATCCTGCTAAGGTAGAAGTCATCCAAGATTCCTTCATCATCCTGCTGAGGTAGTAATCGTCCAAGATTCCTTCATCATCCTGCTGAGGTAGTAATCGTCCAAGATTCCTTCATCATCCTGCTGAGGTAGAAGTCATCCAAGATTCCTTCACCATCCTGCTGAGGTAGTAGTCATCTAAGATTCCTTCATCATCCTGCTGAGGTAGAAGTCATCCAAGATTCCTTCATCATCCTACTGAGGTAGTAATCGTCCAAGATTCCTTCATCATCCTGCTGAGGTAGTAATCGTCTAAGATGAAGAAGTGAAAAACACAAGAAGGGGGGTTGAATTGTAAAACTTGAAATCAAATGCAGACAACACGTTATTTTTATCCTGGTTCGTTTGATCTCAAACTACTCCAGTCTACCCGTCAAGGTGATTTTGCCTCTCTCCAGCGAGGTCTTAATGCACTATATTCAACTGAATATTACAACTGCTTTAACAACTGCTAAAGCCTTCTTGAGTCTAAACCACAGACCGATTTCTCAAGGAAATTCTTTCTTACAGATAAATGAATACTATGTGTGTTGAATGTTTTCTACAAAAACTTTATATCACAACTGTGATAATACACAAATTAAGCTTATGTGAAACTAGGATGCTATAACTATAGAGTAAGCAATTTGAGAGATATAGCAAGCTGTATGAGTGAGGATGAAGATGATTTGCTTTAGGCGTGTAAAGAGTTGTAGAGCATTAGCCAATTCATTTCTCACTGACTTGTTTATATAGCCTTGGAAAAGATACGTTGTAGTCAATTATTCCATTTCAATGCCCATTACGTTCTTTCCATATTGAGAAGATCTTTGTCTTGGAATACAGCCGTTGGTAATAAAGTGTCTTGAATGCACAGTACCGTTGTCAATTAAGCGTGTTATTAGCTTTGGCTTATTCTGACGCTTCTAGGTGCTGATGATATTGTTTTGGTCTTGATCAGAGTTTAGAGTATGTTAAGCGCAGATCTGTTCATCAAGCTTCAGCGTAAGCACATGCTTTGATCTTCTGATGCTGGCATATGATATTTCATCTTCTGATGCTGGAATATGATATTTCATCTTCTGATGCTGGCATATGATATTTCATCTTCTGATGCTGATGTTGACATTCTTATGCTGATATCCATTAGAGTTTCTGTAAATGCACAATATAATTTTTAGGTAGCATATATGTCTCATATGAATTATACAATTTATTTAATCTAGCATTTTTTTATCATCAAAACTTTAACTTAGGGTAGTAGATTCAAACTTTGTTCTAACAATCTCCCCCTTTTTGATGATGACAAAAACCGGATATTTTCAATTGAAATTTAAAGAAAAAAATATCAGAGATAACCAAATAATAAATTTGTATCAGCGATAAACAGAAAGGTATCAAAGATAAGAAGATAGGGAATAGAAAGGTATCAGAGTTATGATCAGAAAAACTCCCCCTGAGTTTATTACTTCCCTTTAATTCCACGAGTCCTTTAGCATCAGATCTTTATTGAACTTTCTTTGAGCATCAGATCTTTCCTTTACCAGAGCTGAGCTTCAGTGTATTAGAGTTCATCAGATTCTTTTACCTGTAAGCTTATGCAGAACAAAGAAACATTCAAGTATATCAGAGTGTTAGAATGTTTGAGACTTTTGTCTCAGTAATCCGTTATTGAAAAATATCATTCTTTCTCCCCCTTTTTGTCAGCAATCAAAAAGTGCAAATAATTGAAGTTAAAAACGATCAGTGCAGAAAAACGATTGTATTCAGTTCAGAGCTCAGAAAATATTACAGATAGCATGTAAAGAAAACAGTGAAAACATCAAGAATCAAAATCTAAGAATGGGGAGGAAGGCGCGTGAACAGAGCTTCTAGCATGTTCTTAATCTGATCAGTGGTTTCCTTCTGCTGATGCACCATGCTGACTACTGAGTCAATCTTACTATCCTGAACATCCATCCTTTCCTTCATTTGTTGATCATTCTCATCCATTCTCTCCTGCAATCGAAGATTATTTTGCTTCAGCTCTTCAAGAGTCTTCCTGTCCAATGCAGCTTGAGAGATGTCAGAATCAGGATGCTTCTGAGAGCTTTCTGCAATAACTTCTTCTTGACTTAAATCTTCAGCTGGAATCGTCTGTTCTTCTGCTGGTTGAACTGTTGAAGCTGGACGCTTTTCAGACCAAGGCTCACTGTCTAGAAGAAGAACTTTATCCTTCAGCAGACCTTCAATTTCTTTCAGCAGATTACTGAAGTTCTGTTGAGCCTGTCCATAGCTTTGGTCTTGCAGCTTAAAGGTTTCAGCGCATACCCATCTTCTGAATTTTGTCCAGAGGTGGTCTGAAACAGCAGGATCAATCACTTCCAGACTAGCCTGTTTTAGAGAAGAAATCCACTTCTACATGTCTGTTTCAAAATTCAAGATGCTAGAACCAACATCTGGTTGTTTGGGTTTGGGAATGGCGGTTTTATTTTTAATGGCAGCAAGGTGTTCAAGGACTGTTAGATCAATGAAGGTCTTGTTGTGGTCATCTGGATTTTGCTTGGGTGAGGGAGTAGGAGAATCAGGAATGATTATTGGACTGGATGGGGAATTAGGTGGAGTAATTTCTGGTGAGGATGGTAGTTGAGGGATATTAACAGTGGTACCACCGGGAAATTGAATGGCTAAGGGTTGTGGTTCAGCGGATTCAGATGATTGAGGTTCAGGGGATTGAGCCTCAGAGTGTTGAGACTCAGGTTGTGGAGATGGTCCGTGTTGAGGTGAAGGTGGATTAAGTTCTGGTTGTGGAGATGGAGGTTGTGGAATTTCTGGTTCTGGTGAGTGTGGATCTTCTGGTATTGGTGAGAGTGTAGTTTCTGGTTCTGGTGAGTGTGGATCTTCTGGTATTGGTGAGAGTGTAGTTTCTGGTTGAGGTGAGTGGGGAGTTTCTGGTTGAGGATTTGGATTTTCTGTATGGGGAGCGGAAGAGTGTTGATCTATTTCTGAAAGAACTTTTTCAAGTTCTGGTTCTGTTATGGTTGTAGGTTTTGGATTGTGAGGTTTGGCGTGGGATCTTCTGAGGGTTAATGACTCAGAAGGGTCAAACTCAGGTTCAGTATCATCAATGGTTGAAATGGGAATTGGGATTTCAAATGAAGCTGGGGTTGGAATAAATGTTGGAACAGCAGATGAATTTAAAACATTAACAGAAGACAGATTACCTCTCTTCTTTGGGGTCTGCTGAGACGATCCTTCTGATACAGCCTTTCTCTTCTTAGTCTTCTTCAGAGTAACCTCTGGTGTTTACTGGTGCAGATCTTTAATGTTTAGATCAGGATCTGTGCCATCAGCTTTACAAGCATCCAAGTATCCGAGAACAATGACTGGTTTAGAGTCAATCTCAGAGAACATAGGAAAGTTGTCCAGAGGGACTCTTCTGCTGGTGATTTCAGCATGAGGAGTGACGCTGGGCTCCTTCCTTATATTCTCTATCAGCTTCATCTTCTTCAGATTCTTGGCATTCAGCTGCTTGCCAACAGAAGGTTCTAGAGAGCTTATTTCTTGTGCCTCTGTCAGGTGTTCAATCAGCCTATTCTCCGTTAGAATATCTGATATCAATCTGCCGAAGGGTATCCAATCCCTTTTAGTCCTTTCTTCTTCTCTCGTTTCCTTGACGCTTGTCTTCAGATGATTGAACAGAAGATGAGCTAGGTTGATCTTGGACTTCTTTGCAATAAAATAAATCAGAAATTGTTGATCTATGTTTATATAGTCAGGAGAGCTTGTAGGCTTCCTGTGGTTGAAGCAGCCCAGAATAATCTTTGCCCAAATTTTGTGCTGATCTTTCAAATCTCTTATTTTGCTGGAGGGAACCCCATGTGTGAAAATATCTCTTGCAACTAGGGCAGAGTTTGCACATCTATCTGCCATGTCAATACAGCGGATACCACCACCAGTGTATCCAATCAGCCTTGCAATGTGATCTTTAGTAATCACTATCTTCTTTCCCATGATATACGAAGTAACCTGATGAGTTGAGGAAGACGCATGTATCCATAATTCTTTAACCAAAATGGGGAACGTTGGACCCACCAACCTATCAAAGTACCTTTCCCAACCTTGTGCCTTAATTTCTTCAGACAAATCAAATCCATTTTCCTTCAAGCTGTTGAAATCTACTATCAATTCTGACAGAACTTCCAAGTTCTTGACCGGAGTAAGGAGCGTTCTGAAAGGAATCTGATACTGTTCAGAAGAAGCATCTTGCTGGGAACCTGCAGAAGGAGTGCTAAAAGATGCCATGTTCACACAAGGGTTTTTGAGAAAAAGCTTTAAAAGGGTTTCTTTTGAGAAAAAAATGAACACACATTAAGAACACAGAAAAATGTTGAAGATTGTAAGTGACGGTAAAAATGAATGAATGATGTTTAAGGCGTTTAAATAGGTTTCAAAAAATGTTTTGAAAACATAAACGTTTTAAGAGAGAGAATTAAATCATGATTACTCGCATTTAATGTTGGCTGATTTTGGGGGATTTAGAAAGATATTTGGAACGATTACCCATGACATGTGTCTCAATGCATACAATCAGCGCTTTGCCTTCTCAGAAGCGTGCACGCGTGTTCTGCCTCAGGAATTAGCTGATGACTGGATGACACTTGTTTGATTTAGTGAACAACACATCTATCCTTGAAATGAAACGCTCAGATCTTTATGGATAGAATCTGATACAATCTGCATGTCTAAATTTCTGAAAGAAGATTGATCAGAAGTTCACAGTAAAATAAAACAAATTCTGAAGGTTAATATATAAAATTAAAACATTTTCACTCTGGGCAGAGCTTCATGTTGAGATGTTTCAAAATGAAGTTGAACCTATCTTCAGAAAGTGGTTTTGTGAAAATATCAGCCCATTGATGGTCTGTATCAATAAATTTTAGGTTTAAAATGCCTTTCTGAATATAGTCCCTAATGAAATGATGTTTTATTTCTATATGCTTAGCCCTAGAATGCAAAATTGGATTTTTACTTAAGAAAATGGCAGAAGTGTTGTCACAGAGTATAGGAATGTTACTCTCAAATATCTGGAAGTCTTCAAGCTGACTTTTCATCCAGAGCATTTGTGTGCTGCATCCTGCTGCTGCTATGTATTCAGCTTCTGCTATTGATAGCGCAATTGTGGATTGCCTTTTGCTGGACCAAAAGATCAGATTTTCTCCCAGAAACTGGAAGCTTCCAGAAGTACTTTTACGCTCTACTCTGTCTCCAGCAAAGTCAGCATCACAGTAACCTACTAAGCTGTAATCACTAGATTTTCTATAAAATAAACCCAGATTAGTAGTACTTTTCAGATACTTGAAAATTCGCTTAACAGCTGTTAAGTGAGATTCTCTAGGATCTGATTGGAATCTTGCACAAATGCATACACTGAATAAAATATCAGGCCTTGAAGCCGTCAGATAAAGAAGAGAACCAATCATACCTCTGTAGACCTTCTGTTCTACCTTTTTGCTTACCTCTTCTCTTTCCAGAATGCACGTGGGATGCATTGGAATCTTTGATGACTTACATTCTGAGAGATCAAATTTCTTCAGAAGTTCTCTGACATATTTGCTCTGATGAATGTAAGTTCCCTCTGGAGTTTGATTGATCTGAATTCCCAGAAAGAATTTCAGTTCCCCCATGAGGCTCATCTCAAATTCTGCCTGCATACACTTAGCAAATTTTCTTCCAAGAGAAGGATTAGTAGATCCAAATATAATATCGTCAACATAAATCTGACACACTAAGATGTCATTCTTAACTGTCTTACAGAATAAGGTTGTGTCCACTTTCCCTCTGGTGAATTCCTTTTCTAACAGAAAGTTACTTAGTCTTTCATACCAAGCTCTGGGAGCTTGTTTCAGACCATACAGTGACTTCTTTAGTTTGAAAACATACTCTGGATTTTTTGTACTTTCAAAACCAGGGGGTTGGTGCACATAAACCTCTTCTTCTATATAGCCATTTAAGAATGCACTCTTGACATCCATCTGATATAGAGTGATGCCTTTATTAACAGCAAAAGAAATTAAAAGTCTGATAGATTCTAACCTGGAAACTGGAGCAAAGGTTTCTGTATAGTCTATCCCCTCTTGCTGACTATAACCTTGTGCTACCAGTCGTGCCTTGTTTCTGATGACTTCACCTTGTTCGTTCAGTTTGTTTCTGAACACCCATTTTGTTCCAATGACGTTGAATCCTTTTGGTCTGGGAACTAGATCCCACACGTCATTTCTGGTGAATTGATTCAGCTCTTCTTGCATTGCTAGAATCCAGTCGTTGTCCAGAAGTGCTTCATCAATTGAAGAAGGTTCAATCAGAGAAACAAGTCCCATGAGGGATTCTTCAGAGTTTCTGAAGCTGGATCTTATTCTGATTGGATCTTTCTTTCTTCCTAAGATTGTTTCTTCTGGGTGATCCATGTTGCTTCTGGGTAGTCTTTTCTGAGGTTGATCAACAGATGTTGCTGGATTGCTCGGAGTGCCTCTTTCTGATGTTGAAGGAGTGTCTTTGTTGAGAGCTTCTGATGACTTGTCTTCAGAACCTGTGAATTCAACTTCCATACCTGCAAAGACTTCATTCTGCTTTGACTTTTCAGAGTCAAGCTTATCATCAAAACAAACACTGATTGATTCTTCCATAATCTGTGTTTCTGTATTGTATACTTTGTACCCTCTTGAGCGTTCAGAGTATCCTAACATAATACACTTCTGTGCTTTAGAGTCAAACTTGTTCAAATAAGTTTTTGTCTTTAACATAAAACAAGTACATCCAAATGGATGAAAATATGAAATGTTGGGCTTTCTGTTCTTCCACAATTCATATGGAGTCTTTTCCAGAATAGGTCTTATGGAGATTCTATTCTGAATGTAGCACGCTGTGTTTATTGCCTCTGCCCAGAAGATCTTAGCAACGTTTGTCTCATTGATCATGGTTTTGGCCATTTCTTGCAATGTTCTGTTCTTTCGTTCTACAACTCCATTTTGCTGGGGAGTTCTAGGACAAGAGAAATCATGCAGAATGCCTCTGTCATTAAAGAATGACTCAAAATCTTTGTTTTCAAATTCTCCACCAGGATCACTTCTGACTTTAAAGATTCTAAGATCCTTTTCATTCTGAACTTGGTTACAGAAGGTGACAAACACAGAGTGTGACTCGTCCTTGTGTCTTAAGAACTTTACCCATGTCCATCTGCTATAGTCATCTACGATTACTAACCCGTACTTCTTGCCACTGACTGAAGCAGTTTTAACTGGTCCAAATAAGTCAATGTGCAGAAGTTCTAATGGCTTAGAGGTGGAAACAACGTTTTTAGATTTGAAAGCAGGTTTTGCAAACTTGCCTTTCTGACATGCTTCACACAGAGCATCTGAATTGAACTTCAGATTAGGAAGTCCTCTGACCAGATTGAGTTTGTTAATTTGAGATATTTTTCTCATACTAACATGCCCCAATCTTCTATGCCAGATCCATTGCTCGTTGTTAACAGACAGAATACACTTTACATTCTGACTTTTCAGTTCAGAAAGTTTGATTTTATAAATGTTGTTTTTCCTCTTTCCATTAAATAGGATAGCCCCATCTTTCTGACTAACAGCTTTACATGATTTTTGATTAAAGATTATATCATAATCGTTATCACTTAATTGTCTTATGGATAACAGATTATGCATTAATCCATCTACTAATAGAACATTATTTATAGAGGGAATATTTCCATTACCTACTGTTCCAGAGCCAATGATCTTTCCCCTCTGATTGCCTCCAAAGCCTACGTGGCCTCCAGGCTTAAGTTCCAGGCTTTAGAACATATGCCTTCTTCCCGTCATGTGTCGTGAGCAGCCAGAGTCCAGGTACCATGACTGGTGTTTCTGATTTGCTGCTAAAGATATCTGCAACATGTATTATTTTATCCTTAGGTACCCATATTTTCTTGGGTCCTGATTTGTTAGCTTTACCAAAACTCTGGTTGAATTTTGGTTTCACAGAATAATTACTACTATTATATTTAATGTCATGTGTGTGACCATACACAAAGTGTGAATTCATAGGAGTGCGTTTAATAATTAGATCCATGGCATTCTTTGGTGTAGGTACCTTGCCTTGGTATCCTATTCCCTTTCTGTCGTTTCTGCTAACTCCATAGATCATTGAAGCCATTTTGCTTCTACCTATGCTTTTAGCAAGGAACTTCTGAAAGCTGTGATCATACTCCTTGATGATCTCATCAGCGCTGCTGGGAGTTTCAGAAATTGTTTCCTTCTGAGAGTTTTGTAAAAGATTTTCTAATTTTGAAATTTTATTTTTCAACTCAGAATTTTCCAATTTAAGACTCTCAGTTTTATCAGAGTCAGAATCAAGATTCCTTTTCAGGTTTCTGAATTTAACTCTGATCTGCTGATATCTTTCCAGAATTTCGTTAAGGCTTTCAGCAAGTTCATCCTTAGTAAAATTAATTGCAAAGTCAGGGAATACCTCTTCGGTGTCTGATTCAGAGTCTGATTCAGAAGCTTCACTGTCTTCTGATATGTTAGCCATGAGAGCTATGTTTGCTCTCTCATCATCTGATTCTGAGTCAGCTTCAGACGAGTCAGAGTCATCCCATGTAGTCATGAGACTCTTCTTCTTTTCCCTTCTAAAATTCTTTTTGGGCTTTTCCCTCTGAAGCTTTGGACAATCACTCTGTAGTGTCCTTGCTTGTTGCATTCATAGCAGATGATGTCCTTGGTGTTTGGCTTTCTGCTTCCTGAAGAGCCTTCAGATTTTCTGTATCTAGAGGAGGAGTCTGACCTTCTGTATCTGGAGGAGGACTCATTCTGATCGAATCTTCTGGTATTCCTGAACTTTCTTTGTCTCTTCTTCCATAGTTGATTCACTCTTCTGGAGAGGAGAGAAAGTTCGTCTTCTTCTGATGAGGACCCATCAGAGGTTTCTTCAACAGCCTGCAAAACTTTGGAGTCAGATTTTCTGTTAGATTTTAAAGCTAAAGGCTTACCTTGCTTCTGAGGTTCATCAGCTTCTAGCTCTATCTCGTGACTTCTGAGGGAGCTGATAAGTTCCTCCAGAGAGATTTTGTTGAGATCTTTAGCTAGCTTCAACGCTGTAACCATTGGCCTCCATTGTTTTGGCAAGCTTCTGATGATCTTCTTGACATGATCAGTAGTAGAATACCCTTTGTCCAGAACTTTGAGACCATCCACCAGAATTTTAAATCTTGAGAACATCGTTTCAATTGATTCACTTTCTTCCATTTTGAATGCCTCATACTTCTGAATGAGTGCAAGAGCTTTAGTTTCTTTGACCTGAATGTTGCCTTCATGCGTCATTCTGAGAGAGTCAAACATACTCTTTGCAGTGTCTCTGATAGATATCTTTTCATATTCAGCGTAAGAGATGGCGCTGAGGAGAATAGTTTTGGCCTTGTGGTGATTTTTTAAGTCACGCTTTTATTGATCAAATATTGCCTTCCTGTCAATCTTCTGACCACTTGCATTCACTGGGTGCGTGTATCCATCTGTCACCATGTCCCACAGATCAGCATCATGTGCCAGAAAGAAGCTTTCAATTATGTCTTTCCAGTAATCAAAATTCTCTCCATCAAAGACTGGAGGTTTGCCGCTGAATCTGTCTCTATCTTCATTGTTGTCATTGCTGGTGTGTTGATATATTCCTGCCATTGTGTTTTTCTGACGCTGGATTTTGTACTGACACGATTAAGTGTTTTAGCTCAGAACCAGGCGCTCTGATGCCAATTGAAGAAGTGAAAAACACAAGAAGGGGGGTTGAATTGTAAAACTTGAAATCAAATGCAGACAACACGTTATTTTTATCCTGGTTCGTTTGATCTCAAACTACTCCAGTCCACACGTCAAGGTGATTTCGCCTCTCTCCAGCGAGGTCTTAATCCACTATATTCAACTGAATATTACAACTGATTTAACAACTACTAAAGCCTTCTTGAGTCTAAACCACAGACCGGTTTCTCAAGGAAATTCTTTCTTACAGATAAATGAATACTATGTGTGTTGAATGTTTTCTACAAAAACTTTATATCACAACTGTGATAATACACAAATTAAGCTTATGTGAAACTAGGATGCTATAACTATAGAGTAAGCAATTTGAGAGATATAGCAAGCTGTATGAGTGAGGATGAAGATGATTTGCTTTAGGCGTGTAAAGAGTTGTAGAGCATTAGCCAATTCATTTCTCACTGACTTGTTTATATAGCCTTGGAAAAGATACGTTGTAGTCAATTATTCCATTTCAATGCCCATTACGTTCTTTCCATATTGAGAAGATCTTTGTCTTGGAATACAACCGTTGGTAATAAAGTGTATTGAATGCACAATACCATTGTCAATTAAGTGTGTTATTGGCTTTGGCTTATTCTGACGCTTCTAGGTGCTAATGATATTGTTTTGGTCTTGATCAGAGTTTAGAGTATGTTAAGCGCAGATATATTCATCAAGCTTCAGCGTAAGCACATGCTTTGATCTTCTGATGCTGGCATATGATATTTCATCTTCTGATGCTGGCATATGATATTTCATCTTCTGATGCTGGCATATGATATTTCATCTTCTGATGCTGATGTTGACATTCTTATGCTGATATCCATTAGAGTTTCTGTAAATGCAGAATATAATTTTTAGGTAGCATATATGTCTCATATGAATTATACAATTTATTTAATCTAGCATTTTGTTATCATCAAAACTTTAACTTAGGGTAGTAGATTCAAACTTTGTTCTAACACAAGATTCCTTCATCATCTCTATGGAGTAGCAATCGTCCCAGATTCCTTCATCACACATCATTATCAAAAAAGACCTCCTCTGGTTAGATTTATTTCTTCCAGTTAATGACAGGCAATCAGAGACCTTCAAATAATAGTCCAGATACGATCCAGATTCGGATGTAATTCTGTCACTCATTCAAATACAGTCCAGCAATCATTTCTGGATGGCATCTTTAAGCCCATCCTCCTACCAACAATCTCCAAATGGCATCTGTAAGCCCATTTCCGATGTCACAATGCTGATACTACACCATGCAAGTGCAAATTTCTGGGCACTCTAGTGTTCAATTATCTTCCACCTTCAGATCAGGAAAGGCTCGAAAGCCAATCTATATCCTCAGGTTTAAGAAAATTGAACAGGGGCAACTGTTGCACCCCAAAATTTTCCCTCCCATGTTTTCCAAAGTCTTCCCCCTACATGGTTGACCAGAAACCCTTGCCTAAGGAAAAAGAAAATTTTTGAGTGGTGCTTTAAGTACCTTTCGATTGGTATTTTGAAAGACCCTTCGATTGGTATTTTGAAGGATCCTTTCAATTGGCATGGATAATTCCCTTTGATTGGCATTATGGACAAACACTTCGATTAGCATGAACAACACCTTTCGATTGGCCTGTTAACAAAGCCTTTCGATTGGAATTTTAATTAGTACCCTTCGATTGGTATCTGAACAAGATCTTTCGATTGGCGTAGCAAAGGACTCTTCGATTGATATTTCAATAAATACCCTTCGATTGATGCTTGGACAAGGGCCATTTGAAGAACTCCTTCCAGGCCATTCGAAGGAGGCCATCAAGAGGGAACTCAAAAAAAAACATGTCCAGGTACAGTGAACATGACAAAATGGCATGTTTTGCTTGCAAATATGGCAAGAATTCAATTGATTGTGGATTCAATTCCTGAGTTAAAGGCCAGATTCTTGCCTTTTCTGTTCCTAACTCCACAAGAGTTGATTCGACCAGAGTGATTCTTTTCAAATCAGGACCAATCAAAAAGCAGGGCCTGAATGCATTCGAAAATCAAAAGTGTCCAGGTTCATTCAAGATTCCAAAGAGACATGAATATTTCAAAAAAAAGGAAATCTTTTAATATGTCTGATTCTTGTCTCATGGCTTTAAAGGCCTGGTTAAATGGCTGTCCCTTGCCATTTTCATGCACCCTCACACTCCTATAAATACGAGGCCAGTGACACATTACAGAGGATGGAGAACAAACGAAAAAAGAAAAAGAGAGAAACAGGGAGGATTTGGAGATACGCTGCCCACAAACCCACCAAAGGTTATCAGCATTTTTCATAAGTAATCCAAGCCAAAGCAGCCATTCAGCAAACATCTCCACACCCAGAGCCACAGATCATACATCTTTAATTGGTAAGGGTTTGCAAAACCAAAATTGCACATTCATGACATTTAAATACACATTGCATATGTATTCTTGTTATTACTGATTATGTTGCATGTAAGTTGAAGCGCAAAGATGAGATCGTGCCATTGCTGGGGCACGATCTAAGTTTCTCCTTCGAATCTCAGGATAAAACAAACCCAGGCCCAGATTCAGCAGATTCAAACTGAGGAAGGATTCGAATTGGGAGGAGATTCAAATCAGGGGGGTAAAGTCCCCCCTGGATCTTTAACATTTGTCTCGTTTTGCAGGAAATATCTTCTCAGAATCCTGTTCAGAGCTTCGAAGCCTAGCAGCTTAGCAGCTTAGCTTCGAACTGAATCCAGGGTTCCCAGATCGAAGGATGACATATCCAGATCGAACACCCCCAAAGTGCAGCCCCTCATGCACCTTCGATCAAGCCTCTTCACTGGATCAAAATACATCCCACACCTCTTTCAATCCAGGCCTCCAGAATTATATCTTTCTTGATTTACTGCCTGTTCCTTCGATTTCATCTTTGTTTTGACTATTTTATTTCTTTTTTTTAATCAACATAAAATCAATTAAAAGAAAAACCACAAAAACATTAGGCTAGTTTTTTTCTATTAAATTAACTTTGTCAATTAATCATTTAATTATCTTAACATTTTCTCAAGAAACTAAAATTAAGAAGATTTAGATCATTTTCCCAAAATAAAATAAAACAACAAAAAGATTTTATTCTTAGGATTTTTAGAGGTTATTTTCAGATTTGCGCGCGTTTATTTTATTGTAACTGCCTACTGGTTTGTAATAGCTTAACTAAGACTTTTACACTTTACTGCTTTATTCCACCAATTTTGGACATGTAAATAACCCCCCTCCCCGAAGCCTTGTAATAGTGTAGGATTTACAATTCCCGCACTTTAAATTCCTATACATATATTAACTGTTTAGATGTATGCTAACTAGGATTACATGACAAGATTAACCTTTAATTTAAAATCAACCGTAGCTCACCATAACATGTACAAAGATAATATAAACTGAAAATTGACACACTCACACATGCCACTCTTAGGGTACACCTCACTTGGTTGCCTCGAACGTGGTCATTGAGTATAGGATGTTTTAGAGGTCGCTCTCTTGTCCAAAGATCATAAGTTGCCTCGAAACGGTTGCCTCGGATAAAATGATCTAATACATTAGGGTTACCACTAAGGCGTCCTAACATTGCTTTAGTGGTCACACGTCCCTTAAATCGAATTGACCCGAAAACTCCAGCGACGGTGCTACCTACTCCTCAATAGTGGGATAGCACTGTCTAAAGGATATTTGCACAGTTTAATTCCTTTTTGAGTAGGTAGATGTTCTTAAGTACTTTCTCTTTTGAATACAAAAACAAAACTTTTCGCACTTACACCCCTTTTAAAACAAAAACTCTTTTCAAACCCACAAACACAAAGAAAAGCAAACTTTTGAAAACATAGTGAGCAAGTACCTAAGAGCCCGTGGATTACCACGGATAGAAAGGGTGCTAACACCTTCCCTTTCTATAATCTACCTCCCGAACCCGAGAAACATCTCGAAAAGGAATTTTTCTATGCTTTTGTCCTTTCCTTGTTGGATAAAATAAAAGACGGTGGCGACTCTTGCTTACCGCGACATTTTGCAAAAACAAACGCAAACGCGAACCAGCATTCCAAAACAGTCAGTTCTCATTCCCACCGATCATAACCACAGACCTTGCTCCCACCCGTACTCAACTCCACAGTATGGCTATGGTTTCAAGCGAAGGTTTCAAAGACTACGCTCATAAATGGAGGGACTTAGCAGAAAGCGTCCAACCTCCCCCTATCTAATAGAGAGCTAGTAGACATGTTTCTGGGTACCCTGTCCGGTCCTTTCTTCAATCATCTAATTGGAAGCTCCTCAGCAGGCTTCACTGAACTAATCTTGACCGGGGAAAGAGTGGAAGCTGGGATTAAGAGTGGGATGATCCAAAAAGACGCATCCTCCAGTGCCGTGAGAAAACTATTTATTGGGAAGAAAGAGGTTGGTGTTGTATATCCTTAAAGGAATCAAGACATAATTGAACTTCGTCCAATAGTATGGGCCTTCATGATCCCTAAGCCTTCACCTACTCAATAAAGGAACAATCATCCTAGAACAGAAAGACCGGTAAGACAATTTACCCGGATAAATACGACGTTGTCTCAAGTCCTGCCACATTTACTAAGATCTAATCTGGTAACTTTGAAGGAAGCCCCAAAGAATCCCAATACCGCCTCTCCTCATTACCACCCTAATGCTCGTTGTGCTTACCATTCAGAAAGTCCAGGCCATGATACCAACAACTGTTGGGCTTTGAAAAACAAGGTGCAAGACCTTCTCGAGGCAAAAGAAATTGAAATTGATGCTCCTGAGACCCCAAATGTTATCACCTCTCCTATGCCCAAGCATGGTCGTGATGTTAACATTGTTGAAGATGATATGTTTGTTACTGTTGTTGATGGACTTGTTACTCCTCTCCTGACTGTCAAGAGGAACCTGTTGAAGGCCGGTTTATTTCTGGGTTGTGGCGAAGGTTGTCACCTCTGTTTATCCCTACCAACTGGTTGTTATTTATTGAAAGCAGGTGTCCAATGCCTAATGGATGATAAAGAGATTTTGTTCAAAAATACTCCCGTTCCAACTATTTCTTACAAAGATGTTTCAATAGTAACCATTTTCGCCAATCCTTCTAGGGTCTCCACCAAAAGACCCATTCGGATTACATCAGTTCCTAAGGTGACTCCACTGATAATTACTATGCCAGGACCAATCCCGTACTCATCAGATAAAACTGTCCTCTGGAATTATGGGGGTGACGTCTACTATCACGGCGTCAAGCAGGATTGGCTGGCTGATGAAGACTCAATTCTTGAGAAGGATAACCCCGACATCAGCAACATTACGGGAACCAACAAGATAACCCGAAGTGGAAGAGTATTCTCTCTCGAGATTGCTCCTCCGAAAAATGTTACTGGTCCTGTGATCATCCCTGCTTTTGTTCATGTTGACACTACTACTACAATCCCCGTGGTTACCCCTACTGACACCCCTGCCACCGAGTCAACCGAGACTCGGGGAAAAGGCATTTTGGTTGAGCTTGTCCAGATGAAGGCACAATCAGTATCTGTCCCAGAAGCCTCCAAAAAGGAGATGGAACAAATTCTAAAAATTATAAAGAGAAGCGACTACAACATAGTCGAGCAGCTAGGGCAGACTCTGTCAAAGATTTCCATGCTGGCTTTATTGTTGTGCTCCGAGGCTCATGCAAAGGCCTTGGTAAAATTTCTTAAAACTGCCCATGTGCCACAAGAAACCCATGTTGATCAGTTCCAAGACTGTGTGGCCAGCTTGACTACGGATAACGGTTTAGGCTTTTCTGATGCTGACCTGACACCTAGAGGGAGAAAACACAATAAGGCATTGCATGTCTCTGTCGAATACAGGAGAACAACTTTGGCCCATGTCCTGGTTGATACTGGTTCATCCTTGAATGTGCTGCCTAAGAAGGCTTTGGATAGACTTGACTGTGAAGGTTTGACCTTAAAACCCAGCAACATAGTGGTAAGGGCCTTTGACGGTTCAAAGAGAATGGTGCATGGGGAGGTGGACATCCCCATAAAAATTGGAACTCAAACCTTTGATTCAACTTTCTACGTGATGGACATTCACCCTTCATATTCCTGTTTATTGGGCCGACCTTGGATTCACAACGTTGGTGTTGTCACCTCTATATTACATCAGATGTTGAAATGCTCAATCAAAGGGAAAATCATTACTGTCCATGGAGAAGAGGAATATATGGTCAGTCACCTGAACTCCTTCAGGTACGTGGAATTGGATGGTGAATGCATTGAAACTCCGTTTCATCATTTCGAGGAAGTCCCACAAACAGTGGCAGATACCAAGACTGTTTCCCAAGTCCCGAAGTTTACAAGACCTCCTCTAAAGACGTCTTCACTGAAAGATGCCAAGGCAGTGATCGAAGAAGGTGGGTGTACTATTTAGGGCCAACTCCCGGATATCCCTTACAAATTTGACAAATTTGGTTTGGGTTTCACTTAAGGAGCCCAGAAAGATGTACGTCGTGCTCATGCCAGGGGACCACCTTTAAAGATTAGCAACCATGGAGTCAACGCAGTGGAGGACAGTGATGACAGTTGCGACCTGGAGGAATGGATTTTCCCAACTATCAACGGAGGACTCAACAACTAGGAAGCTAAAGATTTTGTCTCAATTACTTTTATCCAACATTAACTATCTTTAAATTTTTGTCGGACTTGTAATAATTAAACAATTCAAACTTTTAAAACCTTGTGTCTTACCCGAGGCACAACGGTCCATTTGTAAGGGTTGTTACTTCATTTTCATATGTCATCAATGAATCATGGACGTTTTTGTATGCAAACTTTGTGTTCTTTGTCTTTCTTTTTACATTTTTAATTCTTTCAAAAAAATAGCTATGCTCTTACACACACTCACGTATCAAAATGCAGATCTACATCCTCTCAGGATCCCATGGGTAACAATTCTGCTATGGCCTATTGTGACTTTGAAAATTTAATCTACCAAGCCGAAGATGAAGGTGAGGAAGATTTTGAAGTTCCAGGGGAACTAGCCAGGTTACTACAACAAGAAGAAAGGACCATACAGCCCCATGAACTAGTGGATACAGTTAACTTAGGTACCGAAGAGGACGAGAAAGAAGTCAAGGTGGGTGCCAATCTGGAACCCAGTGTCAAAAAGCGTCTAACTCAGTTGCTACATGACTATGTTGAGGTATTTTCCTGGTTGTACAAAGACATGCCAGGACTTGATGCTGATATCACGGTCCATCGTCTACCGACAAAAGAAGAATGCCCTCCGGTAAAACAGAAAGTTCGTCGCATGCGGCCAGACATGTCAGAGAAGATCAAGGCTGAAGTCATGAAGCAGTTCAACGCCGGATTCTTAGTTGTCACCTCCTATCCACAATGGGTCACCAATGTTGTTCCAGTGCCTAAAAAGGACGGCAAAGTACGCATATGTGTGGATTACCTAGATTTGAATAGGGCAAGCCCTAAGGATGATTTCCCACTTCCCCATATCGATATTTTGGTTGACAATACCGCACAGCATAAAGTGTTCTCATTCATGGATGGTTTCTCAGGCTACAATCAAATCAAAATGGGACCTGAGGACATGGAGAAAACGACCTTCGTCACACAGTGGGACACATTCTGTTACAAGGTTATGCCATTCAGGTTGAAGAATGTTGGGGCAACTTATCAGCGTGACATGGTAGCTCTATTTCACGACATGATCCATCATGAAATAGAGGTCTATATGGACGACATGATAGCCAGATCTCAAACTGAAGAGGAACATCTTGACCATTTGCCAAAACTATTTGAGAGACTAAAGAAATACAAGTTGAGGCTGAACCCGAATAAATGCATATTTGGGGTGAGGTCCGGTAAAATCCTAGGCTTCGTCGTTAGGGGTAAAGGTATCGAAGTGGATCCTGCCAAGGTGAAAGAAATACAAGAAATTCCTGCTCCTCGCACCGAGAAGGAAGTCAGAGGATTCTTAGGATGGCTAAACTACATCGCCAGATTCATTTCTCACCTAACTGCTACTTGTGAACCAATCTTCAAATTACTGAAGAAAGATCAAGTAGTCAAATGGAATGATGAATGCCAAGCTGCCTTTGACAAGATCAAAGAGTACCTACAAGAGCCTCCTTTATTGTTGCCTCCAGTCGAGGGAAGACCTTTGATCATGTATCTAACTGTTTTGGAAAATTCAATGGGGTGTGTGTTGGGGAAGCATGACGAGTCTAGCCGAAAAGAGCATGCTATTTACTACCTGAGCAAAAAGTGTACCGACTTTGAAGCAAGATATTCACTGCTCGAGAAAACTTGCTACGCTCTGGCATGGGCTGCTCGCTGGCTAAGACAGTATATGCTGACCCATACTACCTTATTGATATCCAAGATGGATCTCATTAAATACATATTCGAGAAGCCTTCCCTCTCTGGGAGAATAGCAAGATGGAAGATGATCCTGACATAATATGACATTCAGTACACTACCCAAAAAGCAATAAAAGGGTAGTGTGCTAGCCGATAACCTTGCTCATCAGGCTGTGGATGACTATCAGTCCATGAAATTCAAATTCCCAGATGAAGACATCATGATGGTAAACAACTGTGAATAAATCAGACCATATGACAAACCTGAACAAGGATCCCGATAGACCTTGGTTTTTGATGGAGACTCCAACGCACTCGGCAATGGCATAGGTGCTGTAATCATATCCCCTGAAGGATGTCATACTCCCTTCACTGTAAGACTTTGTTTCAACTGTACAAATAACATGGTAGAATATGAAGCGTGTATTTTTTGTCTCAAAGCTGCCATAGATTAGGGAATCAAGTCCTTAAGTGTATTTGGAGATTCAGCCTTAGTCATCAGTCAGATCAAAGGAGAATGGGACACGAAGCATCCTAACCTCATCCCCTACAACGAACATGTGTTGACATTAATCCTACATTTCGAGGAAATTACCTTTGAGAATTTTCCACGAGAGGAAAATCAACTAGCGGACGCGCTAGCCACTATGTCATCCATGTTTAAACTCAAGTGGGGTAACGAGACTCCCCGGATCACCATTGAGCAGATGGATGAACTAGCTTACTGTCACGAGATCAATACTGAAGAAGTAGTGGACAAGCCTTGGTTCCATGAAGTTAAGAGGTATCTCTAGGCCCAAGATTATCTGGAGGGAGCTTCAGTCAATGATAAGAAGTTCGTGAGGATATTCTCTGCTAAGTTATTCCTCAGTAATGGCATTCTCTAAAAGCGCAACCACGACTCTGTTTTGCTTCATTGTGTAGAGAAGGTTGAGGCAGAAAAGATCATGTTTGATCTACATGAAGGCACTTTTGGCACCCATTCTAGTGGGCATGCGATGGCTAAGAAGATCCTACGGGTAGGGTATTACTAGTCTACCATGGAAGCAGATTTCCATCAGCATTCACGAACCTGTCACAAGTGTCAGATCTACACTGACAAAATGCATTTGCCTCCAGTTCCTTTAAACGTCCTGACTGCTCCCTGGCAATTCGCGATGTGGGGCATCGATATGATTGGAGAAATCAAACCTAAAGCTTCTAATGGGCACCGCTTCATCATGGTGTCCATTGACTACTTCACGAAGTGGGTTAAGGAAACTTCTTTTGCTTCCGTTACCAAGAATGTTATGGCCCGTTTCATCAAACTGAATCTCATCTGTCGGTATTGTATCCTAGAAAGAATCATCACAGAAAATGGTAGAAATCTCAACAATACTATGATCACTGCAATGTGCGCGCAATTCAAGATCCAGCAACATAATTCTTCCCCTTACTGGCCAAAGATGAATGGCACCGTCGAAGCCACAAATAAGAACATCAAGAAGATCATACAAAAAATGACAGTAACATACAAGGACTGGCATTAGATGCTACCATTTGCTCTCCACGGTTACCGTACCACAGCGCACACATCAACATGGGCAACTCCTTTCTCCTTGGTATATGGCATGGAGGTTGTTCTACCAATCGAAGTCCAAATACCTTCTCTAAGAATCATAAAGGATGCAGGTCTGAATGAAGATGATTGGATCCAAACTCGACTTGACCAGTTGAACCTAATTGATGAGAAGAGGCTTACGATTGTCTGTCACGGCCAGATGTACCAAAAATGTATAATCAAATCTTTTAACAAAAGGGTCAGGCGTCAGGTATATCATGTTGGTGACTTGGTAATCAAGCGTATCTTATTACCACAAGGTAATCCCAGGGGGAAATGGACTCCTACATACGAAGGACCATTTGTGATCAAAAGCATATTCTCTGGTGGAGCAATGATCTTAACCACTATGAATGGCGACGACCTTTCACACCCTGTAAACGCGGACATAGTCAAAAGATACTACACATAAGAGACCCGCTAGGTTGACACACCTAGGAAAAACAAGGGCATCCCGGCGAACCAAAAGGTTCAGGCAAAAATTAGGGATAAAATACAAAAAAAAGTGTACACCGACAAGCTGAAAACCCGAAAGGGCGGCTTGGGAAAAAAAGGGTATCCCGGTGGACAGAAAACCCGAAAGGGCGGTCCAGGAAAAAGTTAGGGAATTAAAGCGTGTGACTATGTCCTGTTGCATCACCTTACAAACAACCTTTAGCATCGACTGACAAGCTCAAACAGGTATAATCAATCCAATCAACTTTGGACAAGGCAGCAAGTGGACAAGACACTCAGAGACACGAAGGCTATAGCATAATGGGAACCCCATGGGATTATTTCACATAGTTATCTTTTCTTTGTATCAAATTTCCATTTTTCTATGACGATATTCTCTTACTAGAATGTTCGTCTCATTGTACAAAAATACTTATTCAAGTTAAATACAAAGATATCCCTTTGAAAGTGCAAAACTATCTGTTTTTTCTTTTTCTGTGTTTTGTTTACAAAAACGTCCAATGATTTATTTTTGAACATATGCATTTGAACGTGACTATTGTTTACAAATGAACAAAAAAATAAAATAGAAAGATAATCACTAATGGCTTTAAGAAATAGGATAATGTCTTTAGCCTATTCCATAAAATCCCCACAGTGTGCAGCTTAATGATATCAAGCTCTCTCACATCCCATACAGAACAAAACTTCCAATTATCGCTCCTAAGATTCCTCAGTGAAAGTCACCCAATTTCTCAGGATTCCTCAACAGGATTTCACAAAGTCCACAAGCGATGCACGCCGTTTCCCCTTCACAACAGAGTTTATTTCTCTGACAAATGGAAGCTCATCAACACTTCAACTTCAAGACTTGAAGACTTGCACTCCTCATTCTCAGTAATACTAAGGGATTTATTTTCCCTGACTCCAGTAACACTACGGCATAACAATTAATGTGTCCATACATTACATCCATACGTCATAACATTGACAACACAGATACATGTGACACAATCTCATTTGTTTTGAGAACATCACTGTACCATGCATTTCATACATCATGACATTGCATGCAACTAACTTTTCATCTTTTTCATGAAAGATCAATCAACAGAAAGTTATCGTCAAATTTTCAACAAGTCAATTACAAATCAATTCCCAAGAAAGGACTGGTCAACCATCTACATAACAGATATTTCCTTCAGACCCCTGCCGATTCAGTTTAAATCTCTCAACGGTTTATTTTGATTCTTTCCCACAGACGTCCTCTCTAGTTCAGATAAATTTCTCAATGATTTGTTCTAATTCTTCTCCAGATCCCTGCTGGTTCAGTTTAAATCTCTCAACGGTTTATTCTGATTCTTTCCCGCAGACACTTTCTATGGTTCAGATAAATCACTCAAAAATTTACTCTAATTCTTTCCAGTTAAAGAATATTCAATATCTCTTTTGGTTCAGTTTAAACCCCTCAACGGTTTATCCCGATACTTTCCAAAGGAACACTTCGGGTTCAGATAAATCTCTCAACGACTATTCTGATTCTTTCCCGCAGACACTTTCTCTGGTTCAGATAAATCACTCAAAGATTTACTCTTATTCTTTCCAGTTAAATAATATTCAAGATCTCTTTTGGTTCAGTTTAAACCCCTTAACGGTTTATCCTGATACTTTCCAAAGGAACACTTTGGGTTCAGATAAATCTCTCAACGATTTATCCTGATTCTTTCCCGCAAACACTTTCCCTGGTTCAGATAAATCGCACAAAGATTTACTCAAATTCTTTCCAGTTAAAGAACATTCAAGATATCTTTTGGTTGAGTTTAAACCCCTCAACGGTTTATCACGATATTTTACAAAGGAACACTTCTGGTTCAGATAAATCGCTCAAAGATTTATTATGATTCTTCCCAGTCAAATAACATACAATACTTCTTCTGGTTCAGATGAATCGCTCAAAGATTTATTCTGATTCTTCCCAGTCAAACAAAATACAAGACTTCTTCTGGTTTAGATAAGTCACTCCAAAGATTTATTCTGATTCTTTTCCAGTTGAAATCAAGTTCAGCCTTAGTCCATTTTCTGTCAACAGTCACCTTTGGATGGAATCTACAAGCCCATCTCCATCATTCCTCCAAATGACATCTATAAACCCATTCACAATTCATCTTCGAGTGCAAATTTCTAGGCACTCTAATATCCAATCATCTTCCACCTTCAAGTCACGAATGGCGGATCTGCCAATCTAACTCTTCAAGTTTAAGAAGATTGAACAGGGGAAGTTATTGTACCCCAAAATTTTCCCTCTCATTTATCAAGTATTTTCTCACAAGATCTCTCTTGGTTCAAGACTGCACCAAGGTTGATCATCTCAAGACACCTCCTTAAGCACTGATGACTGAAATTAGGGTTTGAGATTGCACAAGGATAATTATTTTAATGCCTCATATGACTTTCATGGATCATTATGGACCCCCAATATTTCTCATGTCAAGTTTCAAGTCTTGGATCACATTTTTGCTCAGTCAATTGAGCAGTTGACCTAAAAATCAGTTGTATTGGGGAAAAAGTCAATTGTGGCCAATTTACAGTCAAACTTCATAATTTCTGATCCATGTCAACATTATAAACTCATATGTATCATTTTATCAAGTTTGGACCATAATTCCTCAAGAAATTTGATCAAACCATCAAAAGGGAAAAATGGTCAAAATTAGGGTTTTGACTGAGAAAGGGCAATTACTAATTTTTGACCTAGAAAATGGTTAATTGGTTTGAGGCATGATATCAAGAGTTCAATGGAATCATTTTGACCTAATGGCATGACTCAAAATATTGCTCAAGGTCATTTGATTGATAGCTAAACCGCAACATTTGTGATCAAACGCAAAACAACCAAGTCAGTTCTCCCACCGTATCACACTACCCATATTGATGATCAGCGTTTGCTGATTCACTTTTTCAGGATAGTTTAACTGGTGCTGCACTGAAGTGGTATATGAGTTTGGATAGCGTCAATATCCATACTTTAAATGACTTGGGAGAAGCATTTATCAAACAATACAAGTATAACATGGACATGGCACCTGACCGTGATCAACTCAGGGCCATGGTTCAGAAAGGCAGGGAATCATTCAAAGAATATGCACAGAGATTGCATGAGGTAGCCGCCCAAGTGATTCCTCCTATGGAAGAAAAGGAGAGGACTAAGATTTTCTTAAAGACTTTGGGTGCTTTCTACTATGAAAGGATGGTAGCAAGTGCGCCAAGTGATTTTACTGAAATGGTAGGCATGGGTATCCATCTATAAGAGGCTGTAAGAGAAGGCCATTAAACGAAGAGTGAAGGATCTGGAGGTGGGAAGAAGCCATCTTATGGGTTTGCCAAGAAGAAGGAAGGATATACAAACTCTGTCATGCAAGAAAGGAGGGCCAATCCTCCTAGAAGAGATTATCAACGTCATCAACAAGTCGCCTCAGTTACTCCAGTTATTGGTGTAGCTCCAATCGCCGTTGCTTATCAGAAACCATCCCAGCAGGGGAATCAAGGGTATAATCAGAGAAGAGAGAGTTATGACCCTATTACTATAAGTTATATGGAGTTACTACCGACATTGATTCAGAAGAAGTTGGTTCAGACCAGACCACCTCCCACTGTACCATCACCATTACCTTGGTATTATAAAGCAGACCAAACATGTGCTTTTCATCAGGGAGCACCAGGGCATAATGTTGAGAATTTCTATCCTTTGAAGACTGAGGTGCAAAAATTGATGAAGTCTGGTATTCTATCTTTCAAATATGTGGGCCCTAATGTGAAAGACAATCCTCTACCCAAGCATGAAGGAGTGAACACTGTGAACATGGTGTCTGGTTGTCCAGGCGACTTCCGAATTTTTGATATTAATCTGGTTAGAGGAAATTTGGTGAAAATGCATGTAGACCTCTGTGAATTTAGCTACTATTCGCATGACCATTCCAGTTGTGCTATTTGCAGTACAGACATACAAGGTTGCGACAAGATAAAGGTTGATTTGCAGGAGATGATGGATGAGGGCCTCATCCATATAATCAGGCCTAGGGCAGAGTATGAAGATGAGGTGAGTATGGTTTCTGGATGTCCTGGAGAGTTCAGAATTTTTGATGTGGAGTATATGAATGAAGACCTTATGAAATTGCATGCTACTTTCTGCCACTTGGCTGGTCAGGTGGAACATCAATATGGATCTTGCCGAATTTTCTATTGAGACTCTCGAGGATGTTCAATCGTGAAGAAAGGTGTTCAGTTTTTGTTGGACAATGGAACTATCAAGGATACAGGTCAAAGGGATGATTACCATGAAGTTGATATGATTGAGGTTTGTTTGGCTGAAGAAGAGTCGGATGATGAGTATGCCTCTACAGATGAGTATTTCTCCTCAGATGAGGATTTGTTTTCTGGAGATGACTTAATAATAACTGATTCTGTTAAAGAAGGGGTAAACGTCATTGTGCCTTGTTTTGGTGCACCCGCCCATTTTGAAGCTGAGTATTATAGCAAGCCAGTTGTTACCCCATTGGTGATTAGTTTGTCGGGTCCTGTTCCCTACAAGTCAGATAAGGTTGTACCCTACAAATATAACGCTACAATATTAGAGGATGGTGTGGAAGTTCCCATCCAGCGAATGCCTAATGTTGGAAATATTGCTGAGACTAGCAGAGTGACCCGTAGCGGTCATGTATTTGCACCAGTTGTTCGAGGAGATGTTAGTGTTGGAAAGAAAATTGCTGAGAATGTTGAACCAAAGAAGACAGCAGGTGAATCTAGTGGAGATACATTAGAGAAATAAGTGGATGACATTTTGAAGATAATCAAGATGAGCGACTAAAGAACTGTAGATCAGATACTGCAGACTCCTTCAAAAAAAATATCTTGGATTTATTGATGAACTCTTCTGCTCATAGAATCTTTGATGAGGGTATTGGACCAAGCTTTTGTGGAAAGTGACATGCCTGTAGACCAGTTCAGCAGGGTAGTAGGAAACATTACATCATGTAATAACCTGAGTTTCTGCGATAATGAATTGCCAGATGAAGGAAGGATCACAACCTGGCCCTCCACATTTCTATGAATTGCAATAATGATTCACTATCCAATGTGTTAATTGATAATGGATCCGCTTTGAATGTTATACCGAGGAGCACGTTTATGAAGTTGAAATATCAAGGAACGCCCATGCGCCCGAGTGGCATCATTGTGAAAGCGTTTGATGGATCAAGGAAATCTATCATTGGTGAAGTGGACTTGCTTATTCATATAGGACCACATTTGTTTCAGATTACTTTCCAGGTCATGGATATTGTACCTGCTTATAGTTGCTTTCTAGGAAGGCCGTGGATACATGAGGCAGAGGCTATCACTTCAACTTTACACCAGAAACTGAAGTTTGTACGCGAAGGGAAAGTTGTGATCATAAATGGAGAGCAAGCATTTTTGATATCTCATTTGTCCTCTTTCAGCATTGTGGAGGTGGGTGAAGCTGCCGTTGGAACCCAGTTCCAAGATTTATCCATTGACAACATAAGAGGAAATGATAATTCTATGGTTTCGCTCAAGGATGCGCGGCAGGTTATGCGTAAGGGTCACGGTGAAGTATGGGGACAGATTGTGGACCCACCTGTGAAAAAGAATAGAGCTGGCTTGGGGTTCTCTTTGAAGAATGACAAAAGTAAGAGCATGAAGCCGAAGTCTTCTGCAGGCAATTATCAAGACATCTTTCATAGCGGGGGTTATCTTCATCCGACTGTTTCCGGGATTAATGCCATTGTGGAAGATGAAGCAGAGCCAGAAGTGCCAAATTACGTGACGCAAGGAGTTAGGGTTCAGAACTGGATTACCATTGATGTTCCCTCTTGCATACATGTTTCAAAGTAATTTGATTTGTTAATCCTTTTGAAAAGAATTCACTCTGCCCAAGGTGGAAGTATTAATATTGTAGGGATTATCTGTTTGTTGTGACTTTTAAAATCAATAATAAAAGTTGTCTTTGTTTCTCAAATTGTGTCTTTATTTTTTTCTTTTCCTTGGAAATGGTAATCAGAAAAAACCTTTCAAAATAAATAATAACTGAAATTTAATTTGCATGATCACTTGTTATATATGTTGGTTTCTAAATGCAATCATAAATCATATGTGTAGATTAATTAAAAAACCTGTTGAATACAATGACCCTGCACCCTCTCCCAATTTTGAATGTCCTGTGTATGGGGCCAAAGAAGAAGACTATGATGAGATTCCAGAAGAGGTCTCACAGTTCCTTGAGTACGAGGAAAATACCATTCAGCCATATAAAGAGCCATTGGAAGTGATCAATTTGGATTCAGAAGAAGATCCGAAAGAAGTCCAGATTGGAGCATTGATGCATCCTGATGTGAAGAGCAGGTTGATTGAGCTGTTGAAAGAGTATGTGGATATCTTTGCTTGGTCTTATCAAGATATGCCTGGTCTAGATACAGATATTGTAGAGCACCATTTTCCGTTGAAACCAGAGTGTCCGCCAATCAAATAGAAGTTGAGAAGAACTCACCCAGATATGGCAGTAAAGATCAAAGAGGAGGTTCTAAGAAAATTAATGTCGGTTTTCTTGTGACGTCGGTGTATCCTCAGTGGATTTCCAATATTGTCCCAGTACCAAAAAAAAAGATGGAAAAGTCTGCATGTGCGTAGATTATAGAGATCTAAATAAAGCTAGTCCAAAAGATGATTCTCCATTGCCACACATTGACATGTTAGTGGATAGAACAACAAAATTCAAAGTATTTTCGTTCATGGACGGATTTTTTGGGTATAATCAAATACGAATGGCTCCAGAAGACATGGAAAAAACAACGTTTATCACACCCTGGGGAACATTCTGTTACAGAGTGATGCCCTTCGGGTTGAAGAACGCTGGTGCAACGTACCAGAGGACTATGACAACCCTATTCCATGATCTGATGCACAAGGAAATTGAGGTATATGTTGATGATATGATTGCTAAATCCCAGACTGAAGAAGGGCATGGAGAAGATTTGTTGAAGTTGTTTCAGCGTTTGAGGAAGTATCGTCTTTGCTTGAATCCAAATAAATGTACCTTCGGTGTTGGATTGGTGAAATTGTTGGGTTTCATTGTTAGCCAGAAAGGAATTGAAGTTGACCCTGATAAAGTCAAACCAATTCAAGAGATGCCAGCGCCAAGAACTAAAAAGCAAGTCAGAGGGTTCCTCAGACGTTTGAATTATATTTCCAGATTCATTTCCCACATGACTACAACATGTGAACCGATCTTTAAGTTGTTAAAGAAATATCAAGGTTGTGTGTGGATGGATGACTGCCAAAGGGCCTTTGAGAGTATTAAAGAATATCTACTTGAACCTCCTATCTTGCTCCCGCATGTTGAAGGAAGACCGTTGATTATGTATCTGACAGTGTTAGATAATTCCATGGACTGTATTCTGGGACAACAAGATAAAACGGGGAAGAAAGAGTATGCCATTTATTATCTCAGTAAAAAGTTTACTGATTGTGAGTCGCGATATTCCATGCTGGAAAAGACATGTTGTGCTCTGGCCTGGGAGGCTCAAAATTTGCGGCAATATATGTTGAATCACACAACTTAGTTGATCTCCAAAATGGATCCAATCAAGTACATTTTTGAAAAGCCTTCTCTTACTGGAAGAATTTCCCGTTGGTAGATGTTGTTATTTGAATATGACATCGAATACCGCACTTAAAAGGCTATTAAGAGCAGCGTGTTGGCAGATTATCTTGCTCACCAACCAGTTGATGATCATTAGTCTGTGAAGTATGACTTTCCCAATGAGAATGTGATGTTTTTGAAAGTGAAAGATTGTGATGAACCATTGCCTGAGGAAGGTCCTGGTCCTGAATCTCATTGGAGTATGATATTTGATGGAGTTGTGAATGCTTATGGTAAAGGAATTGGTGATGTGATTGTCACTCCGCATGGATCGCATATTCCTTTTACTGCAAGGTTGAGATTTGATTGTACTAATAATATGGTAGAATATGAGGCTTGCATCATGGGTCTCGAGGAAGTTATTGATCTCAGAATTAAAATTCTAGATGTGTATGGTGATTCAGCTTTGGTAATAAACTAGATTAAAGGAGAATGAGATACTCGTCACCCCGACTTGATCCCTTACAAAGATTGTGCTAGAAGGTTGTTACCCTTCTTTAATAAAGTTGAATTCCATCACATTCCTATAGATGAAAATTAAATGGCGGATGCTCTGGAAACTCTGGCTTCTATGTATCAAGTGAATACTTGGAATGATATACCTCGAATTATGGTCTGGAGACTGGATAGGCCCGCTCATGTGTTTACAACAGAGGAGGTAGCAGATGAAAAACCTTTGTATTATGATATCAAGCATTTCCTTCAGACTCAGGAATACCCGATTGGTGCTTCGAATAAAGATAGGAAGACATTGAGAAAATTGGCTGGCAGTTTCTTCCTCAGTGAAAATGTGTTGTACAAGAGAAATTATGACATGGTCTTGCTCAGATGCGTGGATAGACACGAAGCAGACATGTTGATGTGTGAGGTTCATGAAGGTTCATTTAGCACTCATGCCAATGGATATTTGATGGCTAAAAAGATGCTAAGGGCAGGTTACTATTGGCTAACAATGGAATCTGACTGTTACAAATTTGCAAAGAAGTGTTATAAATGCCAGATTTATGCGGACAAAGTTCATGTGCCTCCAACACTTCTTAATATGATTTCTTCCCCATGGCCTTTCTCTATGTGGGGTATTGACATGATTGGAATGATAGAACCCAAAGCTTCGAATGGACAACGCTTTATCTTGGTAGCAATTGATTACTTGACCAAGTGGGTGGAGGCTGCTTTATATGCTAATGTTACCAAGCAGGTGATTTTGTGCTTCATTAAGAATAATCTGATATGTCGGTATGGTGTGCCGAGCAGAATTATCACTGACAATGGCTCGAATCTGAATAACAAGATAATGACACAACTTTGTGAGGAATTCAATATTGTCCATCATAATTCATCTCCGTATAGGCCGAAGATGAATGGGGCTGCTGAAGCTGCTAATAAGAATATCAAAAAAATTATCCAGAAAATGGCTGTCACTTATAAGGATTGGCATGAAATGCTCCCTTTTGCTTTGCATGGATATCGAACATTTGTCCGCACTTAAACAGGAGCAACCCCGTTCTCCTGTGTGTATGGAATGAAAGCGGTACTCCTAATTGAGGTTGAGATTCCCTCTTTGCGTGTGATAATGGAAACCAAGTTGTCAGAGGCTGAATGGGTCCAGAACATGTTTGACCAATTGAATTTGATTGAAGAGAAGAGAATGACGACCTTGTGTCACGGCCAATTATATCAGAAGAGAATGAAGAAAGCTTTTGATAAGAAGGTCAAGCATCGTGAATTCATAAAAGGCGATCTCGTGCTCAGGAAGATCATGTCTTTTAACGCTGATTCTATGGGCAAGTGGACTCCCAATTTTGAAGGCCCATATGTTGTTAAGAAAGCCTTCTCTGGCGGTGCATTAATTCTTGAAACTATGGATGGCGAGGAGTTCCCACGTCCCATGAATGTTGATGCAGTCAAGAAATACTTCTCCTAAAGAAATAAAAGAACAGCTCGCTAAGTTGAAAACCCGAAAGGGCGGCTTAGGCAAAAAAAGAGCGTCTCGGTAGGCCAAAAACCCGAAAGGGCGTTCTAGGCAATAATTAGAGACATAAATAGAATAAATTTCCCGCTAAGTTGAAAACCCGCAAGGGCAGCTTAGGAAAAAGTTAGGGACTTTCTTGGAAAGTAACTACATCAGACAGGACTTCATCATTGGAGCAACAATCTTCTCGGATCCTCATCATACTTCAACATAAGTTGCTTCTCAAGATTTCAAAAGTTGTTAGAGGGGATAGTGGTCATTGTATCTTAATGTATCTTTTCCATTATATATTACCATTTTTCGAACTTTGTAATTATCCATGGAGTCTCGCCATTCGCAGACTACCATTCTATTAATGAAATTTGAGCTTTTACCCAATTCTTGGTATTTCTTATTTTATTTAGCTTGCAAAGCCTCCATTATTTATTGATAATAACTTTCAAAGCGAAAATATTGAATAACAAAATTGATTTTCAAAAAAAGAATTTACAATTTATTTTACTTTAAAATTTGTGACGCAAGAGAAACGACAAAAGTGGTGATCCCAGGAATGAACGGACTCCAGTTGTTTTTAAGAAGTCTTGTTTCCCGGAGAAGTCTTACGCAAGATGTTTCGTCGTATAGGTGAATATTTCGTTTATTTAAAAGAAGTTTTTTCTTCCCAGAGAAGTTGGTACAATGATTACTCTCGAAGAACACATGCCTCTGTTCTCCCAAGTAAAGAACATATATTGGTTTTCCATTTGTGAAGGTGGTGTTGACCTCCCCAATGAAGTCGGCACGAATTCCCCCATGAATGTTTTGATGATTTGATGTTTGTATGTTCTACTTGGAATTGGTTTTTCAAAACCCCCAGTAGAAGCATTACTTTTGAAAATATTTGATTTCTCGTTGAAGACTGAGTACTATTCCCTGGTAAAGACCTGGGAGAGGATTTTGTATCTCTGTATCTATGTTGTTTGGTCGCTATGTTTTGTTTACTTCTGAATTGCGTTTCTCCCCAATAAAGTTAAGCCAGGAAGTAGGTTTTGTTTCCTCAGTTGACGCTTACTTTTTCTTGGAATGTTCATCTTGGATGTGATTTAGACAAGTGTTGATTGTGCCCGAGTTGGTTTTACCTGTTTACTCCCAGTGTTATATATCTATTTTGTCAGCATATGCGCGATAAACACTCATACATTCATACACACATCATGCATAACTAAAATTGGCAAATCATCGCTCATTCGCATTTGTTAATATTTTGTTGACATATTATCTTGTTTTGTAGATGTTATGTTGTCCTCTCTCCAATAGAGTGTTGGCCTTAAGCAGAAAGCGTGCATTCTTTCAATTTCCCCACTGAGTTATCCCTCGTGGAAGTTTTTTTGCTTCAGCCTTCTTGTACAGCTCTTTGACTGGATGAGTTGGGTCTCCCTCTTGAGTTTATTTTTCAAATGAAGTGTTTTGGTAGACTGTTTTACTCCAGTTTATTTCTAGATTGAATCTTTGTTGCCCAACAATATTATTACTTTGGATTTCTGCAAGCTTCGAGCATTGGTTTGAGAATGTGCATTTATTTTGCACGAGAAGACCTTTAT
Organism: Vicia faba; assembly: GCA_948472305.1. Taxonomy (NCBI): domain Eukaryota; kingdom Viridiplantae; phylum Streptophyta; class Magnoliopsida; order Fabales; family Fabaceae; genus Vicia; species Vicia faba. The sequence goes on from OX451740.1 coordinate 1,017,789,261, forward strand.
CTCCTCAGCAGGAATATATTGGCATTTCCCCAGGAAGTCATATTTCTTTCCCCAGAAAGTCTTTTTTTACAATCCTCCATAACAGCAAGTAGCAGGTCTCTTCATTTGAGCAACCTGTACTTCCCTGTAAAGGTTGGCGTAACTTTTTTTGCTATCTTCTCTATGAGTGGATAGTTTGCAGCCTGTTGCCAAATTACTCCAGTGGATGGCAAGACTTTCAATATTGCAAAGACAGTTAATTGTGAAATCTTTACAAGTGGTAGTCTCTTTATTTGAGACAACTTATATATTACCCTTTCCAGGAAGAATGCTTTGGTTAAATAAGAAGTTGAGACCCGTTCTAGGTGAAATGCCAGAATTTTGGAGAAACTTGTTATCTTTTTTCTACCCTCAGTGAACATTGGTAGTTCATCGTCAGTGAACGGTGGTGTTATGATATATTTCTCTTTCTACCATCAGTGAAAGTTGGTAGGTCACCATCAGTGAAAGTTGGTGATGGTTATCTTTTTGCTACCCTCAATGAACGTTGGTAGTTCATCGTCAGTGAACGGTGATGCTATGATATATTTTTCTTTCTACCTTCAGTGAAAGATGGTAGGTCACCATCAGTGAAATTTGGTGAATGTTATCTTTTTTCTACCTTCAGTGAACGTTGGTTGTTCATCGTCAGTGAACGGTGGTGCTATGATATATTTCTCTTTCTACCATCAGTGAAAGTTGGTAGGTCACCATCAGTGAAAGTTGGTGATTATTATCTTTTTGCTACCCTCGATGAACGTTGGTAGTTCATCGTCATTGAAAGGCAGTGCTATGATATATTTCTCTTTCTACCTTCAGTGAAAGTTGGTATGTCACCATCAGTGAAAGTTGGTGATTGTTATCTTTTTGCTACCTTCAGTGAACGTTGGTAGTTCATCGTTAGTGAATGGCGATGCTATGATATATTTCTCTTTCTACCATCAGTGAAAGTTGGTAGGTCACCATCAGTAAAAGTTGGTGATGGTTATCTTTTTGCTACCCTCAGTGAATGTTGGTAGTTCATCGTCAGTGAACGGCGGTGCTATGATATATTTCTCTTTCTACCTTTAGTGAAATATGGTAGGTCACCATCAGTGAAAGTTGGTGATTGTTATATTTTTGCTTCCCTCAGTGAATGTTGGTAGTTCATCGTAAGTGAATGGAGGTGCTATAATATATTTCTCTTTCTACCTTCAGTGAAAGTTAGTAGGTCACCATCAGTGAAAGTTGGTGATGGTTATCTTTTTGCTACCCTCAGTGAACGTTGGTAGTTCATCGTCAGTGAACGGCGGTACTATGATGTATTTCTCTTTCTACCTTCAGTGAAAGTTGGTAGGTCACCATCAGTGAAAGTTAGTGATGGTTATCTTTTTGCTACCCTCAGTGAACGTTGGTAGTTCATCGTCAGTGAATGGCGGTGCTATGATATATTTCTCTTTCTACCTTCAGTGAAAGTTGGTAGGTCACCTTCAGTGAAAGTTTGTGATTGTTATCTTTTTTCTACCCTCAGTGAATGTTGGTAGTTCATCATCAGTGAACGACGATGCTATGATATTTCTTTTCCTTCTACCTTCAGTGAAAGTCGGTAGTTCATCGTCAGTGGACGTCGATGATTCTTTCTCTCTACATTCAATGAGCGTTGGTATCTCACTGTTAGTAAACGTCGGAGTTGTTATTTCTTTCCTCTTTCTACCTTCGGTGAATGCTGGTAATTTCGCCTTCAGTAGAAGTTGGTGTATCATTTGACTTTTTATTACCCTTTATAAGTCAGGTCTTTTGATCCACCAGTGATTTATTTTCCTGGTCGGGTTTCTCGTTTTTTTAATGTATTTCCTTTGCTACATCCCCAGTGGTGTTTTGCATCTCTTTGGTTTTGTTCATATGCATTCATGCTCATAAGCACTGCATGGCATCTTAGGGCCAAAAATAGGGTTTATTTTATATTTAAGTATCTTCGATCGCGTCGACACGAAGATTTTCAACCTTCGTATCTCTGGATAGAAGAAACTTAAATAAGGGCAGTTGTTGTAGCCCAATTTTTCCCCCTAGTATCCCCTCATTATACCATGTTGATTTCATCACAACAAGATCACATTAGGATTCTTGGTTCTCCTCCCTATCTTTAGCTTTGCTCTTTGAGGAATCACCAAGCACCTTGACTTGTGTTCTTTTGTGATCATGAATATTTTTGTCTTGATTTCTTATTTTAATTAATAAAATTCAATGTTAGCTTGTCTTACTTGTTACTAATGTAGGTAAAGGCAATGAGTTTTAGCAAGTTGCTTCATGGGTTCATGAGTTTATTTCCATGCCCTAGTCATTAAAGATTGAGAAGTTCAAACCTCACCATTAGATTTGTTTTGGAAGAAATTGCATGGCAAGGTTATTTTGGTTCACCACATTTCAAGGTTATCAAATTTGATCCAAAAGTACAAGGGGTTGATTGAAGAAGTTGTCATGCTTGGACAAGGCTTTGTTCCCATTGTTCACAAGTGCATATTTCTCTCAATTCTCAAGATATTGAAATAGTTTCAGTGGCTATTAGTTCTCATTTTCATCCTCAACAACTTCTATTTACAAAGCAAGAGTCTTGGTACAAGAAGTTTGTTCAAAATTGTTAAAGTTCCTCAAAGCATTTTCTTGATCTAGAAGCTAGGGTTTTGAACTTAAAAGAAGCATATCTTGCTCATATTTTTGAATGATTCAAAAAATATCCTTCTCTTTAAAGGGTTATCAACAAATCACTTCAAAAGTTTCAAGGAGTTTTCATGTGGAAGAAACTTGATGATGAAGAAAGATTACAAGTCCTCCAGATGAACCCCCAATTACTCATGTGTGACTTCAAATGATCATAACTGGGTCAATTTATATCACCTTGAACCCATTATTTTTCCATAATGATCTTGAGGAGGTGAACTTTATGCCTTCTTTTATGTGCAAAGTGAGAAAATGGATGGAAGATTCCCTAAGGATACCAAAGATTATAGGCCATTTCATGATTTTTTTTCCAACTTCAACAATTCATAACTCTCTCAACTTTTGGAGATTTTGAATGGTTCAAGTTTCAAAATGTCATTCAATAGGTCTACTTCATGCCATCTTTTTTGGTCAAGAGCAAATTTCAAGTAGAAGGCCATGTTTGGATGCAAAACATTATAGGTCACTTTTGAAGAAAACTTTGAAATATTTCGAAGTATGGAAAGTCAACATTTTTTCTCCAACTTTGACTCCATGTAACTTTCAGCTCAAGAATCCATTTGATTCCATTCTTTTTCCATTGCAAATTTTGTAACCTCATCTTTCTAAAGCATCAAGAATAATTCCCTAAGACCCCTTGAGCTGAGAATGCCATTGATTTGAACTTGGTAACTTGGAACTGAAGTTTCTTCAAAAGTCAGAATTTGAAATCATTAGTTTAGCTTTTAAACACTTTTTTTCTGTGTGTTTTTTCCTCTAAACATGTTTAGTGAACTTCCAGAAGTGATTATCATAACAAAACATGTGTTTTGGATGAGTTTTGATCAAATTAGAAGTCACACTTTTCTTGTTTGCAACTTCACACAATTTCCCTCCAAACTTTATCATTTCACACGTTTGAACATTCCATTTGATTCTCTATAAATAGAGGGTCATCCCCCATTCATTTCCTCAAGCTTGGATAGCCAGAATCACCCTGCCAAACTTGCTCCATAACTCAAAATTCTGCTACTTTGAAATCTGCTTTCAAGCCTTTTTCAATCCAATTTTTTCATCATTTCACCTTCCTTGATCTCCCTGAAGCTAACCATATAATTACATTCAAGAATCGTGCCCTATATTGCTCCATAGAAGTCCAGTTTCAGAACTTTGATATCCTTGTGATGCTCTCATTGCCCTGGTTCTAGTCGCAACACTTATTTTCATCTGGAAACTTGTTTTGACCACGAAATTTCAAATCCCTTTTCAAAACTTTCCTTCCAAATTGCTTGAGCTACAGTTTATTTAAATTTGTCGCGAGGGTGTGGTTGTCTTCGTCTTGAAGAGACAAAGAGAATGGCATAGGTCCGAACTTCTGATTTTACAGTTTGAGAGATATGTAATTCATGTTGGCTGGAGGTTGAAGATGACCAACGTGTCATCTTCCAACCAATGATGGCACGCCACTTGTTTTTTTTAAATCTGATTTAATTAATGATTCAATGCATTATCCACTAAAGTCCATAACATGCACGACGCGCCAGGTCCACTTGATCTATTTACTAACGCGTTTTGATATTGATCAGATGGCCAATATTTTTTTTGGTTTTTATTTTCTTTTCTGATTTTTATATTTAATTATTTTAAATTTCAAAAAATCATAAAAAATTCATTTTTTAGTCCAAAAAATTATGAAATATATTTTTGATTTTTCTCTTTCTGATTTTTATTTTTTCACAATTTTATTTTGTGTTTTGGTTTTTTTTAATAAATTTTCACTTTATTTGATTTGTTTTAAATGTTTTAAAATACTTTCATGCATTTTTAAATTCTAAAAAAAATATGGAATGATCCATGATATTGTAACAAATATTGGTGACCTCACTTATTTTTTATTTCTGACTTTGGTATTTTTTATCATTTTTGGTTTATTTTACTCATTTCTTTTAATTTTAAAAATAGTTTCTGACCTTAAAAAATTACCAAAAATTTTATAAAAATATTTGAGTCCTTTTCTGATTTTTCTATCGTCTTACTTTTTATTTCTTGATTAATTTGAACATAATTGATATTTTTACAACCCTTATTTCTATTTTAAATATTTTAAAACCTTTTTTAATGTATATGGAAAATGCAATATTATTTTGTGATTATTTTCTGGCTGATCTTGGGTTGAATTTTGATCATGAACTTTATTAACATCATTGGATCCATGGTGTTGAGTCTAACTCCATAAAAACGGATGAATGATTTTAATAATAGTTTGATTAAATTTTAATTCAAATGTGGTTTGTATATTCCTTCCCACCCTTCTTCATCTCATCCCTTTCTTATTGCACTAAGTGTTATTGGAGCATGATCTCTATATCATGTCTCAAAATAAATGGTGCATAGATTGCTATTGACCAGCCTCAAAATAGGCGCAACTTCTATATAAATCTACTTACGATTGCTTAACATAGCGCTAAATTTTGTCCCGATTCGAATAAATGATCATTCGTGGCCCAAACCTAGTTTGCAATCCCAAGTATGTTAATTTGATCCCTTTGATCCAATAACTTTGAGATTCATTATGTGGAGGCTTTGGTTCTACCAATCCTGTAATGGATCTACAACACTTTTTGTCAACGCGGATCACTTAAACATTGTTGATCATTTAATGGTACTTTTGAGGATTCCAAATGGATGATAAACTTGACAAAAAGCAAATGTAACTTGTTGTGTGGAGGCTTTGAATCTACCAATCCTTTAATGAGTTCCAAATGCAAGTTTCAAGATGGTCATCCAACTAACCACTAATTAATAATTTTTCTTTACTTTATGCCTTTTACTTTTTATGATTTATGTACCATTTAATTTAATCATTACATTTCATGTCATTTGTAATTTTTCTCACTTGAGCATTTATATCCTTGTTATCTTTGTTTTGATCACTTGAGCCTTTCTTTTCTTTTTCAAGACACCTAATAATCAATATGAACCATAAAAAAATTTAATGATACTTGGACTATTTGGTTACTATCCTTGGCACTATAGAATATTGGACTTCTTGGACTTAGGATTAGAAACCCTGGCCTATGTTGGAGACCTTGTGACCTTAATTGATATTTTGTCTGGAGTTCTTGAGATTTACCTCAAGACATTGGGTTGTTAATTTGTTTTGTGTGCAGGTTATTATGATTACATTATTTGTTTGTAATCTGGAATTCACCCGTATACAGCCGTTACTCTGCCCAATTTTTGTGAAGACTTAATACATTTGAAGTTTGGTTCCCTCAAGAGGCCTGGCATCTTTGTTTGCTTGGTTTCAATCCAAAGAATGGGAACTTCATCTTGACTCATAATGTCAAGTATTGGCTTCTTGTTGGTTAGATGGTTATCATCCCTAGCTTTTACCTTATGCTTTAGGATAGTCCCTTCTTCTCCTCCCATCTTCTTGAATTTCAAGAATCTTCTCCCTCCTTTTGAAAACTCTTGTTTCTTTTAAACTTGAATCACTTTCATAATAAACTTGGACTTAGGTCCATGCATTTTCAAAAACATTTTCATAAATTAACTCCAATCAACTTAGTAATACCATGACATTTTTGTGAGAAGACTAAAAGTCAATCAATCTCATCCAAACCATTTTGCCATTTTGGCTCTTATCTTTAAAACTTTTCTCAAAAAGATTGGACTCTTGTAAATCCTTATAGTGATGCAAACAACTATACTTCTATAATATGTAGTGAAGTGAGATATTTTCCACTTGGGTGTTGAGTGAAGCATTGTTGGTTTTAAAATCCAAGCAATATCCTCCACTTTGAGATCATGCAAATTCTCCTTTCTCATAATTGTAGGTAGTTAGCATGTTTTCCACACGGATAATGACGATGATGTCTTATCCCATAAAATTAACCAATACATTTGTGTTTTAAATTTTTAAAAGAGGAACTACGTGTACCCTAATTCCCTATTGCACGGAATATGTTATGTAGGCACTAAAGGTTCGCAACCGCAGCGGGTGCAAAAATCATAAAAAATGTATTTATCTTCTCACATCCACCATCCATTTTTTGTACAACATTTTATAGCCAAAATATACAGATTTTACAAAGAGGTTCCTGCGGAGTACCGTAGATGTTTAGGGTGCTAATGCATTCCCTTTGCATAACCAACACCCTTACCTTGAATCTTTCCCCCTCTTTTTTGGGTTACTCTCTCTTTTCCCATTCTTTGGAAATAATAAAGCATGGTAGCGATTTTTATTTTTGATCTGTATAAGTCTAGTCAATCCAATGGCTTAGTCTTAAACATTTCTACCGCTACAGAAAAATGGTGACTTCACTGGGGAGAGATTGACCTCTTGTTGGTCCATCCCTAAGTGGGTTGAGCTTATCTTTGTTTATATATGTATATGTGTTATTGTTGTTTATGAGTTGTATGTTGTATATATGTTTGTCTAGATTTTCTTGGTTTTCAGGGTGCTTGGTGATTACTTATAACTCCTATACCCGGACATGGGCAAACTTTAAGATAGGACGGGCGGTATAGTCATGTTAACTTTAAGGGAGTAATCCCAAAAAAGGAGACATGAGATCCCCCACTCAGTGGAGGCCCATTTGACTGTAGTGTCGTTTACCGAGTAATCGGGAAGACGTACTGCTTTCGTTCTGGGAGCCTGCTGAAGCTGAGGACCGTAGAATACCAAACCCATCTTGTACTTTTAGGTGTAGTGCGAAAGCTATGATGCAATAATCCGGAAATAGTTGTCACGCGATACTAAGCTCGAACGAGTTTTTCTTGAGAATATTACTAATTACCGAGTTAATCGGGAAGTTGGTAATATCCGAAGGAAGGATGTAGACTCTAGGAACCTCTAGAACCTTGTTCGGAAGGTGATAACTTTTATACCAACACCTTATGGGTAGTACCTTCGACTTCATGCTCGTAACGTTGAACCTATGAACCCTACATGTGTGATCTTGTATGTGATTGTTGCATCATGCATCCATGCATTCATAAGCATCTTTTGAAGAAATCTTATTTCAAGGGACTTAAAAGTTGACCATTTTTTAATATCTCAGGTACTTTTTAACCATGGATTCTGGAAAAAGAAAGACTGGGAAGTACAGTTTCAAGGATCCCAAGATAAATGATTTGGTCAGTCTAATTCCTGAGATCGAGTGTTCTGCAGATTTTCGAAAGAAGTATGGATCCATCATTCCTCTTATGAAGCTTAGGATGAAGGAGGATTTTCTCTCGACCTTGGTCCAATTCTACGATCCGATGTATCATTGCTTTACTTTTCACTACTATTAGTTGATGCCTACACTGGAGGAGTATTCTTATCTGTTGGACTTACCTGTTACCGATCGTGTTCCTTTTACTGGTTTGGAGGGTGAGCCAAAACCACACGAGATTTCTGCTTTGATCCATCTGGGAAAGTCTGAGGTTGAAGCCCATATGACTATTAAAGGAGGAATTAGAGGATTATTGGCCCAGTTCTTATTGGAGAAAGCTCGTTACTTTTCCAGGATGAAGAGTACGGTCGCTTTTGAGGTTATCTTTGCTCTAGTCGCTTACGGGTTGTTCTTATTTCCTAATGTGGATAAGTTTGTTGACGTCAATGCTATCAGGATCTTCATGATTGGAAACCCAGTTCCTACATTGTTGGGTGATGTTTATTACTCTATTCACCTTCGGAATTATTATCATGCAGGGATGATTATCTGTTGCACGCCTTTGTTGTACCAGTGGTTTATCTCTCATATGCCTCATCTGATGCTTTTTGGGATGTCAAGAAGGAACCCCGTTGGGATCCTAAGATCATGGCACTTACTCACTCGAACATTGATTGGTATCATCGAGCTTACCAGGATATAGAGATTGTTGACAGTTGTGGTAATGTACCTCTTCTCGGTACAAAGGGAGGAATTAACGATAACCTTGTTCTTGCACGACGACAGCTTGGTTATCCCATGATCTATTGCTACTTACCTAATAATGTTCCCCGATTCGGGTAGAGGATCAATAAAAAACCCAAACAAGGACAAAAAATATAAAGAAAACAAGTCAAACAATGAAAGCATTTAAAGGTGATCTAGTCTCTAAGGTAACCCCACTTTTAAGTATGTCCCCAACAGAGTCGCCAGTTCTATAATACGGTGGGAGAACTGACTTAGGTGTTTTGTGTTTTATCGCAATTGTTGCGGATAGCAAGAGTTTCCACCGACTTTTATTTTATCCAATAAAGGAAAGGGTGAAAAGAACAGGAAAGACCTTTTGAGAATTTTCTTGAGTTTGGGGGGTAGGTTATGAAAAGGGAAGGTGTTAGCATCCCGTAGTTATCTACAGGTTCTTAGTTGCTAGCTCACTTTGAAAATGCTTTGTTTGAAATGTGTTTGCGATTGTTTTTTTTAAAGTATTTTTGAAAAGTGCCTTCATTTAGGCGAACTTTGTAATGATTCTCGTCTCTATAAGAACGCATACAAATTGTTGACTTTTGAAAAGATTTCATGTTGAAAGTGTCGGTGTATTTTGAAAAGATGTTTTGAAGAATGGTTGTGAGCAAGCAACTATGAACGTTCTACCTACTCAAAAAGTCTTAGTTCTTTTCCTCCTCCTTTAGATATTTCTATCTTACCATTGATTAATAAGAAACCCTATCATTGGATGTGAAGGGACAGGCGTGGGTCATCGTATAGTCATAGAAGGCAACATTGTAGGATACCTTAGCAATTTGTCGTATGGGGGATACAAATTTACAAACGGGGAATGAAAGCAATTAAAACATAATTACTATTACAACCATATTGAATAATGAATAACAATAAAAATATAAAGAAATATAAAGATAATGTAAAAAAAAGAAAATTGTTTTAAAAAAACTTTTATGTGTTGACACATGCACTTACGCATTGGCTCATATCTGTTTTGTATTGACACATGTCCTTATGCATTGATACATATCATCTCTTTGCTCCTGGAAATCAAAGTCAACTCAGTATGAGTCGAAACATAAGGGTTTGTATCGACTCATACTGCTTTGTATCGACACATGCGCATTTTGTATCGACTCATACTCATTTCTTGCTCCTAGTCAAAAAATAACTCAGTGTGAGTCGACACATAAGGGTTTGTATCGACCCATTTCTATTTTGTATCGATACATACTGCTGTTTTTTTTTACTTCTGTCATTTTTCTGCTACATGTAAAAGTAAGTTCTCAACACATGATTAGTGAAAATGAAAAGCAAGCATATGGTTAGCTTCAAGGAATTGATATCTACATTTTATCTTCACAAATGAACCATTAATTATGCTTTTTATGAAGAGTTCAAAATCAATAAAACTTATCTTGAAACTGGAATTTGTGCTTTGAGTTTGAGTTGCTATATTGTCTTGGAGAAGTCAAGTTGGAGGTGGTTGTTTTTGAGTTTGGAAAATGGTGATGTTATAGAAGTTGTTCTTGAGTTTGAACAACTTCTATATGATGTATGTGAAGTGCTTGGATGGTTTGTTTAGACAAAAATTGCAAGGTGTGATAGGTTCAAAGATTTGGACTTCAAAACTCAAGAGTGGGGGTTTTGTGGGCAGTTCTGGTTTTTTGAGAGTATGAGGGGTTTTTGAGAATTTTTCAACACACAAGAATCTCTCTATTTTTCTGACCTCTTTCTTTTGCAAATGCTCCCTCTATTTATAGGCAAGAGGTTTTGGAACAAGAGCTGATTAGGTTTGCAAGACAGCATGTTATGGTTTGGTTGGGATGCAAATATCAAACTATGTCAAGTATTCCATGGTCCCAAGATGAAGTACCAAAGTTTATGGTATAGAGAAGCTACCTTCCATGATTTATGGTGGGGTATAATCAGAAGAAAACAAGGTATGGACTCAAGACAAATTTTTTACCAAAAGCTTGCTTTTCAAGAATAGCAATGGTAACTTTATGTCATAAATGGAAAGATCTTTTGGAAAATGGTTCAAACACTTGAGTAATAGCTCAAGAGTAGGTGTAAGCATTAAATTATGGTGAGATTGGTAAGTTAGAAGGCCTGCAACACAAGTATGATAAAAAATACTCTTGGATGCCTAACTTCATGCCCTTGAATCTCCTAGCTCAAGTATGATAAATTCATGCTCTTGGATGTTTTGGAAAGCTTGAAATATCCTCTATAAATTTCATGTTGGCCATTTTGACAAAATCATCTTAGAACTATGTTAAAAAATGCCAAGAAGTTGGGATAAAATCCTGACCAAAATCTGTTGAAAATTTCTCTAAGTGCTAGATGAAAATGTCATGTCTTCATGGGCTTATATCTTCAAATCTAAGCATTTTTTGGACGTCAACCTTATAATACAAAGTTATAGAATTCATCAAGATCTACAAATTTAATGTTGAAAATTTCCTTTGAATCATTTTGCATCATGGTGAAAAATTGGTATGAAGTTATGAAATAAACATGTGTAAAACACTTAGAAAAATTTTTAAGTCTTGAAAAGTTTGACTTTTCAAATTGACTTTTGGCTTTCTTGACTTTTTGATGATAAAGCATGATATTCTTGAATGTCTTGATGAATTTTTATCTTTGAGACATAATGTTGACCAAAAAGTCAAAGTTTGACTTTTGGTGTATTAGTTGACTTTTAATCAGTACAACTGATTTTTGGTCATCTAGTCAATTGACTGAGCAGAATTCGTGATACAAGACTTGAAACTTGACATGAGCATTCTTGAAGGTCCATGATGTTCCATGAAAGTCATTTGAAGTATTATAAGTCTAATTGTCCTTGTGCAAGCTCAAACCCTAATTTTGAGGTATCAGTGTTGAGGAGATGGCTTGACCTAGTCAATACTTGTGCAAGCTTGAGCTTTTAAAGATCTTTTGTGAAGAATATCTTGAAAAAGAGAGGGAAAATTTTGGGGTACAATAGAACGTAAGCTCTAGCGCGTTGATCTGGATATTTGAGAGATCCAAGGGTGATGAAGAGAATGGTGCACCATGTACTTACGTAGGCCTAGTGTGTTGAATCTGCAAGAATAAAATGTGAAAAAAAATAAAAGGGTACCACTGGGGCTCGAACCCAGATCCCTCTAGTATATGCGCGCTTGTTTTACCATTGGGGTGGTTGTTTCATCCAATTATGAAATGCCCCCTAGTAAATATATTATAAAACATGTTTTAAAAATTTGAAATTGCCAGCACACCTCTTTCTTTTTCCTCGCGCGCTTACTGTAACAACAACATAACTTCATCTTCTTTTTTTCTTTTTGAAAATGCTCATTTCTCAACCAAATTGAAATATTCCAAAACCAAACTTGCTTGATTTTTGATCACGAATCCAACCATGTAATTTTCAAGAGCTATAAATTAAAGATTGAAATGAATTTTTCTTGGTACCAAATTGAAACCCTAATGGTTCCAAAAACTCAAACCCAAAATTCTCATCACACAGTCCATTAAAAGGAAAACTAATGATATGCTTAGATTCAATAACATGATGTCTACATTTTATCTTTTGAATGTATGTATAAATAATGCGTGTATCAAGATTTCACTGTTCAAGGAAACTTACCTCTTGAAGAAAAATCCAATGCCCTCTACACGACTTCTAAACGTGAAATGATGATCCTAACACCTTCTCGGGACCTTCTTGATGCTTAGTGAATGCTCAGCTTTCTTGGAAACTCTCTGATCCTCCCTACCCGAATCAAATTGCAAATAGCCAAAGTAAAAATGGTGAACAATGATAGAGGTGTTACATAAGCTAAATGATGGCTTGGATAGATTCTATAGGATGTATATGGAGTTCTTAGATGGTTGGTTTGTAAAGGACTTGAGAGCTTTTGCAAATTCACAAGTTTGTGAATTTGTGAAAACATCAAGCTCTGTGTAAGGTAGTGACTTTGAGCATTGAGGTTCCACTGAACTTAGAAGCAAATCCCTCTATTTATAGGCAATATTTATGGTTTGTGAGAAAAGGAATTGGTTCAATTGGGGTTGTAGAACAAAAGTTGGCTTAGTTGGATTGTAAGTGAAGATACATGGCCATTCCATAGTTTCAATGTGAAGTACAAGATAATCTAAAGTTGTTAGAGGCTTTAAACACGTTTCTTCTGGATTTTATGTTGAGTGTATGCAGAGGAAACAAGTTAGAGGCTCAAGGAGAGTTGACAATTGCATAAAGCACGTTTTTCCAAAATGGAAGTGTTAACTTTGTGCCATTAATGGAATGATGCATTGGATAATGCTTGAATCAAATGGACCATAGCTCAAAAGCTTGTGTAATCTTATGATTAGAGATAAACTTATAAGTTTAGAGGCCTGCAAAGGGAGATATCTAAGGCATGTTTCCATATTTGATCTTATGGCTCAAAACAATGACCTCTAATTTTAAGAATGAAATGCCAACTTCATGTCTTTGGAAGTTCTAGCTCAAATATGATATTTTCATGCTTTTGGAAATTTTGGAAATCTTGAATCAAGATCTTAAACTTTCATGTTTACCATTTTGGATAAATCAAATGGGAACTTGGTGAAAATTGGCCAAGAAGTTGGGATAAAAAGATGATCAAAACTTGCTGATTTTTTTTGTAAATGTTGGATAAAAAATATCACAACTTCATGGGCTCATATCTCTTAAATTAATCACTTTTTGGAGATCAACCCTCAATGACAAATTTGTAGAAATAATTAATCCCTACAACTTTCATGTTGAAATTTTTCCTTAAATCAACTTAGATCTTAGAGAAAAATGGCTATAAAGTTAGGGCTTTTCAGGTACAAAAAACCCTTGAGTTTTTCTAAGTGTTTGAAAATCTTCAATTTTGAATTTTGTGGACTTTATTGATTCTTGATGATCAAGTTTGATATTTTTGAATGTTTTGATGATTCTTGATTTTTGAATTCCAATGTTGACCAAAAAGTCAAAGTTTGACTTTTGAGTGACTGTTGACTTTTCATTCAATTGGTTCAATTCTTCAATTGTCAATCACTTGTATCTTTGAATATGTCTGGAGCCATGTAATTAGGTCAAGATGTTGTATTTGATCCCTTGATATCATGCTTTAAGCCATTAGGTTATGCACTAGGTCAAAAGTCAATGATCAGTCATTTTCAATCAAAACCCTATTTTTGCAATTTTTTACCTTTGATGATTTGAGGGTTTTCCTTGAGGAATAAAGCTCAACCCTTGACCAAATGATGAATATCACCTCAAAATATTGATGTTGACAAAAAAATCTTGAAATTTGACTGTATGTTAACCATAGTTGACTTTTTACCCAATACAGTTGACTTTCAATCTTTTGAGCCACTGACTGAGCAAACATGAAAGACTTGAAACTTGACATAAGCATTATTGAGGACCTGTGATGAACCATGAAAGTCAATTGATACCCTTGCAACCCAATATTTCTTGAGAAACTCAAAACCCTAGTTATGGACCCTCGCTTAGGAAGAGATTTTGACCAGTCAACTCTTGAGTAGTTTTGAGCAAATGGGGATCTCATGAGAATGTCTTGAAGAAAATGGGAGGGAAATTTTTTGGGTACAACACATAGTCTATTGGAATTCCAAAGTCTCATCATGCTGACAAATTTGAAGGTAGAGGTACCCAAGGTTTAAATGTTAAGTCAATAGACCGGGATGCAATACTTGAAGCATATTTCTATATATTGAATAATCTTAGTATAGTTGAACCTTGTATAGCTACTCACAAAAAAATTATAAAGAAAAAAATATCCCTGAATGAATTACAAGTGGTTTTTACATAACATAACAAGAAATTCATAAGTTGGTTTAAAAAGAAGATTTCTAATGATAGTGCATCCGAGAGAATTAAATGGTTGTCGTAGATGCCAAAATTTACTGTGTAAACTTGGAAGACATGCGAAATTTCTAATTATTCCTTTTATACAAAAACAAAAAGATGATCCTAGTACAATGCAAAATGAGGGGTTAAGGTTGAGGCTTAATCCATGTATTTCTTTAGTTCGAAAGATAAGAATCATATTTTGGAAACTACCGTGTTATGTGGTGTCATTTAGGAGATTTTGGAGATTTATGATTTTATTTTCAGAGTGCCTTTATTTAAATACAAGTGGGTTCCAATAAAAATAATGTAAAAATTGATGAGTTATGATTCACATGGTTTGACCTTGGCAAGGCAACTTATATGACCGGACCATTCATCATGGCTACTAAAGCAAAACAATTTATTATGTGATAGACCCTTCGAACTTATCAGGAGATGGTCAATTATTCTCAAAGGAAAACACATTCCTCATAGTGATGAAAGTTTTGATATTCCTTTCACTCCTTCTTACGCAATATAGCGGTAGAAATATTGAGACTACCCCATTGGATTGACTTAACTCACAAAATCAATGAAGTTGCCACCACACTTTATTTTATCTAAAGGAAATGGGAAAAGAGCGAACAAAACCCAAATTAAAATAGAGATCAAGGTAAAAGGGTTGGTTATGCAAAGGGAAGGTATTAACACCATAAAAATATATGGTACTCCGCAGGAACCTCTTTGAAAATATGTGTATTTTTGCTATAAAAGGTATATAAAAAAATAAGATTGGTGAGGTTAGAAAAGAAATATTTTTTACAATTTTTGCACCCGTTGCAGTTGCGAGCCTTTTGTGCCTACATACCACCTTTCATGCAATAGGGGATCAGGGCATTCGTAGTTCTTCTTAAAATTTTTGAAAAGCTTGGTGTGTTGGTTAATTTTAAGAAAATTGTTTTAAAGAGAAAAGCCAAAGTGGTAAAAAGGTTTGAATGAGGTTAATGACTTTTAGTCTTTCAAAAAAAAGATGTCAAAGTATGATTAAATTGATTAAAATTTGATTAAGAAAAATGTTTTGAAAATGCATGGACCAAAGTCCAGGTTTATTATGAAAGCGGTTCAAGTTTTAAAAACAAGAAGAGTTTTGAAAATGAGGGAGAAGATTTTGAAATTAAAGAAGATAGGAGGAGATGAAGGAACTATCATATATACACAAAGTAAAAGCTAAGGTAAGGAAAAGTCTAACCAATAAGAAGCCAACACTTGACATTAAGAATTTCTACACTACCTGTTGGACATCCTTAAATAAGGTGATATAATCTTCATTCTTCCTTATATTATCAATAGACAAACCTTGGAACTGAGTTCCAACAGCAGCTTCGTCAACTTCTACAATGCTAAAGGAAGAAAAATGAGATATCAACAAAGCTTGCTCACCATTCACAATAACTACCTTTCCTTCGGTCAAATTTCAGTTTTTGATGCAAGGTTGAAGTAACAACTCCTGCTTCATGGATCCATGGTCGTCTCAATAAACAATTGTAGGCTGGGAAAATATCCATAACCTGAAGAGTAATTTGGAATAGGTGCAGACCTATGTGAATAGTTAAATCCACCTCTCCAATAACATATTTTCTCGAACCATCAATAGCATTTACTATAATGCCACTAGGGTGCATATGAGTTCCCTGGTATTTGAGCTTCATGAGAGTGCTTCTTGGTATGACATTTAAAGCAGATCAATTGTCTATCAGCACATTGGACAAAGAGTCATTCTTATAATTCATAGATATATGCAAAGCCAGGTTATGGTTTCTCCCTTCATCAGGCAACTCCTTATCACAAAAAATCATATTGTTACAAGACACAATATTCCCCACAACACTATTAAACTGATCTAATGACATATCCCTTTCAACAAAATCCTAATCCAAAAATCTCATCAAAGATTCCCGATGAGCAGAGGAGTTCATCAACAAGGCTAAAATGGAAATCTTAGATGAAGTTTGCAACAATCGATCCACAATCTTGTAATCTCTCATCTTGATGATTTTCAACAGATCATCAACATCCTTTTTTAAGGCGGTACCACTAGATTCTACTACCACTTTCTTAGGTTCACCATTCTCAATAACCTTCTTACCAAAATTAACATCTCCTAGAAAGGTAAGGGCCAAGACATGACCACTACGAGTTACCCGACTAGCTTCACTAATATTCTTAACATGAGACAAAGTTTAGATAGGAATTTCCACACCGTCTTCCAGGATAGTTGCACTGTACTTATAAGGTACATTTTTATCTGATTCATATAGGATAGGACCAGGGAGACAAATAACTACGAAGCAACAACAGGTTTGCTATGATATGTAATCTCTATAGGAGTGGAAACACCAAAATGTGGCACAATGACATTCACCCCTACTTCTTGAGAATACTCAGGAATCGCATAATCATTATCAAAAAACATACCTTCATCATAAGAAAAGAAATCATCAGTAAAAACATACTCATCATCATACAAGGCCTCAACATAGTGGTCTTTAATCATATTAACTCAATTATAATCATCTATGTTTCATGTGACTCTAATAGTACCTTTATCTAACAACAATTGAACACCTCTTCTTACAACAGAACAACCACATGAATCCCTATAGCATATCTGACAGGACCCATAATGATGTACCTCCTAACCATCCATGTGACAAAACATGGCATGCAGCTATACCAGATCATCATCCATATAGTTTACATCAAAAATATGGAACTTATCGCGACAACCATAAACCATATTCACCTCTTATTCATATTCAGCCATTGGTCTGATTATGTGGATAAGACCTTCATCCATCATCTCTTAGAGATCACCTCTCACCTTATCACATCCAAGAACGTCTGTACTGCAGACACTACAAGCAGCATGGTCATGTGTATATTAGCTAAACTTACAGAGATCAGCATGCATCTTCACTAAATCTCCTCTGACCAAGTTGATATCAAATAATGATGGCATCGATACGATTTAATGTTTACAGGGGGCAATGTTGGGAAGTATGGGGATGTGATGGTCATGTAGTCTAGGTGGGGGTAAACCATGAGGCTTCTTAAAAATTTCAGCGAAAGACATTATGATATTGGTAATACTTTGGGGGAGTGGTAGATGGTAAGGTGTCTAGAGTATGAAAAGTATCTGGTGGGGGTTAGGGTTAGTTTCAGGAATGGGTTGGTAAAGGAGTAAATGCATGAAAGCCATAGAGCCTGTATGTAGGAGGTGACAGACTTGGTTGTAAGAAGAGTGAACTGTTAAGGATTTAGGATCACCTGTGATAGTAATGCCATTGTTATGATAGGTGAAATAGATTTTTGAAATAGAGAAATCAGGTATTAGGGGACCAAGGGTGCACAACCATCCCATCCCAAGTACTACGTCATCACCTTCAATGGAAAGTAAATGAAAAGGGATTATGAATAAAGTGTTTTGTGATGTGATTCGGACTTGAGAGCAAAGGCTCGAGCAAAGCAGTTTTGAACCATTACCCACCATGACACAAAAGTTGGGGATAAGGGTAGTGGCCAGTTTAAGGTGATGGGATATGCGAGGCTGCAAGATATTGTGGGTACTGCCTGTGTCTATAAGGACTGTTACAATCATACCATTAATTAGGCCATTGAATTTAAGTGTCTTTGGTGAAAAGTGACCACTAGCAGCTTGAGGAGACAATTGGAAATATGTTTCTTCAGGCTGGGAAACAGTGGTAATCTCATGTTCAACAACCTCTTCATGAGAAAACTCGTTGTCGTCCACCATTAACAGAAGGAATTTTCCTGAAGAACAACGATGGCCCAAGATAAACTTCTCGTTACAGTTAAAACAGAGTCCATGTGCCCCACGCTCTTGCAGTTGTGTGTTAGATAAATGAAAGATCGGTAGTCTAGGTTGTTGTACCCCAAAATTTTCCCTCTCATTTCTCAAGACATTTCCTCGTAAGGATTTTCAAAAGATTCAAATTTGCACAAGTACAATTGGTTTTTCAAACGTCAAATCAAAGAAGATCATACCTGCTTCGATTTCACATCATTCGATTGGGCTTTTGGCCTCTTTCGATGCAAGTTTAGCTTGCAGCCTTCGATTGAGCATTGGTTTCTTTACTGCATGTTTCGATCCACATGACAAACAACACCTACCTTCAAACATGCTTCGAATCCACCTTTATGCCTGCTTCGATTGGACATTTGATGCATGCATTCATGTTTTGATTGGATAAATAATTCCCCCCATGCTTGCTTTGATTCACAAAGTGATGGCTAGCTGCATGTAGCCTTCGATTTAGCAATAGCTTCCTTCTTGCATACTTCAAAGCAAGGGACTCCCACCAGGCCAACAGGCACAAGGAAAAAAGCCTCATGTAGCCTCCTTCGGTTCAAAGAGGAAAAGCCTCCTACTGATGTCCTCCGATCAAAAGGGGAAAAACCTCCTGTTGATGTCCTCCGATCCAAAGGGGAAAAACATCCTATTGATTTCCTTTGATTCAGAAGGAAAAGGCTTCATGTTAGCTTCCTTCGATTCAGAAGGCAAAGGCTTCATGTTAGATTCCTTCAATTCAGAAGTCAAAGGCTTCCTGTTTGGCTTCCTTCATTTGTGCCCTTTACCTCCTGCATGCTTTCTTCGTTTGGGCGTGTGGCTTCCTTTAATACAAGCTTTGGTTACATCCTTCGTTTGGGCATCTGGCTTCTTTGAGCAAGCTTGGTTCCTTTGCTTCATTTAGGGCATTGGCTTCTGTTGGTGAAGTAAGTAGGTAATCCAGAATTCCTTTGGTTTTGACTATGACATTGAGATTTTCTTGCCTACTTAAAGTAGTACATACAGTTGAATATGGCCCAATCGAAAGGCATGCCATTATGGGGAATATTTAGTTTTGCCTGCCTTGAGTTTGGTCGAAGGTTGGACTTACGTGATCAAAAAACAAAAGATTACAAAATGGCACATGCAGTTGAATATGGCCTAATCGAAAGACATGCCATTGTTGGAAACATTCATTTTCGTTTGCTCTTGAGCTTGGTCGAAGGCTGGATCTGTATGGCCAAAATGAAAGACAGGGTATTCGATCCAAGGCATCAAGTTGAAGGCAGAATCCATAAGCCAGGGCTACATGATCTTGCTCTTCAGGCCTCAAACCTTTGCCTCACTCCATAATTAATTGTTTACACAATTAGTTAAACTATTACCCAGGTGTTTAAAGTATTATCCAGAAGGTCATTCCGTATATGGCATAAAGTTATCATTGCCATTTCAGGAAAACAGGCTTTATGCAAATTGTCAAAGCATTGAGCCTTGTAACCTTTGTCTCTGAGTGCAAGTAACATCAAAAAGCATGAGTTAAGTCTCCTACAAACATCACCCCCCCCCCCCCCCCCCCACTTGTACTTGAACTTGGGAACCATGAAAAATCCCATTAAACAAGATTTCTTTTTTTTCTACACAAAATGATAACATGTTATCCTGAACATGAAAGAACCCTCTTCTCTATAAAAAGAGAGACTCTTTACAAATCAGGGGGCAAATTTTTTTGATTGAGAAAAAGATCATAAAAAACTCTCAAACTCTCAAACTCTCAAAAAACTCAAATCCCTTCATAATTTAGAGCCTTTCGATTCACCCTCTAACTTCCATACATCAGCCTTTCAATTCACCCTCTAACTTCCACACATCAGACCTTTTGATTCACCCTCTAACTTCCACACATTATCCCTTTTGATTCACCCTCCAGCTTCCATATACATCAGCCTTTTGACTCACTCCCTCTAGCTTTCATATACTAGCTGTTGTACCCCAAAATTTTCCCTCCCATTTCCTTAATATTTTCTCATCACAAGACCTTTGAAGATCAAGATCCAGTTAGGGTTTCCTCTGCTCAAGACTTCTCCTTGCACTGTGGACTCAAATTAGGGTTTGTGTTTGCCCAAGGATGTTTTGACCTAAAATGCCTAAGATGACTTTCATGTTTCATGTTTGACTCACAAGATTATCCATACCAAGTTTCAAATCTTGATTCCAAGTTTTGCCCAGTCAATTGGACAGTTGACCTAGAAATCAGCTGTATTGGGGAAAAAGTCAACTGTGGTCAATTGACAGTCAAAACTCATGATTTTTGACCCACATCAACATTATGAACTCATATGGACCATTTGATCAAGTTTGGATCACAATTCCACAAGAAATTTGATCAGATCACCAAAAGGGCAAAATGGTCATTTTTAGGGTTTTGATTGCACAAAGGCAATTTTTGACTGTTTGACCTAACCAATGGCAAACCAAGCTCACATATGGACTCAAGGACTCAATGAAATGGTCTTGACACATTCATCAAGCTCAAAAGATCCCAAGTACACAAGATTGACAATTGAGTTTCCCAGTCAATTGATCAATTTTGACTGTACACTGAAAAGTCAAACTTTGACCTTTTGGTCAAAATCAAGAGTCAAGATTCATTTTTCATCAAAACATGCCAAATCATGAAACTTGTTCACCAAGAAACCAAGAAATGCAAATTAGGGTTTTAAAATGGAATTTTTCATAACTTAGAATTTTTCTAAGTTGTGGAAAACCCTAATTTTTTCCCAACTTTGCCCCACTTTTTCACCATGATTCATTTGGATTCAAACAAAAGTCAAAACATGAAAGTTGTATCTTGTTACATAATCTACAACTTTGATTCACAAAGTTTTCTCATTTGAAGCTTGTATCTCAAGTTACAATTTTTTGAATAAGGGCACTAAACCATTTTTAACTTAGTGAAATTTTAACCTATTTTGACAAGGTTTTCTACCCCACTTCAAGGCCATTTTCCATACACTTCCACTTGGAATTTCAATTTTCATTTCAAAGATGGATTGTATTACACATTCCAAGCTTTCCAAAATGTCCAAGAACTCATCAAACAACCTCATGGTTAGGGAGAATCGAATTTCACAATATAGCAAAAACTCACTTTTGAATTGGCCATTTTTCATGTTCATAACTTGGCAATTTGAACTCAGCATGCTTTAGGTTAGATTACAGGTCCTTAAACCAAGTTGCACTCAATAATTTAATGCATATTCATTGTGTTAAGGTGTTGTTCTATGAGTTTGTACATTGTATGCAAGATTAATCCCAAACTAGATAAAGCATTCTTTCCATTTTTGCAAAAGATCACTTTATGTCCAATTGAGAATCCAACAAGTACATTGCAAATCTGGTTGGCACAAGTTTATGTGCTAATCACACTGATCAAGGAGGGATTATGCAGCATAGTGTGAGCTCCTCTACAGGCCTAGAAGCACAATTTGCCTTTGTTTGCTTAAGTGTGAAGTAACATAGCATAACTCATAACAACTTCCATCTCAGCTTACAAACACAAGAACAAACTTATCAAACAGATTCCAGACATCATACCCAAGCTTTTGCACGAGACTTTGACCTCCAATCCACCCTCCATCTCAGAATCACTCTCAAACTGCAAAAACAGAGTTGCCTCTGCAGTTTGAGTGCCAACTTCTATTTCTCTCAAGCATTCTTGCCAAAACCAGTTCACATACCTTCCATACTATCTATGCAAGCTAACCATGACCTGAAACCTGACCTGTAACACCTCCAAGCCACTTCACCATTTTTGCTTTTCTGTTTTGCAGTTGAAGTTCACCAGCACGATTCAGGGAGTTTCAAGGCAAAGTAGAACTTGGAATAGCATCCTTACACTTCAAGGAAGCTATACAAATCATCATTTTACTCTGAAACATCCTCCATTGCAAAGCACGATTCCAACTGAACAGGTATCTTCATGAAGTTCTATCTCTCTTATTAGGCATTGTTAGCTTTAGGTTTGTGAAGAAAATATGTCACAATCATAGCCCTGAACATGACCATATAGTTAGATTTCATTTATGTTACGTGTGCTGCAAGAATTTTGAGTTTGAACATGGCATAAAAGTTAGGTCAGAAATTGGGGGAGAAGAAATTCTCCCTCATCTTAGAGAATTAGGTCAAGTTCTTTACATGGTTGGAATCGTCTCTTAATGCTCTACACTTTTCATGTTATGAGTTTTGCTTGAACGTCCAGGAATCCAGAGATAGAAAACGCGTGGGTGATGTTGTTCAGAGGTTGAAGATGATTGATTCTGGGCTGGGCCTGGAATATTTTCTTATTTACACCACACAATTACTTTTGAACCCCCTGAGCCCATTTGCTTATTTCTTTGACTTTTTTGACTTTTTCTTTTTTGATTGACTTTGTTTATTTTTTCTCATGACATTAAAAACATAAAAATATTTTTTCCATCATTTTTTGAATTTATTGCATATTTATTTGATTATTTCTTTTGTTTGTACATAAATATTATATATACTATTATTTAGAATAAATAGAAAAAATAGTGTAAATACATTTTTTTATTTTTGTTATCTTCTGAAAATATTTCACATAAAAAAATATATACTTTTTTTATTTATTTTATTAAATATTAAATATATATTATTTTATATATAATGCATATTTAGAATTTAATATATATATATATATATATATATATATATATATATATATATATATATATATATATATATATATATATATATATATATATATATATATATATATATATATATATATGTTTATTAATATATTTAGGTTAGAATATAAAAATATTTGAATTTTTCATTTTATTAATATTTGATATATATAAAAAATACTTTTTTATAATATACTTCATTTTATTTTTATTTTTGTACATAATAAATAAATATTTGTATTAAATTAAACAATAATACATTTTCTTTAATAAAATTAGGGTTTTGCCCTAAATTCAAAATACTCCAAAAATAATATATTTTTTATTTTTACATAAATAACATTTTTTTCATACATATACAAAACATTTTTGCATCTTGCATTTTTATTCCATTTTATTTATTTATTTAATTATTGTACATTAATTAAATTGTATAAATTCAAATTGATGTAATAGTTTTAGGTTTATATTACTTGTCAATATCCCCATTTGAACATTTGTACCCCCCTTCCCATATTTGGTTTTGTAATAGCTTAGTAAATTTATTTTCGCACTTTATTGCTTTCTAATGATAACATGTTAGAATTAGGGTTTGTATGCGAAAAACGACAAAAATAGTTATGACCTAATCTCAAGATAAACAAGCATGAAAATGGACACACAAATCACACTTGCACCCCCTAGGGTATTCCACTTGTTGCCTTTCAAAATTGGGCCATATTGCATGTTAGGTCTCTTTGGGCAAAACAAACAAATTGAATGATCATAGTCCCTCGATAACATTTTTCAAAACAAAAACAAATGATCAAGTCCCTTAAAGAAAATGCCCAAAGATACTTGGCACCATTGCAATTATGGTCTAAACGATGACCCACGCCCGTCCCTTTCACATCCTAAACACAAGATTGTCCACCAAATACAATGGTGGAACAAACTTGTTAAAAGGGTTAAAACATAGCAATAATCTTTTGAGAAATTTAGGAGTAGATAACCTCTTAGTTACTTGAATCAATCTTGCAAACTAAAACACTTGCCTATTTCAAAAAACCACACATCACTACACTTTCAAAACAACTTTCAAAAACAAATGAAAACCTTTTCAAAAGACGTACATCTTTGTATACATCCCCACATGGATCATTACAAAGGTTGCCACCACATTGGCCTCTTTTCAAAACATTTTCAAACCCACACACTCAAGCACCATTTAAAACAATTGAAAACAAAAGGCAAGTGATCTAAGCAAGTAACTAAGAGCCCATGGATAACCATGGATAGAAAGGGTGCTAATACCTTCCCTTTCTATAATCTACTCCCCGAACCCAAGAAAACATCTCAAAAGGTTTTTTGCTGTGCTTTTTAACCTTTCCTTAGGATAAAATAAAAAGTCGGTGGCGACTCTTGCTCAACCGAAACATTTGCGAAAACAAACGCAAAACCTCAAGTCAGTTCTCCCACCGTATCACAGAACTGGCGACTCTGCTGGGGAAAACTTATAAAGTGGAGTAACCTTAGGGTTTAGATCACCTTTGTTTTCAATTGTTTGCTTTGTTTGCTTTTATATTTGTGGGCTTTGCATCGGAGTTTCATAGATCCTAACCCGGATCTGGGAAATACCCTTTTTAGGTAGCATAATCTGTGAGGGACCTGTCCGGCGTAGACCGACATGGGTGAAGCAGTGGCTACGTTGGTGTGGCATCTTAGTCTGTACCTATATCCCTTGTGTTGCAACGGGGAGAATATAGGTCTTCTAAGGGGTCATTAAACACCAACCAACCTTAGAACCCTAAATTGTCCAACTTGGCTATTAGGACAGTAGCAGTATGCTACACTCATTGAGGCTAA
The DNA here is from genome assembly GCA_948472305.1 of Vicia faba. Classification (NCBI taxonomy): domain Eukaryota; kingdom Viridiplantae; phylum Streptophyta; class Magnoliopsida; order Fabales; family Fabaceae; genus Vicia; species Vicia faba. The sequence continues at coordinate 1,017,814,128 of OX451740.1, forward strand.
ACTCTCGAGATGGTTCTGGCCGCGAGAAAAGATTGCGATGCTGGAGTTATGACCGATTGAGGGTAGCCAATGATTTGAGATCCTCTAGAACCCGGTTACTTTTCGATAGGACAGGTTTTAACCAACAAAACCAAAAGAGGGTAATACCTGAAACTCATACTGGCCTGAAACCTAAGGGTGTCTGGTGTGACTTGTGTGCCTTATTTACCTATGTGAATACTTGTGGTGTGCTTCATCATAGCATCATGCCATCATACCATTGCATGCATCCTGTATAAAGGACTAACCCATTTCAAAGACAAAAAAGTTTCATCTTTGCTCTGTTTTGTAGGACATCATGATGCCCGTGCGTAGGAATACTGTCCGGCTCAACTTTGTTCAACCACCAGTTTTACTCAAGGATTTGGTTGGAAGGATTCCAAACACTTCTTCCTTCATCAACAGACATGGTTCACTCCTTGGCTTGATCACTGCAAAGTGGGACCAACAACTGATAAGTGTTCTGACCCAGTTTTATGACCCTCTGTATCATTGTTTCACCTTTCAAGACTTCCAGCTGGTTCCTACCCTGGAAGAATTTTCTTATTTGCTTGGGATCCCTGTCTTGGAACAAACTCCATTCACTGGTTTGGAAAAGACTCCTAGGCCTGAAGAGATTGCTGCAATTCTCCCCTTGACCAAGGAAGAGGTATTGTCCAACTGGGAAACTAGAAATGGGATCAAGGGCTTTTTGGTCAAATTTCTGGTTGGCAAGGCTAATGATTTCTGGAATGACTTGGACTTCAAGGCGTACGAGGATGTTCTGGCTCTTTTGATCTATGGTCTGGTATTGTTTCCCAACCCTGACACCTTTATCAGTATCCATGCCATAAGGATCTTCATGTCTCGGAATCCGGTACCCACTCTTTTGGGTGATATTCTACAATAACTCTATGCTCGTACTGTTCGAAAACGGGGAACTCCGTGGTGTTGTGCTCCTTTGCTAGTAAGGTGGTTTATTTCGCACCTTCCTAAGTTCGTGCTGAAGAATGAAGAAGGAAAAGGTTGGGCTCGGAGGTTAATGTCTCTCACTGATAATGACATCACCTGGACTCTCAGAGGTTTGGATGAGGTAGCTGTTATTGACCGTTGCGGAGAATACCCTAACGTTCCGTTGATTGGTATCCAAGGAGGAATCTCTTACAATCCATGCTTAGCTCTCCGTCAGTTTGGAAGAGCCAGAGGAGATGGGCCTCATGAAATGTTGGTTCCTCACTTCCATTTTGAGTTTCAGGCAGACAGTGACAAACTACGCCAGGGATTCATTAGAGTTTGGGACAGAATTCACAAAGCCGACCCACATGAGTTGGGACCAAAGACTTCTCTGCCATTGAAGCCCTATTGCAAATGGGTCCGCATCCGTGCTCAAAGGTTAGGTATGCCCTACGAAGCTGTTAGACCTCTCATCCTTGAGTCTCCTGATGAAGATGAGGTTCCTCCAACCGTCCTCCCTCCTCAGATACCCGCTGATTTTGACACGATGAAGAGATCCTGGGTGCAGCTAAAGGAAGAGCGGGATTTCTATCGGGAGAAATTCAACGAGCAGGAACGGAAGATCCAGAGGCTGACTAAGCAATTGGAGGAAGAGCGGGTCCTGAACAACTACATCAGCACTGAGAAGAGGAGGCCATGGGAGCATTGATGAGCTTTGGATTTTTCCTTTTATAGTTTTATTTCCTTTCCAGTATTTTTCATTCCTGTAATGCCTAAGGGCAAGTTGTTGAACAAATTGAAAATTTTAATCTAATGAAGTGTGTTTCCCTTTTGTCTACAAAGTTGAATCTTGTTTGTCTTTGAAAACATAAAACATACGCATTCCATTGCACCATATGCATAGAAGGTACCCTATTTCACAGGTTGCTTAATCTCCTTCGCTGTTTATTTTGAAAAGTCATCATGAATCCAGACTCCTCCAGTGAGCAAGCAATCAAGGCCCTTCAGGCCCAAAGTGCACAGTTTCAAGAGATGGTCCTAAGCCTAGCCCAAGGTCAGCAAGAGTTGAAGACTCTGCTCCTGAAGAAGAAGAAGAAAAAGAGGACTGCGTTGTTCAACACCGGAAGCAGATTTGGGAACACACTCCATAATGAAGCTGATCCAACTACTTCTTCTGCTGAGAAAAACAGTCCCCAAGGGGGAGGAGCTCCTAGTCCCGCAGTCTCCGACAACGAGACGGACTATAACGACGAACAATACCCACCTGCTGCCGACAGGTACAAGCAATTGGAGGACCGCTTAAGCGCCATGGAAATTCAGAATGTGCCGGGGCTGGATTTCGGAGATTTGGGGTTATCTTCTGGGGTAGTAATTCCACACAAGTTTAAGGCGCCCGCCTTCGCCAAGTATGATGGGGTCTCCTGCCCAAAGCTGCATCTAAGGTCGTACGTAAGGAAGATCCAACCTTATACGGCGGATAAGAACCTCTGGAATCACTTCTTCCAAGATAGCCTCTCGGGGTCACAGCTTGAATGGTTCTACCAATTAGATGGAACCAGCATCCGACACTAGGAAGATTTGGCAACCGCATTCTACAGACAATACCAATACAATTCTGATCTCGCTCCTACGCGTACCCAACTTCAGGGTATGTCTCTAGGAACGGGTGAAGGGTTCAAAGAGTACGCACAAAAATGGAGAGATTTGGCTGGCAGGGTGCAGCCTCCATTGACTGATCGTGAGCTGGTTGATATGTTTCTAGTGACGTTGTCTGGTCCGTTTTTCAATCATTTGGTTGGTAACTCCTCCGCTGGGTTTACAGATTTGATATTGACGGGAGAAAGAATTGAAGCTGGCATCAGGTCAGGCAAGATACAAAAGGCTTCCTCCACAAGTGCTGAGAAGAGGCCGTTTAAGAAAGAAGCAAGCGCCGTCTATGGTCCTAGAAGACAAATCAAGCCCGAAAGTCGCCAAGCCGTCAATGCTTTGGTCATCTCGAAACCTGTTGCTGCTCCTCAGCAGTACAATCAACAAAGAAGTGAAAGGCCCAAGAGGCAGTATACTCGACTGAGTATGACCTTATCTCAAATTTTACCCCAACTGTTATCCACCAACCTGGTGACCCTCAAAGAAGCTCCTAAGGTCGTCAACACTGCGTCTCCTAAGTATAACCCAAATGCCCGGTGTGCTTATCATTCTGATAGTCCCGGGCACACTACTGATGATTGCTGGGCCTTAAGAAACAAATTGCAAGATCTGATCGACGCAAAGGAAATTCAGTTTGAGGCGCCGGAGAGACCAAATGTTGTAACTGCTCCTATGCCCCAGCATAGAGTAAATGCCATTGAGGAAGAATTATATGCTGTTTCGATAAATGAAGTTGTCACCCCTCTGAAGACCGTCAAGAAGAACCTACTGCTGGCCGGTTTATTTCCGGGTTGCAGTGAAGGTTGCCTGTTCTGTGTTGTTTCCCTATCTGGTTGTCCCTTGCTGAAGTTAGGCGTCCAAAGCCTAATGGACAGCAAGGAGATTCTGTTTAAGAAGTCTGATGTTCAGTTGGTTCCGGTAAAAGAAGTTTCTGTGGTTACCATCTTCAAAAATCCAATCAAGGCTCTCCCGAAGAAGCCTGTTCAAATCACGACTGTTGCACCTGTGGTTATTACTATTCTGGGGCCTCTCCCCTACATATCTGATAAAGCTGTCCCCTGGCATTATGGGTCAGACGTATATGTAAATGGAATCAAACAGGAATTCGACAATGGCGCCAGCATCTGCGATATCACTGGTCCAGCCAAGGTCACCCGCAGTGGCAGGCTCTTCTCGCCCGACATTGCACCGCCCGCTATTCGAAGACCCCTCCTTATAACACCTACAAGTTTACATGTTCCTGCTGCTGATCAAGTTGTTTCCCCTGCTGCCGAGTCATCTAATGCTCGGGGCAAAGGGATTGAAGAGGAGCCTGCCCGGATGGAGGCACCAATACCTAAAAATGCTGAGGCCTCCCAACAAGAAATGGAGGAGATCCTGAAAATAACAAAGAAGAGTGATTTCAATGTTGTCGAGCAGCTGGGGCATACGCCCTCCAAAATCTCCATGCTCTCCTTATTACTATGCTCCGAGGCCCATGCTAAGGCCTTGATCTCATTTCTCAAAACGGCCCATGTGCCGCAGGAGACGTCTGCAGTCCAGTTCACTGATTGCGTAGCAAATCTGACAGCAGACAATGGTTTGGGTTTTTCAGATGCTGACCTGACTGCGAAGGGAAGAGACCACAATGATGCCCTGCATGTCTCTATCGAATGCAGGGGCACTACTCTGGCGCATGTATTGGTGGATACTGGTTCTTCCTTGAATGTTCTACCGAAAAAGGCTTTAGACCGTTTGGATTATGAAGGCCTGGAACTGAAGCCCAGCAATATCATCGTCAGGGCCTTTGACGGTTCAAAAAGGATGGTTCATGGAGAAGTTGACATCCCTATTCGTGTGGGCTCTCAAGTATTCGACTCTACTTTTTATGTGATGGATATACGTCCATCGTACTCTTGTCTACTGGGTCGACCTTGGATCCATAAAGCTGGGGCAGTGACCTCTACCTTGCACCAAAAACTGAAGTATCCTGTCAGGGGGAAGATCGTCACTGTGCAAGGAGAAGAGGAGTATATGGTGAGCCATTTGAATTCCTTCAGATACATTGAGATGGACGGGGAGTTTATTGAAACCCCCTTTCAGCATTTCGAGGAGGTGCATCCAATTTCAGCAGCAGCAGAAACAGCAGTCGAAAAGAATGTTCCTTTGAAGATGGCTTCCCTAAGGGATGCCCGGGCTGTGGTTCAGAAAGGCAATTGTGCAAACTGGGGTCAGCTTCCCGATTTCACTCAGAAGAACGACAAGTTTGGGCTGGGCTTTACTGCAGAGGCTCAGAGGGCTGTGCGCAAGGAAAAGATCAGAAAGGCTCCGGTGTTTATCTCCAACCCAAGGGTGAACGCTATCGAGGAGGATGTGGAGGAAGCAGAATTTGACAGTTGGATCTACCCGACTATCAGCGACGGACCAAGCAACTGGACGGCAAAGGATTTTACACCTATCACATTTGTCACGCAGTAATTGATTTCTTTTGATTTCCAAATTTGTAACAAACAATATGTTAAAACTTTGTTGGCTCGGTGTCCTACCCGGGGCATCGTAGCTCCATTTGTGAGGGCTTTTTGTATGACATTTTCATATATCATCAATCAAAACATTGGACGTTTGTTGCATTACAAATCTTGTGCTCTTTTTCTTTCTGTGTTATATATATTGCAAAACAGCTATATTTACACACACTCACTTATACAGGTTTCAATCCACTCTGGATCTCACTGGTAACAGCTCTGCTACCGCCAGTTATGACTTCGAGAATCCGATCAACTTGGCCGAAGACGAAGGTGAAGATGATTGCGAAGTGCCTGGTGAACTCGCAAGACTGCTACTCCAGGAAGAGAGAGCTATTCAACCACATGAAGAGCCGGTGGAGACAATTAACCTGGGTACTGAGACAGATAGGAAAGAGGTCAAGATTGGTGCCAATCTAGAGCTCAGCATGAAGCAACGATTGATCCAGATGCTACAGGATTACATGGAGATTTTTGCTTGGTCCTATGAAGATATGCCTGGTTTGGATGCCGACATTGTAGTTCATCACCTGCCAACCAAGGAAGACTGCCCTCCGGTAAAGCAAAAAGTCTGACGGATGCGACCAGAGATGTCTGAGAAGATCAAGGCCGAGGTTATGAAACAGTTTGATGTCGGGTTCCTTGCAGTGACTTCTTACCCTCAGTGGGTTGCCAACGTGGTGCCGGTACCAAAGAAGGACGGTAAGGTCAGAATGTGTGTTGACTACAGGGATCTGAACAGGGCCAGCCCCAAGGATGACTTCCCCCTACCTCACATTGATGTCCTTGTTGACAATACAGCTCAACACAAGGTGTTCTCCTTCATGGATGGTTTTTCAGGGTATAATCAGATCAAGATGGCTCCAGAAGATATGGAGAAGACTACCTTTGTGACTCAGTGGGGCACCTTCTGTTATAAAGTCATGCCATTCGGATTGAAAAATGCTGGGGCAACCTATCAACGTGCCATGGTTGCTTTATTTCATGATATGATCCATCATGAGATTGAGGTATACGTTGATGACATGATTGCAAGGTCTCAAACTGAGGAGGAGCACCTTGACCATCTGAGGAAGTTGTTTGACCGACTCAAGTTATACAAGCTGAGGTTGAATCCCAACAAATGCACCTTTGGGGTAAGATCCGGAAAATTGCTAGGTTTCATTGTAAGTGATAAAGGTATTCAGGTGGACCCTGCCAAGGTAAAAGCCATACAAGAGATGCCGACTCCAAAAACAGAGAAAGAAGTCAGAGGCTTCCTGGGACGACTGAATTACATTGCCCGATTCATCTCACACCTGACTGCTACTTGTGAGCCAATCTTCAAATTGCTGAAGAAAGATCAAGTAGTACGCTGGAATGATGAATGTCAGGCCGCCTTTGAAAAGATAAAGGAATATCTCCAAGAGCCACCCATTCTTATGCCACCAATGGAAGGAAGACCTCTGATACTATACTTGACAGTACTTGACAATTCAATGGGGTGTGTGCTGGGGCAGCATGACGAGTCTGGCCGAAAAGAGCACGCTATTTATTACTTGAGCAAAAAGTTTACCGACTGTGAGTCTCGTTACTCACTGCTTGAGAAAACTTGCTGCGCTCTTGTATGGCCTGCTCGCCGGCTGAGACAGTATATGCTGACTCACACTACTTTATTGATTTCAAAAATGGATCCTATCAAGTACATATTCGAAAAGCCCGCTCTGTCTGGAAGGATAGCTAGATGGCAAATGATCTTGACGGAGTATGATATCCAGTATACAACTCAGAAAGCAATCAAAGGAAGTGTACTGGCAGATCATTTGGCACACCAACCTGTGGACGATTACCAATCATTGAACTTTGATTTTCCGGACGAAGACATCATGGTGGTAACTGACTGTGAAGTACCTGGACCGGATGAAGGACCTGAGGAAGGGTCCCGATGGTCTATGCATTTTGATGGAGCCTCCAATGCTTTGGGTAACGGCGTCGGCGCTGTAATCATATCTCCCAAAGGAACTCATACTCCCCTCACCGCCCGATTATGTTTCAGCTGCACCAACAATATGGCAGAATATGAGGCATGTATCATGGGTTTACAAGCTGCAATCGACTTAAGGATCAAATTTCTAAGTGTCTTCGGAGATTCCGCTCTCGTGATCAATCAGATCAAAGGCGAGTGGGATACGAAACACCCGAATCTTATTCCTTACAAGGAGTATGTGTCGACCTTGCTTCCCCACTTTGAAGAGATAACTTTCGAACACTTCCCTAGAGAGGAGAATCAGCTAGCGGACGCCCTAGCTACGATGTCTTCAATATTCAAAGTTAAATGGGACAATGAGGCTCCCCGAATCATTATCTAGAAGTTGGATGAACCGGCATACTGCTGCGAGCTCGAGGCTGAGAAGGTGATTGAAAAACCCTGGTATCATGAGGTGAAGAGGTACTTGGAAGCTCAGGAATACCCTGAAAGTGCGTCTGTCAATGATAAGAAGTTCATGAGGAGGTTTGCTGCAAAATTCTTCCTCAGCAACGGCATTCTCTACAAACAGAATCATGATTCAACTCTGCTACGTTGTGTGGATAAGGCAGAAGCAGAGAAAATCATGATAGAACTGCATGAAGGTACATTTGGAACACATTCCAGTGGACACACCATGGCTAAGAAAATCCTTTGGGCAGGATATTTCTGGTCCACGATGGAAGCCGATTGTTACCAACACTCCCGAACTTGTCATAAATGCCAGATCTATGCTGACAAGGTGCATATCCCTCCGGTTCCTTTGAATGTCCTGACGGCACCTTGGCCTTTTGCAATGTGGGGCATCGATATGATCGGTGAGATCCGACCGACGGCATCCAATGGACATCGCTTCATCTTGGTGGCGATCGATTACTTCACGAAGTGGGTTGAGGCAGCTTCCTACGCCACAGTAACCAAGAGCGTCGTGGCACGTTTCATCCGGCATAATCTAATCTGTCGGTACGGCGTCCCAGAAAGAATCATTACGGACAATGGTACCAATCTCAATAATTCGATGATCACTGAACTCTGTGAACAATTCAAGATACAGCACCACAATTCTTCTCCCTACCGGCCGAAGATGAATGGGGCTGTAGAGGCAGCTAATAAGAATATCAAGAAAATTGTGCAGAAGATGACAGTGACCTATAAAGATTGGCACGAGATGTTACTGTTCGCTCTTCATGGGTACCGTACCTCAGCAAGGACGTCAACCGGGGCAACTCCCTTCTCCTTGGTCTATGGCATGGAGGCAGTCTTGCCAATTGAAGTCCAGATACCCTCTCTCCGGATAATGAAGGATGCAGACTTGAGTGAAGATGAATGGATCCAGACTCGACTTGATCAATTAAATCTGATTGACGAAAAGAGGCTTACTGCTATCTGTCATGGTCAAACGTATCAAAAACGGATGATCAGGGCGTTTAACAAGAAAGTCAGACCACAAGAGTATCAAGTTGGGGACCTGGTAATCAAACGCATCATCCTTCCTCAAAGTGATCCCCGGGGCAAATGGACCCCTACATACGAAGGGCCATTTGTGGTTAAATGTGTGTTCTCAGGAGGAGCCATGATCCTAACCACCATGGATGGTGACGACCTTCCTCACCCCGCCAATGCAGACATAGTGAAAAAATACTACGCGTAAATAAAAGACCCGCTAGGTTGATATACCTAGGCAAAAATAAGGGCTTCCCGGCGAACCAAAAGGGTTCGGGCAAAAATAAGGGATAAAATGAATAAAAATCTGTACACCCGGCAAGTCGAAAACCTGAAAAGGCGGCTTGGGCAAAAATGGGTATCCCGGTGGACTGAAAACCCGAAAGGGCGGTCCAGGCAAAAGTTAGGGATAAAAGCGTAACACTATGTCTCATTGGATCACTTCGCATCCGGAATTCGGCATCAACTATCTGGCTCAGATTTCGGCATCGACCAATCAGCTTCATCTTCAACTAGGTAGCAAAGCGATGAGACATTTGAAGACATAAAGGCGATAGCAGAGTTGGAACCCAGTGGGATTGTTCACATAGCTGTTTTGTTTTCTTTTCAAAATTGTAAACTCTATATTATTTGGCGGCATCCTCTTACTAGGATGTCAGCCTCTTGTACAAAAACGCCTATTCACAGGCAGAATTCAAATCAATACAAATTCACTTGTCCATACAAATTGCCATTGTTTTTCCTTTTTCTGTTTTGTTTTGCGAAGAACGTCCAATGTCCATTTTTGATATATGCATTTGACATTAAAATTGATTGACTCATAAATATTTGCATATGAAACGAAAGATTAATTACAGGTGACATCAGAAACAGGGGCAATATGAAGTTGTCTGATGCAGTCTGGTTGCTTTGTCCGCCAAGGTACCTAGGTAGATTCGACCGAAGAATGTGACCAAATCATCTCAACTTCCCCGCAGAGTAAAACAAGATTCAACAGTACTTTCCCCAAGCAGAGTTGACTCCCCGTCAATCCTGAAAAGGCACAACAGTCCCCGGCAGGTCTTAAAGCTCATCCCCAGTAGATTCTGGAAGCTTGTTCCCTTTAGAGTACGGACGTCTCTCCCGAGTTTTATTTAGAGTTATTTCCTCACAAGGACTTATAACTGGGTTATCCTCAGCTAATTACCACGGAAGATCGCCCTCGGCAAGGTTCTTTCATTCCCCAGCGGAGTTTATCATCATTATCCCCAGCGGAATCCATCATTAAAGTCCTCAGCAGGCCTCTCATCAAAACTTCGGCCAAGTATCTCTTCCACAGAGCAACTCCCCGGCCGGTCGTCAAAGATTTATTTTCCTAAGACGAAAATTACATTCATAAACATTTCGCATTTCCAATACATTTTGTTTACATACGTGATAAAGTGCATACTCACACTATCTCATGTTAAACATCATGACGCCATGCATACCAAACATCATGACATTGCCTACAACTTATGTTTTTGCCTCTACAGGAAAAAGACAATCCCAAAGACGATTACCCTCAACTGTCACAATTCCAGATTCGATACCTGTATCTAGCCAGGGCACATCTGAGAGTGATCATTCCCAGACTCGATTCCTGTATCTAGCCAGGGCACGTCTGAAGAGTTCGAAGATTCGATTCCTGTATCCAGCCAGGGAACATCTATCAACTACAACATTTCCATATTCGATTCCTGTATCCAGCCAGGGCATATCTGTTTACAACATTTCTAGATTCGATTCCTGTATCCAGCCAGGGCATATCTGTTTACAACATTTCCAGATTCGATTCCTGTATCCAGCCAGGGCATATCTGTTTACAACATTTCCAGACTCAATTCCTGTATCTAGCCAGGGCACGTCTGAAGAGTTCGAAGATTCGATTCCTGTATCCAGCCAGGGCATATCCATTGACGACTATTTCCAGATTCGACTCCTGTATCTAGCCAGGGCACATCTGTGAGCAACCGATTGTAGATTCGATACCTGTACCTAGCCAGGGCATATCTGCATAAGGAGATTGAAGATCAAACACCTGTAACAAGCCAGGGAAACATCAGCCTCTCCCAAATACACAAGTTCTCGCTAAGGAATCTCTTATGCGATCGACACTTCCAAATGGCATCTATAAGCCCATTCCCGACAAGGTTCTGTCACATCTCCAGATGGCATCTATAAGCCCATCTCCCTATCCATCACCTCTCCAAATGGCATCCATAGGCCCATTCCCGACATCACATTTACTGATACCTCAACATGCGAGTGCAAATTTCCGGGCACTCTAATGTCCAATCTCCTTTTACCCTCGAGTCACGAAAGGCAAACTTGCCAATCTAACTCTTCAGGTCCAAGAAGATTGAACAGGGGCAACTGTTGTACCCCAAAATTTTCCCTCCCATTTCCTTAATATTTTCTCATCACAAGACCTTTGAAGATCAAGATCCAGTTAGGGTTTCCTCTGCTCAAGACTTCTCCTTGCACTGTGGACTCAAATTAGGGTTTGTGTTTGCCCAAGGATGTTTTGACCTAAAATGCCTAAGATGACTTTCATGTTTCATGTTTGACTCACAAGATTATCCATACCAAGTTTCAAATCTTGATTCCAAGTTTTGCCCAGTCAATTGGACAGTTGACCTAGAAATCAGCTGTATTGGGGAAAAAGTCAACTGTGGTCAATTGACAGTCAAAACTCATGATTTTTGACCCACATCAACATTATGAACTCATATGGACCATTTGATCAAGTTTGGATCACAATTCCACAAGAAATTTGATCAGATCACCAAAAGGGCAAAATGGTCATTTTTAGGGTTTTGACTGCACAAAGGTAATTTTTGACTGTTTGACCTAACCAATGGCAAACCAAGCTCACATATGGACTCAAGGACTCAATGAAATGGTCTTGACACATTCATCAAGCTCAAAAGATCCCAAGTACACAAGATTGACAGTTGAGTTTCCCAGTCAATTGATCAATTTTGACTGTACACTGAAAAGTCAAACTTTGACCTTTTGGTCAAAATCAAGAGTCAAGATTCATTTTTCATCAAAACATGCCAAATCATGAAACTTGTTCACCAAGAAACCAAGAAATGCAAATTAGGGTTTTAAAATGGAATTTTTCATAACTTAGAATTTTTCTAAGTTATGGAAAACCCTAATATTTTCCCAACTTTGCCCCACTTTTTCACCATGATTCATTTGGATTCAAACAAAAGTCAAAACATGAAAGTTGTAGCTTGTTACATAATCTACAACTTTGATTCACAAAGTTTTCTCATTTGAAGCTTGTATCTCAAGTTACAATTTTTTGAATAAGGGCACTAAACCATTTTTAACTTAGTGAAATTTTAACCTATTTTGACAAGGTTTTCTACCCCACTTCAAGGCCATTTTCCATACACTTCCACTTGGAATTTCAATTTTCATTTCAAATATGGATTGTAGTACACATTCCAATATTTCCAAAATGTCCAAGAACTCATCAAACAACTTCATGGTTAGGGAGAATCGAATTTCACAATATAGCAAAAACTCACTTTTGAATTGGCCATTTTTCATGTTCATAACTTGGCAATTTGAACTCAGCATGCTTTAGGTTAGATTACAGGTCCTTAAACCAAGTTGCACTCAATAATTTAATGCATATTCATTGTGTTAAGGTGTTGTTCTATGAGTTTGTACATTGTATGCAAGATTAATCCCAAACTAGATAAAGCATTCTTTCCATTTTTGCAAAAGATCACTTTATGTCCAATTGAGAATCCAACAAGTACATTGCAAATCTGGTTGGCACAAGTTTATGTGCTAATCACACTGATCAAGGAGGGATTATGCAGCATAGTGTGAGCTCCTCTACAGGCCTAGAAGCACAATTTGCCTTTGTTTGCTTAAGTGTGAAGTAACATAGCATAACTCATAACAACTTCCATCTCAGCTTACAAACACAAGAACAAACTTATCAAACAGATTCCAGACATCATACCCAAGCTTTTGCACGAGCCTTTGACCTCCAATCCACCCTCCATCTCAAAATCACTCTCAAACTGCAAAAATAGAGTTGCCTCTGCAGTTTGAGTGCCAACTTCTATTTCTCTCAAGCATTCTTGCCAAAACCAGTTCACATACCTTCCATACTATCTATGCAAGCTAACCATGACCTGAAACCTGACCTGTAACACCTCCAAGCCACTTCACCATTTTTGCTTTTCTGTTTTGCAGTTGAAGTTCACCAGCACGATTCAGGGAGTTTCAAGGCAAAGTAGAACTTGGAATAGCATCCTTACACTTCAAGGAAGCTATACAAATCATCATTTTACTCTGAAACATCCTCCATTGCAAAGCACGATTCCAACTGAACAGGTATCTTCATGAAGTTCTATCTCTCTTATTAGGCATTGTTAGCTTTAGGTTTTTGAAGAAAATATGTCACAATCATAGCCCTGAACATGACCATATAGTTAGATTTCATTTATGTTACGTGTGCTGCAAGAATTTTGAGTCTGAACATGGCATAAAAGTTAGGTCAGAAATTGGGGGAGAAGAAATTCTCCCTCATCTTAGAGAATTAGGTCAAGTTCTTTACATGGTTGGAATCGTCTCTTAATGCTCTACACTTTTCATGTTATGAGTTTTGCTTGAAAGTCCAGGAATCCAGAGATAGAAAACGTGTGGGTGATGTTGTTCAGAGGTTGAAGATGACTGATTCTGGGCTGGGCCTGGAATATTTTCTTATTTACACCACACAATTACTTTTGAACCCCCTGAGCCCATTTGCTTATTTCTTTGACTTTTTTGACTTTTTCTTTTTTGATTGACTTTGTTTATTTTTTCTCATGACATTAAAAACATAAAAATATTTTTTCCATCATTTTTTGAATTTATTGCATATTTATTTGATTATTTCTTTTGTTTGTACATAAATATTATATATACTATTATTTAGAATAAATAGAAAAAATAGTGTAAATACATTTTTTTATTTTTGTTATCTTCTGAAAATATTTCACATAAAAAAATATATACTTTTTTTATTTATTTTATTAAATATTAAATATATATTATTTTATATATAATGCATATTTAGAATTTAATATATATATAAATATATATATATATATATATATATATATATATATATATATATATATATATATATATATATATATATATATGTTTATTAATATATTTAGGTTAGAATATAAAAATATTTGAATTTTTCATTTTATTAATATTTGATATATATAAAAAATACTTTTTTATAATATACTTCATTTTATTTTTATTTTTGTACATAATAAATAAATATTTGTATTAAATTAAACAATAATACATTTTCTTTAATAAAATTAGGGTTTTGCCCTAAATTCAAAATACTCCAAAAATAATATCTTTTTTATTTTTACATAAATAACATTTTTTTCATACATATACAAAACATTTTTGCATCTTGCATTTTTATTCCATTTTTTTTATTTATTTAATTATTGTACATTAATTAAATTGTATAAATTCAAATTGATGTAATAGTTTTAGGTTTACATTACTTGTCAATATCCCCATTTGAACATTTGTACCCCCCTTCCCATATTTGGTTTTGTAATAGCTTAGTAAATTTATTTTCGCACTTTATTGCTTTCTAATGATAACATGTTAGAATTAGGGTTTGTATGCGAAAAAGGACAAAAATAGTTATGACCTAATCTCAAGATAAACAAGCATGAAAATGGACACACAAATCACACTTGCACCCCCTAGGGTATTCCACTTGTTGCCTTTCAAAATTGGGCCATATTGCATGTTAGGTCTCTTTGGGCAAAACAAACAAATTGAATGATCATAGTCCCTCGATAACATTTTTCAAAACAAAAACAAATGATCAAGTCCCTTAAAGAAAATGCCCAAAGATACTTGGCACCATTGCAATTATGGTCTAAACGATGACCCACGCCCGTCCCTTTCACATCCTAAACACAAGATTGTCCACCAAATACAATGGTGGAACAAACTTGTTAAAAGGGTTAAAACATAGCAATAATCTTTTGAGAAATTTAGGAGTAGATAACCTCTTAGTTACTTGAATCAATCTTGCAAACTAAAACACTTGCCTATTTCAAAAAACCACACATCACTACACTTTCAAAACAACTTTCAAAAACAAATGAAAACCTTTTCAAAAGACGTACATCTTTGTATACATCCCCACATGGATCATTGCAAAGGTTGCCACCACATTGGCCTCTTTTCAAAACATTTTCAAACCCACACACTCAAGCACCATTTAAAACAATTGAAAACAAAAGGCAAGTGATCTAAGCAAGTAACTAAGAGCCCATGGATAACCATGGATAGAAAGGGTGCTAATACCTTCCCTTTCTATAATCTACTCCCCGAACCCAAGAAAACATCTCAAAAGGTTTTTTGTTGTGCTTTTTAACCTTTCCTTAGGATAAAATAAAAAGTCGGTGGCGACTCTTGCTCAACCGAAACATTTGCGAAAACAAACGCAAAACCTCAAGTCAGTTCTCCCACCGTATCACACTAGCCTTGGAACATTTCCAAAGCCTTCAAAAAAGACCACTCAAGGAAGTCAGAGAACTCTTCGATTCAGTCCTAATCAACCTTCGATTCAAGTGGTTTTCAAAGAAAAGTAGCAAATGGAATAGCTTCAAGTAGTTTGAGGCAGACTTGATAAAATATCAAACTATTTCTGGAGGTTCTGTCGAAGTACTTCATGTTTCTCTCCAAGAGGTAAGATTTGTTAAACTTGGTACCTTTCATTCAAACTTCATTTGTATATACATTGAAAAGAAGAAATGTAGATATCATGTCTATGGAGTTAGCCATACTCTTAGTTTCGATTATCATGGCATATATGTTGAGAACTGCAATTCTGACTAGTTATGCTTCGATTTTGTCATCAAACCAATTTGTGCTAACCTTTGATATGTGGTTTTTGAATTTTATATAGTTAGATGTGTATTAAGATTTTAGACAGGTTTGGTATTTGTACTGTTCGATTTGGTTGAGAATCGAAGCTTTCAAAAAGCTTAACATGGTAATATACATCCCTGTACTCGAAGGAATGAAATGAAGCCCTGAGTTCATTATATTTTTAGTGCAAGATGCACAACCAACGGATGAAACAGACCACCCCAGTGGTACAAATAGCGCGCGCAAAAGGCATTTCTGTGTAGGGTCCTGGGTTCAAACCCTGGCAGGACCAGAACCATTTTTATCCTTTGTTTGATTCCTTTTCTTTTTTAACAAACTTCAAGCATTTTTCCAACCAATCAAAACAACTCCTTTTGAGTTGATATTTTACACACTACTTATTTACAAGTTTTATTTTTATGAATATATAAAAATATTACAAAAAATATTTTATTTTCATAATTATTTTAATTAATCAAAACCTTTCTTTAACAAAATCAAAACAAAATTCATTTTCTTTTCATTCCAATTCTTGCATTTATTCACATTCAATATGGTTGTAACAATTAATTAGGATTTAATTTCTTGCAATACCCATTTGTACATTTGTATCCCCATCCCTAAGTGATGTAATATCATAGTAAATTTACTTTTCACAATTTACCGCTTTCATATAAATGTTAGTAATTAGGGTGTGTATGACATGATTAAAACCAATGCTTAGAAAACCCTAATTCAAGACAAAATGCATGAAATCAAAACACTTCCCACACATGCACCTATGGGGTAACCTTACTTGTTTCCTCAGAAAAATATCAATTTCCCTCGAATATGGGCGTTTTAGCAAAGACCCTCGATAAAAGATCGTAGTCCCTCGATGACCCTCGATGTTGCCTTCAGTAAACGATCTAGTCCTTATACGAAATTGCTAAAAACATCTCATAGGTTGCCTTCTATGACTATACAAACGATCCACGCCCGTCCCTTCACATCCAACGACAGGGCTTCTTATCAATCAATGGTAAGATAACAACATCTAAAGGAGGAGGAAAAAAACATTATACATTTTGAGTAGGTAGGACGCTCATAGTTGCTTGCTTGCTCACAACAAAAACATTTTATATACCAACACTTTCAATTGAAATATTTTCAAAAGACAAAGCTCTTTGTACGCATTCTTATAGAGACGAGAATCATTACAAAGACACTTTTCAAAATCACTTTCAAAAACACATTCCACAAACATCATTTTGAACTATTTTCAAAAACTAACACTTTGTACGCATTCTTATATAGACGAGAATCATTACAAAGACGTTTTCGAAATACTTTCAAACCCACACCACAAGCACATTTTAAAACAAAAGCAAGTGATCTAGCAAGCAACTAAGAGCCCATAGATAACTATGGATAAAAAAGGTGCTAATACCTTCCATTTTTATAATCTACCCACCGAACTCAAGAAAATAATCTAAAAGGTCTTTCTTGTTATTTTCACCCTTTCCTTATTGGATAAAAGAAAAGTTGGTGGCGAATCTTGCTATCCGCAACAATTGCGATCAAACACAAAACACCCAAGTCAGTTCTCCCACTGTATTACATAGGTGGTTAGGCTGGTTAAGTTGGTTGGGAAGGTTTCAGGGGGAACTATGGTTGAAGTTGCAGTTGTTGAGGCAGTCAGTGGGTTTTGGTTGGCACGATTGCTGGGTGTGGAAAAGGGTTTGTGGTATTTTGGTTTTACCTCGCGTAGTTTAGATTCCACTAGTTTAGCAATTCCAATAGCTTGAGAAATAGAGGTAGGTTTATAAAGGGAAGGTTCATTCTGAATTTCAGGGAGTAACCCGAAAATAAAGCAATTGAGAATAGCCTCATGAGATAATCCTATTACTTGATTTCCCAATTTCTCAAAAGCAGCTTGATATTCCACAATTGAGCCATTCTGTTTAAGCTTAAAAAGTTCAGCCTAGTGATTTGTATATGTCGAGGGACCGAATCTCAACTCCAGCGCTTTTGTAAAAGACAACCAATCAAACAATTGATGATTCTGGTGCATCCATCTAAACCAGCATAAAGCCTCTCCTTTTGTAACACCCCAATTCTACCCGGCGGATAATAATAAAATTAGAGTTCAACATAAATAGTATGCTACATTTACAACTTAAAATCAAACTTCATTTAATCGCATATAAAACAGATACGTAACACTTAATTTGGATGAACCAATAACAACCTAATTTATTCTTTAAAATCAAACAACATTTTATTGATAAGCAACGAAATATACATACTCAACCTCAATTCACTGAACATCTTTTATTCAACTAAAAAAACTTCAAGACAACAATTATTTCATGTAGTCAACTTAAAAATTCATCAACTAAAATAAATATCAACAACTAAACATCAAGCGTTTATCCCCCTGAGTGCTACGTATCAGAGCGAAAACATTGACTCGAACTAACGAGGTAACAACTATCCTTCTTGATTACTTGCATGTTACCAACAGAGGGCAATATTCAAACAGAAGGGGTGAGATATCGGAAAATATAATAAGTCGTATGATAAATAATATATTAGATCAGATCATATAAAATCACCACTTCACAACTTACAAACAACTTTAATCACAACAAAACATCAATACGACATAACTACTAATTCACAGCTTTTAGATAATACTTGTCACAACAAGTCAACAATATAAAGCAACAACAAATATATCATCACCACAACTCAAGATGCAACATCAACTGCGACTCAATTACAATGCACATGCATGTGGTACCATTGGAGCAGAACTCCCAACTTAAAAATGGAGCAGAACTCCAACTTAAAATTTTCCAATTAATAGAGGCATCAACAAGGCATAAGCCTTCTTCGCAGTTTCCCAATCAAGGACATCACAGAGTATGTAAATGTATGTGACTCAATGAATGCACTATCACATACTCACAACAATCATCATTCATCGCAAGGCATAAGCCCACATCGCCATTATTACCAGTAAATAGAGGTAATTCATCATCATTTAAAATTCCTTGCAACTTCACATTATCAACAAGAATTCACAACGACAATCACAACAACACAACAACTCAACATAAATCAACATTGGCCATAAGCCTACCACATCAATTAACGATTCAACATCAACTCAACATAATTCAACTTTGGCCATAGGCCTACAACTTGATATTTCAACAACAATAATTAAGACAATGTTGGCATAAGCCTACAACTTAGTATGTCACAACAACAATATCATATCAATAATAGTAATCTGACAACAACATCAAAGCCTAACAATTCAATACCACCTGAAATTCATATTTTCAGCAAGGTATTCAACACACTGTGTCGACTAAAATATACAACAATTGTTCCGTATAATTATTCGTATAATTCAACTATACTGGCTTAATAATTATCTGCTAAAATTACTACTTTTTCTTCTCTGCACTACCATTATCAAACCCACACTGCTACTGTTGGTTCATACTATTCCTATTATTTCATTACTCCGCTAATTTAATAAACATGCTACTAATTTAACTCGACTGTTAATATATATATATATATATATATATATATATATATATATATATATATATATATATATTATTTACCAAAGTCTCTGCTATTTTAATACTAACTCTGCTATTTACTAACTCCGTTCTTTTAATAATTTACTACTGAAACTTAATTAAGTTAAAAATAGTTTTTAATTTCATTTTTATTAAAAGACTAAGTATATATGAATATACTATGAAACCGTGCCCCTCAGCACAATTTTTTGTGCCCCTAGGCACACATCTGTGCCCCCAGGCACGTATATGTATGCCACCCAGCACAAACAAAATGTGCCACTCAGCACAACTAAATGTGCCCCTCGACACACCTTCCTTTTTCCAACATGGTGTCGGTCGGCACCCATTCCCATGCCCCTCGGCATGCCCATTATTTCTATGCCACTCGGCACGCATATTGTGCCCCTCGGCACAATGTGTTTCCAGCCCCCGGTTACGCAGATTTCTGTAATTCCTTTTTATTTTCAACTTTTCTTTGATTAACAGTCTCACCTCAGAATAATATATATCATTACAGCAACATCAATTTCACCGAAACACAAATTTCCATAACCAACAACATGGAACCACATCAACATGACAACTAAATCAACACAAATTAATTCTCAGCAACATATTCATAGAAATCTGATAAATTTCTGAAACAACCAACCACAACAATATACACATACAACAAAGATTTTACACAATCCAATTCCCACATACTATTCATCATAATTTCCATTATAGAGTCGGAACCCCACCCTTACCTTGGATTGGAGACCGCTCTATAATTCTTCGATCGAGCCAAGCCTTGCCAAAGTTTCCAACCTTTGCCTCTTCTCTGCAACTTTTCAACTTCCACGTACCAAATTCTCCAAGACTTGTTCAACTAAGCTAATTCCTTATAATTAGCTTAACCTTATAATTATTAATATTCTTATTGGGCCTCACTTTCACACCCCACATATTACTCCATACAACCAAATAATGAGCCCAACTAATAAACCTTATATTATTAAAATATCTATATTAATATTATTTCTAATATTAATCAACCAATCAATTAAATACCAACCAAATAACAACTTAGCAACTTAAAATCAACATTTCTCGACATTTTGCAACTTCAACCATTTCAACAACATTTTTAACCATTAATCTGTAATTAATTTAATTAAATAGTTAATTAAATTAACGGGCGTTACACCTTTCAGATAAAAATACATCATGCCAAGTCTATTTTCGAGTGGTAATTGGTAGAAATCAAAGAACTGTTTAGCTTGGAAAAGCCATTCTAATGGGTTTGACCCATCAAACATTGCGAGTTCCAACTTTGGTGTACGAAATAGGGGTGAAGGAATGAGTTGGGGGATCTGTTTGTATGGAATGTGTTGGCCAAAATGGAGTGATATGTTTTGGAAAGGTGAAAAACCAGCGGTCAAGAAGGGCATGGAGACAGTTTGGGCAGATGAGAATGATGGTATGGATGAGGTGTACGGGAAAGGGTAGCGATTGCGTGGTTTGCAGCACCGTCATGCGATGTGACAATGGAATAGACGTGTGTAGTGGCGAATCTGTGAAAATGGGTTGAGTTCTGGTGGGGGTATCTACGGGGGTAATAATATGGGAAAGGGTCGATGAGTTCATAGGTGAAGATGAAATGGTTTTGGGTATACATGATGATGAAGCTACTATGTGAGCAGAAGCGGTGGTTTGGTGTAATTGTTGAGAAACCAGCTTGGTCAAGATGGACATCATAGAATCATACAGTGTATCGGCCACTTCTTTGTCTTTGTCCATACGGCTGTTGAGCTGCTACAGATCTGAAGCGGCAAGGCCGAAGTGTTCGTCAAGTTGACGCTGAGTTTCTTGTAAGGCGTTATCAAGGTGAAGGTTGGATGTTTGGATTGTGATTTGAATAACTTCATGAATGAGTTCTTTGAATTGAGGGTTAGAGGATTTGTAGGGAGCCATGAGAATAATAGATGAAAGTACCAAATTGATAGAGATGGATTAACTACCAAATCTAAAATAAACCATTGAACAAACACAAAACTAAGAATGAAAATAACTTCTCAATATTTTTCTAGAGTTTTTCAAAGACCTTACAAGCTTTAAATACAAGATAATGTCCTAATGGATCAGCATAATGGGCTCACCCCACTTTAGGGAAATACAATAAAAGCAAATATTATAAATGAATCCTTCTAGTTAAAGACATAATCCTCAAGTTTCTTGGGTTTGGTAACATTTCGTTTGGACCTTTTATCATCATGTTCTCGTTAATATTCAATATTTTGATTAATTACTTCATGTTCTCCTTAATATTCAATATTTTTATCAGTAACTTCATGTTCCCGTTAATATTCAACATTTTGACTAGTAACTTCATATTCCCCTTAATATTCAATATTTTGATAATTAACTTTGTGTTTCCATTAATAATTTAATTTTTTAAATATTAATAGACACTTATTTATCAATCTTCATTCTGCCCACAAAAAATCAAATTATTAAAATGATGTTTGAATCTCTATGTTTAAAAACATACATTTGCCATGCTCAAATATAACTCGTTGACAACCGATTACGGATAGTATTAATATAATTAAACAATCATAAATTTAAAAAAATGTAGTAATTGATTTAGTTGAATAAATGTGATTAATATAGTAAAAAAATATGATTTATATAATTAAGCAATTATAATCTCACACTCATTTAAAAATGGATTAATAATATGTAAAAATATTATTGAGTCAGTTTAACAAATTCTTAATTTAATTTATTGTTTAAATTATAATTTATTATATTATATAAATAAACCATAATTTATAATTTAGTTAAAGAAAACTAAACACTGAAAGGGACATCATAATATGCTCAAAAAATAAACAATGTAGAATATTTGTGCGTTTGTACAGATACTACTATATTACTCGTAATTGAATAAAAAAAATTTAAAGTTAAAAATAAAAATCAAATATTAGCATATTATTTAAAATATATATTAATTTTATATGTTTTAATAAATAAATTGATCAACTATAAATATTTTTCCTGTATATAAATATTAATTTTATTTAATATTATTTATATAATATTTAGAACTAACAATAAATTTTTTTCGACTTAAAAAAATAACTCATTTTTGAAAGAAAAAAAAAAGACTTATCTTGACACAATTGTTATCAAATTTTGACTAACACTTATTTGGTTACTACACTTTATATTTTTGCTAACTAAATACAGTACACAATTAATAAATCTAACAAAATTTCACTACTCACAAATCATTCCTTTAACACAATTAATTATGATTTTAAATATTCACCATAAAATCGAGATGAGTTTATAATAACGGATCTTCCATATGGTTAATTCTCCTTCTCCCAACAAATCTCTTTATGTCTTTATATTTGAAGAGTTTATATATTCTATAGAAAATATTCATCTTATATCTTTACCTGAAACATAAATATCTAAAAATTATTGTACATCGCACATAAAATCAATACTCTTAGGAATTTATAAGGTCCATCCCCAAACCAAAAAAAAAGACAGAGTTTCTAAATCATACAAATTGAAAAGGAAATGAGTAAGCACAAGTTACAACAGTGGACAAGAAACAACAGTTTTGATCATTGGTGCAAGAAAACTAAAGTAGTATTAACATTAATATCACATGTAATTTGAAAGCAGCATCTCTGTTTCCATGTTCACTTGTTACATTATCTTAAGTTATGACGAGCACCATAGTGTAAGCTGCACCACCAATTGAAGGGATGAGTTGAGATGGTTTAGTAGTTTCTACATCCTTGACCGGCTGCGCTACAAGCTAACTTCAATTGAACCATGTGGATCGTCGGTCGGTAAATACACGTCCTCATCAACGGCATAAGATTTATTATATCATTTAGCAGCTTTACTGATGTCATTGTAGTATGAAAAAGCTGTAGTTTTGCAATAACTGTTAAAGTATTACTAAAAAGTAGTGATGGTATAAAGAACCTATACGTTCTAGGGAACCATTTCACTTGACGTCTATATATTAAAAGTGTGCCCTAAGTCATGTGAGATGGAGTTTTAGTGTAAAGAAGGTCTAATTTTTTTCGTTTTTTATTTTAAATGCGGGACATTAGGTAAACGATATAGCTTCACGAAAATTCGACTTTTTATTTATACAAAACGATTACATAATAAAAAAATACAAAATAATTAGTGGTCTCCCGGAACTCGGTAATGACCCACGGTTTCCCATCTGCGTCCTCGCCTGTCTCGTGGTGGGTTTCGTCGCGTTTCATGTTGTGGCAGGGTCGATGGCTAACGAAGTCAATGTGTTATGGATCCATGAAATCAGTCAGATCTCAATATATGGAAGATCCCCATACTCTCAAAGTTTGGCCGTCTTGGTGGTGGATGGGGTTCCATGATTGGCCTATAGCACTGGTGTTTGAGTAAGGGGGTAGAAAGGAAATTAATCCTGGGGGTGTTTGGTATTGCGAATGTTGGATGCTTTGGTGATGTGGTGGTTGATGGTAAGTTAGGTCAGTTGGGTCATATTTTTTGGAAAATCTCAAACCAGGGCTAAGGTTAGATGTTAAGGGGCCCATATTGGGATATGGAGAAGAATGAAATTGTGTGTGGGGCATGCGGGTGTATTGATATTGTGATTGAGATTGTCGTTAGGTGTGAGGCATATGGGGGTATTGATATTGAGGTGGTGATTGTGGTTGGGTGTGAGGCATGTGGGTGTATTCGTATTGTGGTAGTGATTGTGGTTGGGTGGTTGTGGATTTGTATCGCCGGGGAGGTTGGTGGGAGGTTGATGGGTGTTATGTTTGTTGTTGGGGAAATGAGGGTTGTGCCCATTGTGTTCGTGGGTCAACCAAATACCTTGGATGAGACACGTGCATTTCTGGGTTACTAACTGATCTGTACCAAGCTAAATATTGATTTGTGTGTCACATATTACTCTGGTTGAAGAAAACAGGGAATTGTAAGACATGTTGGTGACGCCTATGCCATATCTTACATCACTATGGAGCAAAATCTTAACAATTGGTAAGACCCCATTGGGCGTCGATCCTTTTGAGATGCCACGGGGACAAACAAGTTGGATCACAGGATATCTCTTGATGCATTCCAAACTGCATCTTGACACGGTCGTTGTGGTGCATCTCCACAATGTTGAACCGTATGATTGTAGTCTCTGCGGTCCAAATTGCTGCATCCTCGGAGTTTGGTTCATGGTCCAAACCCAAATATGGACTCCAGATAAACTGTAGATAAAATTAAATCAGCTTAATGAAAACGTAATAAATAAATAATTTAAAAGTAGAAAATTTCAAAGGTATGACGTACATCATCCGGCCCAAGGTGATCCAATAGATTGCGATATAGAGCGACATTGAATTCGAGAAATAAAAAGGTTCTAAAAAGTATCATTATATAATTTCCAGGTTTTATTACTCTAGCTAGCTCGGAGGAATTTTCATTCAACTCCAGAGTCGCATAATATTTTTTGAGTTCAGTAAGTAATATACCTTGGCCTCTAGCACCACCACCTTCAACCATATCTTTACCTAACAATTCCTCGCACAAAGAGTTGGACAGTTGAATCGAGTCGTTAACCGCCTTACCATCGACAGGGAGACCCAATAACATGTACACATACTCTAGTGTGACGGTACATTCACCTATTGATAGATGAAATGTGTGTGTCTCGGGTATCCACCTTTTCAACATTGCAAGTATGAACTTTGAATCACTCGTGCAGTTGAAGATCTTTATAACATTTCTGAAACCCGTATATTCGAGATAGGGCATGATCAACAGGTTGGGAGCAATGTAGTTGTGTGGGCGAATTCTGAATCTTTTAGTATCCTAAATTCAAAATGTAAAAAGTGTAAGAGTCCATGAGATGTATAAATCATTAATAATATTATAAAAAAATTATAATATACAAGAATATTTGAGAATTTATAAAAACTTATAAATGCTGCAATGTTATCCGTTGTGCCTCTGTGAGAATCACCCATTATGAGAAGAGCCATAGTTGAAATTGTATGAGATAATGAAAGAGTTTGTATCATAGAGTGATATGATTGTTGATGCAAAACAAGTATGTGAGACTCTGTATTTATTGGCAAAATTTTATCACAAAGTGAATAAATGAGGTGGTTGATGGGTGCATGCATGCATGATATGTGTCACTCATGAGGTGGTTATAGTGTAAGTGCAGGCTAGGTGGCAGCCTTGGCGAAGGCATCTCTGCATGCATGTAATACAATTGGACATGTAGGGAGGCTCCATTTGACTTGGAGAATGAGTACAAAATTGAAAGGTGTCGCCATCCCAGTTGGCGAATTAAAGGTGGCATGGGTTGCAGTGTAGGTGCACGCTAGGTGGCTGCCTTGGGGAAGGCATCTTTGCATGCATGTAATACGATTGGACATGTAGGGAGACGAATTAGAGGTTGCTTACTGTTGTTTTATTCAAATTCAGTACAACCTATTTAATCCTATATTTATCAAAACACTTCTACACTCAATCACTCAAACACTCGAACATTCAAAAATTCAAACAATCAACTCAAAGACTTAAACACTCAAACACTTAAACCTTCAAACACTCAAACCTTCAAACCTTCAAACCTTCAAACAGTCAAACACAATGGCCTCTGCACCATAATATGTGATCAGTGCATATTTCAACAGTGAGACATACATTTGTTCCACCTCTGGGTTTTTGTTTAGAGACACTAAGAACATCCGATTTTATTTAAACAAGAAAGCCAATTTCTTGTATTTCAATAAATGATTGGAGGTCAAACTTGGATGAGGTCCCGTGACATAAATCTTTTATCAAAATCCGGTTTCTTTTGGTGACAACCAAAAAATATTTTATAAGGTTGAGGTTCAAGATGATGAGGACCTTCAGAATATGTTTTCCAGTCATGAGTATTCTGGGTACGACTCTATTGAGTTGTACATTGTGTTGTAAGAGCCTCAGTTGTCACAAGTGGTTGATCCTCTCGAGGCCGAACAAGCAGAAGTAGATGTCATTGACGAAGAAGAAGAAGATGACGAGTTAGAGTTTGACGACATGGTCAACGATGATTATGAAGATGATGTGATACATGGTATACCTCCGAATGAGATCTACACACCACCTCCACACATGACAAACTTTAACATGGGTGGAGATGAGCTGTCACCTGATTTATTTTTCAATCTGTATATGGAGTTGAATGAAAACTTAAAAGAGAAAGACAAATTTCGTAATAGAGAAGATTGTATCTGAGCCATAAAAAAGTTTCACATGCTAAACTCAGTCGATTTTAAGGTAGATCGTGTAAATACAGAAAGGTACAAGCTCAGGTGTGTCCACCCAGATTGTATGTTCAAGATCACTACATCATACAGATTAAGAGGTGATTGTTGGGTCATAGGTTCTATGTCCACCCACACGTGCATCAATTCTACTCAATCACAGGATCATCAGAAACTAAATTATGATCTCATATGTCAAGAAATCCTACCTCTCATCAATAATGATCCATCATTTAAGGTGAAAACCATAATCTCTCACATCACTACAATATATAACTATACTCCGTCATACCGAAAGGCGTGGTTAGCAAAGACCAAGGCGATTGAAAAGGTATATGGAAACTGGGAGGAGTCATACAAAGAACTTCCCCGCTACCTGCATGCACTTCAGACTTATTCTCCAGGTACTATTTATATTATGGAAACACTGTTGGCGTACGCCCCAGATGGTACTCATGTCACCGGAAATGGAATATTCAGTAGAGTGTTATGGGATTTTCAACCTTGCATCACAGGGTTTACGTCATGCAAACCTATTATTCAAATTGATGGGACTTAGTTGTATGTACAAAGGCACACTACTGATGGCAGTTGCACAAGATGGAAACAACAACAATTTTTTCCCAATTTCATTAACATAACCTACGTTCAAACATTATCGCAACGAGATCAGATTGTCAAATCCATACGCAGGTAGGTGGATCGATAATATTTAGGTGGAGAAATGGACTAGGTCATACAACAATGGACAACGGTGGGGCCACATGACAACAAATCTTATCGAATCCATGAAAGGTGTATTCAAAGGTATACGAAACCTCTCAGTAACTGATTTGGTTAAATCAACATATTTTAGGATGGCTTCGTTGTTTGCCAAAAGAGGTGAAATGTGGAATGTTGTCTTACAATCGAGAAAACTATGGAGTGAAAGCCGCATGAAGTATATTAAGGCAGAAAGTTCCAAATCCAACACCCATCTGGTTATACGCTTTGACCGACACAACCATAACTTCATTGTCAAAGAGACAATCGACCACAACGAGGGGCTGCCAAGACAAGAGTATAGGGTTATACTACCATCTCGTTGGGGAGATTGTGGAAAGTTTCAAGCCTTTTGTATGCCTTGATCTCATGTCATTGCAGCATGTGTGTATACTCATCAAGACGCATTACAACTTCTATCTCCCATTTACAAGTCTGAAACCTTGCTCAATATATATAACAACAGCTTCCCATTGGTAGCGAAACCTAATTATTGGCCTGCATGCGACAACCAAATAGTATGGCAAAATGACCAAATGCGAAGGAATAAAAAGGGTTGTCCTAAAAGCAAGCGTAACACAACTGAAATGGACTCCCTTGACAAGCTAGAAAGAAAGTGTGGTTTATGTCGTCAGGTCGGGCACAATCACAAAAATTGTCTGACTCGGGCTACTAGCTCAACAACATAAAAATTGTATGCAAACCATCTTTACTTTTTTAAGTTCTAAACATTACAGTTTTTCATTAAGAGCATTTGTTACAACAAACCTTACGCAAACAACAAATAAAAACACGATAACACGTGTAAGAAATTACAACCGTCAAAACAATTTCATCTGACCCATGCATCATCAACATTACGTCTCTGTCTGCTTTGACTTCCTCCAACCAAAAATTAGGTCTTCCTCTTGCAAGTGAGGTGGTTGTTCTTCTTCGCTGGATCCTTCTAATTTGTTCCCCATCCTCGATGTCTCCCTCTAGCCATCACATCAACTCTCTCTTCAGACGCTCCATGGAGTGAATGTGCCAAAATTTCATTTTCATTGGAGGTTTGGTGGCCGAGAAAATAACATAACCATCTCTGGTGAAAATCATTGGAGATGTCATGACACAAATAACAGAGAAAAAATAAGAAGACAGTGCGAGAAAGTGTGAAGAATGACGGAGAAATGGGGAATTTATTTATAGAAAATAGCATTTTGCCCTAGGTGCCAAGTGAGATGGCGCCTCCTCTCACATTTAAAGTGCATGTGCCATCTCACTTGGCTAAAAGTGAGAGCATGCGCCAAGTGAAATGGTGCCTAGGGAAAAATGGAAAGTGTAGGCGCCAACTGGGTTGGCTCCTCCTTTGTGGGGTTTTCTGAAACATGATTATTTGCGTAATTTTCTTTGAAACATAGTTATTTGGATTTTTTTTTCAAAACCTGGTTATTACAAAAAAAATAATTCTTATTTGTTGTTATTTTACTTTTTGTGTCACTTTATTTGTTATTGTTACTATAATGATTATATTTTTGTTTGTAAAAGTAGGCAATAGTAATGATGCATACTATTTAGAATAATGTAGCTTTGAATTTTATTTTCACTCCAACAAACAAGTTTATTGCTTGACTCTATATATTTTATAAATTTTTTCAGCTTTATCCAATTCAATAACACAACATTTTCCGCTAAAAACTATCTTTATTATTATTTGGTTTCTATTCATCTTTTGTATACCACTTTACCATCCCTTCTATTTTTCTTACAGGGTATCTAGAGCATCATTGATCTTAACGGGTCTGTGAAAAAAAATCGACAAGAAAAAGTTTAAAAAAACCTTTAAACACCATAAATGACTTCCAAAAATATTTTTTTACCTCTACTTCCCGTGTTTGCAGGAGAAAACTATCATTTGTGGGCTGCAAAAATGAAAGCTTATTTGAGAGCTCGAAGATTATGGGATGTTGTGGAAAATGGAAGTAACCCACTACCTCTTCCAAATAACCCAACAATAGCTCAAATAAAAAATCACAATGAGAAAGTGGAAAAAGAAGGAAGAGCATTTTCCATTATACATGCATCACTAAATGATGATATCTTTATCAAGATATTGAATCTTGAGATTGCAAAAGAAGTTTGGGACAAGCTGAAGGAGAAGTTCCAATGGAGTGAAAGAACAAATAAGATGCAAGTGTTGAACTTGAGAAGAGAGTTTGAAGCACTAAAAATGAAAGAAAATGAAACTATTAGAGAATTTTCTGACAGAATTTTGAAGGTTGTTTCACAAATCATATTGTTGAGAGAGGAACTCAATGATCAAAAAGTTGTGGAAAAAATTCTGGTGTGTTTTGCAGAGAGGTTTGAAGTAAAAATATCCTCTCTTGAAGAAACTAAGAACTTTTCTCAAATCACACTTGCAAAGCATGTTAATGCTTTGCAAGCTACTGAGAAAATAAGATCTTTAAGGATGGAAGAAAATGTTGAAGGTGATTTTGTGGCTAGCACCAAAGGCAAAAACCAAAGCTATAACAGTTTTGGAAAAAAATATTTTGGTGAGAAAAGGAAAAGGAAAAGGGGAGGAATTCAACAACAAAGGAGAGAGCTGAAAATTTTTTTCCCACTTTGTAAACATTGCAAAAAGGATATTCATTTAGAGAAGTATTATCGGTACATGCTAGAAATTTAAAATGTAGAGCCTGCAATCAACTTGGTCATGTGGAGAAGGTTTGCAAAAACAAACCAAACCAGCAGGGACAACAATCCCAAGTTATTAAACACCACCAACAAGAGGAGAAATTATTCATGGCTTCTTGCTATTCAGTCAATAGTAGCAAAGATAGAGGGTGTACTAATCACATGACTCAAAATGTTGGCATTTTTAAGGAACTTGATAAGTCCTTCTACACTAAAGTTACTATAAGAAATGGAGAACATGTTGATGTCAAATGAAAATGTGTTGTAGCTGTTGAAACTCCCTCAGGTGTCAAATATATTTCAGATGTTTTATTTGTACCTGAAATAAATCAATGTCTTTTAAGTGTGGGGCAAATGATGGAAAATAACTATTCATTGCATTTTAAAGACATGGGATGCACTATTCTAGATCCTTCTAGATCCAAGTTAATGACGGTTGAAATGAAAGATAAAAGTTTTCCAGTGGAATGGAAGCAAACAATCATGCATGCATTTCTAAGTACTATTCATGATTCCTCCTTGTGGAATAAAAGGTTGGGTCACTTTAGTTAATCAATCTTAAAACAAATGAGTTCTCATGATTTGGTTAAAAATTTACAAGTCATTAGTGATGTTGTTGGCATATGTGATGTATGACAATTCGGAAAACAAAGTAGATTATCATTCTCTGTTGCGTCAACCTGGAGAGCTTCTAAAAAGTTACAACTCATACACATAGATGTGTGTGGTTTGATTCCAACGACATCTTTAAGTGGCAACAAGTATTTTTCGCTATTTATTAATGATTTTACAAGGATGAGTAGGGTATTTTTTCTAAGGCAGAAGTCAGATGTGTTTGCTGCATTTCAGAGTTTCAAACTTATGGTTGAAAAAGAGGCTGATTGTAAAATTAAAAAGATCAGATCTGATAATGGAACTGAGTGTACAACAGAAGAATTCAAAACTTTTTGTGAATAAGCTGGAATCCAACATCAATTTATGTTTCTTACACTCCTCAATAAAATGGAGTGAGTGAAAGGAAGAACAAGACAGTCATGGAGATGGCTCGATGTTTGCTTTTTGAGAAAGATATTCCTAAACTTTTGGGCTGAGGCTATCAACACCTTAGTGTACTTGCTGAATTTCTTGCCTACCAAAGCCTTGAAGGGAAAACACCCTTTGAAGCATGGTATAAAAGAAAGCCGTCTGTTCAACATTTAAAAATATTTGGATGTGTGTGTTATGTCTATGTTCCAAATGTGAAAAGAGATAAATTGGAAACAAAGTTTTTGGTCGATATATTATTGGGTATCAAATTTATGATTTGGAGACCCAAAAAATTTGGGTTAGCAAAGATGTGAAGTTTGATGAGTTCTCTAAATGGAATTGGGAGAAAAGTCAAGCTGAAGGTCCAAGTAAGGTATTGCCTATGGAGGATAGTTTGGAAGATCAAAATTCAGAAGATGAAGGAGAAAATTATGATAGTGATGTTGATTTTCTAACCCGAGGTACTAGAACCTTGGATGGTATTTATGCCAGGTGCAATATAGCTACATTAGAGCCTACACGGTATGCTGGAGCTGCTAATGTTGAGGGATGGAAAGTTGCCATGCAGGAGGAGATGAAGATGATAGAGAAAATCAAACATGGAAGCTTGTAGACAAACCAAAAAATAAAATATTATTGGTGTTAAGTGGGTTTATAGAACCAAACTCAATCCTGATGGCTCTATAAATAAGCTTAAGGCCAAATTGGTGGTAAAAGGTTATTTTCAACAACACGATGTTGATTTTTCAGACACTTTTGAATCTATTGCAAGTCATGATACAATTACGATGTTGGTTGCCTTAGCAGCAAAATTGGGATGGAAAATTTATCATTTTGATGTTAAATTGCCTTTTTTAAATGGGTTGTATGATACGGTGGCAGACCCGACTGTTATACTGGTTTGTGTTTTGTATTTGCAAATGTGCGGTAAGTAAGAGTCGCCATCGACTTTTCTTTTATCCAATAAAGGAAAGGGTGAAAAGAACAAAAAAAGATCTTTTCGAGATTGTTTCTGAGTAAGGGGGGTAGATTATGGAAAGGGAAGATGTTAGCACCCTTTCCATCCGTAGTTTTCTACGGGCTCTTAGAGGTTTGCTCATTTTGAAGTACCTTTGTGCTTTGTGTGTTTGAAAATTCCTTAGTATGATGAACTTTGTAATGTTTCTCGGGGTAGTGGAGAAAGTATACAAATTGTTTTGAAATTGTTTTGAAATTGTTTTTGAAAAGTAGTTTTTTGTGTAAGTGCAAAATGTTTGAGCAAACTTCTAACAGCTATCTACTTTTATACTCGAAAAGGGTCGTTCTTTTCCTCTTTTCCTTTATACAATTCTATCCTACTATTAGTGAGTAGGTATCCCTATCGTTGGATGTTTGAGGGACAATCGAAAAGGACGTTACGGTCACGAAGGCAACTTGGCAAGAAATTTTAGTAACTGTCCTAAAGTTCTAAGATCACTTTTAACCGAGGCAACGTCGAGAGGGTCATCGAGGGACTTGTGATCTTTCAAACTAGAGGACAGCCAATAAAGCTTCTCACGTTTCGAGAATTGTGACCATTTTCTGAACACAACCGAATTGGGGTACCATAGAGGTGAGCATGTGCAATTGATTTAGTTCACGTATTTATCTTGTGTTATTAGGTTTGCTAACGTGTCAATTTTCAGTCTTATCATGCACACCTAGTTACTAACAGTTAATATTTACAGAAATTTAGAGTGCGGAAATTTAAATCCTAGACTATTACAACGCTTTAGGAGAATTACATATAAAAGTGCAAGAAAATAAAATGCATAATTTTAAATGTAGACTATTACATCCCATAATCAGTTACATTATTTATATAAAATGCGAGAACAAAAACAACGCGCGCGAATAAATATTACGTCTAAAAAATCCTAAGAATGAAAAGTCTTTTTGGTTTTATTTTATTTATTTCAAGAAAAATAATCAAACTAAATCTAAATTTAATTTAAGAGAAGAAATATTGAAATTAACCTAATTATAATGTTGTGTTTTTTTATTAAGAAAATATTTGAATTAAAGTGAACCTAAGTCTAATTGATTTTAAGTTGATAAAATAAAACTAAAATAATTAATTAATTAATTAAAATAATTTAAAAAAAAACCTAAACCTAAACCTATTTATTTATTTTTTGCTTTTATTTTTTATTATTAAAAAAATGATTTTAGGAAACAAATAAATAATAACTAAAAAAAAAGGAAAATAATAAACAAAAGATATAGGCCTGGCTGTCAAAAGCAAATGAGAGGGGTGTGTTTGTTGAAATTCGTTAGGTCCAAGGTGATGAGCCCAGCGCTCCAAGAAATCTTCAAAAAGAAATGTTGAAAAACAAAGCAAAACGCATCAATATGGGGTCAAACCCAAGACTTTTAGATATACACACACACACGTCTCACCACCAAGCCATTTTATCATTCGTTTATATAAACAATAACAATGATATATATATGTGACGCAAGTGGATCATGCTAAGATGTACACGCGTGCGCTCCAGGTGGGACCCTGATGTTTGAAGGAGCCAATCAGAGATGCTGATCCATCCATGCAAGCTTCTTCCTAAGTCAACTGATCGGAGGGACGCCGGAGTCAAACTCCGGTTGTCTTCTCTGGGATATCAAAAATGCAAAAGCTTGCAAAATCATAAAATCGAAGCCCATAATCAAGACTACCCTCCCCCCTAATAAACCCTCCTGAGTCCATTTCTGGGGTTAGATTTCAAAGATCCTGGTTGTATCGTCTAGTTCAAGCCACGACTCAGGGTTGGCCCTAAACATGGCAAAAACTTATATCTACATCGAATCACTCATACTTCACGTTAGAACTAATCAAAATTATCATACAAATAAGAATATATGCATTAAACTTGTTTAGAATACGTGTATTAAGACACTCGGATCTTGGAAATTTTACCACAAAGGAGCAATCCGGTTGGGTGCTTTCAGATATGGATTGACTTGAATGATGATTGGAATGATCCCCTGATAACGTTAGGAGTTGAATGGTATGGTTTGCTGGGCACGAGGAAGGCTGGAAGTGCACTTTTAGATTTCACAACTTTGGAAGGTTTTTTTTTAATTTCGTGTGCTCTCTTTAGTCTCTCTCCCCTTTCCATTTGGCTTGCTAATGCAATTTATATATAGAGTAGAAGGAAGGGACAAGATAAGGAGGAAATAATCAAGCCTATAAACCATGGTTTAAATCCATTATCACAAACTTGAAAAATTACCAAACTTAAGATTTCATGCCATTTTTGATGTTCAATGAATTTGGACACTTGTGCACGAATCTTTGGGCCTTTAAGCAAGCCAAAGCATCAACCAAAATGCCTAAGCCCATTTCCAATTATTTTATACCATTTATTTTATATTTATTTGAAATAAAATAAAATAAATATGTAAAAAATAGGTAGAAAATGCAAGGCCATGCAAAAATAAGATTAGAGATCCTCTATAAACTTAGGAAAATATTTGAACCTTAAAGAGTTAGGCCATTGACTCAAAAATTCAAATTTGCTCAATGCACCATTCTTGAAATTTCCAAAAATTTTCCAACTTGGGGAAGCCATAACATGCTCAATTTTTATCTCATGATGATGATCTTGGAACTTTTGGAAAGCCCGAGATGTCTACTTCAATCTCTCTTTTGATCAATTTTGCATTTGAAGATTTTATCTTAATTTAAAAGGTCTTGGAAAAAAGTGGCTTGTGTTGACTTTTTGAAAATGACCTGTAATGTCTGAGCTTATATCTTTCAAATGGTGAATCTCTTGAACTTGTGGGCTGAAGAGAAGTTGTAGAGAATTGGATTCTCTTCAAAGTTAGATTTGGTTGTGGAAACATGGATGAAGTATTAGAAAGTTATGCCTATTCAAAATTTGGTTGACTTTTCCTATAGAAACCCTAATTAGCAATTCTTGACTTTTGATGAATTAGGAGCATTTCTTGAGGAATCATGATCAACCCTTGATAAAATGATGGATATCACTTCAAAATGTTGATTTTAACCAAAAATCTTGAAGTTTGACTGTATATAGACCACAATTAACTTTTGATCTAATATAGTTAATTTTCAGGCATTTGAGCAGTTGAATGAGCAAACTTATTATGCAAGGTATGAAATTTGGCATGGATAATATTGAGGACATATTAGGACCATGGAAAACATTTGAGAACATTGGAGCTCACACATCTTGATGAAAATTGAAACCCTTGTTAGAGGTTCATTGCCTTAGGAGGAGAATTTGTCTGGTCAATCCTTGGTCATCCTTGGGCAAGTTGGGGACCTCAATGGGCATGTGTTGAGAAAAAAGGGAGGGAAAATTTTAGGGTACAATATCTGCCCCTGTTCAATCTTCTTGGACCTGAGGATGTAGATTGGCTTGTCTGCCTTTCGTGAAATGAAGGTGGAAGATGATTGAACACTAGAGTGCCCAAAAATTTGCACTCGTCCGAAGTGATATTGTTGGTGAATAATATAGGGAATGGGATTGATGCCATTTGGAAAAGATGACAGAAGACTGTCAAAGATGGGCTTAAAGATTCCATCCAAAGAATATGACGGAGAGTTATCGGAGATGGGCTTAAAGATGCCATCCACAGAACATGACGGAGAGTCGTCGGAGATTGGCTTAGAGATGCCACCCAAAGTAGATGCTAACATCATAAGAAGTCTCTTTGTGGGGATTCATGTTCCTGCTATCTAAGGAGGAGTCCCTTGGGGAATGTTTTAAGGGAATAGAGTCTAGGAGCTTCGGTTGTCCACGTCTCTACTGAGGGGTTATCTCTGGATTGGAGAGATGAAAGTTTGCTATTTTCTGGTTGAAATCCAGGCTTCACGGTAATTTTCTAGGGAGACTGAAATTAACTACTATCTGGAAATGTATTAGAAGAAACCTGTGTAGGACTGTTTCAGGATGAGTTTGTGCAAAACTGCATCAGGAGATTGTGAGAAGGAACTTGGGTAGGGTTGCTTCAGGATGAGTCCGTGTAAAATTGCATTTGGAAATTCAAGAGAAGGAACCTAGGTAGGGTTGCCTCATGATGAGTCAGTGTAAAACTACATTTGGAGATTTTGAGAAGGAACCTAGGTAGGGTTGCTTCAGGATGAGTTAGTGTAAAACTTCACAAGGAGGGAGAAGGAACCCGTGTAAGATTTCTTAATGAAGAGCCCGTATAAAGCTATATTTGGAAGTCAAAAGAAACCCGTGTAAGATTGCTTCATGAAGAGACCGTATAGAGCTGTATTTGGAAGTCAGAAGAAACCCGTGTAAGATTGCTTCATGATGAGCCCGTGTAAAGCTGTATTTAGAATTCAGAAGAAACTCGTGTAAGATTGATTCATGTTGAGCCCGTGTAAAGCTGTATTTGGAAGTCAGAAGAAACTCGTGTAAGATTGCTTCATGTTGAGCCCGTGTAAAGATGTATTTGGAAGTCAGAAGAAACCCGTGTAAGATTGCTTCATGTTGGGCCCGTGTAAATCTGTATTTGGAAGTCAAAAGAAACCCGTGTAAGATTGCTTCATGTTGAGCCCGTGTAAAGCTATATTTGGAAGTCAGAAGAAACCCGTGTAAGATTGCTTCATGATGAGCCTGTGTAAAGATGTATTTGGAAGTCAGAAGAAACCCGTGTAAGATTGCTTCATGTTGAGCCCTTGTAAAGCTGAATTTGTAAGTTAGAAGAAACCCGTGTAAGATTGCTTCATGATAAGCCCGTGTAAAGCAGTATTTGGTCGCATAGATAATTACTCAGTTTTGTTTCAGGAGCTAATCCTGGCCCTGTTGAAAATTGTTGATGATAAATATTTGTTTATTGATCTTTCCTGAAAAGGTAAAGTGTTAGCTGTATGCAATGTCATGATGTATGAAATGCATTGTGTAATGGTGTTCTCAAAATAAATGATATTGGGATGTAGCATTTGTACTGTAGATGCTATAACGTTTGTAGAATGATGTATGAATGCATTATGTGAATGTATCATTTGTTCTATTGCAGCGCTATTGAATTAGGGAAAATAAATCCCTGATTGCAGCTGGAGATAAAGAATGTAGGCCTCCAGATTTTGTTGAAGTTGAACTGCTGGGAGATGATCTTCCGTTGTCAAAGAAATAAACTCTGTTGGGGAAGGAAAGCTTTGTGAACTTCCTGAGGATTTTGTAAAATCTTATTGGGGAATCCTGAGAATTTTGACGACTTTATTAGGCAAAACCTGATGTCGAAGCAGTAGTTAGAAATTCCTGTTCTGCCGGGGATACAAGAACACGTGACATCACTAGGTTGTAAGCTGAGGATATGGCGGAAACTTTTTAGTAAGATGTCCCTGCCTCTGTACCTGCTGGAGAAAGTACCTACAGAGACTTTGTGGATGGTTTGAGTGTCATTCCAACTCATGGGGTGCTTGGTAAATTCTGATCAGGATGATAAGTCTTCTACTGATAAACCAATGACAAGATGACGGGATATAGTCGTACGTTTTTAATCCCTAACTTTTGTCTGGACCTCCCTTTCGGGTTTTCAGTCCACCGGAATACCCTTTTTTCTCAAGCCACCTTTTTAGGTTTTCGACTTGCCGGGTGTACAATGTTTTTGCATATATCCCTAATTTTTTCCAAACTCCTTTGGTTCTCCAGGATGCCCTTAATTTTGCCTAGGCCTGTCAACCTAGCAGGTCTTTTTCATGCTTAGTATTTTCTGACTATGTCCGGGCTCATAGGATGTGAAGAGTTGTCACCTTCTATGATAATAAGTGTTGTAGAAATGCTAGAAAATTATTTATGTGATCGCATGTGCCCTTTCATACGTGGGAGCCTGTGTGGGGCTGCTTCAGGATGAATCTGGTGCACTTGGTGTTTGATCATGTTTCTGATAGTCTTGAATTTCCTAGGTATTTTTTTCTATGAACTGTCATGGAAGGATTCGAAGACATGATACTGACATCATCTGATACTATTGGCACAGACAAGTAATTTGGTGGTACCAAAGATTCAAATTTCAGTGATTTTCTGCTGGAATCCCTGATCAATGTAACAGCCCCGGAGTGATTCAGATGGAGATCTGCCCCTGGCTATTCAGCATTTTTTGAGAGACTCTTTTCATATTGGCTTGATTGCCCCAGATTAATTAGACATCATGTCATGGCCCTTGATTATGAAAGGCTTGTTATTGGGATTGCTTTTTTCCGTCTGAGGTGATTCTGTCCATTGAGGGGGTCTTCGTTCACCGAATATTCATTGTGTGAATTTCTCTTCCATTTGAACAATTAAATATATGCAAACCATGTCACTTAAAGTATGCAAAACTTATGTCTGTCTTGAAATTTTTTGAAAATGTGTTTTTTGTAGTAAAACAAAATTTGCAAGAATGTGATATCAACTCATGATTTATAGCAAACCTTACAGGAGTAAAGATACCTTTGTAACAATATGCTCTCAAACTAACCCACGCTTCAGCTAGGACTTTTAAGGGTTGTAACGTGGCCTGGTTAACAGTTTAAGAAACAAAGGATAAAGGCTCAAATTTATTTGTACCCACCCGTTCTTCATTATGTTCTTCAGTCCTATGCTCAGTTAATTGTGCATTTCGAATCCCAGTTGAGTTCTGGAATATTGGCCCTGATATTTCGGTGATGGTTCAGAAGTTTAGCGTTTGTTTGAGAAGGTCGTCGTTTTTGAGACCTTTTATTTTTGTTTAGGATTTATGGGACCTCTTTCTTTTTTGATTTTGCTATCCATGTCTTTTGCCTGAACTGTTTCTTTTGTGATTACAGCCAGCGGGATGCCCCCGTTTTTTTCTTAAGTCGCCTTCATGGGTTTTGACTTAATGGGCTTTTATTTTGAGAGATAATGATTGCTTGTTCTTAATTATTATGTGGAACCATCACCATCTTTTGGAGAGAATCTTCTACACTATTTTTCGTGTATGAAGGGAAAGCTTGCGACTGAATGCACATCTGAATTAACTGAGAAAACTATCCTGCACCCGGTTATGATTAAGGGTTTGAATTTATGTGAAAAGAAAACTCCTACTTATTAGGCTCAAATGGGTTGATTAGGGATTATCTTCTTTATAACTCCATTGTTTAGGATTTGAAACAGTTCTTGTACATCGTCAGCAGGGTCTGTTCAAAAGCATATTGTACAGATTTTGGTATCGTTCTCGTCATCCTCCCTATAAAGGCTTAGAGCTTTTAATCAAGAGTTGAATATCACAAAAGGGCAGTAAGAAGGCATTTTAAGCATAATGAAAACAAATTAATTCAAGACAAACATGTGAAATGCATTAATGAAATAACAAAGTTTAACATGACAATAATTGTTTGAACAAACAAAGAAAATACAATTTGAGAATTCAAATGAATAAAAATGCTCTCAATCCTGGCCATGATTTGGCATGGGAGCAGTGATCACGTTGGGAGTCTCAGGAGGGTCGAACTCAATCTCCTTGGCGTCAATCATATTTTGAATATTGTATTTCAGGGCCCAACAATCGTTAGTATCGTACCCAGGACTGTCATAATGATAGGCACACCTTGTATCAGGATTGTAGTTAGGAGAAGAAGTCTTAGGGTTTGGATGAGATCCTATAAACGTAATAAAATTCATCCTCAACATATGTTGTAATGCTTGAGACAGCGGCATGTTGATCTTGGTAAACTGTCTCTTAGGCTCGTCTTGCCTTCGCTGATTACCCTGATGTTGTGGTCGTTGGACGCGTGTCAAATTAGAGACCAGTACTGCCCCTACAGATTGGTGGCAGTCTGCCTTATTACAACCCTTCTGGCCATACACAACATTGGCTTACCTCTTACCAGCAAATGTCTTCTTCTCAGCATTAGAAGATGCAGCCATCGGGATCTTCCCACTATTGATACCACTTTCGATCCTTTCTCCAGTCAGAACCATCTCTGTGAACCCGGATGAGGAACTCCCAATAAGTAGATTAAAGAATGGGCTTGTCAGAGTGCCCATGAACATGTCTACCATTTCCCGATCATTAAGAGGAGGTTGTACCCTTTCAACTAGATCCCTCCATTTCTGTTCATATTCCTTGAAGCCTTCGCTAGAACCCATAGATATTCTTTAAAGTTGTGTACGAGTTAGAGCAAGGTCAACATTGTATTGGTACTGCTTGTAGAAATCAACAACCAAGTCTTCCGAGGTATGGATGTTGGTTCCTTCCAACTGATAGAACCAATCCAGTTGAGTGTCAGCCCAACTTTCTTAGAAGAAATGGATCCATAACTTTCGGTCAGCAGTGTGAGGCTGGATCTTCCTGACATAGGACCTTAAGTGCAACTTAGGGCAGGATACATCATTATACTTAGCGAATGTGGGAACCTTGAACTTTGGTGGGATGACCACTCTAAGAACCAGCCTTAACTCATCAAAGTCCAAGCCAGGTACCTGCTGAATCTCCATAGCATTGAGACGATCCTCTAGTTGTTTGTATTTATTATCAGAAAGAGGATATTGCTCCTCAGAATAATCAACTTCGTCTTCATCAGTCCCCGGTGTTGTACCCCAAAATTTGCCCTCCCATAATCTTCAAAGTTTTGACAAGCATCACCACAAATGGTTCAAAGTCTACTCAAGGGCTACACAGTCAACCATCCTCCTAAGCCAGTCAAATTAGGGTTTT
Source organism: Vicia faba (assembly GCA_948472305.1). NCBI lineage: Eukaryota > Viridiplantae > Streptophyta > Magnoliopsida > Fabales > Fabaceae > Vicia > Vicia faba. The sequence goes on from OX451740.1 coordinate 1,017,854,677, forward strand.
GGGTTCTTGCAAGGAAGTTGAAGTTTTCAAGGGCTCAACCAAGTCCCATATGCTCATACTCTTTGTCAAGCATCCACATGTCAAGTTTCAAGGCTCACTAGGTCAAGTTGCACAGTCAAAAACCCTAATTACTCCACAGTCAACTGCAGGGGCAAAATGGTCATTTGACAGTCAAAAGTCAAAATTTTTGGTCAACATCTTATTTTGAAGCCACAAACATCATTTGATCAATTCTTGATCATGATTCTCAAAGTATGGCTCAAAAAGACTCAAGATGCAAAAGTTTCTATTTTTGGACAGCTGAAAAGTCAACTGTAACTTGACCAAGGCATAACTTTTTCATGGTTCATCAGAAAAATCCCATCCAATGCTCATTTTGAAGGGGATGACATTTCCTACAACTCATCTTCACATTCCAAGTCCAAGAGATGCTCTCACAAAAAGTTATCAATTTCAACATTATAGGTCATTTTCAAAAGTCAACAAAAAGGCACTTTGAGTCAAAGACCATAACTTGAGATTGGTAAATCAAAATGACATGGGAACAAAGACATTGGTTAGAGGACTTCAATACCTTTCCAAAATGTCCAAGAACATGTTCATAACTTCAAAATTGATCAAGATATGCATTGGAGAAGTTGGGAAACTTTTGTGAAATGGCCAAAATCATTTATCCTTGAAATTTCATTTTTGACAAAAGGGGCCCACTTTTTCCACTTGAATCAGCTTGGCCATGCTTCCCACGTGTCCCACTTTTTATTTCAATATTTAAAATTAATTTTTTCATTTTTTTTAGATTTTATTGGATTTAATTCATTTTAAATCCTTTAAAATCAAATAAAAATCAAAAAGGTTAATTAAGGGACATATCTTGCTTTGATTAGCTTTGAACCACCATTATGCATATACCAAATTCGTTCAAGACCTATTTCAAGCAAAAAAATTCAAATTTGGAGCAAATATGGCAAGTTATTTCAATGGTGATTATGGAGAAAATCAAAACTTCATTGCAAGGCTTAAAAGCTCCTTAATGTGATTGATTCTCATCCAAGCCTATATATACAAGCCTTGCAAGCCTCATTCAGAACCTAGAAAAAAAAAGGAGAGTGTGCACAAACGGCCAGAGGAAAGGTTCAAAATTTGTCCAAAAAAGTGAGAGATCTAAAGCGGTGTTGCAAACATTTTCAGATCCAAGCAAGCACGTGGCTTTCTTCCTTGCCACTCCCTGAAGCCAAAGCAACCACAAACGCGTCCTAAGGTCCACTACCAAGCGCTGTAAGTTGTCTCAAACTCACCCCTGTACACGAAATCATGTTTCTCCATTCTTGCACTTTTTCTGGAAAATAATAGCATATTCATACTCCATGCCTAATTTCCAATGTAATTGCTATATTCAATTTCATTTTTAGGCTTCGTATAACAATACCCGTGCCTAGGGTTCGTTGGTTTTGTTTTTTAGGTATTTTGTCTACAGGTGAAATTGGGACAAACCATAAGCATAGACGTGATCAGGAGACATGGACGATCACAACCATGGGCTTAGATGGAATTTTTGATGCCTAAGGATGATTTTGAGTAAAACCTCCAAAATCCGGCCTTCACCTCCTTGGTTTAGCATTTCTTTTCTTATTTTCTTTCCTTTTATTAATTATTATTATTTAGTTAGTTCACAAATAATTATTTTCATAAATTCAGAAAAAAAAACAAAAAAAATGTAATTATTATTATTATTATTATTAATTTCACTTTAGTAATTATTTTTGTAAATAAAATACTAACAAATTAATTAGTTTAATTAGTTAATTTTAACCTTTTTTTCACAATAAATAAAAACAAATTTAGACTTAGGCTTTTTCTTTTGACATTTTTAATTCTTTTTTTATTTTATTTCATAAAAAACATAAAAAAGGTCAAAAAATATTTTCTTGTAATTAAAATCATTAATTAATTTTCAATTTCAAATATTTAATTCCTTTAAAGGGTCCAACGCCCTCGCACCTTCGAATATAATTTCTCTTCGCGCGTTTATTTTATTTTTCTTTGTGAAATTTATGTACTTGCCCCAAAGCCTTGTAATAATAATTAGGACATTTACTTTCCGCACTTTTATTTAAAATCGGGTCTTTGTTTAATTTGGCGATGTAGACCCGCGCCTTGTAATAGCGTAGGACCTTTATTTTTCCGCATTTTAATTTCCGCACCCTTTAAACTGTTAATCACATGAAAGAATGTATGCCCAAATAAAATCAAAGCGTAGCTCACCCAATGCATGACAAGACAAATAATAACTGAAAATGACACACAATTCACACACCACTCTTAGGGTACGCCTCACTGTTGCCTTTCCCCTCGAAACGTGGTCGTCGAGTACAGGACGTCTTAGTAAGTCCTTATGTCCATGAACATGGCATAAGGGTAGCTTCTAAGGTGTCCTACTGTTGCTCTGGTGATCACACTGTTGCCTTGCCCCTCGAAACGTGGTCGTCGAGTATAGGACGTCTTAGTGAGTCCTTATGTTCCATTGATCTAGTTGCCTCGAAACAAGTTGCCTCAGAATAAAAAGATCAATGGCATAAGGGTAGCTTCTAAGGTATCTTACTATTGCCCGGTGACCACACTGTCCCTAACCCTCGAATTGACCCGAACACCTCCAACAGTGGTGCTACCTACCTCTCAATGGTGGGATGGCACTACCTCAAGGACATTTACACAGACTAATTCCTTAGGGTAGGTAGATGACTCGTAGATACTTGCTCTAATTCAAAACAAATCAAAAACTTCTTTTCACACCGACACTTTGCAAAAAGCTTTCAAAAACAACTTTTCAAACACTCTTGAGGATTGATACAAGAGTCGAACTGAAATTTTAAACGGAACTTTTTCAAACCCACTCACCTTGAAAAGCAAACAAACATTTTGAAAACACAAATGAGCAAGTATCTAAGAGCCCATGGATAACCATGGATAGAAAGGGTGCTAACACCTTCCCTTTCTATAAATCTACCTCCCGAACCGAGAACTAATCTCAATAAGGAATTTTTCTGTGCTTTTGTCCTTTCCATGTTGGAGAAAATAAAAGACGGTGGCGACTCTTGCTTACCGCGACATTTCGCGAAACCAGCTAAAAAACAGTCAGTTCTCATTTCCACCGATCACAGAACTGGAGACTCTGATGGGGATGATTTTGAAAGTGAGGTGTACCTTAGGATAGTTCATAACTGTGTTTTCAATTGCTTTGACTTGCTTGCTTTAAATTGTGGGACTGTCTTGGGAGTTCTATAGATCCTAACCCGGATCTGGGGGATACCTTCTTAGAAAGTAGCAACAAGGCTGTGAGGGAACTGTGCGGGGTATACCGACATGGTTGAAACAGTCTGCTACGTTGATGTGGCACTTTGGTGTGTACCGGTAACCCTTGAGTTCAGTCAAGGAGAGTACGGGGCCTCCACGTGGTGTCATGAAGCATCAACTGACCTTAGGAACCTTAATTGAACCATCTTGGCCTCTTTAGGGTAGTGAGATAACTGACTTTGGTGCAGTCCGAGGTTGGTTGATACTCGATACTACACTCAATTGAGGGTTGCTTTCCTGGAATATTTCGGTCGCCAGTTCAGAGGCTAAATCGAAACGATGAACAATGAAAGCAATCCAGTGATATTGGGACCTTTAGAACCCGGTTACTTCTGATAGGACAGGTTGAGCCCACCAACTTCAAGAGGGTAATACCCAGACCCCATGCTGGCCTGAACTCTAAGGGTTTCTCTTGTGTGACTTGTGTGCCTTCCAACTTGACTACTTGCATTCTTGTTATCTGACACTTGAGTTTCTTGCAGGTTTTGTTTATAGTCCTTAATTGGGACTCATAACAGGGTTTACTATGTTTCTTGCAGGTTTTGTTTATAGTCCTTAATTGGGACTCATAACAGGGTTTACTAAGTTTCTTGCAGGTTTTGTTTACAGTCCTTAATTGGGACTCATAACAGGGTTTACCTACATTACCCCATGCATAGCATAACATCATACCATTGCATACATCCCGCATAAGGACTAATCCGTTTCAAGGATCTCAAGGGCTTGTGATGTAGGTCATGATGAACCAACTATCCAGCAAGGGGCAAAGGGAATTTATTTTCCTCTAGCCAAGGTTGTCAGGGGCTATGACCCACTGGATATGGTGAGCCTTTGACCCTTGAAGAAGGACTCTCAACAACATGCAATTCCTTCAATCAAGCTACCAAATTCAAATTCTAACAATTTTCTTGTTTACCCCGCGAGATCCTTGAAAATATTGCATGCATACATACATCTCATTGCATTACAGGTACTCTGTTTGCAGGTCACTTACCTTCTTCGCTGTTTATTCCACGCAGTCATCATGAATCCTGAATCATCCAATGGACAAGCTATCAAGGCCCTCCAGGCCCAGAACGCCCAGTTCCAGGAGCTGGTCATGAGCTTAGCACAAGGACAACAGGAATTGAAGACTCTGCTTTTGAAGAAAAAGAAGAAGAGGACTGTTTTGTTCAACCCTAGACGCAGATCTGGGAATACACTGCAGAATGAAGCTGAGCGGACTACTCCATCTGTTGGGGAGGGCAGTCACCAAGAGGGAAGGGTTCCTAGTCCCATGGTCTCTGACACCGAGACAGATTTCAACGATGAACAGTACCCTCCTGCTGAGGACAGATACAAACAGCTGGAGGACCGGTTGAATGCTATGGAGATTCAACGTGTGCCTTGTTTGGACTTTGGGGACCTAGGTTTATCTTCTGGGGTGGTGATCCCTCACAAGTTCAAGGCACCTGCCTTTGTGAAATACGACGGGGCTTCCTGTCCTAAGCTACACCTCCGTTCATACGCAAGGAAGATCCAACCCTACACGGCAGACAAGAATCTATGGATCCATTTCTTCCAGGAGAGTCTTTCAGGGACTCAGCTCGATTGGTTCTATTAGTTGGATGGAACCAGTATTCGTAACTGGGAGGACTTGGCAACTGCTTTTTATAAGCAGTATCAGTATAATGCCGACCTCGCTCCTACGCGTACCCAACTCCAGGGTATGTCACTTGGGGCGGGTGAAGGTTTTAAGGAGTATGTGCAAAGGTGGAGAGACCTGGCTGGCAGAGTGCAACCACCGTTGACTGACCGTGAGCTTGTGGATATGTTCTTGGGGACCCTGTCTGGGCCGTTCTTCAAACATCTGATTGGGAATTCTTCTGCTGGGTTTACAGACCTAATCTTGACCGGGGAGAGGATAGAAGCTGGTATCAAGTCTGGAAAGATACAAACCGGTGACTCCTCGAACACTGAGAAGAGACCATCCAAGAAGGAATCTAGTGCTGTCAACACAGTAGTTATCTCAAAACCGGCCGGTGCGCCTCAACATCGCAACCAACAAAGGGAAGAGAGACCTAAAAGGCAATTCACTCCCCTCGGCATGACCTTGTCCCAGATATTGCCACAGCTGCTGGAAACCAAGTTGGTAACTCTAAGGAACCCTCCTAAGAATCCCAACAGGACACCTTCAAGGTATAACCCCAACGTTCGCTGCGCCTATCATTCTGACAGCCCGGGGCATGCTACAGATGATTGTTGGACTTTGAAAAACAAGGTTCAGGATCTGATCGACGCAAAGGAAGTCCAGATCGACTCTCCAGAGACTCCCGATATGATCACTGCTCCCTTGCCAAGACATGGCTAGGATTAGAAATTCTTTTGTTCATTCAAATGTTCAAGTTGTATTTTCCTTTGATTGTTCAAACATTGTATTCATGTCAAACGTTGTTATTTCATTAATGCATTACACATGTCTGTTTTGAAGTAATTATTTCGTATTTACTATATGCAAACTGTTTTCATATTTTTGCGATGATCAACTCTTGATTGAAAAACTCTAAGCCTCTTGAGGGAGGATGACGAAAACGATACCATAATCTACAGTATGCTTTTGAACAGACCCCGCTGATGAGGTACAGGCATTATTTCAATTCCTAAACACTGGAGTTATAAGGAAGATAATCCCTCGTCAACCCCTCTGAGCCAAAGAAGTAGGAGTTTTTCTTTTCGAAAATTAAAACCCTTAATCATAACCTGGGGCAGGGTAGTTCTCTCAGTTGATCCAAGTGCACAACGAATGGCACCAAAGAAGTCCTTACAAAGCAAAAGACAGTGATGGTTCTGAATAATCATAAAGACAGGCAGTCATCACTTCTCAAAATAAAAGCCCAATAAGTCAAAACCTACGAAGGAGACTTACAAAACTGGGGCATCCCGCTGACTGTAATCACAAAAGAAACAGTTCAGGCAAAAAACAGGGATAACGAAATCAAAAAAAAGAAAGAGGTCACACAAACCCTCAAACAAAAAAGAAATGATTGCCTGTTCAAAATAAATTGTCAATACCCGAACCATCACCGGAACATCAGAGCAAAGATTCAAACAAGGCCTAACACACGATCAGCTGAGTTTAGGTTTGAAGAACATCACGAAGAGCGGGTGGGTACAAATAAAATTTGAGCCTTTATCCTTTGTTTCTTAAACCGTGAACCAGGCCACGCTACAACCCTCAAAAGTCCTAGCCGAAGCATGGGTTAGTTCGAAAGCATACTGTTACGAAAAGGTATCCTGACTCCTTAAGGCTTGCGGTAAAATAACAAGTTGACATCACAGTTTACAAAAATTCACTTATTTTTATGAAAAAAATGCATTTTCAAAAACTTCAAGACAGACATAAGCTGTGCATTTCTAATATAACATTGCTTGCATATGACTAGTTGTTTGAACAACAGAGAAATTCGCACGACGAATATCTAATGAAAAAGAGTACCTCCAATCAAGGGGCATGGCATGAGCATTATCCATAATCTGGGGCAGTCAAGTCAAGATCCAGAGAATCTCTCAAATGCCAAGATAACCAGGGGCAAATCTCCGCCTGAGTCACTTGGGGCATGGGGCATGAATTCCAGCTATGAATCTTGCCTGATCAAACGAAGACCTTCTGGTGGCATGGCAACATAACAACAGGGGCAACTCCCTACATTCTGAGAGCGTGGACATAGTCGAAAAAATACTACGCATAATCAAAGACCCGCTAGGTTGACACACCTAGGCAAAAATAAGGGCTTCCCGGCGAACCAAAAGGGTTCGGGCAAAAATAAGGGATGAAAATGAAAAAATATGTACACCCGGCAAGTCGAAAACCTGAAAAGGCGACTTGGGCAAAAATGGGTATCCCGGTGGACTGAAAACCCGAAAGGGCGGTCCAGGCAAAAATTAGGGATCAAAGCGTACGACTATGTCCCGGTATCTCGTCACTTGCCTACCAGAAGAAGATTTGTCAAACGGCAGTCATCAAACACCTTCACAGGTACCTTCTTCTCCAACAGAAACTGGGGCAATAATGAGTTGTCTAAATGATCCGGTTGCCCTGTCCACCGAAGTGCCAAGGTAACTTCAGCTGAAGAATGCGACCAAGATGCCTTCACTCCCCGCAGAGCGAACGCGTCTCCCCGGTTTTATTCAAAGGTTATTTCTCCACCAGAGCTTATAACTGGGTTATCCTCAGCCAAAAGCCACGGAAAGATCGTCCTCGGCGAAGTCTTCTTACCCCCAGCGGAGTTCATCAAAAATTCCAACAGAGCACAACAACGACATCCCCAGCGGAGTTATCCTCATCAACCTCAGCAAAGTACCTCTCTTTCCCCACAGAGTTACCTCCCCGCAGAGTAATCTATTCGCCAAGTTTATTCCCCAACGGAGTCATCTTCTCCTACCAGTATTCTTGCAATCATCATCCCCAACAGAAACGAAGAATCTCACTCTTCAACATCAGCCCAGGATTTGACTTCCCGGCATCCGTCAAGGATCTATTTTCCCAGACGAAGATACATTCATAAACATCACATTGCTATACATCATGATACATGCATATACGCATCATATCACACAATCTCATGTGTTGAGAACATCATTGCTTGATTCATATCATGCATTGCATATGACTGACCTTTGCCTTTCAGGAAGGATACAGTTAAATGATCAGCTATGCAGACGAATACAGTCAAAAGAGACCAACCCAGTCAAAGAATACAAATTCAGTTAAATCAATGCCTAAAGATTTCTCTGATACAATCCGTCGTTATAGACACTCGTCGTCATAGACACCCGTCGTCATAGACACCCGTCGTTATAGACACCCGTCGTCATAGACACCCGTCGTCATAGACACCCGTCGTCATAGACACCCGTCGTCATAGACACCCATCGTCATAGACACCCGTCGTTATAGACACTCGTCGTCATAGACACTCGTCGTCATAGACACTCGTTGTCATAGACACTCGTCGTTATAGACACTCGTCGTCATAGACACTCGTCGTTATAGACACTCGTCATCATAGACACTCGTCGTCATAGACACTCGTCGTCATAAACACTCGTCCTTATAGACACTCGTCCTTATAGACACTCGTCGTTATAGACACTCGTCGTTATAGACACCCGTCATTATAGACACTCGTCGTCATAGACACTCGTTGTTATAGACACTCGTCGTTATAGACACTCGTCGTTATAGACACTCGTCGTTATAGACACTCGTCGTCATAGACACTCGTCGTTATAGACACTCGTCGTCATAGACACACGTCGTTATAGACACTCGTCGTTATAGACACTCGTCGTTATAGACACTCGTCGTTATAGACACTCGTCGTTATAGACACCCGTTATTATAGACACTCATCGTTATAGACACCCGTTGTTATAGACACTCGTCGTTAAAGACCACCCGTCCATGGAAATAACCTGTCAGTAGAGACAACTCACCAACCTTTCTGGATTCCAGACTCGATTCCTGTATCTTGCCAGGGAACGTCTGAAGAGTTTGAAGATCTGATTCCTGTATCATGCCAGGGTGTATCTGTTGACGACTATATTCTCCGGATTCGATTCCTGTATCCAGCCAGGGCACATCTACATGAAGAGTTTGAAGATCAACTCTTGTAACAGGCCAGGTAAGTATCTTTCTTTCTCTGGTACGCAAGTTCTCGCTAAGGAATCTCTTACGCGATCGACACCTAGATGGCATCTATAAGCCCATCCCCCTATCCATCATCTATCCAAATGGCATCTGTAAGCCCATTCACGCTATCGCACTGCTGATACTCAACTATGTGAGTGCAAATTTCTGGGCACTCTAGTGTTCAATCATCTTCCACCTTCGGATCACGAAAGGCACACAAGCCAATCTATATCCTCAGGTCTAAGAAGATTGAACAGGGGCAACTGTTGTACCCCAAAATTTGCCCTCCCATAATCTTCAAAGTTTTGACAAGCATCACCTCAAATGGTTCAAAGTCTACTCAAGGGCTACACAGTCAACCATCCTCCTAAGCCAGTCAAATTAGGGTTTTGGGTTCTTGCAAGGAAGTTGAAGTTTTCAAGGGCTCAACCAAGTCCCATATGCTCATACTCTTTGTCAAGCATCCACATGTCAAGTTTCAAGGCTCACTAGGTCAAGTTGCACAGTCAAAAACCCTAATTACTCCACAGTCAACTGCAGGGGCAAAATGGTCATTTGACAGTCAAAAGTCAAAATTTTTGGTCAACATCTTATTTTGAAGCCACAAACATCATTTGATCAATTCTTGATCATGATTCTCAAAGTATGGCTCAAAAAGACTCAAGATGCAAAAGTTTCTATTTTTGGACAGCTGAAAAGTCAACTGTAACTTGACCAAGGCATAACTTTTTCATGGTTCATCAGAAAAATCCCATCCAATGCTCATTTTGAAGGGGATGACATTTCCTACAACTCATCTTCACATTCCAAGTCCAAGAGATACTCTCACAAAAAGTTATCAATTTCAACATTATAGGTCATTTTCAAAAGTCAACAAAAGGCACTTTGAGTCAAAGACCATAACTTGAGATTGGTAAATCAAAATGACATGGGACAAAAGACATTGGTTAGAGGACTTCAATACCTTTCCAAAATGTCCAAGAACATGTTCATAACTTCAAAATTGATCAAGATATGCATTGGAGAAGTTGGGAAATTTTTGTGAAATGGCCAAAATCATTTATCCTTGAAATTTCATTTTTGACAAAAGGGGCCCACTTTTTCCACTTGAATCAGCTTGGCCATGCTTCCCACGTGTCCCACTTTTTATTTCAATATTTAAAATTAATTTTTTCATTTTTGTTAGATTTTATTGGATTTAATTCATTTTAAATCCTTTAAAATCAAATAAAAATCAAAAAGGTTAATTAAGGGACATATCTTGCTTTGATTAGCTTTGAACCACCATTATGCATATACCAAATTCGTTCAAGACCTATTTCAAGCAAAAAAATTCAAATTTGGAGCAAATATGGCAAGTTATTTCAATGGTGATTATGGAGAAAATCAAAACTTCATTGCAAGGCTTAAAAGCTCCTTAATGTGACTGATTCTCATCCAAGCCTATATATACAAGCCTTGCAAGCCTCATTCAGAACCTAGAAAAAAAAAGGAGAGTGTGCACAAACGGCCAGAGGAAAGGTTCAAAATTTGTCCAAAAAAGTGAGAGATCTAAAGCGGTGTTGCAAACATTTTCAGATCCAAGCAAGCACGTGGCTTTCTTCCTTGCCACTCCCTGAAGCCAAAGCAACCACAAACGCGTCCTAAGGTCCACTACCAAGCGCTGTAAGTTGTCTCAAACTCACCCCTGTACACGAAATCATGTTTCTCCATTCTTGCACTTTTTCTGGAAAATAATAGCATATTCATACTCCATGCCTAATTTCCAATGTAACTGCTATATTCAATTTCATTTTTAGGCTTCGTATAACAATACCCGTGCCTAGGGTTCGTTGGTTTTGTTTTTTAGGTATTTTGTCTACAGGTGAAATTGGGACAAACCATAAGCATAGACGTGATCAGGAGACATGGACGATCACAACCATGGGCTTAGATGGAATTTTTGATGCCTAAGGATGATTTTGAGTAAAACCTCCAAAATCCGGCCTTCACCTCCTTGGTTTAGCATTTCTTTTCTTATTTTCTTTCCTTTTATTAATTATTATTATTATTTAGTTAGTTCACAAATAATTATTTTCATAAATTCAGAAGAAAAAAAACAAAAAAAATGTAATTATTATTATTATTATTAATTTCACTTTAGTAATTATTTTTGTAAATAAAATACTAACAAATTAATTAGTTTAATTAGTTAATTTTAACCTTTTTTTCACAATAAATAAAAACAAATTTAGACTTAGGCTTTTTCTTTTGACATTTTTAATTCTTTTTTTATTTTATTTCATAAAAAACATAAAAAAGGTCAAAAAATATTTTCTTGTAATTAAAATCATTAATTAATTTTCAATTTCAAATATTTAATTCCTTTAAAGGGTCCAACGCCCTTGCACCTTCGAATATAATTTCTCTTCGCGCGTTTATTTTATTTTTCTTTGTGAAATTTATGTACTTGCCCCAAAGCCTTGTAATAATAATTAGGACATTTACTTTCCGCACTTTTATTTAAAATCGGGTCTTTGTTTAATTTGGCGATGTAGACCCGCGCCTTGTAATAGCGTAGGACCTTTATTTTTCCGCATTTTAATTTCCGCACCCTTTAAACTGTTAATCACATGAAAGAATGTATGCCCAAATAAAATCAAAGCGTAGCTCACCCAATGCATGACAAGACAAATAATAACTGAAAATGACACACAATTCACACACCACTCTTAGGGTACGCCTCACTGTTGCCTTTCCCCTCGAAACGTGGTCGTCGAGTACAGGACGTCTTAGTAAGTCCTTATGTCCATGAACATGGCATAAGGGTAGCTTCTAAGGTGTCCTACTGTTGCTCTGGTGATCACACTGTTGCCTTGCCCCTCGAAACGTGGTCGTCGAGTATAGGACGTCTTAGTGAGTCCTTATGTTCCATTGATCTAGTTGCCTCGAAACGGTTGCCTCGAAACAAGTTGCCTCAGAATAAAAAGATCAATGGCATAAGGGTAGCTTCTAAGGTATCTTACTATTGCCCGGTGACCACACTGTCCCTAACCCTCGAATTGACCCGAACACCTCCAACGGTGGTGCTACCTACCTCTCAATGGTGGGATGGCACTACCTCAAGGACATTTACACAGACTAATTCCTTAGGGTAGGTAGATGACTCGTAGATACTTGCTCTAATTCAAAACAAATCAAAAACTTCTTTTCACACCGACACTTTGCAAAAAGCTTTCAAAAAAAACTTTTCAAACACTCTTGAGGATTGATACAAGAGTCGAACTGAAATTTTAAACGGAACTTTTTCAAACCCACTCACCTTGAAAAGCAAACAAACATTTTGAAAACACAAATGAGCAAGTATCTAAGAGCCCATGGATAGAAAGAGTGCTAACACCTTCCCTTTCTATAAATCTACCTCCCGAACCGAGAACTAATCTCAATAAGGAATTTTTCTGTGCTTTTGTCCTTTCCATGTTGGAGAAAATAAAAGACGGTGGCGACTCTTGCTTACCGCGACATTTCGCGAAACCAGCTAAAAAACAGTCAGTTCTCATTTCCACCGATCACACCCGGGTTTTTATCTTCTTCATGATTATCCCCCTTATTGATGGAGTTGAAAGATCTAGAGCTCCTTTAACCGTTCCTCTGAGTCTTCTTCCCATATTCAAGATGCCAGCCGGTTTCTTTTCCTTCTTCTACTTCTCTTTGATGACGAGAACTTTCAGTTCGTCCTGCCCCTAGGCCAAAGCCATGAACATTTGTTGGAACTGAGCGTTTTGAGCTTGAAGGTCTTCTGCTGAAATAAATAGCGAAAAGATGAAAAACCTGTACTGGAAGACCTGTTATGAAATGGCATACATGCAATGTTTTCAAGGATCTCGCGGGGTAAACATGAAAATGTCAGAGGTTGAAATTTGCAGCTTTGATTGAAGAACTTCGTATCATTGAGTGTCCTTCTACGAGAGTCAAGCTCACCATATCAAGCGGGTCATATCCCCTGACTCAAGTTGTTGAGTTTTGATCTTTTGACGGCATTGGCTAGAGGAAAAAAAATCCCCTTGCCCTTCCCTTGCCCCCTGCTAGACGTCTGATTTATCATAACCTGCATTACAAACCCTTGAGATTCTTGAAATGGTTAAGGAAATGTTGTGGAATGATGTTATCATGTGTATGCTATGCGTTAAGCAAAAGTGTAAGGTGATGAAGACAAGTGAGTCTAAGAAGTATGGTGTGATACGGTGGCAAAACCGACTATTTAATACTGGTTTGCATTTTGTATTCGCAAATGTTACGGTAAGCAAGAGTCACCACCGACTTTTCTTTTATCCAACAAAGGAAAGGGTGAAAAGAACAGAAAAATACCTTTCAAGAGTTTTCTGAGTAAGGGGAGTATATTATCGAAAGGGAAGGTGTTAGCACCCTTTCCATCCGTAGTTATCTACGGGCTCTTAGAGGTTTGCTCATTTTAAAATACCTTTGTGCTTTGTGTGTTTGAAAATGTTTTGAAAATGCCTTAGTATGGAGATTTGCTTTACATTTAACTCTTGTATCAGTCCTCAAGAGTGTGAACAAAGAAAATTTTTTGGAAAATTGTTTTTTGAAATGTTTTTGTGTAGGTGCAAAAAGTTGTTTTGAGTAAACTTCTAACAACTATATACTTTTGTGCTTGAAAAGGTTTTTTCTTTTCCTCCTATCCTTTAGACAGCGCTATCCCGCTATTAGTAAGTAGGTAGACCTATCGTTGGATATTTGAGGGATATTTGAAGGGACGTACAATCATAAAGACAACATATGGAGACGCTTTAGCAACTTTGTTTAGGGACTAGATCATTTACCGAAAGACAACTGTAGGGTCATCGAGGGACTATGATCTTTGATTTACGGGTCTTTGCTAAAGCGTCCCCATTTCGAGGGACATGACTGTTTTTTCCGAAAGGTAACCAAAGTGGGTGTACCCTAGAGGTGTATGTGTGCAATGTGTGCTTGATTCAGTTATTCATCTTTGAATTTAAGTTTGCTAGCGTTTTGTTATTAGTCTTTCCATACAAGCCTAGTTACTAACAGTTAATATTTTGCATAAATGCAAAGTGAGGGAATTTAAATCCTACGCTATTACAATACTTTGGGACAGTTACATAAAAAAGAAGCAAGAAAGTAAAGTGCAGAATTTAAACCTAGACTATTACATCCCATAAACAGTTACATGAATATAAAAGATGCGAATGTAAATAACGCGTGCGAAATAAAGAAACATCTAAGAAATCCTAAGAATGAATTTTTTTTGTTGTTTTTGTGTTTATTGAGAAAATACTTTGAGAAAAACCTGATTCTAATTAATTAAATAAAAGAAAAAATTACTGTCAATTAAAATTAATTCAAATAAAACTAATTCTACTATTTTTTTGGTTTTTATTAAGAAAATATTTGAATGAAATAAATCTAAGTCTAATTGATTTTAAATTAATAAAATAATTTTAAAATAATTAATTAAATTAATTTACAAAATTAAAATTAATTATAAAATCCTAAGTCTAATATTTTTTATGTTTTTATTTTATTTTATGTTATTAAAATAAAAGTGATTTAAAAGAAAGTAAACAATAAAACAAATAATAAAAAACCATTGGGCCAGATGTGCATTAGTAAACATGAGGGTGTAAGATTTGAAATTTGCTAAGCCCAAGTTACTGTCAGCCCAAAGGTGCTATTGGATTAAGTGAGGGAGGTTGTTGAGGGTGTATGATGGACTGCATGTTGAGAGCACTGAATCTAGATTGGATGGTGGTGATGTGATAGTATATGGTGCATACGCTTGGCTTGTGAACATTGGATCTGAAAGTAAAATTTAGAGGAAAAAAACAAAATTCAAGAGGCAGGGGTCGAACCCCTGCCCTCACATGAAACACATTAAAATATTCACAATGATTGTTAATAGCACAAATATGAGTGCAATAGGTATTTACATGGCGTGAATATGCAATTTTGGTTTCAAGAAACCTTACCAACCGGTGATGCATGGATTCAGTGATCTAAGATGTTGCAAGCCTTGGGAATGGATGGAATAAGTTCCTAGGAATCTTAGGAATACGACTGAGCATTTGGTATGGATGGATGATGGCTGAAAAACTCAGTTTCGAATTTCACAAATTTTATGCTTTTTTTTGTGAAATTTGTGGGAACTCTCTAGCAATGATTTTCGTGTCCTTTGCTCATGCCTTGGTCTTGTATTTATAGAGGAAGAAGAGGGCTAACAAAGATGGTAAGAATCCACTCATAATGGCCCTCTTTCAAACCAAAATCAAACACATTAAAAAAGTTCCAAAAATGCAAATTCTTTCCCATTTTGAGGTGCAATGCACCTAGCCTCCTTTGCACGAAAATTTGGAGCCAAAAATAATTCAAACCATCAGTCCATATTGCCATAACCAATATTTATTATTTTATGCAATTTTATTTAGTTTTTATTTGATTTAATTCATATTTAAATGAATAAAAATTCAAATAAAAAAATGCATGGATAGATTTAGAGGTCCTTGGACACATCCTGAACATATTTGAACTCCAAGAAGTTAGGCCCAATAACTTAAAATCACAAATTTTCTCAATTGAGATTTCATGCCTTTCCTTTGAAAATTTCCTAACTTGTGCAATCCATAACTTTCTCAATTTTTATCCAATGATTATGATCTTTAACTTTTTGGAAATCCCTAGATGTCCTCTACAATCTCTATGCTTACCATTTTTTCATTTGGAGAAATCATCTTAATGTAAATGGTCTTGGAAAAAAATGAATTTTGTTGACCTTTTGAAAATGACTTATAATGTATGAGCTTGTATCTTTCAAATGGTACACCTCTTGAACTTGAGGGTTGAAGAGAAGTTGTAGGGAATTAGATTATCTTCAAAATGAGATTTGGTTGGGGAAAAATGGATGAAGTATGTTAAAGTTATGACTGGTCAAAGTTTGATTAACTTTTCCTATAGAAACCCTAATTAGCAATTCTTGACTTTTGATGAATTAGGACTATTTCTTGAGGAATCATGATAAACCCTTGATTAAATGATGGATATCACTTAAAAATGTTGATGTTGGCCAAAAACCTTGAAGTTTGACTGCAAGTGGGTCACAATTGACTTTTGACCAAGTACAGTTGATTTTCAAGCATTTGAGCAATTGACTGAGAAAACTTGTAGTACAAGGTATGAAATTTGTCATGGATAATCTTGAAGACATATTAGGACCATGGAAGACATTTGTGACCTTTGTATCTCACACATATTGGTGAAAATGAAACCCTAGTTGGAAGGCCAATGCTTAGGAGGATAATTTTTCTGATCAATTCTTGGTCAACCTTGAGCAATTGAGGACCTCCTTGAGTATTTCTTGTGTGAAAATGGGAGGGAAAATTTGGGGTAAAACAGCTGCCCCTGTTCAATCTTCTAAAACCTGAGGATTTAGATTGGCTTGTCTGCCTTTCGTGATCTGAAGGTGGAAGATGATTGAACACTAGAGTGCCCAGAAATTTGCACTCGCGTGAAGTAACACTGTTGGTTGATGCTAATCGGGAATGGGCTTATAGATGTCATTTGGAGTAGATGACTGAGAGTCGTTAGAGATGGGCTTAAAGATACCATCAGAATTAGATGATTGAGAGTCATAAATGCTCCCTTTGTGGGGATTCCTATTCCTATTGTCTGAGGAGGAGTCCACTGGGGGATGTTGATTTCTATTGTTTTCCTGTTTGAGGAAAACTTTGTGGGGAATAGAGTCTAGGAACTTCAGTTTTCCATGATTCTACTGAGGGGTTATCTCTGGATTGGAGAGATGAAAGTTTTCTATTTTCTGGTTGAAATCCAGGCTTCGCAGTAATTTGCTGGGGAGAATTAAATTAACTGCTATCTGGAAATGTATCAGAAGAAACCTGTGTAGGGTTGTTCCAGGATGAGTTCGGGTAAGACTTCATCTGGAAGTGTATGAGAAGGAATCTGGGTAGGGATGTTTTAGGAGATATATGAGAGGGAGCCTGGGTAGGGCAACTTCAGGATGAGTACGGGTAAAACTACATTTGGAAATTGTAAGAAGGAACATTGGTATGGTTGCCTCAGGATGAGTCCGTGTAAAACTGCATCTAGAAATTATGAGAAGGAACCTGGATAGGGTTGCCTCAGGATGAGTCCGTGCAAAACTGCATCTGGAGATTGTGAGAAGGAACCTAGGTAGGGTTGCCTCAGGATGAGTCCGTGTAAGACTGTATCAGGAAATTCAAGAGAAGGAACCTGGGTAGGGTTTCCTCAGGATGAGTCCGTGTAAAACTGCATCTGGAGATTGTGAGAAGGAACCTGGGTAGGGTGCTTCAGGATGAGTCCATGTAAAACTACATCTGGAAGTCAGAAGAAACCCGTGTAAGATTGCTTCATGATGAGCCCGTGTAAAGCTGTATTTGGAAGTCAAAAGAAACCTGTGTAAGATTGCTTCATGATGAGCCCGTGTAAAGCTGTATTTGGAAGTCAGAAGAAACCCATGTAAATTGCTTCATGATGAGCCTGTGTAAAGCCGTATTTAGAAGTCAGAAGAAACCCTTGTAAGATTTCTTCATGATGATCCCATGTAAAGCTGTATTTGGAAGTCAGAAGAAACCCGTGTAAGATTGCTTCATGTTGAACCCGTGTAAAGCTGTATTTGGTTGCACAGATAATTACTCTGTTTTGTTTCAGGGGCTAATCCTAGACCTGTTGATGATAAATATTTGTTTATTGATCTTTCCTGAAAAGGTAAACTGTTAGTTGTATGCAATGTCATGATGTATGAAATGCATTGTGTAATGGTGTTCTCAAAATAAATGAGATTGGGATGTATGTATTTGTACTGCAGATGCTATGACGTTTATATAATGATGTATGAATGCAATATGTGAATGTATTAGTTGTTCTATTGCAACACTGTTGAATTAGGGAAAATAAATCCCTGATTGCAGCTGGCGATGAAGAATGTAGATCTTCAGATTTTGTTGAAGCTGGACTGCTGGGAGATGATCTTCCGTTGTTAGAGAAATAAACTCTATTGGAGAAGGAAATCTATGTACACTGCCTGAGTATTTTGTAAAATCCTATTGGGGATACAGGAACAACTGGCATCACTAGGTTGTAAGCTGAAGATATGGCGGCAACTTTTTAGTAAGATGCCACTGCCTTTGTACCTGCTGGAGAAAGTACCTGCAAAGACTTTGTGGATGGTTTGAGTGTCATCCCAACTCCTTGAGTTCTTGGTAAATGCTGATCAGGATGATAAGTCTTCTACTAATAAACAAATGACAATATGACGGGACATAGTCGTACGTTTTTAATCCCTAACTTTTTCCTGGACCGCCCTTTGGGTTTTCAGTCCATCGGGATATCCTTTTTTGCTCAAGCTGCATTTTCAGGTTTTCGACTTGCCGGGTGTACATTTTTTTGTATATATCCCTAATTTTTTTCTCGAAATCTTTTAGTTCGCCGAGATACCCTTAATTTTGTATTGGCCTGTTGTGATACGGTGGGAGAACTGACTTAAGGTTTTTGCGTTTGTGTTCGCAAATGTTTCGGTTTAGCAAGAGTCACCATCGACTTTTTATTTTATCCTAAGGAAAGGTCAAAAAGCACAGGAAAGACCTTTGAGATGTTTTCTTGGGTTCGGGGAGTAGATTATAGAAAGGGAAGGTATTAGCACCCTTCCTATCCATGGTTAGCCATGGGCTCTTAGTTACTTGCTTAGATCACTTGCTTTGCTTTTCAATTGTTTGAAATGGTGCTCTTCAATTGTTTGAAATGGTGCTTTGTGTGAGGTTTTGAAAGATGTTTTGAAAAGAGGCCATCGTTGGGGCAACCTTTGTAATGATTCTTGTTTGAATGTATACAAAGGTGTTTTTGTCTTTTGAAAAGTTTTCAATATTTGAAAGTAGGGTTTTGAAATTGTGTTGTGAAGTGTGTTTTGAAGATAGCAAGGATGTTTTTGCATGCTTTGATCAAGTAACTAAGAGTTGTCTACCCTATTTTACTCAAAGATCTTTCCTATGTTTTTAACCCTTTTAACAGTGTTGTTTCACCATTGTATTTGGTGAACAACCTTGTGTTAGGATGTTAACGGGACAGGCGCGGGTCATCGTATAGACCATGATAGCAATAGTGTCAAGTATTTTTGGCAATTTTCTTGAGGGACTTTATCATTTTGTTTAGGCAACTCAGATAGCGTCATCGAGGGACTATGATCTTTTGTTTTGTTTTTGTTTTGCCAAAGTACTTGACATGTATACCATGACCCATTTTTGAAGGCAACAAGTGGATTGTAACCCTAGGGGTGCAAGTGTGCATTGTGTTTGTTTTCATGCATTTTTGTCTTTGATTAGGTCAAACTATTTGTTAATTTGATTTTTGCATACAAAACCCTAAGTCTAATCATGGCATAATTGAAAGCTTAAAGGTGCGAGAATTTAAATTCTACACTATTACAACATGATATAGGGAGGGGGTACAAATTTGAATTGGGGATTATTTTGCAAGAAATTAAATCCTAATTATTACAACCATATTGAATGGGTAAGGCATAATATTAAATATACAATATTTAAATAAATATAATAAATAAATATTAAATAAAGTGCATTATGCGAAAAATGTTTTTTATGTATGAAAAAGTATTTTTAATGTGAAATGTAAATAAATAAAAAGTTAATTTCAATTATTTTGTTTTTTAGGGCAAAACCCTAATTTCCTAAATAAATAGTATTATTTATTATTTATATACAATAATGTATTAATTTGTACAAAAATATAAGTATATTGAAAAAATGGTATTTTTAGTAAAAAATATTAATAGAAATAAAAATGTATTATTTTTGTGTTTTTTTTTGTCCTAATTAATTAATAAAATATGTATATATATGTATTAAATATATTAAATATATTAAGTGTGTATAAAAATAAAAATAAATTATTTATAAAGAGGTATATTTTTCAAGAAAATGTTTTCAAATGTGTATAAAATAATAAATGAAAATAAACATATTCTTTACATTATTTTTAAGTTTTAATAAAAAGAATATAAAGTATT
Organism: Vicia faba; assembly: GCA_948472305.1. Taxonomy (NCBI): domain Eukaryota; kingdom Viridiplantae; phylum Streptophyta; class Magnoliopsida; order Fabales; family Fabaceae; genus Vicia; species Vicia faba. Next base: position 1,017,874,770 of record OX451740.1, read on the forward strand.
TAAACAATTTTATACTAGTAAAAAATAAAAATAAAAACCAAATAAATGTAAAAATAATATAAAAATAATTTTTGGCATTTTTTATATTTGGACATAAAATAATAAAGTCAGAATAAAAAATAAAAATGCAAAATGACAAATATATAAGAAATGGGCCAAGGGGGTGTAAAAAGAAAAGAGGGGGGTGCCAAAAGCAAGCCTGTACAGGCCCAGCCCAGAAACAACTTCATCTTCTTCCTTTGAACTGAAATACGCGCGTTCTGTACACAAGGTGCTATCTCCTGATTCCTTGCTTTTTTGACAAAACTCATAACATGAAACTTATAGAGCATCAAACAACGAATCTAACCATATAAAAAACTTAAGCTAATTCTCAAAGACCAGAGAGAATTTCTCTGGCCCTAATTCTTAACCTAGTTTTTTCAGAAAGTTCATGAACAAAATTCTCCTAGCACGATTAATATAAATGAAAACTAAGCACATGTATGGTTTCAGGGCTATGAATACAACATCTTTCATTCACAAACCTAAGTCTAACTATTCCTAAATAGAGAGATAGAAGTTCATGAAATACCTGTTTCAGTTGACTTCGAACTGGACAATGCAGCAACTTCCAAGGGTGCTTGAGTTTCTTTTGAGCTTGCCTGAGGTCCAATGAAGCTTTCCCACTGCTTAGTTTGTTTTGAAGTAGCCTGAATCGTGCTACAGAACTAAACCTGCAAAGCTTTGAAACAAAAATGGCAATGTGTGTTAATGGTGTTATAGCTAGCAATGGAGGTCTGGAATAGTTTAGGTGAGTTGAATGGAAGGTATTGGAACAAATTTGAGGCCAAACGCACGAGGGAAAATAGAGATGGAGGTGGTTCTGCAGGGCTTGCCCTATTTTGCAGAAAAATGGTGATTTTGTGTACAAGGAGGTTTGAGTGGTGAAGAGCTCGCGTTTATGACTCAAAGGGTTGTGTGAAATATGTTTGTAATGTTTGTGTAAGCTGACTATGGCTGGTTTTTGAGTTGGGAAGATTTTGGACAATTTTTTTCTTCTTGAAGCAAGAGTGTGTAAATTGTGATTACAGGCCTGTACCCTCTATCTTGTAAGCTGCATACCTTGCCCTTGATACTTGAAATTTATGGATTTTATCTTGCCTCATAGATATGGCCCCATGCTCCAAAGATCTTGGTTTGACATAAAGTATAACTTTTCAAAAATGGCAAAATACATTTTTCCAAATGGGGATTAGTTTTGTGTGCAATGTCCAAATGGCCAAGATAATGCATTAGCTTAGTGGATTTGCATTCAATTAAGGAGTGTAAAATGGTTTAGAGGCCTGCAAGCTAGTACAAAGCATGCTGATTTGAAAATGTAAGTTGTATGAACATGTATTGGCTATGGATTAAAGTGAGTTTTTGCCAACTTCAAGCATTCGATTCTCCCTAACCACAAAGGTGTTTGAGGAGTTCTTGGACAATTTGGAAAGCTTGCAACATGTAATAAAATCCATCTTTGAAATGCAACTTGAAACTCCAAGTGTAACTTTGTGAAAAATGGCCAAGAAGATGGGTCAAAATCCTGCCTAAACTAGGGCAAAATTTCTCTAAGTTAAAAGTTTTAGATACCCTTGTTCCAAAAATCATAACCTGAGTTCCAAGCTTCTTTTGAGAAAACTTTGTGAATAAAAGTTGTAGACTTTGTGATGGAATACAACTTTCATGTTATAAGTTTTGTTTGAATCCATTTGCATCTTGGTGAAAAAATGGGACAAAGTTAGGAAAAAATAAGAAAATTTTATAACTTAGAAATTTTCTAAGTTATGAAAATTTTTCCATTTTAAACCCTAATTTGCATTTTTGGATTTTTTGATGAACAAATTTCATAATTTGACATGTCTTGATGAAAAATGACCCTTGGCACTTGGTTTTGACCAAAAAGTCAAAGTTTGACTTTTCAGTATACAGTTAAATTTTGATCAGTTGACTGAAAAAATTCATCTGTCAATCATATGCATTTGAGATCTTTTGAACTTGTTTAATGGATCAAGATAATGTAATTGAGTCCTTGAGTACATGATTGAGCTTTATTTTCCATTGGTTAGGTCAAACAGTCAAAAATTGCCTTTGTACAGTCAAAATCCTAAAAATGACCATTTTGCCCTTTTGGTGATCTGATAAAATTTCTTGTGGAATTGTGATCCAAACTTGATCAAATGGTTCATATGAGTTCATAATGTTGATGTGGGTCAAATTTCATGAGGTTTGACTTTCAATTGGCCACAATTGACTTTTTCCCCAATACAACTGATTTCTAGGTCAACTTTCCAATTGACTGGGCAAAAATTTGAATCAAGGCTTGAAACTTGGTATGGACAAACTTGTGAGTCCAACATGAAGTATGAAAGTCAATTTGGCCATTTTTGGTCAAAAAATTACTGTGCAAACTCAAACCCTAATTTAGGTCAACGATGGAAGGAGGTGTCTTGAGCAGAGCAAACCCTAACTTGATCTTGAGTTCCAAGAGTCTTTTGATGAAAATGTAGATGAAATGAGAGGGAAAATTTTGGGGTACAACACCTGTCAACCTAGCGGGTCTTTTTCATGCGTAGTATTTTCTGACTATGTTCGCGCTCATAGGATGTGGAGAGTTGTCACCGTCTATGACAACAAGTGTTGTAGAAATGCCAGAAAATGTTTATGTGATCGCATGTGCCCTTTCATACGTGGGAGCCTGTGTGGGGCTGCTTCAGGATGAATCTGGTGCCCCTGATGTTTGATCAAATTTCTGATAGTCTTGAATTTCCTAGGTATCTTTTCTAAGAACTGTCATGGAAGGATTCAAAGACATGATACTGACACCATCTGATACTACTGGCACAGACAAGCAATTTGGTGGTACCAAAGACTCAAATTTCACAGTGATTTTCTACTGGAATCCCTGATCAGTGTAATAACCCTCGAGTGATTCAGATGCAGATCTGCCCCTAACTTTTCAACATTTTTAAAGAGATTCTTTGCATATGGCTTGACTTCCCCTGATTAATTAGACACCATGTCATGCCCCTTGATTATGAAAGGCTTGTTATTGGGATTGTTTTTTCCGTCTGAGGTGATTCTGTCCATTGAGGGGGTCTTCGTTCACTGAATATTTGTTGTGTGAATTTCTCTCTCATTTGAACAATTAACCATATGCAAAAAATGTCATGCAAAGTTTATGTCTGTCTTGAAATTTTTGAAAATGTGTTTTTTGTAGTAAAACAAAATTTGCAATAATGTGATATCAACTTATGATTTATAGAAAACCTTACAGGAGTCAGGATACCTTTGTAACAGTATGCTCTCAAACTAACCCACGCTTCAGCTAGGACTTTTAAGGATTGTAACGTGGCCTAGTTCACGGTTTAAGAAACAAAGGATAAAGGCTCAAAATTTGTTTGTACCCACCCGTTCTTCAGTCCTATGCTCAGTTAATTGTGCATTTCGAATCTCAGTTGAGTTCTGCAATGTTGGCCCTGATATTTCGGTGATGGTTCGAAAATTGAACGTTTGTTTGAGAAAGTAGTCATTTTTGTGACTTTTTCTTTTTGTTTAGGATTTGTAGGACCTCTTTCTTTTTTTATTTTGCTATCCCTGTCTTTTTCCTGAACTGTTTCTTTTGTTATTACAGCCAGTGGAATGCCCTAGTTTTTTTCTTAAGTCTCCTTCATAGGTTTTGACTTAATGGGCTTTTATTTTGAGAGATAATGACTGTCTGTTCTTAATGATTATGTGGAACCATCACCATCTTTTGGAGAGCATCTTCTACACTATTTTTCATGTATGAAGGGAAAGCTTTCGACTTGATGCACATCTGAATTAACTGAGAAAACTACCCTGCCCCAAGTTATGATTAAGGGTTTTAATTTATGTGAAAATAAAACTCCTACTTCTTAGGCTCAAAGGGGTTGACTAGGGATTATATTCCTTATAACTCCACTATTTAGGATTTGAAACAACGCCTGTACATCGTCAGGGGGTCTGTTCAAAAGCATACTGTAGAGATTATGGTATCGTTCTCGTCATCCTACCTCTAAAGGCTTAGAGATTTTAATCAAGAGTATAATATCACAAAAGGGAAGTAAGAAAGCAGTTTAAGCATAATGAAAACAAATCAATTCAAGATAAACATGTGCAATGCATTAATGAAATAACAAAGTTTGACATGACAATAATTGTTTGAACAAACAAAATAAAATACAACTTGAGAATTCAAATGAACAAAAATGCTCTCAATCCTGGCCATGATTTGGCATGGGAGCAGTGAGCATGTTGGGAGTCTCAGAAGGGTCGAACTCAATCTCCTTGGCGTCAATCATATTTTGAATCTTGTATTTCAGTGCCCAACAATCATTAGTATCATGCCCAGGACTGCCAGAATGATATACACACCTTACATCTAGATTGTAGTTAGGAGAAGAAGTCTTAGGGTTTGGATGATGTCCTATCAACGTAATCAAATTCATCCTCAACATATGTTGTAATGCTTGAGACAGCGACACATTGATCTTGGTAAACTGTCTCTTAGACTCGTCTTGCCTTCGCTAGTTACCCTGTTGTTATGGTCGTTGAGTGCGTGCTGAATTAGAGACCAGCACTGCCCCTACAGATTGGTGCTAGTCTGCCTCATTACGACCCTTCTGGCCATACACAACATTGACTTCCCTCTTACCAGAAAATGACTTCTTCTCAACTATTGTACCCCAAAATTTTCCCTCTCATTTCTCAAGAATTCTCTCACAAGATCTCCCATGACATCAAGTTTGCAGCACTAATACATCAATTTAGGCTGGGAATTGGCACAAGGGCAAAATGGTCAATTGTACACTGAAAAGTCAAACTTTGACTTTTGGAACAAAAACAAGTTTCAAGAAACACATTTCAACAAGACATGTAGGAATGTGAATTTTGTTTCATCAAGAGAATCAAAAGTCAAAATTACTTTGGAAGAGTCAAATTCTAAATACTTAGAAATTTTTCTAAGTGTTTAAGAAATATGATAAGTTCAGAACTTCTGGCCAGATTTTCACCATGATGCAAGCTGATTCTGGAAGAACATCTGACATAAGAGTTGTAGATTTCAATGAGATCCAAAACATTGCAGAACAGAACTTCTCCTAGAAATGTTGGGATTTCAAGTTATAAATCTTCAAAGACACGTCCATGAAACTGAAGCACTCAGTAAATTCTGGACATTTCCAAGACAGATTTTGGTTAGAACTTCTGGGCCAGTTTTCATGTAGGTCCAATCATAATTTGCAAGAGAAATTCAAAGAGGATTTACAAAGCGTGTTACAAGATTTCTGAAAATTCTGAGATCTCCTTTAGAACATGTTGGAGCAGTGAGATTCAAAGATCAGAAGTTGGATGTTCGTTCTAAGTTACGCTGATGCTAAACTTCTGATCCAGATTAAACTATGATACATAATCTCATACAGCAGGATTTCTTTTTTGATAAATCTCATCATCATTTAATGCTCACATCCACTTTTGAGTCTTTATCCAAAGGATTTCCCCACGTGTGACATAGAAGTACCATTGTTGTCCTTGAAAAGAAAACTTTTGTACAAGTTTATGCTGGGCCCATGCTTTGCTTTTTTCTTCTGAGGATACTTTTCCTTAATTCATGCTTACAAATCCAGCTTAAGCGCGGCTAAATCTGCTAACCATCATACTTGTTTAATCTTGCTTCAAGAACAAGTCAACACCCTAGCATATGATGGTTGTACCCTTGACTTCTCCAAGCTACTAAATCCTTGCCTATAAATTGAACTTCATTTGCAACTGTAAAGAGGTCGAGAATTTGAAAATTAGCCTTGAAACCTTGCTGAAATTTCAAAGAATTGGAAACTGAAATCATAAACACAAAAAACCTGCTAAGTTTCTGTTTCTTTTCACGCCCAAACTCTATTTTTCTTGCATATCTCTTGGCCAAATTACCCACTTAGTTTTTAACATACATTTAGAAACAGTCCCAACTTCTGTTTACAGACTGCAATTCCATCTCCACCAACTTCCATTTCAAAATCAGAACTTTGCTTCTTGGCCATTCATAGCTCAAGTTAAAGATTGTTCTAGCCTTCTGAGCACGTGAAAAAGCTGACCAGAACACCACAGCAGTCAGAACCAGAATCTAATTTAGAACAATCTCCAGAAGCAAGGTAAATTCCTTCTGACTATTATCTCATTACTTAGGCATTTATAGGCTTGCATGCTCAAAAATACAATGTAGACATCCTGACTCTGATTCTGTACATATTCGTAGATTTCATGTATTTTTTGCCTAAGTAGAGAGAATTTCCATTCAGAACTTCTTGAGGAAATTAGGACTCAGAATTAGGACTAGCAAAATTCATGCTTGCTTCTGATTTATAGTTTTGACACTTTATATTGCTGAAATCATAATGAAACCTGCCATCACTGTTTGTGTGCATTTTCTGTTTTGTTGAGAAATGGCTAAGTTGTAGATGCTCTGACTGGCGTGAAGAAGGATATAAAGATCATCATTAGAACTTACTTTGTAATATATGTTTATGTGTTTGCTTCTAATACCGGATGTATAGCCACCCCAGTGGTAGAGAGCGTGTGCATAAGACATTAGTGTTAAAGGTCCTGAGTTCTAGCCCCAGAAACACCCTTTTTTTATGTTCATTTCCTAACATTTTTACCCCATTAGTTGGATCAGAACATCTAGACATTCCTACCCAACAACATTTACACCTCATATACCCGCTATCAGAAATTTTAGCTTGCCAATGACACTAGAACTCCTAGGCTTCTAGCTACATCAGAACTTCCAAACTCTCTCTACATCAGAACTTCCAAACTTTCTCAACATTCAGAACCTCCAAACTCTCTCAACATTCAGAAACTCCAAACTCTCTCAACATCTAGAACATCACAGCAACCAGAACTTTTATACCCTCCAGTAACATTAGTACTTCCAGGTTGTCAGTTGCATCAGAACTCTTAGGATTTCCCCTGTTCCCAGCAACCCCATAACTTTAGTGTACCCGGACCCAAAACTTCTGACCGTCCCCTTTTCTGCTAACATTTTCTTTCTGACTTGCAGTGTACCATAGTCAGAACTTTTGTTCTCTTCTACTTCAGCAATGTGCTGATTCTGACCCCTTTTCCTATTATTATTTTATCATTATTTTATTTTCATTAATCAAAAACACCAAAAACATTTTTATATTCACATACTTTATTTTATTTCTTTTAAAATCAAAATACTAAAGATATTTTCTTAAACAAACTTATTTTCTTTTCTTAACAAGAACAAAATAAGTCCATTTCATTCCTTGTACATTATTTCAATATGGTTGCAATAGATAATTAGGACTTTAATTTCTTGCAATCCCCATTTGTAAATTTGTACACCCCATCCCCCTAATGATTGTAATAGTGTAGAATATTTACTTTCCGCAATTTATCGCTTTCATATAAATGCTAGTAATTAGGATTTGTATGGGAAGATAAAATCAAAAAGTAGACAACCCCTAATCAAAGACTAAATGCATGCAAATCAAACGCACAATTCACACATGCACCCTTAGGGTAATTCCATTTGTTGCCTAAAAATGGTCATGTTATGCATGTGAGACGTCTTAGCAAAGAAATCAAAATACAAGATCATAGTCCCTCGATGACGCCACGAATGTTGCCTTTCAAATGATCTTAGTCCCTCAGGAAAATTTTAAGATATCTCACAATATAGCTATCATGTCCATACGATGACCCATGCCCGTCCCTTTACATCCAAAGATAAGGCTTCTTACCAATCAATGGTAAGATATCAATATCAAAGGAAGATAGAAATTAACAAAAGACTTTTGAGTAGGTAGAAACGTTATTAGTTGCTTGCTCACTTTCAAAACAAACACACACCAAACACTTTCAAAACATGAAATATTTTCAAAAGTCCAACACTTTGTATACGTTCTTACAAAACGAGAACCATTACAAAGTTTGCCTAAACGAAGGCGCTTTTCAAAAATACTTTAAAAAAACCACCACAAAGCACATTTTCAAACGAAGCAAGTGATCTAGAAAGCAACTAAGAGCCCATAGATAACTATGGATGAAAAGGTTTCTAATACCTTCCATTTTCATAATCTACCCCCCGAACTCAAGAAATAATCTCAAAGGTCTTTCCTATTCTTTTCAGCCTTTCCTTCATTTAGATAAAAGAAAAGTCAGTGGAGAATCTTGCTAACTGCAATATTTGCGATCAAATGCAAAATATCCCAAGTCAGTTCTCCCACTGTATTACAGAACTGGCGACTCTGCTGGGGATTTATAAAAAGTGGGGTTTCCTTAGAGTCTAGTTCATTTTAAAATGATTTATCTTGTATGCTTTGTCTGCTTTACTTTTAAGGGCTTGTTTGGGTTGTTACTATAGATCCTACACTCGGATCTGGGGAACCTTTTAGGTAAGTAGCAATAGATTATGGAAACTGTACGACGTAGACCGATATGGTTGAAACAATGGCTATGTTAGTGTGACGCATTTGTGGGTACCGGTATCCCTTGTGTTGAATCGAGGAGAATACAGGGTCGCTGAGTGGCGTCATGAAGCACTAACCGACCTTAGAATCTTAATTGAACAACTTGGCCATTAGGACGTAGTTAGATAACTTGTTTCGGAGGAAAGATGAAAATTGGTTGATACTCGATACTACACTCATTGAGATTGGACTTTTGGGATATCTCCGCCGCAAGAAAAGATTGATTATGCTGAGACAATGCCTAAAAGAAAGGTCAGTGATATTGAGACCCTTTAGAACCTGGTTACTATTACTAGGATAGGTTTGAGCCAACTAAAACTTCAAGAGAGTACTTACCTACAAACTTCACGTAATCCTAAACCTAAGGATTTGTTTGCTTCGTGTGTACATAACAACTTGCTTACTTGTACATAACATCATAAACATCATAACATCATACACATTCTCACTAACCATTTCAAGGATTTAGGAATTTATCTTTGTTTTTATTTTGTAGGCCATGAACTTCGTTCGAAGAAATACCATTAGAATCAACTTTGTGAAAGCACACCCTCAACTCCAAGAGTTAGCGTCAAGGGTACCTGAAGACTCTCCTTTCATTAAGAAATATGGTCGACTCCTCAGCTTGTCTACCTCCAATTTCCAAGAAGAGATGATGTGCGTGCTCTTCCAATTCTTCGATCCCATGCATCATTGCTTCACTTTCCATGATTATCAGTTAGTACCAACACTTGAAGAATTATCTCTTCTATTAGGAGTGTTCATTCTTGATCAAGCATCGTTCACCGGTTTAGAAGGGATTCCAAAACCTGAAGTCATTGCCGAAGCCCTGCATCTGAAGAGAGCCAACATTGTAGCAAATTGGGAGATAAGAAGCGAAGTTCAAGGGTTCCTAGCCAAGTTATTATTGGATAGGGCTCGTTCATTTTGGGAAGATTTAGATTTTCAAGCCTTTGAGGATGTCCTGGCCCTTCTCATCTATGGTTTGGTGTTATTTCCCAACTAGGACCAATTCATAGATGTGAATGCCATCACAGTCTTTCTCTCTCGTAATCCTATACCTACCTTGCTGGGAGACATTTTACATTGTTTCCATACCCGTACCATGAAGAAAAGAGGTACTCTCTTGTGTTGTATTCCCCTACTTTCTAAGTGGTTCACTTCGCACTTACCTCGATCAACATTGAAGAATGAGCAAAGGTTGACATGGTCTCAAAGAATGATGTCCCTCACCCACTCTGATATTCATTGGTGTTCGAGATCTTTGGCGGATACTTCTATCATCGACCGTTATGGGAAATTCCCTAATGTCCCTCTGCTTGGCATTAGGGGAGGTATCACTTACAACCCTTTCTAAGCCTTGTGACAGTTTGGTTACGCCCGAAGAGATGGTCCTCATGATATGTGAAACTACGCGGCTGGAACCTGTCATCCTGATGTTAATGAAACATCAATGAAGTCGCCACCGAACGTCTTTTATCCCGCCGAAAGGGAAAGGTAAACATCGAGAAAACCTGAAATGGGAGAAATCACGGTCTTTCGACCGAGAGATCAGGTAAGGGAGTCTGTTACGCGAGAGGAAGGTGTTAGCACCCCACACGCCCGTAGTACTCTACAGTATCCACTCTTGTTGTCTAATCTAAATGGGTGTGGTCAAATCCTATGTCTATGGCATACAAATGAAAAGGGAATGCATGCGAAAGGAAAAAGAAAATAATGTAGGGAAAATAAAAGATGTGCTCGGTTGGGCCCTACCCCAATGCCCACGTATCCCTTTTAAGGAATCAGAGCATCCATAGTTCGGCTTATGTGTTTTGGTTGGTTTGTGTTTTTTAATTAAGACAAATAGAAATAGACAAGATGGCAAAATATCGAACAAAACAACAAACAAATGATATGGTAAAACATCGGCTAAACAATAACAAAGTAACGTGTCAAAGATGGCGAAACATCGAATGATAAAATAACACACCTGACAATGACATTGAGGGTCAAAGTTGGATAATCAAACATGTGCGATGGCGAAACATCGGCTTCAAACAAATGTGCGATGGCGAAACATCGGCTAAAAGATAACAAAGTCATGGCAAAGATGGCGAGACATCAATAAAACGGATGACAAAACATCACACCTAACAATGATATTGAGAATCAAAGTAGGATAAAAAACATGTGCAATGGCGAAACATAGGCTTCAAGATAACAAGATATCATGGAAAAGATGGCGAAACATCAATAAAACGGATGACAAAACATCACACCTAATAATGATATTGAGAACCAAAGTAAGATAACAAACATGTGCGATGGAAAAACATCGGCTTCAAACAAATGTGCGATGGAGAAACATCGGCTAAAAGATAACAAAGTCATGGCAAAGATGGCGAGACATCAATAAAATGGATGACAAAACATCACACCTAACAATGATATTGAGAATCAAAGTAGGATAACAAACATGTGTGATGGCGAAACATCGGCTTCAAGATAACACGATATCATGGCAAAGATGGCGAAACATCAATAAAATGGATGACAAAACATCACACCTAACAATGTTATTGAGAATCAAAGTAGGATAACAAACATGTGCGATGGCGAAACATCGGCTTCAAACAAATGTGCGATGGCGAAACATCGGCTAAAAGGTAACAAGATAAACTAAAATCGGTTTGTATCTTTTACTTTGAAGATGGATTTGAGTTCATTAGAGGTGTCTTATGATTTGCCAAGAAAACAAAATTTGTTTTAAGATGCAAAATGCAAAGAAAGGAAAAAACTACTAAGGGAAACTAGCCTAACACTATCCCTAGTGTTATCATACAATGGTTGATCCTAAGGTTGAGGATAAAGGGAAAATCTTACTCTAATTTACATGTTAAAGGGGCTTAACAAAAATATCCTATAGGTAACATGCAAATAGAGCGAAGTCGTGATCTCAATTTCTAAGTTGAGTGACTCATTGATCAACAATTAAAGAAGAAAAGCAATAAACATCCTATAGGAAACATGCAATGAGAGCGAAGTCGTGATCTCAATTTCTAAATTGAGGGACTCATTGATCAACAATTAAAGAAGAAAAGCAATAAACATCCTATAGGGAACATGCAATGAGAGCGAAGTCGTGATCTCAATTTCTAAATTGAGTGACTCATCGATCAACAACAAACACAACACATGCAATCAAACAAAAACCAGAGGGCCTCCTCACATATATCAGCAACAGAGGTCCCATCATGCAGTCAGAGAATTATGCAAAATGAAAATTGGATAAAGGAAGTAGTACAATACCAAACAGATAACTATCTGTAGCAATCAAGCAAGAATAAAAGAAACCCAAAGAAACTTCAAGCAAGCTGGCATCAGTAGACAAATCGAGTCAGAAATTACACCATCAGGATGTAAGTAATTTATCAGATATGAAAAAATCCCATGGGCAATGTATGGCATTCACAATCATATGTATGTATATCCTGCATAAACCATCAAACATGCCAAGCACGAAAAAAATAATGCCAGTAAAATAAATTGTGTTGCACAAATAAAGTGAAACACAAAAGCCTCAAGCCAAAAGTGGCAACTTTCTCAGAGTACCTCGCACATTCAACAACCAAGTTAGTATTCCATATGGTGAAAAAGTGAGAACAACATGGTAGTAATTATCAAACATTAGACATGATAAGCAAGAGGAAGCAATCATATGTACATATTAGGTCAAAAGAAACAGAGGAATGTTGCTCCTTTCTATCACCATGTTGAATTGACAATTGAATTTCAATCAAGGATCATGAGAGCTTGAGAATAATATGAACAAAGACCATGAAAGTCAGTATAAAACACATTTTAATCATGCACCATTGATTCAATCACAACTTCATGAACACAATAGGAGATGAAACCTACATAATGCATTACATGATTCAAAACATTCAAACATGAGACATCTAAGTGAAATGGCTTGAGCTAACATGGACAGTCAGAATCAACATGATCATTAGGTTCCCAATTATAGGCCTCACTCAAGTTCGTTGGTCATCAAACAAATTGCAACAAGACATGAAAACATAATTGGGTACCTTCACTTCAAGATTACATCAAAAATAGAAATAAAGGTCCATAATTCAAACCAAAAAAATATTAGTTTCTTTGAAAGGTATGGAAGTCAGAATGCAAGCCCTTAGTTCATGAATGATTGGGGAGGAGACCAAATGAAGTTCAAAGTTCAAGACTAGATGGCAAAACTACCAAACTAGACAAGTTTTCAAAATTATTTGTGGAAAAATGTCAAACCAAGTCAAATAATTCAAAAAAAATGGTTTTCAAATCCCCAACACATTCATGAACCATAAACAATACCTGAATTCCTAATAAAGTCCAAGGCACAACGGTTTTGAACATGAAACTTGCACCATAAGTAAGAAAACCCTAGATTTTGACTTTTAATCCTAAATATTAATTAAATAGGATCAAAACCCAAACAAATAAAACCAAGGCCAAACTAATCACCAAGGAACCTTAAATGTCAGAAAATATATTTTTCATATTTTTTTGAATTAGGAAAAGTTAAGAAAGAAATTAATATTCAAACAATTATGTAATTAACAAATATTCACATATCAAAATAATATTTAAATCAAAAAGTTAGAAAAATGGCAAACCAAAATTATAATCAAATATTAGGGCTAAAAACTCACATTCTTGAATTTTTGTGAATTTTTTGAATTAAAGGAAAATATTAAAATAAAAAATAAACAAACAATTAATAATTGAATTATTATTTTGGGGAAAAAATGCAAACCCTAATCAAAAATCAAGAAAAGGTCAATCTATTTGCTAATATACCTGACCATGACATACAACCGTCAATCCATTTTCATCAATAAGTTCCAACTGATCCAGCCGATTCTGTACCCATTCACTTTCATCCAGCTCAACATCTCTCATGACCCTAAGAGAAGGAATCTCGACTTCCACCGGCAGTACTGCATCCATGCCATAAACCAATGAAAACTGGGTTGCCCCAGTCTAAGTACGCACAGTGGTGCGATAACCATGCAAAGCGAAAGGCATCATCTCATGCCAATATTTATAGGTTACCTCCATCTTTTGTACAATCTTTTTGATATTATTATTAACCGCTTCGACAACGCCGTTCATCTTTGGTCGGTATAGAGAAGAGTTATGATGCTTGATTTTGAAGGACTCACAAAGCTCCTTCATCATTTTGTTATTCAGATTAGACCCATTATCAGTAATGATCTTTTCAGGAACTCCGTAGCGACAGATAATATTGTGCTTAATGAACCGAGTTACCACCTGCTTGGTGACATTGACATAGGATGCATCTTCGACCCATTTTATAAAATAATCGATGGCAACCAGAATGAAATGGTGCCCGTTGGACGCAGTCTGTTCAATCTTGCCGATCATATCAATTCCCCACATGGCGAACGGCCAAGGGGAAGTCAAGACATTCAAAGGTACTGGCGGGACATGCACCTTATTGGCATAGACTTGACATTTGTGGCAAACCCGTGCATGATTGTAACAATCGGTCTCTATGGTGGACCAATAATAACCTGCTCGCAGAATCTTTTTAGCCATGGTATGCCCGTTGGAATGGGTCCCGAAATCACCTTCATGTATCTCTTCAATGATTCTAGCTGCTTGTTTCTTGTCAACACATCTGAGCAGTAAACCGTCATGATACCTTCTATACAACACGCCACCACTGAGAAAGAAATTGGCCGAAAATCTTCTCAAGAACTTCTTATCTGTGACGGATGCCTCTTCAGGGTACTCTTGTGTTTCAAGATATTGTTTAACATCATAAAACCAAGGGTTACCGTATGGTTCCAAACTGGCTTCAAAACAGAAAGCTGGATCGCTCAAACTTCTAATATTAATGGAAGGTGCCTCATTAGCCCACTTAACCTTGAACATGGAGGACAAAGTTGCCAGTGCATCAGCTAGATTGTTTTCTTCTCTGGGAACGTGCTCAAACGTGATCTCTTCGAAGTACGGAATCAACTTCATAACATGCTCACGATACGGGATTAGGTTCTGATGGCGAGTCTCCCAATCTCCATTAATCTGACTGATAACGAGATTGGAATCCCAGTAAACTTTCAAAAATTTGACGTGCAGGTCGATCGCCGCTTCAACGCCATAAATGCAAGCCTCATATTCGACCATGTTGTTAGTGCAATCGAAACAAATACGAGCCGTGAAAGGAATGTGGTATCCCTCAGGGGAAGTGATAATAGCTCCGACACCGTTGCCCATGGCATTAGAGGCACCATAAAAAAAAGCGTCCAACGTGATCCCGGCTTGGGTCCTTCGTCTGGGTCTGGCATATTACAATCCCGAATTACACAATTTCCTCATATGGAAAAACAAACTTCATCAGTTCATAATCGTTCAAGGACTGATGAGCAAGATGGTCGGCCAGTACACTACCCTTAATTGCTTTTCGAGTAGTGTATTGGATATCATATTCAGTGAGTATCATCTGCCAACGGGCTACCCTGCCTGTAAGAGCTGGCTTCTCAAAAATGTACTTGATTGGATCCATTTTGGATATCAAGTAGGTGGTGTGAGTTAACATGTACTGCCTCAAACATTTGGCGGCCCAGGCAAGCGCACAATAAGTCTTTTCCAGCAATGAATACCTTGACTCGCATTCCATAAACTTCTTACTCAAGTAGTAAATAGCCTGCTCTATCTTTCCTGTCTCGTCGTGTTGACCGAGGACACAACCCATTGAGCTCTCCAACACGGTTAGTTACATGATTAGTGGCCTTCCTTCCACTGGAGGCATGAGTATCGGAGGTTCTTGCAAATATTCCTTTATTTTGTTAAAGGCCTTCTGACAATCCTCATTCCATTTCACTATCTGACTTTTCTTCAGCAACTTGAACATAGGTTCACAGGTGGCTGTGAGATGAGAAATAAATCTGGAAATATAGTTTAATCTTCCCAAGAAACCATATACTTCCTTCTCTGTCCTCGGCTCAGGCATTTCCTGTATTGCTTTGACTTTGGCCGGGTCCACCTCGATACCTTTTTCACTTACAATAAAGCCCAATAGCTTGCTGGATCTCACCCCGAAGGTGCACTTATTTGGATTCAACCTTAGCAAGAACTGCCTCAGTCTCTCGAACAATTTTTCCAGATGAACAAGATGTTCCTCTTCCGTGTCAGACTCAACAATCATATCGTCTACATATACCTCAATCTCTTTGTGAATCAAGTCATGAAAGAGAGTGACCATGTCGCACTGATATGTTGCCCCGGCATTTTTCAAACCAAACGACATCACTTTATAACAGAAGGTTCCCCAAGGCGTGATGAAAGTTGTCTTCTCCATATCCTCCGGAGCCATCTTAATTTGATTGTAACCCGAAAAGCCATCCATGAACGAAAACACTTTGGAATGAGCAGTGTTATCGACCAACACATCAATATGCGGAAGAGGGAAATCATCTTTAGAGCTGGCCCTATTTAAATCCCTATAATCCACGCACATCCGGACTTTACCATCCTTCTTGGGCACAGGCACAATATTTGCAATCCATGGCGAATAATTGACAACCTTTAAGAAATTTTCATCCAACTGCTTCTGGACCTCCTCCTTGATCTTCTTGGACATCTCAGGATGAGTTCTTCGGAGCTTTTGCTTGACAGGAGAACAACCTTCTTTGAGCGGTAGTCGATGCACCACTATGTCTGTATCCAACCCAGGAATATCCTCATAAGACCAAGCGAAGATATCAGAATACTCACGGAGTAGCTTGATCAATCTGACCTTTGTACCTTCTTCGAGATCCGCCCCTATCTTTACTTCTCTTCTTACCACTTATGTGCCAATATTCACCACCTCAATTGAATCCTGATTCGGCTGGATAACCTTCTCCTCTTGTTTCAACAGTATTGCTAATTCCTCAGAAAGACCACAATCCTTATATGCTTCTTCTTCAGCTTGATAAATAGGAGTATCAAAGTCATAATGAGCCATAGCAGAGTCGTTATCGATAGAATCAGTGGTGGAAGTGCATCTGCATGAATGACATTTTTGCGTTTTTTAGTGACAGTGTGTGAAAAGAGAAACATTACCATTTAAAAATAAAAAATAAATGGAGCAAAATTTTGAATGCAAAAACGTCCTTTATTTCATGATAAACTTGAAAATAAACATGGTGGCCCTACACAAATGATTCACTACGCCTTGGGCAGAGCGTAGGAATTATGATATGACAAATAAAGAAACAAGAAAGTTACTCCTCAGCGCTTGAAACTTGGATAACATCCACAGAAGTCCAATTGTTGAGTGTCTGGCCTGGAATACTCGGTCAAATACAATCTTCGATATTGTAGCCATCATCCCTATCGTTGCCAACTGCATTGACGTGTCCTTCTTAAGTAGCACAAGGGCGGGAAAACTTCATAAGAGTATATAAACTAGATGCCCTGGGAGCTGCACTCTGCTGACTTGGGCTAAAACCAAGACCAAATTTGTAAAACTTCGGAGTAACGTCAAGCACCTGACCCTAACCTTCAGGGTTACCACCTTCCACTACAGCTTTTGCATCTTTGAGAGAAGACATAACAGTTTCCGATTTATTTTTCTGCTCTGGAGGAGGAAGATTGACAGCATAAACTGTCTCAAATGCCTGGAACGGCGTTTCATGTATCTCGCCTTCAACTTTGACATAGCGGAATGACGTCAAATGACTCACAATGTACTCTTCTTCGCCGCATACAGTTATTACCTTTCCCTCTGCAGGATACTTGAGTTTCTGATGAAGAGTAGAAGTGACTGCTCCTGCTCTATGAATCCACGGCCTCCCCAACAAGCAACAGTACGCTGGCTGTATATCCATCACAAAAAATGTAGTCGTGAAGATGCGGGGACCGACCTTGATTGGTAACTCCACCTCCCCAAATACTGACCTTCGAGACCCATCAAACGCCTTCACCATCAAATCACTAGGACGCAGCTCTAGTCCAGAATAATCAATCTTCATCAATGCTGACTTGGGTAATACATTTAAAGACGATCCTGTGTCTACCAAAACCAGGGATAAAGTAGTGCCTCTGCACTCCATTGAAATATGCAATTCTTTGTTATGGTCTGGTTCCTCTAGAGGAAGATCAAAATCGGTGAAGCCCAAACCATTTCTGACAGATATATTAGCACAGACATTCTCAAATTGATTAACTGTTATCTCATGTGGCACGAACGCATTCTTTAACAATTTCATCAAAGCATTTATGTGAGGTTCTGAATAAATCAACAGAGACAAGATAGACATCTTAGAAGGAGTATGGCTCAGATGATCAATTATGCTATAATCACTCTTTCTGATAATTCGCATTAACTCTTCAACCTCATCGGGAACTGAAGAAGCTTTTGGTATAGGAATTGGTTGAGTCACATTGGCTAGCGTAACCCTTGGATTACCGATCATTACCTGTTATTTTCCTTTTTCTCTTGCGGAAGCATCAGCCGCCTCTTGCACATTGGAAGGACCAAATACTCTCCCACTTCTAGTCATTCGACCCACACCAGAAAAGTTATGGACTTCCTCTTCATCACCTTCAGCACGTTCTTCCTCAGACAAACGAGCATTGACCTCCTGCTTCCCCCCATGGTAATAAACATCAGCATTGTAATGCCATGGGATGGCCTTCTCACTGGTGTACGGCATGGGGCCAGGTACTGTAATCATCAGAGGGGGTGCCCTTGATGGGGCAGGAATGCGCGCAGGGGTGTAAGGAATAGATATTACAGCAACGTCCTCTTTAGTAACCTTGTGGTAGGCCGGTTTCTATCAAACTGTAGGAAACCCTCATTTATCATCAACTGGATGCCGGCTTCTAAATCATCACAACCCTTCGGTTGCTCTCTAAACTTGGCACACTCTGAAGTACAACCCGGGAAAATAGAATTGTCAAGCAAATACCTCTTAACATAGCTCAACGGAGTAGTTACTTGTTCCACATTCATGATTAAGTTCAACATTTCACCATTATCATCAATCATGTTAACAACACCCATTCCATGCCTAGGCATTGGGTTCTGAGTAACATTCGGACCAGTCACTGGAGTAAACTCAATTGCCTTAGAATCCAACAAGTCTTGTACCTTGCACTTCAATGAAAAACAATTGTCAGTAGAATGACCAACTCCTCCCGAATGGAATTCGCATCTTGCATTAGCATCATAGTTAACAGGGAGTCTCGCGGGTGGCGATGGCATATTTCTCAAACTGATCAACTTCAAATCAAGTAGGTGTTAGAGCGCTTTAGTAAGAGTTACTGGCAAGGGATCAAATTTCCTTGGCTGTCTCAGCTGTTGGTTATTATACTGACGGGGAGCATCTTGTTGTCTCTGTTGTTGAGGCACTGTATTCGGTCTCTGCTGCAGAGGAGCATTAACAGGAATAGAAACATCATTGATTTGTTGGTGCTGACGATCCTCTCTTCGTCCCCTATGAGAGTATACCGCGCTTGCGTCGCCTTCCCTTTTCTTAGGGTAAGTGTTGAATGGTTTCTTATTGCCTCCTCATGAGCCACCATAACCTCCAATCTGAATTTTCCCCAATTTCAAACCTACTTCAATTCTTTCACCAGCCATAACCAAGTCCGCAAATCCTGCCGAAGTACATCCTATCATGTGCTCATAGAACTGCCCTTGCAGGGTACTCATAAACATATCAATGAGATCTCTCTCCATGAGTGGAGGTTGAACCCTCGTAGCCAAATCACGCCACTTCTGAGCGTATTCCTTGAAAGATTCTTTTGGTCCTTGTGACATATTTTGTAACTGAGTGCGATTAGGTGCCATATCCACATTGTACTGATAATGTTTGACAAAAGCCCGAGCAAGATCATTCCAGCAGCGAATATGAGTTTTCTCCAACTTCATGTACCACTCCAGGGATGCCCCAGATAGGCTATCCTGGAAAAAGTGAATCAAAAGCCCCTGATCCTCAGTATATACTGTCATCTTTCGGAAATAAGCAGTGGCATGAGTAATAGGACATGATGTTCTGTTGTACTTTTCAAATGTAGGGGGCTTGAATTTTGGAGGAACTTTCACCCCAGACACCAACCCGAGATCATTAGCATCCATACCAAGGACTCCTTGCCCTTCCACAGCCTTTAAGCGCTCTTCCAATAAACGATACTTCATATCCTCAATCTGAACCCCGGGCTCTGAACGCCGCACAGAGAGTTGATCTTCATCCTGGTCAAAGTCATAATCCTGTTCTTGATAATTCCTTACACCGCCCTGATTAATTCTTCTGTTCCCCACAAGACGAGGTCCAGGAGATGGAGGAAACTGTCATACATTGCGCACAAAAGGGTTTCCGGGCATCCCATGAAAATTTCCAGCAGGCTGATCTTGCACATCCCCCAATCCTACAGAAATGTCCTGATAGAGCCCTTGATTTCCACCATCCCCTGGATAGCGGCGCTGATTGTTGACAACGACAACTAGTTCCTCCTGTCGGCGATTCACATTGGTGATGACCTCTATGAACTGGGTCATCTGAGTAGCCATCTGGGCCCTCATTTCAGCGAGTTCAGATTGAACCTGTTCCATCTGTCTTGTCAAGTTGTTTCTGGTGGAATACCGATGAGTAGTCGTCTTGAATTCTGAATAAGAAAAGCAGCAGAATAAGAAAACCGTCTTGAGATAACCTGTAATATTATGAAATTCATGGTGTGCATGATATGTTTGTCATTTCCAAGTATCCAAGAGTCCTTTTATTCATCAATCATGGCGTACGACCAAAGATAATCAAGCATACAATCAAAGGAAAAAGGAAAATAAGACGATCACTTCAATTATTTACAAACAAAGAAACGTCATTCAAGTGACTTCGGACAACTAAGGGTAAAACGATAAACAACTAAATACATGTCTTAACAATAAAAAAGCAAAAAGAACTGAATAATAACAACAATCAATTGGCCCCTTCCAACAATTCTGGGGGTGACCAAATACACTAAGAGTAAATAACATAACTAAATTTCTGGAACTAAACATGCTTCCAGATGTTGACAGTCCTCTTCAAGTCTGGCTTTCTCCTTCAAAAGTTGAGATGCGACTATTTTACTTTCTTGGAATCGATCTTCTGCGACACGCTTCTGGGCTACTTCCTTCTTAAGATGAGCATTTTTGTCCTTGAGTTGTTTCTCTAAGTTCTGAATCTTCTTCCTGTAGCTATTCTTAGATACTTGCAGTTTCCGGTATTCTTGCTGAGTCTTACTCAACTCTTCTTCCATTTCTGCATGAGACCTCTTCGTAAACCCGGTTGAATCAGAAGTTTTCCCTTGAGCTTTCTTGAGTTTGCGAGCTAAGTCGGCCCTTTCTCGATCTGCCCAATAACGTTTCATCCCCGCCTCACGGTCTTTTGCACGAAGCTGAATATTCTCAACATGAACCTGAGTGAACATCTCGGTAGGCACCGTGTTACTTAGAACATCAGGAGGTTGCTCGTATAGAGGAGCCGACCTTGCAAATGGTAACTGTAAGATCTTAACCCTAGATTTAACCCACTCCATGTAAGGAACCCTAGCAATAGGAACCTTCTTGCCCAAAGTAGTTCTATCCTTCTTGTGAATTCCCTTCCAATCACTTGTCACTCTTTTCAACATCTCAGGATCACTTCCTCTAGCGAAATACACCGATTCAGACACCTCCTCAACCTTTGGCGGTCCATCCATTGCATATCCCAATTGATGATAAGCAAGCACAGGATTATAGTTGATACACCCCTTAGTTCTTATGAGGGGAACATTAGGGAAATCTCCACAGCTAGTGACTACACCTCGTACTTCCCCCATGTCATAATTCCACCGGATATCAAATGAAGTAAGGTTGACAAGCCTTGATGACCATCGGAGAGAATGCCTGGTATCTACAAAAGAACCGCTTACTGGTAGATGCAACTTAAGCCATTGATACAACATCGAATGACATAAACTTACATTGCCACCTTTTCCATGCCTGGAATGAATGGTATAAAGAGTATCTACCAAGAGTGTCGGTATCGGGTTCTTGTTTTTAAAAACACAAATTTCCACCAAATCCACAAAATTTCTGTTGTGAGGGAAGAGGACAATCACGTATATCATAAGAGCAAACAAAGAACTGAAGTCACTACAATTGCCTTTCTTTGCCTAGTCTTCAGCTTTCTTCACCAAGAAATCCAAATAAAACCCTGTAGTACCCTCACTGGACCTCCAATTGTCTTTCAACTCTTTCCAACTCAAACGAAGAATTTCAGCAACAACTTCGAACTTCGGCTTTTCCGGCACTTGGAAAAAAGGAACTTCATCGGTCAATCTGATATTAAGCAGGTACGCGTACTCTTCTAGTGTGGGAACCAGTTGATAATCTTGAAAAGTAAAACACCGTAATTCTTTGTCGTAGAACTGGAAGAGAGTGATCAAAGCCATCGGGTCAACTAGAGTGTTAAGGACTAGTAACAAGTTGCCATAATTTTTGTTGAAATTGTTCAGAACACCACCCTTCAAATAAGAACTCAACCTCTTCAACTCGGCCACGTCAATGGTAGGAGTCTGATAAGAGAAAGTATGTCTGGTGAGCTCTTTAACACGAACTGAATCAAACTCAATTGGAGGGAGATCAGCCATTTCTGACAGAAAGAAGACTCTTGAATGTCCCTGGAAAATGACATGTGCATGCTAGTTATTTTTTTTACATCATTTTTTAGAAATAAATATGCTATGATGCAATATGACAAGATCAAAGTTCACACTTGATCATGGCTGGACCATTACAGAACAACACCACTCAAGATCAAAAGAGAATCTCGAAGCTTCAAAACTAACATGGGAACATGAGTCACCTTCGAAACACAAAGTCACCAACAGTACCTGTAAGAAAAGTTTTCCCGCCCCTCTCACGGGTGTAGTCTAGGTCAAGGTAAAGCTAAAAGCCAAATCAGAGTATGAAAGCTCGAATTTCGGTATCATCATACGGTGGCACCTATCCGAACTACCTCTGAAGTCATGGATCTCATGGTCGGGTCTACAAAGCATCCGCCTCATAGCTGCCATGGCCACTCTATTCCTAGTTCCTATGGAATTCACTCATAGCCTAGGTATGAGGCCTTTTACCTCATGGAACAACCCACCCACCAAGAAAATCCAGAAACCAAACAGTCCAGCCAAATCTAGTATGCAGAAAGTAAAGCGCACATAGGATGCAATGCAAACAGATAAATATGCAAAGCGGTAAAATAAACACCCAAAGAGAAAACAAACAAGAGCTAGGATCGACTCTGGGATGGACCAGCAAAAGGCCAATCTGTCTCCAGTGAAGTCTCCAGCTGAAACTACGTGGCTGAAACCTATCATCCTGATGTTAATGAAACATTAATGAAGTCGCCACCGAACATCTTTTATCCCGCCGAAAGGGAAAGGTAAACATCGAGAAAACCTGAAAATGGAGAAATCACGGTCTTTCGACCGAGAGATCGGGTAAGGGAGTCTGTTACGCGAGGGGAAGGTGTTAGCACCCCACACGCCCGTAGTACTCTACGGTATCCACTCTTGTTGTCTAATCTAAATGGGTATGGTCAAATCCTATGTCTATGGCTTACAACTGAAAAGGGAATGCATGCGAAAGGAAAAATAAAACAATGTAGGGAAAATAAAAGATGTTCTCGGTTGGGCCCTACCCCAATGCCTACGTATCACTTTTAAGGAATCAGAGCAGCCGTAGTTCGGCTTATGTGTTTTTTAATTAAGACAAATAGAAATAAACAAGATGGCAAAACATCGAATAAAACAACAAACAAATGAGATGGTAAAGCATTGGCTAAACAATAACAAAGTAACGTGTCAAAGATGGCGAAACATCGAATGATAAAATAACACACCTGACAATGACATTGAGGGTCAAAGTTGGATAATCAAACATGTGCGATGGCGAAACATCGACTTCAAACAAATGTGCGATGGAGAAACATCAGCTAAAAGATAACAAAGTCATGGAAAAGATGGCGAGACATCAATAAAACGGATGACAAAACATCACACCTAACAATGATATTGAGAATCAAAGTAGGATAACAAACATGTGCGATGGTGAAACATCGGCTTCAAGATAACAAGATATCATGGCAAAGATGGCGAAACATCAATAAAACGGATGACAAAACATCACACCTAACAATGATATTGAGAATCAAAGTAGGATAACAAACATGTGCGATGGCGAAACATCGGCTTAAAACAAATGTGTTATGGCGAAACATCGGCTAAAAGATAACAAAGTCATGGCAAAGATGGCGAGACATCAATAAAACGGATGACAAAACATCATACCTAACAATGATATTGAGAATAAATGTAGGATAACAAACATGTGTGATGGCGAAACATCGGCTTCAAGATAACAAGATATCATGGCAAAGATGGCGAAACATCAATAAAACGGATGACAAAACATCACACCTAACAATGATATTGAGAATCAAAGTAGGATAACAAACATGTGCAATGGCGAAACATCGGCTTCAAATAAATGTGCGATGGAGAAACATCGGCTAAAAAATAACAAAGTCATGGCAAAGATGGTGAGACATCAATAAAACGGATGACAAAACATCACACCTAACAATGATGTTGAGAATCCAAGTAGGATAACAAACATGTGCAATGGCGAAACATCGGCTTCAAGATAACAAGATATCATGGCAAAGATGGCGAAACATCAATAAAACAGATGACAAAACATCACACCTAACAATGATATTGAGAATCAAAGTAGGATAACAAACATGTGCGATGTTGAAACATAGGCTTCAAACAAATGTGCAATGGCGAAATATCGGCTAAAAGGTAACAAGATAAACTAAAATCGGTTTGTATCTTTTACTTTGAAGATGGATTTGAGTTCATTAGAGGTGTCTTATGATTTTCCAAGAAAACAAAATTTGTTTTAAGATGCAAAATGCAAAGAAAGGAAAAAACAACTAAGGGAAACTAGCCTAGCATTATCCCTAGTGTTATCATACAATGGTTGATCCTAAGGTTGAGGATAAAGGGAAAATCCTACCCTAATTTACATGTTAAAGGGGCTTAACAAATCTATCCTATAGGGAACATGCAAAGAGAGCGAAGTCGTGATCTCAATTTCTAAATTGAGTGACTCATCGATCAACAATTAAAGAAAAAAAGCAATAAACATCCTATAGGGAACATTCAATGAGAGCGAAGTCGTGATCTCAATTTCTAAATTGAGTGACTTATCGATCAACAATTAAAGAAGAAAAGCAATAAACATCCTATAGGGAACATGCAATGAGAGCGAAGTCATGATCTCAATTTCTAAATTGAGTGACTCATCAATCACCAACAAACACAACACATGCAATCAAACAAAAACCAGAGGGCCTCTTGACATATATCAGCAACAAAGGTCCCATCATGCAGTCAGAGAATTATGCAAAATAAAAATGGGAGAAAGGAAGTATTACAATACCAAACAAATAACTATTTGTAGCAATCAAGCAAGAATAAAAGAAACCCAAAGAAACTTCAAGCAAGCTGGCATCAGTAGACAAATCGAGTCAGAAATTACACTATCAGGATGTATGTAATTTATCAGATATGAACAAATCCCATGGGCAATGTATGGAATTCACAATCATATGTATGTATATCCTGCATAAACCATCAAACATGCCAAGCACGAAAAAAATAATGCCAGTAAAATAAATTGTGTTCCACAAATAAAGTGAAACACAAAAGCCTCAAGCCAAAAGTGGCAACTTTCTCAGAGTACCTCGCACATTCAACAACCAAGTTAGTATTCCATATGGTGAAAAAGTGAGAACAACATGGTAGCAATTATCAAACATTAGACATGATAAGCAAGAGGAAGTAAGCATATGTACATATTAGGTCAAAAGAAACAGAGGAATGTTGCTCTTTTCTATCAACATGTTGAATTGACAATTGAATATCAATCAAGGATCATGAGAGCTTGAGAATAATATGATCAAAGACCCTGAAAGTCAGTAGCAAACACATTTTAATCATGCACCATTGATTCAATCACAACTTCATGAACACAGTAGGAGATGAAACCTACATAATGCATTAAATGGTTCAAAACATTCAAACATGAGACATCTAAGTTAAATGGCTTGAGCTAACATGGACAATTAGAATCAACATGATCATTAGGTTCCCAATTATAGGCCTCACTCAAGTTCATTGGTCATCAAATAAATTGCAACAAGACATGCAAACATAATTGGGTACCTTAACTTCAAGATTACATCAAAAATAGAAATAAAGGTCCATAATTCAAACCAAAAAAATAATAGTTTCTTTGAAATGTATGGAAGTCAGAATGCAATCCCTTAGTTCATAAATGATTGGGGAGGAGGCCAAATGAAGTTCAAAGTTCAAGACTAGTTGGCAAAACTACCAAACTAGACAAGTTTTCAAAATTATTTATGGAAAAATGTCAAACCAAGTCAAATAATTCAAGAAAAATTGTTTTATAATCCCCAACACATTCATGAACCATAAACAAGACCTAAATTCCCAATAAAGTCCAAGGCACAACAGTTTTGAACATGAAACTTGCACCATGAGCAACAAAACCCTAGATTTTGACTTTTAATCCTAAATATTAATTAAATAGGATCAAAACCAAAACAAATAAAACCAATGCCAAACTAATTACCAAGGAACCTTAAATGTCAGAAAATATATTTTTTCATATTTTTTTGAATTAGGAAAAGTCAAGAAAGAAATTAATATTCAAACAATTATGTAATTAACAAATATTCACATATCAAAATAATATTTAAATAAAAAATTCAGAAAAATGGGCAACCAAAATTATAATCAAATAGTAGGGCTAAAAACACACATTCCTAAATTTTTGTGAATTTTTTGAATTAAAGGAAAATATTAAAATAAAAAATAAACAAACAATTAATAATTGAATTATTATTTTGGGGAAAAAAATGCAAACCCTAATCAAAAATCAGGAAAAGGTCAAAATAAAAATATACTTAGATTGTATGATTAAAAACAAGATTACATGATTTTTTTGAGAATTTTTTATTAAGGGAATATTAAATTAAAAATCAAACAAAACAAATATTACAAATAACCTTTGAATTTAAATTTAAAATAAAAAATAAGAAAAATGATAAACCAAAATCAGAATCAATTTTTGCATTATTTTATGAGTCTAGAATATTTTTTGTGAATTTTTTGGATCAAAGGAACTATTAAAATAAAAATAAACTTTGATCAATTAATTAATTAAACCTATGAATTTTTTTAACCAACCAAATTAATTTTAAAAAAAATCCAAAAGAATATGACAAATACTAGAATATAATATTAACCTATGGTAATTGTTTTGTGATTTTTGAAAGTGTTTTGATCAGAAAACAAAATTAAACAAAATGTCAAATAAAACAAAAATTCAAATAAGCCAAAAAATTCAAACGGACCAATCATGATGTGCCACCATATCATCTTCAACCTCTGGACAGTTCAAAAACGCGCGCAACATCCATGCTTAGGGCTCACTTTCAGATCAGCATAACACACTCAATTTCGCATCATTTTTCATGAAATCAAGGGCAATTTAAAGCTAGCATTTCATACTTCACATTGCAATTGGAATCAAAGCATCAACCACATTGTTCACAATCAAGTCATGAATATGAACAAAACCATTCTGAATCGCGAGTTTCAGAGCATCCAATCATGCATAATTCACCAAATTGAATGCTATAAAGCTTCAGAAACATTCCATTAACATCATTGAACATAAATCCAAGCTCAAACAACTCAATAAACAAGCGCATCTCAGAAATCGAAGTTTAGAATCATTACCTCAAGGCAAAAAGTGTTTTACTGTCTCCTTCACTCCAGATGCAAACAAATGGTGCTAGCTTGATCTACTCACTTTGTTGAAGCTGAATCCACAAGAATTTTGAAGAAAACACCAAGGAATTGAGAGAATCGAATCAAGTTGCAGAAGAAGAAGGAAAATTTCAGATATGGAATTCTTGCAAATGGCGCGTTCTACTTCTCTCTCTTTGCTTGCTTCCTCTTATATAAAGTTTGTAGAGAAGGTTAGAAGAGGAATTTAGTCTTCCAAGTTGTCCAAGGGCTCGATTGGAAAATTTTGGCCAAAATGAAGTAAGCATGGAACTAGCTGTTTTGCTCGTATATTCTCTTGCTTCTTATGAGTTTTGTGGGCCAAATAATTTCAGAAAATCATGCTTAGAAACTTGGCCCTTAATTCCATCTGATCAAAGAGTGTTGGAGTTTTTGCAACTTTGGGCAATTTGTGCATTTTTCATTCAAGCAAGCACCAAGGTCCATAGAACACGAAATGGCTGATATTATGGGCTTTAGAAAATCAAAAATAGGTCATGGGCTGGATTAGGAACAAAGAGAAAGGCTGAAACCTGGGTTTTCATGAATTGGCCATTTTGCATATTTGCCAAATTTTAATAAAATGCTCCAAAATTCCAAAACTTATAACTTACTCATACTTTTGTATTTTGGCATAAATGAGCACAATTTCGAAAGGTATTGAGAAGATATACAAACCCTTAGTTTATAGTTTTTGCAAATTAATCCATTAAGGCTCTCAAAATTTGGCTTGAAATTCACTAATTTTGAAAAATGACCTTTAATTTTGTAACTTCAAAAGACCATAACTCTTGATTCCTTGACAATTTGGTCATGAGACCAAAAGGAGGTGAAAGATAATTCTCTTAGCTTTCCAAGCATATTTCATTTGCATCTTCTTGATCAAGGGTGAATAAAATATGATTTTTTTGAAATTAGGTCCTTATTTCCAAAATTAGTAACTTTTAGGGTTTCTTCAAGAACAAGTTTCAACCCAAACCTCAATCCCTTTGATCCAATGATCAAAATGGACTTGAAATACGAAAAGTAAATCCTTGAATTGATGGTTGGCCAAAAATTCACTTGGTCAACCTTGACTGATTTTGACCAAAATGACCATTTTGCCCCTCTGAATCAATTGATCCACTTCCCTTCAAAATTGATGATCAAAACTTCAAACATAATGATCTTACAAACATATAAAGGCCATGTGCAAAGTTTCACTTCAAAATTCTCAAGAAATATTGATGAAATCCCAAACCCTAGCTTTGTTCAACATATTAGGAGACTGATGAATCATCTTCAAAATTTCAAAACCTCTGGGCATCATGACCAATCCCTTGTGCAAAGACCTTTCAAATATCAAAGAAATGTTGTAGCTCCCAAAATCAAGACTTGTATATTGGCCAATAGCCTTGCTCAACAAAACCCTAATTTGACTGGTGAATCCAATGAGTGATTCTCCTTGTAGTCAAACACAAACTTCAATCCTCTGATGATCCAAAGAGATGGATGAAACATTTTGAAATATGCAATAACTTTTGAGCTTGAAATATCCAGAGGTTTAGATGATAAGATTTTACTTGATCAACTTGTCAATGCAAACAACCTTCAAGGCTTGAGGAAGACTTGATAACCAAAGTACTTTGATCCCATCACAATGTATGAATGCAATGCAATATGATATTCATGATGAAACATAAGCCTAAATCAAGAGGGTAAATTTTGGGGTGCAACAATATGCTCATCCAAGGAGTGGTATTCGACTACGAGAGCGAAGACCAAGGTTACTGTTGGAGGTTTGCGAGAGCTTGGATGATGGTAAATAAAGAAGATAGTGGGACACTAGGACGCAAGAATTCTATTCCTTTTGAACCTTATCTTAGGTGGGTACGAGCTCGTGCTCAGAAGTTCATGATGCCTTACCCTTCCATCCTACCAGCTATCATAGAGCCTGTTGCTGAAGAAGAAGTCCCGTATACTGTCCTCCATCCCAACATGCCTACCTCTCTTGAAGACTTGCAAAAGGGTTGGATTCAGCTAAAGGAAGAACGAGACATCTTCGAGACTCAATTCTACGCTAGCGAGAAAAGGGTTTTGGAACTTACAAAACAAATACATGAAGAGCAAAGCTTAAACGCCTACCTTGCATCGAAGAGGATGCGTTCAACCTTTTCATCTTAGAGATTTATTTTGTAAGCCCAAGAGGCACGATGTAATCCTTTTGAACTAATTAATGAAAATTGACGTTTGTTCATGCTTTGTCTAGACAAATTTAAATTTCATAAATCCTTGAAAACATTTACATACACATCCTACATGCATCATAACATAACAGGTTTTCCACGACAAGTTTCCTTATCTTTCCGCTGTTTATTTCAGCAAGATGGATATCGAGAAAATGGTGAAAGACCTACAAGCACAAAACTCCCAGTTTCAAGAGACTCTGCTGACCCTAGCCAAGGGGAAACAAGAGTTGATGGCATTGCTGGCATCCAAAAAGAAACCAAAGAGGAAAGCTTTAGTTAACATGGGTAGAAGATTTAGAGAGTCGACCTGTAAGATACCGGTAGTAGAAGACTTGTCTGAGGAAGACGAAAATCAAATTGGAGAAGCAAGGAGTACCCAGGCTGGGTGTATCAATGATCAAGCATCTGATGATGAAGATTATTTTGACGAGCAGTATCCTCCTGTCGATGTTAAGTACAAGCAGCTAGAAGATAGACTGAAGGCCGTCGAGATTCAAGTCATCCTTGGATTGGATTTTGACGATTTGGGTTTAATATCTGGGGTTGTCATTCCCCACAAATTCAAAATACCAGTATTCGTTCAATACGACGGGGTTTCCTGCCCAAAGCTTCACCTGAATTCTTATGTGCGCAAAATTCAACCGCACACTGTCGATAAGAAACTATGGGTTCACTTTTTTCAAGAAAGCTTGGTTGGGACGCATCTTGAGTGGTTTTAACAGTTGGAGGGTTCCCGTATCCATACATGGGAAGACTTATCCACCGCTTTCTATCACCAATACCAGTACAATGCCGACCTGGCGCCAACAAGAGTTCAATTGCAAGACATGACAATGGGTAAGAATGAAGGGTTCAAAGGGTATGCCTAAAAATGGAGGGATCTTTCCAGTAGGGTTCAACCACCATTAACCAATAGGGAGCATATTGATATGTTTATGGGCACTTTATCCAGTCCATTTTTCAACTTGTTGGTTGGTTGTTCTTCATCCGGTTTCATCGAGCTGATCTTAATCGGTGAAATGGTTGAAAGCGGTATCAAAAGCGGGAAGATCCCCATAGAATCAGCTTCCACCTCCAATCCCATAAAGAAACCCTTCAATGGGAAGAAAAAAATCAGTGTTGTGTATGGGGCAAGGGCCCATACTAAGAAGGATGATCGTCCGTCCGTCAACGCTGTTCGGATTTCCAACCCAGCTCCTATTCAACGACAATCATCCAATCGTCAATGGTTTGAGGCTCCACAAACACAATACACCAGGATAGGCATGTTGCTATCCAAAGAATTACAACACCTGTTAAAGGCTAATCTGGTGACACTGCATGATCCTCCGGCCAATCCAGATACCTCTTCACTTAAATATAATCTGAATACCAAGTGTGCATATCACTCGAGTAGTCTCGGGCATGAGACTGACCAATGCTGGGCACTGAAGAATAAAATTCAAGACTTAATAGACAACAAGACCATTGAATTTGATCTTCCTCCAACTCCGAATGTAATCACCGCGCCTATGCCAAATCTTGGCAAGGGTATCGATGCTGTTGAAGACACCATTTTTGTTTCCTCCGTCGAAGACTTGACTACTCTGTTAAACATTATCAAAAAGAATTTGCTGAAAGTCGGGATTTTCCCTGGCTGTTTGAAGGATTGCGATTGCTGTGCCACACAACTCAATGGATGCAAAGGGATGGAGGAATGCATTCAACACCTGATGAATAGCCATGAGATCCTATTTGAGAAGACTCTGTCCGCCAAAAGTTTGACCAATAAGTTTGAAGACCTCTCCATCATAATGATTTCAAAAAAGCCTCTTTGGATCTCCTCCAAAGGTCCTATCAGGATTTCAAATGAATCGATTGTTGCTCCTCTGATAATTACCACCCTCGGGCCAATTCTATACTCTTCTAACAAAGTAGTGCCATGGAACTACGGTGCTGAAGTGTTTTACCATGGAATAAAGCAAGATGCTTGGATCAAAGAAATCAAAGCTGATGACATTGGTAACATTACTGGCTCTAGTAAGGTGACCAGAACAGGGAGAATCTTTTCACCCAACATCTCACCACCAACGACTACAAAGGCACATGTCAGCATCACCATTGCTAAGCCTAGTGCTGACACAAGGGGAAAAGAGAAGGTCGTTGAGCCTGTCAAAACCGAAATGCCCATAAAAGACATTGCTACTGAGGAACCTTCCGCTCGAGAAATGGATGAGATCTTGAAAATTATAAAAAGGGAGTGATTTCAAGATAGTGGAGCAGTTGGGGCAAACCCCTTCCAAGATTTCCATGTTGTCTTTTCTACTTTGTTCTGATGCTATGCTCGGGCGTTAATCAAATTCTTGAATAAGGCTCATGTCCCTCATGAGACCATAACTGACCAGTTTGAAAATTTTGTGGCAAGCTTGACGGCCGACAATGGTTTGGGGTTCTCGGATGCTGATCTGACACCACTTGGAAAGAACCATAACAAAGCTCTGTATGTTTCTTTTGAATGCAAGGGGAGTACCCTAGCACATGTTTTGGTTGACACTGGCTCTTCCTTAAATGTGCTACCCAAGGGAGCCGTGGACTGTTTAGACTGAAGGACTGGTGTTGAAACCAAGTGATATTATTGTGAGGGCTTTCGATGGGTCCAAAAGGACAGTTCATGGAGAGGTGGATCTCCCGATCAAGGTGGGCTCACAGATTTTCGACTCTACTTTCTACATCATGGATATCCATCCTTCTTACTTCTGTTTGTTGGGCCGCCATTGGATCCACGGAGTAGGGGCAATAACGTCAACTCTTCATCAAAAGCTCAAGTATCCGGTCAAAGGAAGGATTTTCACCGTCTGTGGTGAGGAGGAGTTCATGGTAAGCCACCTCAACTCTTTCAAATATGTGGAGATGAATGGCGAATTTATAGAAACCCCGTATCAGGCTTTTGAAGTTGTGCCACCAATGGTTGCTACTGCCAAATTTTCCTCTGATGTGTCCAAAGCTGGTAAGGTCGTGCCAAAGATGGTTTCATTTAGAGATGCTCGTGCCGCAGTCGAAGAAGGAAGTTGTGATACTTGGGGGAAACTCTCCGAGATCCCATTCAAAGCAAACAAATGTGGTTTGGGGTTCACTATCAAGGCCCAGAAAGAAGTAAGGCGCGCTCGTACAGGGAAGCCCCCTCTCCCTATTGGAAGTCATGAAGCTAACACTGTGGGTGATCCTGATGATGAGTGTGCATTTGAAGAATGGGTATATCCTACTATAATAAAGCTCAACAATTGGCATGCAAAGGACTTAATTTCCATCTCCTTCATTGAGGAGTAATTACTTGTTTATTTCTTTCTATTAATTCAAGGACATTTTGTCTGTAATATTAAACAATGACTTTTAAGCCATGTGCCTAACCTGGGGCACTATGGTCCATTTGTCAAGGGTTTTATTTATGTTCATCTTATCATATGATCATTCAATACAAATCATTGGACTTTTGCATTCAAATCTTTGTGCTCGTTGTCTTCCTTTTTCTTCAAATGCATTTTTCAAAATAGCCATTTATCTTACATGCACACACACACACTCTTGCAGGTCCTCGTCCACTCTCATTTCCAATGACTCTACTATTTCCGACTATGATTTCGAACATCCAATTAACCAAGCTAAAGATAAAGGTGAGGAAGATTGTGAAATACCGGGAGAACTAGCCAAACTTTTATTACAAGAGGAAAAAGCTATTCAGACGCACGAAGAGTCAGTTGAAGTTATCAATCTAGGTACCGAGATAGACAAGAAAGAGGTCAAGATCGGCGTTAACCTAGAAAGCAGTATTTTGTACCCCAATTTCCCCCCTAAGATACCTTCATCATACCATATTGATTTAATCACAACAAAATCACATTAGGGCTTTTGGTTCTCCTCCATATCTCTAGCCTTGCTCTTTGAGGAATCATCAAGCACCTTGACTTGTTTTTCTTTTATGGTCATGCATGTTTTTTTTTTACTTTCCTTTTAATTAATAAAATGCAATGTTGGTTTGTCTTACTTGTTAATAATGTAGGTAAAGGCAATGTGGCTTAGCAAGTGGATCCATGGGTTCATGAGTTTATTTCCATGCCCTAGTTAATAAAGCTTGAGAAATTCAAACCTCACCATCGAAGTTGTTTTGGAAGAAATGTAATGGCAAGGTTTATTTTGGTTCACCACATTTAAAAGTTATCAAGATTAATTCAAAAGTACAAGGGGTTGATTGAAGAAGTTGTCATGGTTGGACAATGCCTTGTTCCCATTGGTCACAAGTGCATATTTCTCTCAATTCCCAAAATATGGAAGTGGTTTTGGTTGCTATGAGTTATCATTATCATCCTCAACAACTTCTATCTACAAAGAAAAAGTGTTGGCACAAGAAGGTTGTTTAAAATTGTCAAAGTTCCTCAAAGCATTTTCTTGATCTAGGAGCTAGGGTTTTGAACTTCAAAGAAGTATATCTTGCTCATCTTTTTGTATTTTTGAGTGATTCCAAAAACATCCTTCTATTCAAAGGGTTATTAACAAATCACTTCAAAATTTTCAAGGATTTTTCATGTGGAAGAAACTTGATGATGAAGAAAGATTACAAGTCCTCCAGATGAACCCCCAACTTCCCATGTGTGACTTCAAATGATCATAACTTGGTCAATTTTTATCACCTTGAGCCCACTATTTTTCCATAATAATATTGAGGATGTGAACTTTATTCCTTATTTTATGTGAAAAGTGATAAAATGGATGGAGCATGCCTTAAGGATACAAAAGATTATATGCCATTTCATGATTTTTTTTCTCCAACTTCAACAATTCATAACTCTCTCAATTTTTGGATATTTTGAATGATTCAGGTTTCAAAATGTCATTCAAGAGGTCTATTTCATGCCATCTTTTTTGGTCAAGAGAAAATTCCAAGAGGAAGGCCATGTTTGGATGCAAAACATTCTAGTTCACTTTTGAAGAAAAACTTGAAATATTTCTAAGTATGGAAAGTCAACCTCTTTTTCCCAACTTTGACTCATTGCAACTTTCAGCTCAAACATCCATTTGATTCCATTCTTTTCCCATTGCAAAGCTTGTAATCTCATCTTTCTAAAGCATCAAGAACTATGACTTAAGCCCCCTTGAGCCGAGAATGCCATTGTTTCAAAAGTGGTAACTTGGAATTGAAGTTTCATCCCAAGTCAGAATTTGAATTTCATGTTACAACTTCTAAACTCAAATTTGCATGCGTTTTGGGTCTAAACATGATTATCCAACTTTCCCAAGTGGATTAGTACATTAAAATGCGTGTTTTGGATGAGTTTTGACAAAAGAGAAGTCACACTTTCTTCATGATGCAAACCCACACGAATTCCCTTCAATTTGCATCATTCACCCTTCCTTTTGATCCCATTTTCTTCTCCTATAAATACATGAGCTATCCCATTCTTTTTCTCAAGCGTGAACAACCAAACTCGCTCCATAACTCACTTTTCCACAACTTCGAAATCCTTGTTCAAGCCTTTTTCAACCCATTTTTTCTATCAACTCACCTTCCTTGATCTTCCCTGAAGCTAACAGAAGAAGAATCGAGCCTTGAAACCTTCTGAATTGATCTGACCAAGTCCATTTACAGAGCTCTGCAACTGAACTTCAATAGGTAGATTTCTCCATCAATTCTTCCAAACTTTGATATCATTATGAAGCTCTCATTACCCTGATTCTTGTGCTTCTTACAATTTTTAAATCCATTGAGAACTGAGAGAGAAATCTCAAATTGAAGGTGCTCGCTATTTTTTGGGTTTTTGATTCATATCTCTTTGCATACCTTATATAAATTTGGCGAGATGGTAATGTTATGATCGTCTTGAAGAGACGAATCCAATGATACTAGTCTGAGATCCTAATTTTTCTATTTGAAGGATCTCGCCAAATCTCCATTGTAGGGCGTCTGGAGGTTGAAGACGATGACATGTCTCGTCTCAGCCAATGATAGCGTGCCAGACGTTTTAATTTCATTGGTTGCCTTTTTTCTGATCCTATGTTTATCTCACTAAGGTCCATATAAAGCACAACGCGTCTGGTCCATTAGATCAGCTTACTAACGCGTTTTGACTATGATCTGATGGCCCATATCTTTTTGGTTTTATTTATTTTCTGATTTTATATTTTAATTGATTTAATTTTCAAAAAATTCATAACTCTTCTATTTTTTATCCAAAAATTATGAAACAATTCACAAAAATACTTTGAATTATTTCTGATCTCATGACTATTTTTTTACATTTTTATTTTGATATTTGATATATTTTATATTTTTTGCATTATTTTCTTTCTTTTAATTACTTTAAAAATACTTTCTGACATTTTTTAATTCTAAAAAAATTCATAAATATCATTTTACATATTTCTAACTTTTTGAAAATTTTATGGAATTTTATATTGATTTTAACTATTTTTTGATCTATTTTATATTTATTTGATCAATTTTAATTAGTTTAAAAATAGTTTCTGACTTTAAAAAATTACCAAAAATTTTATAAAAATATTTGAGTCTATTTCTGATTTTTCTATGACCTTATTTCTTTTTTATGAATCAATTTGAATATAGTTGATGTTTTTTTCCTTTATTTTCATTTTATATTTATTTTTAAACCCTTTTCACCATATATATTAAATGTAATATTATTTTGTGATTATTTTCTGGATGATCTTGGGTTGAACTTTTGATCGTGAACTAATTTAACATCATTGGATCCATGGTGTTGAGTATAACTCCATAAAAATGGATGAATGATTTTAATAATAGTTTGATTAAATTTTAATTCAAATGTGGTTTATATATTCTTTTCCACCCTCCTTCATCTCATCTCTTTCTTATTTCACTAAGTGTTATTGGAGAATTCATGGCTTAACATAGCGGTAAACTTTATCCTGATTCGAATAAATGATCATTCATGGTCCAAACCTATGTTTGCAACCCCAAGTATGTTAATTTGATCTCTTTGATCCAATAACCTTGAGATTCATTGTGTGGGGGCTTTGGTTCTACCAATCCTCTAATGGATCTACATCACTTTCGGTCAACGCGGATCACTTAAATAGCATTGATCACTAAATGTTCCTTTTGAGGATTCCAAAATGGATGATATACTTGACAAAAAGCAAACGCAACTTGTTGTGTGGGGGCTTTGGTTCTACCAATCCTCTAATGAGTTCCAAATGCAAGTTTCAAGATGGTCATCCAACTAACTACTAATTACTAATAATTGAGTTTATTTTTATGTTTTTATTTTATGCTCTTTTATTTTATGCACCATTTACTTTGGCATTTACATTTCAGGCTATTTTCATCTTTGCTCACTTGAGCATTTACTTTTATGTCATTTTTATTTTGCTCACTTGAGCTTTTATTTTATTTTTGAAGATACTTAATAATCAACACGAACCATAAATTTTTTTTAATGGTACTTGGACTATTTGGTTAATATCCTTGGCATTATGGAGTATTGGACTTAGGATTAGAAACCTTGACCTATGTTGGAGACCTTGTGACCTTAATTGATATTTTGTCTGGAGTTCTTGAGGTTTACCTCAAGAAATTGGGTTGTTTGTTTTGTGTGCAGGTTATTATGATTACATACTTTATTTGTAATTTAGAATTCACCCATATACAGCCGTTACTCTGCTTAATTTTTGTGAAGACTTAATATACTTGAAGTTTGGTTCTCTCAAGAGGTCTAGTATCTTTGCTTGCTTGGTTTCAATACAAAGAATGGGAATTCTATCTTGACTCATAATGTCAAGTGTTGGCTTCTTGTTGGTTAGATGGTTCTTATCCTTATCTTTTACCTTATGCTTTAAGATAGTCTCTTCTTATCCTCCCATCTTCTTTAATTTCAAAAAATCTTCTCCCTCCTTTTGAAAACTCTTCTTGTTTCTAAACTTGAACCACTTTCATAATAAACTTGGACCTAGGTCCATGCATTTTCAAAACCTTTTCATAAATAAACTTCAATCAACTTAATAATACCTTGACATTTTTTTGTGAGAAGACTAAAAGTCAATCAATCTCATTTCAAACCATTTTTCAACTTTGGCTTTTTACTTTAAAAACTTTTCTCAAAAGATTGGACTCTTGTCAAACCTTGTAGTGATGCAAATAACTATACTTCTATAATATTTAGTGAAGTGAGATATTTTCCACTTGGTTGTTGAGTGAGGCATTGTTGATTTTAAAATTCAAGCCATATCTTCCACTTTGAGATGATGCATATTCTTCTTCCTCATAATTGTGGGTAGTAAGTATGTTTTCCACACGGACAATGACGATGATGTCTTATCTCATAAAATTAACCAACACACTTGTGTTTTAAATTTTTTTTAAAGGTGAACTATGTGTACCCTGATCCCGTATTGCACGAAAGGTAGTACGTAGGCACTAAAGGTTCGCAACCGCGGCGGGTGAAAAATCATTAAAAAAAATATTTCTTTTCTCACCTCCACCATCTATTTTACATATAACATTTTATATCCAAAATATACAGATTTTTCAAAGAGGTTCTTGCGGAGTACCGTAGATGTTTAGGGTGCTAATACCTTCCCTTTGCATAACCAACCCTCTTACCTATAATCTTTCCCCCTCTTTTTGGGTTACTCGCTCTTTTCCCATTCCTTTGGAAACAATAAAGCATGGTGGCGATTTTTATTTTGATATGTATAAGTCTAGTTAATCCAATGGCTTAGTCTTAAACATTTCTACCGCTGCATAAAAAAATGGCGACTTCATTGGGGACATATTGACCTATTGTTGGTCCATCCCTAAGTGGGTTGAGCCTATATTTGTTTATATCTGTATATGTTCTATTGTTGTTTATGTGTTATATGTTGCATATATGTTTGTCTATATTTTACTGGTTTTCAGGGTACTTGGTGATTACTTATAAGTTCTATACCCGGACTTGGGAAAACTTTAAGATATGACAGGAGGTATAGTCATGCTAACTTTGAGGGAGTAATCCAAAAAAATAAGGCATGAGATCCCCCACTCAGTGGAGGCCCCTTTGATTATAGTGTCGTTTATCGAGTAATCGGGAAGATGTACTACTTTCGACCTGGGAGCCTGCTGAAGCTGAGGACCGTAGAATATCTAACCCATCTTGGCCTTTTAGGTGTAGTGCGGAAGCTATGACGGAGTAATCTGGAAATAGTTGTCACGTAATACTATGATCAGACGAGTTTTTCTTGAGAATATTACTAATTACCGAGTCAATCGGGAAGTTGGTAATATCCAAAGGAAGGATGTAGACTCTGGGAACCTCTAGAAAATTGTTCGGAAGGTGATAACTTTTAGACCATACCTTATGGGTAGTAGCTTCGACCTCATGCTCGTGATGTTGAACCTATGAACCCTATGTGTGTGATCTTGTGTGTGATTGTTGCATCATGCATCCATGCACTCATAAGCATCTTCTAAAGAAATTTTATTTTAAGGGACTTGAAAGTTGACCATTCATGAATATCTCAAGTACCTTTTGACCATGGATTATGGAAAAAGAAAGACCGGAAAATACAGTTTCAAAGATCCCAAGATAGATGAGTTGATCAGTCTAATTCCCGAGATTGAGTGTTCTGCAAATTTTCAGAAGAAGTATGGATCCATCATTCCTCTCATGAAGCTTAGGATGAAGGAGTATATTCTCTCGACCTTGGTCCAGTTCTATGATCCAATGTATCATTGCTTTACTTTCCCTGATTATCAGTTGATGCCTACACTAGAGGAGTATTCTTATCTGTTGAATTTACCTATTACTGATCGTGTTCCTTTTACTGGTTTGGAGGGTGAGCCAAAACCACACGAGATTGCTGCTTTGATCCATCTGAGGAAGTCTGAGGTTGAAGCCCATATGACTACTAAAGGAGGGATTAGAGGATTACCAGCTCAGTTCTTATTAGAGAAAGCTCGTTACTTTTCCAGGATGAAGAGTACAGTCGCTTTTGAGGCTATGTTTTCTCTACTTGCTTACGGGTTATTTTTATTTCCTAATGTGGATAAGTTTATTGATGTTAACGCTATCAGGATCTTCATGATTGGAAACCCAGTTCCTACATTGTTAGGTGATGCTTATTACTCTATTCATCTTCGGAATTGTTATCATGGGGGGATGATTATCTGCTGCACGCCTCTGTTGTACTAGTGGTTTATTTCTTATATGCCTCAGTCTGATGCTTTCTGGGATGTCAGGATGGAACCCCGTTGGGCTCCTAAGATCATGGAACTTACTCACTCAGATATTAATTGGTATCATCAGGCTTACCATGATGTAGAGATTGTTGACAGTTGTGGTGGTTTCCCCAATGTACCTCTTCTTGGTACAAAGGGGGGAATTAACTACAACCCTGTTCTTGCACGATGAAAGCTTGGTTATCCGATGAGGGATAAACCAAACAATATTCATTTGAGTAGTTTCTTCCTGAAGGAGGGAGAAGACCATAAGGAAGCTAGGGAGAAGATTGTGAAGGCCTGGCGTCACATTTATAGGAAGAGTAGGAAAGACTTGGGACCTAGGGGGGATGTTTCTTTGGAGCCTTATCTTCAGTGGGTCCAAACGAGAGCTATTCAGTTGAAGATGCAGTATTCTTGGGAAGCACTTATGCCTGATTTGTTTGTGAAGACAACTTCTCCCTTATTGGATGATGTGGAAGATCTATAGCTTGCTTTAGTCAGGATGCAGCAGGAAAAGGATGCTTGGAAGAATAAGTGCCAAACTTTAGAGATTTCCTATTGAGCAGACTTGAAGGAGAAAGACGACTTGATTGAGATTCTTGAGAGTCGGGCTGTAGAGAAGATGGAGAGGTAAGGTGATTTATTTTCTCCTAAGCCTCAGTCAGATGCTAGTTTCTCACTTCCTGATTTAGGTGATTGGAAGGTGGTTGCCACCAGATATGCGGAAGAAAACCAGAGGTTGAAGGCTCAGATTGCCAGGCTTACAGGGAAGCGCCAGCGTATAGAGTGATCTCCATCAACTTTACTTCTTAGGGTTTTATACTTTATTTTAATCTTGTACTTGGGATTATTGAAACTTTTAATACATTTTGAAGTTATTATAATAAAAAAAATTAGTATTTCAAATGTGTTATTACTTTGATATTTGCAATGTGTCTATAAATCTTTAAGTCCCTTGAAATGTTAATAATAAAAATAAATCATGTGCATTACATATCATGCATCATATTGCATATATCTCTTGTATTTGTTATGCATATCCAGGTGTCTTACCAAGCTTCTTTACTTCGTTCAGCAAGCTGTCTCACCACTACAATACTCGAGCTAATTTCAGAAGGAAGATGGACAACTTAGAACAAGAGAATCGCGAGTTGCACGAGGAAGTTTCTTCTCTGAAGGCTGGCATGGTCAATCTCACCGCTCTAATGGAATCTCTGGTGGCTGCTCAAAATCAGCCACTGAGTGTTCAACCTCAACAGACAAAGGTTACTACTGAAGCTCTGACTGTTTCTGTGTCTGCTACTCCAGCTGTTGTTCAGAATCGCATGCCTCAAGGTTGTCCATGGGGAATGC
The DNA here is from genome assembly GCA_948472305.1 of Vicia faba. Lineage (NCBI taxonomy): Eukaryota > Viridiplantae > Streptophyta > Magnoliopsida > Fabales > Fabaceae > Vicia > Vicia faba. The sequence continues at coordinate 1,017,916,058 of OX451740.1, forward strand.
CAGATAACTTTGTGCCCGAAGGTTTCAATCTTGATTCTCAAGTTACTCCAGTTGGTCAGACTACTGTTACTCTTACACCTCCTGTGGTTCATGCTGCTCCTGCTGCACCTCCTTCGGTGAATATAGTCCCATTTGCTAATGATGATATGTATCGTTATTTTCCTCCACCAAGTGAAGGCTTGGGTCTCTATGATAGAACGAATGATTTTCAAGATCAGTTTGACAAGATGTAGAGGGAGATGAAGGCCCTCGAGGGTAAGGAATTGTTCGGGAAGAATGTGAATGATTTATGCTTGGTCCCAAATGTCAAGATACCTACAAAATTTAAAGTCCCGGAATTCGAGAAGTACAAGGGAAACACTTTTCCTCGTGCTCATCTTGTGATGTATATAAGAAGAATGTCTATCCATACTAATGATCAACGTCTGTTGATTCACTTTTTTCAGGATAGTTTGACTGGTGTTGCGTTGAAGTGGTATATGAGTTTGGACAACGTCGATATCCATACTTTCAACTACTTGGGAGAAGCATTTATCAGACAACACAAATACAACATGGACATGGCGCCTGACCGTGATCAACTCAGGGCCATGATTTAGAAGGACAAAGAATCATTCAAAGAATATGCACGGAGATGACATGAGGTAGCCGCCCAAGTGATTCCTCCCATGGAAGAAAAGGAGATGACTAAGATTTTCCTGAAGACTCTGGGTGCTTTCTACTACGAGAGGATGGTAGCGAGTGCGCCAAGTGACTTTACTGAAATGGTGGGAATGGGTATCCGTTTGGAAGAGGCTGTAAGAGAGGGTCGTTTAACAAAAAGTGAAAGTTCTGGAAGTACGAAGAAGCCATCCTATGGGTTTGACAAAAAGAAGGAAGGAGATATAAATTTTGTTATGCAAGAGAGGAGGGTTAATCCTCCTAGAATAAATTATCAACATCATCAACAAGTCGCATCAGTAACTCCAGTTGTTGGTGTTTCTCCAACCACCGTTGCTTATCAGAGACCATACCATCGGGGGAATCAACGGTATAATCAGAGAACGGAGAATTATGACCCTATCCCTATGAGCTATACAGAATTACTCCCAGTGTTAATTCAAAAGAAGTTGGTTCAGACCAGGCCACCTCCCGCTATACCATCACTGTTTCCTTGGTATTACAAGGCAGACCAAACATGTGCTTTTCATCAGGGAGCACCAGGGCACAATGTTAAGAACTGTTATCCTTTGAAAACTAAAGTACAAAAATTGGTGAAGTCCGGTATCCTGTCCTTCAAAGATGTTGGCCCTAATGTGAAAGATAATCCTTTGCCAAAGCATGGAGGAGTAAATGTTGTGAACATGGTGGCCGATTGTCCAGGCGACTTCCATATTTTTGATATTAAATTGGTTAGAGGAGATTTGGTAAAAATGCATGCAGACCTCTGTGAATTTAGCTACTATACGCATGACCATGCCAGTTGTGCTATTTGTAGTACGGGTATACAGGGTTATGACAAGATAAAGGCTTATTTGCAGAAGATGATGGATGAGGACCTCATCCACATAACCAGGCCTAGGGAAGAGTATGAAGAGGAAGTAAACATGGTTTCTGGGTGTCCTGGAGAGTCCAGAATATTTGATGTGGAATATATGAATGAGGATTTTGTACAATTGCATGCTACTTTCTACCACATGGCTGGTCAGGTAGAACATCAGTATGAATCTTGCCAAATTTGCTGTCGGGACTCCTGAGGATGTTCAATTGTAAGGAAAGGTGTTCAGCTGTTATTGGATAATGGAACTATCAAGGTTACATTCCAAAGGGATGATTACTATGAGGTTAATGAGATTGAGGTTTGTTTGGCTGAAGAAGAGTCAGATGATGAGTATGCCTCTGCGGATAAGTTCTTCTCCTCAGATGAAGATATGTTTTCCAGAGATAACTCTGTAATGACTAAATGTGTTGAAAATGGAGTAAATGTTATTGTTCCTTGTTTTGGTGCACCCACCCCTTTTGAAGTTGAATATCATGGAAAGCCTGCTATTACTCCATTGGTGATTAGCTTACCGGGTCCTGTCCCCTACAAGTCAGACAAGGTTGTACCCTACAAATATAATGCTACAATTTTAGAGGATGGTGTGGAAGTTCCCATCCAACCAATGCCTAATGTTGGAAATATTGCTGAGACTAGTAGAGTGACCCGCAGTGGTCGTGTATTTGCACCAGTTGTTCGTGGAGATGTTAGTACTGGAAAGAAAATTGTTGAAAATGTTGAACCCAAGAAGGAAGTGGGTGAATCTAGTGGAGCTACGCTAAAAAAGGAGGTGGATGATATTTTGAAGATAATCAAGATGAGCGACTATAGAATTGTAGATTAGTTACTACAGACTCCTTCAAAAATATCTATCTTGGCTTTACTAATGAACTCCTCTGCTCACAGAGAATCTTTGATGAGGGTATTGGGCCAAGATTTCATGGAAAGTGATATTCCATTAGACCAATTCAGCAGTGTGGTAGGGAACATTACATAATGTAATAACTTTAGTTTATGCAATGATGAATTTCCCGATGAAGGAAGGAATCACAATCTGGCCCTCCAGATCTCTATGAACTGCAAGAATGATTCATTATCCAATGTGCTAATTGATAATGTATCTGCGTTGAACGTTATACCAAGGAGCACACTTATGAAGTTGAATTATCAAGGAACGCCCATGTGCCCAAGTGGCATTATTGTGAAAGCGTTTGATGGATCAAGGAAATATGTTATTGGTGAAGTGGACTTGCCTATTCATATAGGCCCATATTTTTTCCAGATTACTTTCCAAGTCATGTATATTATACCCGCTTACAGTTGTTTGCTGGGACGGCCGTGGATACATGAGGCAGGGGCTGTCACTTTGACTTTACACCAGAAGTTGCTGTTGGGACCCAGTTCCAAGCTTTATCCATTGATAATATAAGAGGAAATGAGAATTCTATGGCTTCTCTTAAGGATGCTCAGTAGGTTGTGCGTAATGGCCATAATGAAGTAATGGGGGCAAATTGTTGATCCACCTATAAACAAGAATAGAGCTGGCTTGGGGTTCTCTGTGAAGAATGATAAAGAAAAGAGCATGAAGACAAAGTCTGATGCAAGCAAGTATCAAGACATCTTTCATAGAGGGGGTTATCTTCGTCCAACTGTTTCCGGGATTAATGCCATTATGGTAGATGAAGCAGGGCCAGAAATGCCAAATTATGTGACGCACAAAGTTAGGGTTCAGAATTGGATCACCATTGATGTTCCCTCTTGCATACATGTTTCAAAGTAATTTGTTTTTGTGAATCTTTTTGAAAAGCTTTCACTCTGCCCAAGGTGAAATTATTGATATTGTATAGGCTTATCTGTTTACTTTGATTTTTAAAAATCATTAATAAAAGTTATCTTTGTTTCCCAAATTGTGTTTTTATTTTTTGCTTTTTTGGAAAATGGTAATCATAAAAAAAACCTTTCAAAATAAATAATAACTGAAATTCAATCTTCATGATCACTTGTTATATGTGTCAGTTTCTAAAAGCAATCATAAATCATATGTGCAGATTAATTAAAAAACTGGTTGAATACAATGACCCTGCACCCTCTCCCAACTTTGAATGTCCTATGTATGGGGCTGGAGAAAAGACTATGATGAGATTCCAGAAGAGGTCTCACGGTTGCTTAAGCGCGAGGAGAATGTCATTCAACCATATGAAGAGCCATTGGAAGTAATCAATTTGGGTTCAGAAGAAGATCCAAAGGAAGTTAAGATTGGAGCATTACTACATCCTGATGTGAAGAGCATGTTGATTGAGATGTTAAAAGAGTATGTGGATATTTTTGCTTGGTCTTACCAAGATATGCCTGGTTTAGATACAGATATTGTGGAGCACCATTTTCCGCTAAAGCCAGAGTACCCTCCAATCAAACAGAAGTTGCGAAGAACTCACCCAGATATGGCAGTGAAGATCAAAGAAGAAGTTCTAAAGCAGATTAATGCTGGTTTTCTTTTGACATCAGTGTACCCTCAGTGGATTGCTAATATTGTCCCAGTACCGAAGAAAGACGAAAAAGTTTGCATGTGCGTAGATTACTGAGATCTAAATAAAGCTAGTCTAAAAGATGATTTTTCATTGCCACACATTGATATGTTAGTGGATAGCACAACAAAATTCAAAGTTTTATCGTTCATAGACGGATTTTACGAGTATAATCAAATAAGGATGGCTCCTGAGGACATGGAAAAAACAACGTTTATCACACCCTGGGGAACATTCTATTACAAAGTGATGCCCTTCGGGTTGAAGAACGCTGGTGCAACGTACCAGAGGGATATGACAACCCTATTCCATGATCTGATGCACAAGTAAATTGAGGTATATGTTGATGATATGATCGCTAAATCCCATACTGAAGGAGGGCATGTAGAGGATTTATTGAAGTTGTTTCAGCATTTGAGGAAGTATCGTCTCCGCTTGAATCCAAATAAATGTACCTTCGATGTTTGGTCAGGGAAATTGTTGGTGTGATATGGTGGGAGAACTGACTTGAGGTTTTGCGTTTGTATTCGCAAATGTTTCAGTTTAGCAAGAGTCACCACCGACTTTTTATTTTATCCTAAGGAAAGGTCAAAAAGCACAGGAAAGACCTTTGAGATGTTTTCTTGGGTTCGGGGAGTAGATTATGAAAAGGGAAGGTGCAAGCACCCTTTTCATCCATGGTTATCCATGGGCTCTTAGTTACTTGTTTAGATCACTTGCTTTGTTTTTCCAATTCTTTGAAATGGTGCTTTGTGTGGTTTTGAAATATGTTTTGAAAAGAGGCCATCGTTGTGGCAACCTTTGTAATGATTCTTGTTTGAATATATACAAAGGTGTTTTTGTATTTTGAAAAGATTTCAATATTTGAAAGTTTGATTTGGATAATGTTTTGAAATTGTGTTGTGAAATGTGTTTGAAAATAGCAAGGATGTTTTTGCAAGCTTTGATCAAGTAACTAAGAGCTATCTACCCTATTTTACTCAAAGATCTTTCCTAATGTTTTTAACCCTTTTGATAGTGTTGTTTCACCATTGCATTTGGTGAGCAACCTTGTGTTAGGATGTTAAACGGGACAGGTGCGGGTCATCGTATAGACCATGATAGCAATTGTGTCAAGTATCTTTGGCAATTTTTTTTTGAGGGACTTGATCATTTTTGTTTGGGCAACCAAGATAGCGTCATCGAGGGACTATGATCTTTTGTTTTGTTTTTGTTTTGCCAAAGTACCCAACATGCATAACATGGCCCATTTTTGAAGGCAACAAGTGGATTGTAACCCTAGGGGTGCAAGTGTGCATTGTGTTTGATTTTCATGCATTTTTGTCTTTGATTAGGTCAAACTATTTGTTGATTTGGATTTTTGCATAAAACCCTAATTCTCTAATCATGGCATAATTGAAAGCGTAAAGTGCGAGAATTAAAATTCTAAGCTATTACAACATGATTATAGGGATGAGGGTACAATCTTTGAATGGGGGGGGGGGTATTTGACAAGAAATAGAAACTCTAGTTTACTATTACATCTAAATTGAATTTAATTTCATGAATAATAAATGAATAATATTTAAATAAACAAAAAAGACAAATATATCAAATAATATGAAATATGAAAAAAAGGGGTTTTTGTTCATTGATGTATGTAAAATATTTAATGTAAAAAATAAAGGAATAAACAAAAGATTTATTTTATTTGTTTAAGGGTAAAACCCTAATTTCTATAAGAAAATAAATACATTATATTATTTATATACAATAAAATATATTAATATATGTAAAAATAAAATATACTTAGCAAAAAGTATTTTTTAGTATAAATAAAAATAAAGGTAAAAATGTAATATTTTGTATTTTTTTTATTCTAGAGTATTTAATAAAATAAAAAGTATATATTTATATATGTATATTAATCAAATTAAATATGTACAATATAAAATAAAATATGTACAAAAATAAAATATATTTAGGAAAATATTTTTAGTATGAATAAAAATAAAGAACACAAATAAAACTATAAATTACATATATTTTTCAAGTCTTAATAAATAATATAAAAGTATTTAAATACTTTTTCATGTTAGAAAAATTAAAATAAAATGCTAAATAAATGTAAAAAATTTATGAAAATATTTTTGATCATTTTTCATATTTGGAAATAAATAAACAAAATCAGAAATGAAAACAAAAATGCAAAAATATAAAATAAAAAAAAAACAAGAAATTGGGCCAGTGGGTGCAAAAAGGAAAAGAGGGGGTGTCAAGAGTGAGCCAGGCCAAGCCCAGCCCACCAATTCATCTTCAACCTCTAAATTTTGAAAAAAAACGCGCGCGCCTGTACAAACTTGGACATCCTGCATATGAGCTCTATTGCAAAAACTCACAACATCAAACTTGTAGAGAATTTCAAGACGATTCCAACCATATAAACAACTTGTCTTAACTCTCAAAGACCAGAGAGAATTTCTCTGGCCCTAAAACCTGACCTAGTTTTTTCAGCATGTTCATGGATGAAATTCTCCTAGCACACTTAATATAAATGAAAACTGAGCATATGTATAGCTTCATGGCAATGAACACTACATTTTTTATTCACAAACCTAAGGCTAAATGTTCCTGAATAGAGAGATAGAAAGTGGAGAAAAACCTATTTTAGTTGGATTCGTGTAGGGAAATGTAGTGCTTTTCAACAAGGCTTGAGATGTCTGGTAGCTTGCTTGAACTTCACTTGACCTTCTCCAATAGCTAGCTTGCCTTGAATGTCCTTGAATCAGCCTATAGAACTAAACCTGCACAAGCTCAAAATGAAAATGGTGAACACTGTAAATGGAGTTACAGTTGGTGTTTGAGGTATGGGATAGCTTGGGTGAGTTGAATGGAAGGTGTTTGAAGCAACTTGGGGCAAAACGCACGATCCAAATGAGCTATGGAACTCAAGTTGCAGAACTTGCCCTGTTTTGCCAAAGGAATGTGATTTCTGGCTATGGAGTGTTTAGAGGCTCAAGCAATCGTGTTTCTAACTCAAAGGGGTGTGAGAAAGATGTTCAAACTGTTTGCATAAGTTGGTATTGGCTGGTTTTTCAGTTCTAAGGTTTTGGACAAGTTTCTTGTTTTTGAAGTAAGAATGTGGAAGTTGTTGTTACAGGCCTGTACAGGCTATCAAATATGCTTGCATACTTTGCTCTTGGCCCCTCCAACTTGTGGATTTGATTTTCCCTCTGAGATATGGACCAATGCTCAAGGGATAGTGGTTTGACATAAAGCACATTATGGCAAAAATGGAAATGTGCCTTTTTCTACTTAGGGCTTAATGACCAAAACAAAAGCTTAGACTGATGGATTTGAATTTAATTATAGAGTGTGAAGTGGTTTAGAGGCCTGTAAACTAGTGTAAGGCATGTTGACTTCAAATTGCAACTTGCATGAACATGAATATGCCATGGATGAAAAGTGAGTTTTTGCCAACTTCAAGCTTTCGATTCTCCCTAACCACAAATGTGTTTGAGGAGTTCTTGGACAATTTGGAAAGCTTGCAACATGCTCTATAATCCATATTTGAAATGCAACTTGAGATTACAAGTGAAACAATGTTAAAAATGGCCAAGAAGATAGGTCAAAATCCTGCCTAAACTAGGGCAAAATTTCACTAAGTTAAAAGTTTTAGGGACCCTTGTTCCAAAAATCATAACTTGAGATAAAAGCTTCTTTTGAGAAAACTTTGTGAATAAAAGTCGTATACTTTGTGGAGGACTACAACTTTAATGTTGGAGGTTTTGTTTGAATCCATTTGCATCATGGTGAAAATGTGGGGCAAAATTATGAAAAATTAAGAAAATTTCATAACTTAGAAAATTTCAAAGTTATGAAAATTTTCAACTTTAAACCCTAATTTGCAATTTTGGGTTTCTTGATGAACAAGTTTCATAATTTTACACATCTTGATGAAAAATGACCCTTGGCACTTGATTTTTACCAAAAAGTCAAAGTTTGACTTTTCAATGTACAGTCAAATTTTGATCAGTTGACTGAAAAATTCATCTGTCAATTCCATGCATTTGAGATCTTTTGAACTTGTTGAATAGGTCAAGATGATGTCATTGAGTCCTTGTGTCCATGGTTGAACCTAATTTACCACTGGCTAGGTCAAAAAGTCAGAAATTGCCTTTGTACAGTCAAAACCCTAAAAATGACCATTTTGCCCTTTTGGCGATCTGATCAAATTTCTTGTGGAGTTGTGGTCCAGACTTGATCCAATGGTTCATATGAGTTCATAATGTTTATGTGGGTCAAAATTCATGAGGTTTGACTATAAATTGGCCACATTTGACTTTTTCCCCAATACATTTGATTTCTAGGTCAACTGTCCAATTGACTGGGCAAAAATTTGATTCAAGGCTTGAAATTTGGTATGGACAAACTTATGAGTCCAATATGAAGTATGAAAGTCAATTTGAGCATTGAAGGTCCAAAAATCCTTGTGAAAACTCAAACCCTAGTTTAGGTCATCAGTGCAAGGAGATGTCTTGAGCAGAGCAAACCCTAGCTTGATCTTGGATCCAAAGAGCCTTGTGATGAGAAATGTTGATAAAATGAGAGGGAAAATTTTGGGGTACAACAGTTTCCCCTGTTCAATCTTCTTGAACCTGAAGAGTTAGATTGGCAAGTTTTCCTTTCGTGGCTCGAAGGTAAAAGAGGATTGGACACTAGAGTGCCCGTAAATTTGCACTCGTCAAAATGCAGGTGAGGGAATGGGCTTAAAGATGCCATTTGGAAATGGTAGAATCTTGCTGGAGATGGGCTTAGAGATTCCATCCAAAACTTGTTTGTTGAAAAATAGTAGAATGAACATCAGAATGGTATCCGTATTTGCAACGTATCTGAGTTGTATCTGGAGACTAGGTTCGTATGAGCAAGGGAATGGCGTCCGTGTCTAGAGCGTATATGAGCTGTAACTGTATTTGATTCTTGAATGAATATCGGAATGACTGCCGTGTCTGGAGTGTATCTGTATTCTGAATGGGTGACAGAGAAACATCTGTATATGGAGCATCTATGTGCTGGGGATAAATTCCGAATGAGTGACAGAATGGCAACCGTGTCTGGAGCGTATCTGGATTGTATCTGAAGTTGAGATCTGTATGAGTAGCAGAATGACTTCCGTGTCTGGAGTATATCTGTACTGTAACTGGGATCCGGACAAGTGACATAATGACTTCCGTGTCTGGAGTGTATCTGAACTTGAGTTTGATAGCTGAATCTATATGAGAAATAGAATGGCTTCCGTGTCTGGAGCATATCTAGTCTGTATCTGATTGCTGAAGTCTGAATGAGTAATAGAATGACCGCCACGTCTGGGGTGTATCCATACTGTATCTTGACTTGAAATTATGAATGAGTAATAGAATCACCGCCATGTCTGGGGGTGTATCCATACTGTATATGAAATCTCTGAATAGTTGTTAACGATAGCTTTTTAATCTTATCATGAAAAGGGTAGAATGTTATATAAAGCACAAAGTTATGTTGCATGATATGTATGATGCAATAAAATGTGTTCCATCAATGTTTATGATATATGAATGTAATGGATGTGCATGTAAGCTGATTAGCTGTCTCGTTGAGGAAAATAAATCCTTGATAGCTGGAGATAATGAAATCTTTGACTGCTGCCGGGGAAAGTAAATCCTTGATCGATGTTGGGGATTCCAAAAATCTTTGATTGTTGAAGATGAGAAAACCTTGTTGATTACTGTTGGGGATATAAAATCCTTGGCAACCTGCGGGGATTATCAAAACTTTGACAACTTCTGTGGGGATGTGAGAATTATTCATGACTTTCTGGGGAATAATGAGGATAACTCTGACGATCTCTACTGGGGAATCAAAACCTGGGAGGCTTCCACTGGAGAAATAAGAACAAGAATCTCCATTCTGCTGGGAAATAACTCTGTGGGGAGAATGTTTATTCTGTCGGGGAAATCAAGAGCTTAGTTTGTATACCAATCTACCGGGGATTCCTGTTTTTGTGGAAAAACTCTGTTGGGGAATCAGAGGAAGTTGGATAGTATTCCACCGGGGTTTAAGATTTGAAGTTTTTGACTCCGCTGGTGATGAAAGTTTAGAGTATTCTGGCTCCGCTGGGGATCGGGAGTTTTTTAGAAACTTAACTCTGATGGGAATTTTGAAATTTAACTCCGCGGGGGATATGTATTTCAAGGTTTTAGCTCTGTTGAAGATCTGAATGACATACTGTAAGGGATTTCCTCTAGAATATCCTAAAGACGTTTTCCTATACTTTCGGCCTATCAGTAATTATCCTTTTCTTATTTTGTTTTATTTGTAAGCAGTGATTATATTCAAATGCATATGCCTTTTTAACAAACCATTGGACGTTTTCAAATAAAACATAAATGTAAAAAATAAAGGAAAGGCAAGCAAATTTCCGCACTTTGACGTATCTTTATATTAACTTTTGTAAGTATCTTTGTACAAAGGAGACATGCATCCTAGTAAGAGAATGTTGTAAAAAAATTGAGAAAAATTTATACAAAAAAAAGATGGCTATGTGCAACAATTCCATGGGATTCCCATTCTGCTATAGCCTTCGCAACTCTGAGTATCTTGTCCATTCGTTGCTTCGTTCACGGATGATTGGATTGATCAGAAGCTTGGAGTTTGGTCGTGAAGAGATTTTCCTTAAAGTGATCCGACGAGACATAGTCATACGCTTTAATTCCCTAACTTTTTCCCGGACCGCCCTTTCGGGTTTTCGATCCACCGGGAAACCCTTTTTTGCCCAAGTCGCCCTTTCGGGTTTTCAACTTGCCGGGTGTACAAATTTTTTATTATTTATCCCTAATTTTTGCCTGAACCGCCCTTTCGGGTTTTCGATTCACCAGGACGCCCATTTTTTCCCAAGTCGCCCTTTCGGGTTTTCAACTTGTCGGGTTGTTTTATACGTAGTATCTTTTAACTATGTCTGCGTTCGCAGGGTGCAGCAGGTCGTCGTCGTCCATGGTGGTCAGAATCATTGCCCCACCAGAAAAGATGTTCTTGATTATAAATGGTCCTTCGTAGGTAGGAGTCCACTTGCCCCTGGGATTACTTTGCAGCAAGATGATCCGCTTGATTAAAGATCTCCGACTTGATATACCCGACGCCTGACTTTCTTGTTGAAAGCCTTGATCATCCGTTTTTGATACGTCTGACCATGACAAATAGCAGTATGTCGCTTCTCGTCGATCAAATTAAGTTGATCAAGCCGGGTCTGAAACCAATCGTCTTCACTTAAACCAACATCCTTCATAATCCTCAAGGAAGGAATCTGAACTTCCATGGGTAAAACAGCCTCCATGCCATATACCAAAGAAAAAGGGGGTTGCCCCAGTCGAAGTACGCGCCGTGGTACGATATCCGTGTAGAGCAAATAGTAACATCTCATGCCAGTCTTTGTAGGTGACTGTCGTCTTTTGAATGATCTTCTTGATATTTTTGTTCGCGGCTTCAACAACACCGTTCATCTTTGGCCGATAGGGAGATGAATTGTGATGTTGAATCTTGAACTGCTCGCACAGAGCGGTGATCACAATGTTGTTCAAATTTGTACCGTTGTCCGTGATGATCCTGTTGGGGATACCATACCGGCATATGAGATTCTGCTTGATGAAGCGGGCAACCACATTCTTTGTAAAGGAGGCGAAGGAAGCTGCTTCGACCCACTTGGTGAAATAATCAATAGCGACCAAGATGAAGCGATGTCCATTGGATGTTGTAGGCTTGATCTCTCCAATCATGTCAATTCCCCGCATCGCGAATGGCCAAGGAGCTGTCAGAACATTCAGAGGAACTGGAGGAATATGTACCTTGTCAGCATAGACTTGGCATTTGTGACAAGTACGGGAATATTGATGACAGTCAGCTTCCATGGTAGACCAGTAGTAACCTGCCCTTAGAATCTTCTTATCCATCGTATGTCCGCTTAAGTGGGTGCCAAAGGTGCCACTATGTATTTCGGTCATGATCAATTCTGCTTCAACCTTGTCCACACAACGAAGTAGAACATAATCATGGTTGCGCTTATATAAGATACCATTGCTCAGGAAGAACTTGGCAGCAAATCTCCTTAAGAACTTTTTGTCATTGACTGAAGCTCCTTCAGGGTATTCTCGAGTCTGGAGATACCTTTTGATTTCATGAAACCATGGTTGTTCCACTACTTCTTCGGTATTAATCTCATGACAGTGCGCAGGTTCGTCCATTCGTTCGATGGTGATTTGGGGAGCCTCATTATCCCAGTTGAGTTTAAACATGGAAGACATTGTATCCAGAGCATCTGCTAGCTGATTTTCTTCTCGCGGGAAGTGCTTAAAGGTAATCTACTCGAAATGAGGCAACAATGTCAAGACATGTTCTTTGTATGGGATAAGATTAGGATGTTTAGTGTCCCACTCTCCTTTGATTTGACTGATAACCAAAGTTGAGTCCCCAAATACAATCAGAGATTTGATTCCCAAGTCAATAGCAGCCCTGAGACCAAAGATACAAGCTTCATACTCAGCCATGTTGTTGGTACAGCTGAAGCAGAGTCTAGCAGTGAAAGGTGTATGGCAACCTTCTAGAGAAATAAGTATCGCGCCGATACCGTTGCCAAGTGTATTTGAAGCACCATCAAAGTACAGGGTCCATCGGGATCCTTCTTTAGGTCCGTCATAGGGTCCGTTACCTTCAATGTTGTCCAATGTCATAATGTCCTCATCAGGGAAGTCGAACTTCATAGATTGGTAATCTTCGACAGCTTGATGAGCTAGATGGTCAACTAGTACACTCCCCTTTATAGTTTTTTGAGTTGTGTACTGGATATCATATTCTGTCAGGATCATCTACCATCTAGCGATTCTTCCGGATAAAGCAAGCTTCTCGAAGATGTACTTAATCGGATCCATTTTAGAAATCAGCAAAGTGGTATGTGTCAACATATACTGCCTTAGCCGGCAAGCAACCCATACCAAAGTGCAACAAGTTTTTTCGAGCAGTGAGTAGCGAGTCTCACAGTCAGTAAACTTTTTGCTAAGGTAATAAATAGCATGCTCTTTTCAGCCAGACTCGTCATGTTGGCCCAGTACGCACCCCATTGAATTATCTAAGACAGTCAGATACATGATTAAAGGTCTTCCTTCGACGGGTGGCATTAAGATAGGAGGTTCCAGCAAATACTCCTTGATCTTATCAAAAGCAACTTGACAATCATCGTTCCATTCAACCACCTGATCTTTCTTCAAGAGCTTGAAGATTGGTTCACAGGTAGATGTTAGGTGAGAGATGAACCTTGCAATATAGTTTAAGCGTCCCAAGAAACCTCTAACCTCCTTTTCAGTGCGGGGGGCAGGCATTTCTTGTATAACTTTGACTTTAGCAGGATCAACCTCGATGCCTTTGTTACTGACGATGAATCCCAAAAGTTTACCGGACCTGACTCCGAAAGTGCACTTGTTAGGGTTCTGTCTGAGCTTATATTCCTTTAACCTAACAAACAGCTTCTGTAGATGGTCGAGGTGCTCTTCTTCTGTTTGTGAACGGGCTATCATGTCGTCTACGTAGACTTCGATTTCATGATGTATCATGTCATGAAACAAAGCTACCATGGCTCGCTGATAGGTTGCCCCGACATTCTTCAGTCTGAATGGCATCACTTTATAGCAGAAGGTACCCCACTGTGTAACAAAATTAGTCTTCTCCATGTCTTCAGGGGCCATTTTGATATGGTTATACCCTGAAAATCCATCCATGAAAGAAAATATCTTGTGCTGAGCTGTATTGTCAACCAAGATGTCGATGTGGGGCAGTGGAAAATCATCTTTAGGGCTAGCCCTGTTTAGGTCTCTGTAGTCCACACACATTCTGACTTTACCGTCCTTCTTAGGCACGGGCACAATGTTAGCAACCCACTGTGGATAGGAAGTAACAGCTAGAAAACCAGCATTGAATTGTTTCATCACTTCAGCTTTGATCTTTTCGGACATGTCGGGCCTCATTCGGCAGAATTTTTGTTTGATTGGTGGGAAGTCTTCTCTTGTAGGGAGTCGGTGAACCACAATATCCGTATCCAATCCTGGCATGTCTTCATAGGACCAGGCGAAGATCTCAACATATTCATTCAACAGTTGAACTAAATGCTCTTTGACATTTGGCTCCAGGTTGGCACCCATTTTAACCTCTTTCTTGTCTTCTTCTGTTCCCAAATTGATAGTCTCTAGCAATTCTTCATGGGGCAGAATATCCCTCTCTTCTTGTTGCAAAAGTCTAGCTAACTCTCCAGGCACTTCACAGTCTTCATCACCTTCGTACTCGGCATGATTGACCAAATCTTCAGAGTCACCGAAGGCCAAAGCAGAATAATCACCCATGGAATCCGGAGTGGATGGGTCCCTGCATTTTGTGAGTGTGGGTGTGTGCAATGGATAGCCATCCTTAAACAAAACAGAATGTAAAAGGAAAGAAAATTAACACAACTGTTTATAGATGAAAACGTCCAATGATTCATTAAAAATGGCATATGAAAATGAAGAATCAAAACCCTTACAAATGGACCTATATTCCCCGGGTAAGGCATAAGGTGAAAAGAGTGTACGAATTGTTTAATTATTACAGACCAAACAGGAAATTGTTCAAAGAGAAATTACTGATTGATGAAAGTGATGGGAACGAAGTCTTTCGCCTCCCAGTTGCTTAATCCTCCTTCAATGGTTGGAAAGATCCAATCTTCAAAGTTTTCTTCTTCATCATCATCTTCTAAGGCATGAATTCCATGGTGAGTGATTTTTAAGGGTGGTCCTCCAGCCCGGGAGCGACGCACAATTTTCTGGCCAGCGACAGTAAAACCTAGTCCGAACTTGTCCGTCTTGTGAGAAAAATCAGGCAGTTGCCCCCACACTGTAATTATTCCTTCTTTGATTACAGCCTCCGCATCTTTAAGGGATGTCATATGAGACACAAGCTTGGAAATGATCGGCACATCAGTCATTGTCTTTGCTACTTCGACTTCAGGAGAAACCTCTTCAAAGTGTTGGAAAGGTGTTTCTATGAATTCGCCATCTAACTCCACATAATGGAAGGAGTTAAGGTGACTTATCATATACTCCTCCTCACCATGAACCGTTATGATCTTACCCTAAACTGGATATTTTAGCATTTGGTGTAGAGAAGAAGTGAATGCCCCAACGTTGTGGATCCATGGCCTTCCCAACAAGCATGAATATTAAGGACAGATGTCCATCATATAAAATGTAGAGTTGAAAATTTCTGTACCCACTATGATTGGAATGTCCACTTCTCCGTGAACCATGCTCTTAGAACCGTCGAAGGCTCTAACGACGATGTTACTGGGCTTTAGGGTCAAACCTTCGCAGTCCAATCTGTCCAACGCCTTCTTTGGTAGAACATTTAAGGATGAACCAGTATCTACCAGAACATGAGAAAGTGTGGTCCCCCTGCACTCTACCGAGACATGCAGTGCATCGTTATGCTTTCTTCCCTTAGGGGTCAAATCAACATCAGAAAAACCAAGACCATTATCGACTGTAAGGCTAGCCACGCACTCTTGAAACTGGTCCGCAGATGTTTCTTGAGACACGTGTGCCGTCTTCAGGAATTTGATCAAGGCTTTGGCCTGAGCCTTAGAGCAGAGTAAGAGAGCCAACATGGAGATTTTTGAAGGGGTTTACCCTAGCTGCTCCACGACATCGTAGTCGCTCTTCTTGATTATCTTTAAGATTTCTTCCATCTCTTTTTGGGTGGTCTCGGGGATAACCACAGTCTGAGCCTTCGTCCTGACAGGCGCTTCTTGGATCCCCTTACCTTTATTGGTAGTAACATCAGAGAGTCTAGTTTCGGGAGCATCAAATTCTTCAATTATCGGGCTTTGCACAGATGGCTTAACAGGTACAGAAACTCTTGAGGGTCCGAAGACTGCCCATGGAGGAGCAATCTACGGAGAGAAGATCCTTCCGCTACGAGTTATCTTGCTCGTTCTCGCAATATTCCCTATATCAGGGGTTTCCTCATCGAAATTCTCTTGGACTGATTTGATCTGTTTGACACCATGGTAGAAGATCTCTCCTCCATAATTCCATGGTAACGTCTTGTTGGACTTATACGGGATAGGCCCCGGCATGGTGATTTTCAGTGGTACAAACTTAGGATCAGGCGTAATCTTAACAGGCCTTTTGCAGGTCTTGGAAAGATTGTCGGAGATGGTTATTATAGCAATGTCATTGATTGGAGTATCAAAGGTAACAGGAGTAACATGAGTGATAGAATCAACATGAGTCTTTTGAAAGGGGATCTCTTGGGTATCCATCAGGTGTTGGATGCCTGATTTCAACAGTGGGAAGTCAGTTTGCAAGTTTGAACAAAAGTAACAATCTTTTCCACAACCTGGGAATATCTCGGCTTTCATCAAATTCACTTTAATCACTGGTAACTGAGTCAAAAGGTCATCAACAGTTGTAACATGAAGATCTTCCACAATGGCATGGACATTATGACCATGTTTTGGCATAGGAGCGGATATCACGTTGGGTTTTTCGGGAGCATCAAACTCTACTTCCTTCGCATCTATCAGATCTTGGATCTTGTTTTTAAGAGCCCAATAGTTGTTGGCATCATGCCCTACACTGTCCGAGTGGTATGCACATTTTGCATTGGAGTGATAATAAGGAGAAGAGGTATTGGGGGTTTTCGGCGCTTCTTTCAAGTTGGTAAGGTTCAACTTTAACAGATGAGGGAGGACTTGAGCCGGTGTCATATTAATTCGGGTGAATTGCCGTTGTGGCCTTTCTACCCTTTGCTGATTAGCTCTTGGTTGATTGCTGCGAGGTTGGTCGGTTGAGGAGTTTTGGATCATAACAGCCCCCACCGTTGGTCGGCGCTCTGTTCTCCCTTGGTTTCTCTGGGTATGAATAGCAGAAACTTCCTTCTTGGCTGGGAAGGTCTTCTTAATAGCAGTGGAAGCGGAGGCATCCTTCTGAATTTTACCACTTTTAATGCCAACTTCGACCCTTTCACCGGTCAGAATTAATTCGGTGAACCCTGCAGATGAGCTCCCGATCAAGTGATTGAAGAACGGACCTGACAGAGTCCCTAAAAACATGTCAACCAGCTCTCTATCCGATAATGGTGGCTGCACCCTTCCAGCCAAATCTCGCCACTTCTGGGCATACTCTTTAAACCCCTCATTTGAGGCTATACCCATACTCTGTAGTTGAGTACGAGTAGGCGCTAAATCTGCATTGTATTGGTATTGTCGGTAGAACGCAACAGCCAAATCTTCCCAGTTATGAACATCAGATCTCTCAAGTTGATAGAACCAGTCCAATTGCGTGCCTGAAAAACTATCTTGAAAAAAGTGGACCCAAAGATCCTTATTAGAGGAGTGAGGTTGGATCTGTCTGACGTAGGACCTCAGATGCATCTTTGGAGAGGACAAACCGTCATACTTAGAAAATTTAGGTACTTTGAACTTGGGAGGAATGACGATCCCAGCAACCAACCCTAGTTCTTCGAAATCTAAACCAGGTACCCTTTGCAACTCCATGGCTGCCAACCAATCCTCAAGATTTTTATACTTATCATCCGCCGGGGGATATTGTTGTTCCGAGTAATATTCGTCCTCTTCCTCTTCTTCTTCTTCATCTTCAGATTCAGAGGGCATTGCAACTCCTTTTCCTTTACCAACCCCTTCGCCAGACGTTGAGGGAAATTCCAGAACTCTCCTAGCCTGATGCTCAAATCTCCTTCCCATAGTGGCTACCCCAACTCTTTTCTTTTTCTTCCTTTCCGGTTCCTTCTCTTTCTCTAATAGTGCTTTAAGGTCCTCCTGACCCTTTGCTAAGGTCATGAGGAGTTGTTGGAATTGCGGATTTTGTGCCTGCAGATCTTTAACCGTCTGCTCTATATCCATCTTGCTGAAATAAACAGCAGAAAGATAAGGAAACCTGGTGTGAAGACCTGTTTATGCATATGATGAATGATATGTTATTAATATAATGCATTCAAGGATTCAGAAATTCAAATTTGTTGCAAACAAAAAGAACACACGTCATATTAATAAGAAGAAATTTGTTAGTACATAAATGCCCCATGGGCAAAATATTACAAAATTCTTTATGTAAAAAGACATTGTGCATCCTCTTTGGTGCGATGTAAGTGTTAAGAGTCTCCTCTTCATGAAGTCGGCGGGTAAGTTCCAAAACCTTCTTCTCGCTGGCATAGAAGCTGGCT
Source organism: Vicia faba (assembly GCA_948472305.1). Lineage (NCBI taxonomy): Eukaryota > Viridiplantae > Streptophyta > Magnoliopsida > Fabales > Fabaceae > Vicia > Vicia faba. The sequence continues at coordinate 1,017,934,373 of OX451740.1, forward strand.
TCAAAAGTATTCTGCTCTTCTTTGAGTTGTATCCAACTCTTTTGTAATTCTTCCAATGATGTTGGCGTGTCAGGATGTAGGAGGGTGTATGGAACCTCTCCTTCCATAACAGGCTCTTTGATCACAGGGAGAATGTGAGGGTAAGGCATCATAAGACTCTGGGCGCGGGTTCGTACCCACTTGAGGTAAGGCTCAAGAGGGATGAAATTATTGTGCCCCAGTGTCTTACTATCCACTTTATTGGGCATCCTCCAAGCTCTGATAAACCTTTGTCGAAGTCCTTGAGCGTCATTGTCGAAGTCAAAAATCAAGTCAGTGATCAGCATATCATGAGGGCCATCTCTCCGGGCATATCCAAACTGCCTTAGAGCTAAACATGGGTTGTAGGTAATGCCTCCCCTAGTTCCAAGTAGTGGGAAATTAGGGAATTCCCTGCAACGATCAATGATGATGACATTTTCTCTGGATCGAGAACACCAATGAACATCAAAATGTGTGAGGGTCATCAACCGTTGTGACCACCTTAAACCCTGCTCATTCTTCAAAACTGATTGGGGAAGGTGAGAAATAAACCACCTTGCTAGAAGAGGAGTACAGCACATGAGAACACCTCTTTTCCTCATTGTTCGTGTGTGAAATGAGTGTAGGATGTCCCCAAGCAATGTAGGTACAGGATTCCGAGATATGATAATCTTGACAGCATTAACATCTATAAGCTGATCATGGTTTGGGAACAAGACCAACCCGTAGATGAGCAGTGCTACAATCTCCTCAAAAGCTTGTAGATCTAGAGAATTCCAACAGTCTTGTGCCTTCTCAAACAGAAACTTTGCCAAGAAACCCTTGACACCACTTCTGGTTTCCCAATGACCTTTGATATCAGATGGTTGCAAGTGTAAGTCTTTAGAAACATCTTCGGGCTTTGGTTCTCTTTCCGTACCGTTGTAGGGTAGTTGATGGATAATAGGAATCCTCAAGAGTTGAAAAAATTCCTCCAGAGTAGGTACTAGTTGGTAATCAGGGAATGTGAAACAGTGGTGTAGGGGGTCAAAGAACTGGAAGAGAACTTTTACCATGTCTTCTTCAATGTTGAAGTTGACCAAGTTGAGAAGTCTACCATGTCTTTCACTGAAGGGATAATTCTCTGGAATCTTGGAAGTAAGTTCCTTGAGTTGAGGAGGGATTCTCACAAGGTTGATTTGAATTGTTTTCCTGCGAAGAGATTCCATGACCTATAAAACAAGAACAAAGATGAAGATCCAAACCCTTGAAATGGTTAGTGGATGCATATGATGCTTTATGATGTTCATGAGGTATGCACAAGCATATGTACAAACAAGTCACACAAGATCCTAGTTTCAGGCTTGCATGGGGTTTCATAGGTAAGTACCCTCTTGAAGTTAGTTGGCTCAACCTGTCCTATAAATAGTAACCGGGTTTTAAGGGGCTCAATATCACTGGATTATTTTCTGTGTTCATTGTTTCAGTTTAGCCACTTAACTGGCGACCAAAATATTCCAAGAAAACAACCCTCAATGAGTGTAGTATCGAGTATCTACCAACTTCGGACTGTACCAAAGTCGGTCATCTCACTACCCCTAAAAAAGGCAAAGATGGTCAAGTAAGGTTCTAAGAGTTCATTAGTGCTTCATGACATCACTCAGCGGCCCCGTATTCTCTTTGATTGACTCAAAGGCTACCGGTACTCACAAATATGTCGCACTAATATAGCTATTGCTTCAACCATGTCGGTATACCATGCACAGTTTCCACAACGTATTGCTATTTACCTATGAATGTTTCCCAAAAATCCGGGTGGAGGATTCAAACCCAAACAATAGAACCAAATGTAAAGCAATAAAAGCAAACATGTTAAGCATGCAAAGGTGATCTAAACCCTAAGGTTACTCCACTTTTAGTTATATCCCCAGCAGAGTCTCCAGTTCTGTGATACGGTGGGAGAACTGAATTGAGGTTTTGCGTTTGTGTTCGCAAATGTTTGGGTTTAGCAAGAGTCTCCACCGACTTTTTATTTTATCCTAAGGAAAGGTCAAAAAGCACAGGAAAGACCTTTGAGATATTTTCTTGGGTTCGTGGAGTAGATTATGAAAAGGGAAGATGCAAGCACCCCTTTCATACATGGTTATCCATGGGCTCTTAGTTACTTGTTTAGATCGCTTGCTTTGCTTTTCCAATTGTTTGAAATGGTGCTTTGTGTGGTTTTGAAAAGAGGCCATCGTTGTGGCAACCTTTGTAATGATTCTTTTTTAATGTATACAAAGGTGTTTTTGTCTTTTGAAAAGATTTCAATGTTTGAAAGTTTGATTTGGATAATGTTTTGAAATTGTGTTGTGAAGTTTGTTTGAAAATAGCAAGGATGTTTTTGCAAGCTTTGATCAAGTAACTAAGAGCTATCTACCCTATTTTACTCAAAGATCTTTCCTAATGTTTTTAACCCTTTTGACAGTGTTGTTTCACCATTGCATTTGGTGAGCAACCTTGTGTTAGGATGTTAAACGGGACAGGCGCGGGTCATCGTATAGACCATGATAGCAATTGTGTCAAGTATCTTTGGCAATTTTTTTTTGAGGGACTTGATCATTTTTGTTTGGGCAACCAAGATAGCGTCATCGAGGGACTATGATCTTTTGTTTTGTTTTTGTTTTGCCAAAGTACCCAACATGCATAACATGGCCCATTTTTGAAGGCAACAAGTGGATTGTAACCCTAGGGGTGCAAGTGTGCATTGTGTTTGATTTTCATGCATTTTTGTCTTTGATTAGGTCAAACTATTTGTTGATTTGGATTTTTGCATACAAACCCTAATTCTCTAATCATGGCATAATTGAAAGCGTAAAGTGCGAAAATTAAAATTATAAGCTATTACAACATGATTATAGGGATGGGGGTACAATCTTTGAATGGGGGAGGGGGGTATTTGACAAGAAATATAAACCCTAGTTTACTATTACATCCAAATTGAATTTAATTGCATGAATAATAAATGGGTAATATTTAAATAAACAAAAAAGACAAATATATCAAATAATATGAAATATGCAAAAAAGGGGTTTTTGTTCATTGATGTATGTAAAATATTTAATGTAAAAAATAAAGGAATAAACAAAAGATTTATTTTATTTGTTTAAGGGTAAAACCCTAATTTCTTAAGAAAATAAATACATTATATTATTTATATACAATAAAATATATTAATATATGTAAAAATAAAATATACTTAGAAAAAAGTATTTTTTAGTCTAAATAAAAATAAAGGTAAAAATGTAATATTTTGTATTTTTTTATTCTAGAGTATTTAATAAAATAAAAAGTATATATTTATATATGTATATTAATCAAATTAAATATGTACAATATAAAATAAAATATGTACAAAAATAAAATATATTTAGGAAAATATTTTTAGTATGAATAAAAATAAAGAACAAAAATAAAAGTATAAATTACATATATTTTTCAAGTCTTAATAAATAATATAAAAGTATTTAAATACTTTTTCATGTTAGAAAAATTAAAATAAAATGCCAAATAAATGTAAAAAATTTATGAATATATTTTTGAGCATTTTTCATATTTGGAAATAAATAAACAAAATCAGAAATGAAAACAAAAATGCAAAAATATAAAAAAAACAAGAAATTGGGCCAGGGGGTGCAAAAAGGAAAAGAGGGGGTGTCAAGAGTGAGCCAGGCCAAGCCCAGCCCACCACTTCACCTTCAACCTCCAGATTTTGAAAAAAACACGCACGCCTGTACAAACTTGGACATCCTGCATATGAGTTCTATTGCAAAAACTCACAACATCAAACTTGTAGAGAATTTCAAGACGATTCCAACCATATAAACAACTTGTCTTAACTCTCAAAGACCAGAGAGAATTTCTGTGGCCCTAAAACCTGACCTAGTTTTTTCAGCATGTTCATGGATGAAATTCTCCTAGCACACTTAATATAAATGAAAACTGAGCATATGTATAGCTTCATGGCAATGAACACAACATTTTTTATTCACAAACCTAAGGCTAAATGTTCCTGAATAGAGAGATGGAAAGTGGAGAAAAACCTGTTTTAGTTGGATTCGTGTAGGGAAATGTAGTGCTTTTCAACAAGGCTTGAGATGTCTGGTAGCTTGCTTGAACTTCACTTGACCTTCTCCAATAGATATCTTGCCTTGAATGTCCTTGAATCAGCCTATAGAACTCAACCTGCACAAGCTCAAAATGAAAATGGTGAACACTATAAATGGAGTTACAGTTGGTGTTTGAGGTTTGGGATAGCTTGGGTGAGTTGAATGGAAGGTGTTTGAAGCAACTTGGGGCAAAACTCACGAGCCAAATGAGCAATGGAACTCAAGTTGCAGAACTTGCCCTATTTTGCCAAAGAATGTGATTTCTGGCTATGGGGTGTTTAGAGGCTCAAGCAATCGTGTTTCTAACTCAAAGGGGTGTGAGAAATATGTTCAAACTATTTGCATAAGTTGGTATTGGCTGGTTTTTCAGTTCTAGGGTTTTGGACAAGTTTCTTGTTTTTGAAGTAAGAATGTGGAAGTTGTTGTTACAGGCCTGTACAGGCTATCAAATATGCTTGCATACTTTGCTCTTGGCCCCTCCAACTTGTGGATTTGATTTTCCCTCTGAGATATGGACCAATGCTCAAGGGATAGTGGTTTGACATAAAGCACATTATGGCAAAAATGGAAATGTGCCTTTTTCAACTTAGGGCTTAATCTTGTGTATAATGTCCAAATGACCAAAACAAAAGCTTAGACTGATGCATTTGCATTTAATTATGGAGTGTGAAGTGGTTTAGAGGCCTGTAAACTAGTGTAAGGCATGTTGACTTCAAATTGCAACTTGCATGAACATGAATATGCCATGGATGAAAAGTGAGTTTTTGCCAACTTCAAGCTTTCGATTCTCCCTAACCACAAATGTGTTTGAGGAGTTCTTGGATAATTTGGAAAGCTTGCAACATGATCTATAATCCATATTTGAAATGCAACTTGAGATTACAAGTTAAACAATGTTAAAAATGGCCAAGAAGATAGGTCAAAATCCTGCCTAAACTAGGGCAAAATTTCACTAAGTTAAAAGTTTTAGGGACCCTTGTTCCAAAAATCATAACTTGAGATCCAAGCTTCTTTTGAGAAAACTTTGTGAATCAAAGTTGTATACTTTGTGTAGGATTACAACTTTCATGTTGGAGGTTTTGTTTGAATCCATTTGCATCATGGTGAAAATGTGGGGCAAAATTAGGAAAAATTAAGAAAATTTCATAACTTAGAAAATTTCAAAGTTATGAAATTTTTCAACTTTAAACCCTAATTTGCAATTTTGGGTTTCTTGATGAACAAGTTTCATAATTTTACACATCTTGATGAAAAATGATCCTTGGCACTTTATTTTTACCAAAAAGTCAAAGTTTGACTTTTCAATGTACAGTCAAATTTTGATCAGTTGACTGAAAAATTCATCTGTCAATTCCATGCATTTGAGATCTTTTGAACTTGTTGAATAAGTCAAGATGATGTCATTGAGTCCTTGTGTCCATGGTTGAACCTAAATTACCACTGGCTAGGTCAAAAAGTCAGAAATTGCCTTTGTACAGTCAAAACCCCAAAAATGACCATTTTGCCCTTTTGGCGATCTGATCAAATTTCTTGTGGAGTTGTGGTCCAAACTTGATCCAATGGTTCATATGAGTTCATAATGTTTATGTGGGTCAAAATTCATTAGGTTTGACTATAAATTGGCCACAGTTGACTTTTTCCCCAATACAGCTGATTTCTAGGTCAACTGTCCAATTGACTGGGCAAAAATTTGATTCAAGGCTTGAAATTTGGTATGGACAAACTTATGAGTCCAATATGAAGTATGAAAGTCAATTTGAGCATTGAAGGTCCAAAAATCCTTGTGAAAACTCAAACCCTAGTTTAGGTCATCAGTGCAAGGAGATGTCTTGAGCATAGCAAACCCTAGCTTGATCTTGGATCCAAAGAGCCTTGTGATGAGAAATGTTGATAAAATGAGAGGGAAAATTTTGGGATACAACAGTTGGGTTCATTGTTAGCCAGAGAGGGATTGAAGTTGACCCTGATAAAATCAAAATTTAATAAATGCCAGCATCGAGAACTGAAAAGCAAGTGAGAGGGTTCCTCAAGCGTTTGAATTATATTTCCAGATTCATTTCCCACATGTCTGCAACGTATGAACCGATCTTTAAGTTGTTAAAGAAAGATCAAGGTTTTGTATGGACAGATGACTGCCAAAGGGCATTTGAAAGTATTAAAGAATATTTGCTTGAACCTCCTATCTTGCTCCCTCGTGTTGAAGGAAGACCATTGATTATGTATCTGATAGTGTTAGATAATTCCATGGGTTGTATTCTAGGATAACAAGATGAAACAGGGAAGAAAGATTATGCCATTTATCATCTTAGTAAAAAGTTTACTGATTGTGAGTCGTGGTATTCCATGCTGGAAAATACATGTTGTGCTCTGGCCTGGGCGACAAAATGTTTGCGGCAGTATATGTTGAATCACACTACTTGGTTTATCACCAAAATGGATCCAATCAAGTACATTTTTGAAAAGCCTACTCTCATTAGGGGAATTTCCCGCTGGCAGATGCTGTTATCTGAATATGACATTGAATACTGCACTCAAAAATCTATTAAAAGCAGTGTGTTGGCAGGTTACCTTGCTCACCAACCAGTTGATGATTATCAGTCTGTGAAGTATGATTTCCCTGACGAGGATGTGATGTTTCTGAAAGTGAAACATTGTGATAAACCTTTTCCTAAGGAAGGTCCTGATCCCGAATCTCACTGGAGTATGATATTCGGTGGAGCTGTGAATACTTATGGTAAAGGAATTGGTGATGTGATTGTTACACCACATGGATCACACATCCCTTTTACTGCAATATTGAAATTTGATTGTACTAATAATATGGCAGAATATGAGGCTTGCATCATGGGTCTCGAGGAAGCTATTGATCTTAGAATTAAAATTCTAGATGTGTATGGCGATTCAGCTTTGGTAATAAATCAGATTAAAGGAGAGTGGAATACTCGTCACCTCGGCTTGATCCCTTACAAAGGTTATGCTATAAGATTGTTACCCTTCTTTAATAAAGTTGAATTCTATCACATCTCTAGAGACGGAAATCAAATGGCAGATGCTTTGGAAACTCTAGCTTATATGTATCAAGTGAATACTTGGAATGATATACCTCAAATTATAGTTCGGCGACTGGATAGACCCGCTCATGTGTTTACAATAGAAGAGATAGTAGATGAGAAACCTTGGTATTATGATATCAAACATTTCTCCAGACTTAGGAATACCTGATTGGTGCTTCGAATAAATATAGAAAGACATTGAGAAGATTGGCTGGCAGCTTCTTCCTCAGTGAAAATGTGTTGTACAATAGAAATTATGACATGGTCTTACTCAGATGTGTGGATAGACACGAAGCAGACATGTTGATGCATGATATTCATGAAGGTTCATTTGGCACTCATGCCAATGGATATTCGATGGCTAAAAAGATGCTAAGGGCAGGTTACTATTGGCTGACAATGGAATTTGACTGTTACAAATTTGCAAAGAAGTTCCATAAATTCCATATTTATGCGGACAAGATTCATGTGCCTCCGACACTTCTCAATGTTATTTCTTCCTCGTGGTCTTTCTCTATGTGGGGTATTGACATGATTGGAATGGTAGAACCCAAAGCTTCGAATGGATATTGTTTTATCTTGGTAGCAATTGATTACTTCACCAAATGGGTGGAAGCTGCTTCATATGCTAATGTTACTAAGCAGGTGTTAGTGTGCTTCATTAAGAATAACCTCATATGTCGGTATGGTGTGCTGAGCATAATTATCACCGACAATGGCTCAAATCTGAACAATAAGATGATGACAGAACTTTGTGAAGAATTCAAGATTGTCCATCACAATTCATCTCCATACAAGCCGAAGATGAATGGGGTTGTTGAAGCTGCTAATAAGAATATCAAGAAGATTATCCAGAAGATGGTTGTTACTTATAAAGATTGGCATGAAATGCTCCCTTTTGCTTTACATGGATATCAGACATTTGTCTGCACTTCAACAGGATCAACCTCGTTCTCCCTTGTGTATGGAATGGAAGCGGTGCTCCCAATAGAGGTTGAGATTCTCTCTTTGTGTGTGATAATGGAAACCAAGATGTCAGAGGCTGAATGGGTCCAGAATAGGTTTGACCAATTGAATTTGATCAAAGAGAAGAGAATGACGGCTTTGTGTCATGGGAAGTTATATCATAAGAGAATGAAGAAAGCTTTTGATAAGAAGGTTAAACCTCGTGAATTTATAGAAGGCAATCTCGTGCTCAGAAAGATCATGTCTTTTAAAGCTGATTCTAGGGGCAAGTGGACTCCCAAATTTTAAGGCCCATATGTTTCAAGAAAGCCTTCTCTGGCGATGCATTCATTCTTGAAACCATGGATGGCGAGGAGTTCCCACGTCCCATGAATGATGATGCAGTAAAGAAATACTTCGCCTAAAGAAATAAAAGAACAACTCACTAAGTTGAAAACCCGAAAGGGTGGCTTAGGAAAAAAGGAACGTCTCGGTAGGCCGAAAACCCGAAAGGGAGGTCTAGGCAAAAATTAGAGACATAAACAGAATAAATTTTCCCGCTAAGTTGAAAACTCGCAAGGGCAGCTTAGGCAAAAGTTATGGACTTTCTTGGCAAGTAAATGCATCAGACAAGACTTGATCATTTGAAGCAACAATCTTCTTGGATCCTCCTCATACTTCAACGAAAGTTGCTGCTCAGAATTTCAAAGTTGTTAGAGGGAATAGTGTACATTGTATCTCAATGTATCTTTTCCATTATATATTACCATTTTCCGAACTTTGTAATCATTTGTGGAGTCTCGCCATTCGCATACTACAATTCTATCAATAAAATTTGAGCTTTTACCCAATTCTTTATATTTCTTATTTTTATTCAGCTTACAAAGACTTCATTTATTATTGATAATAATTTTCAAAGAAAAAAGATTAAATAACAAAATTATTTTTCAAAAAAGAATTTACAACTTACTTTTACTTTAGATTTTGTGATTCAAGAGGAAAATAAAAGTGGTGATCCCAGGAATGGACGAACTCCAGTAATTTTGGGAAGTTTTGTTTTCCCCGAGAAGGTTTTCTCAGGTCATTTTCGCTGGTATGTGTGTGATTTTTTTATATTGAAGACGATAAAAATTGGCGTAAGGTGCAGTATTGGGTTTGTGATCCCAGTGTCCCCAGTCAAGTCTTGGTTCATTTTTTTTTTGGGTTTGCATGGTCTGAGGCCTCTATCCCAGACTCCGCTGCGAAATCCTCCCTCATATGACGAAAGGTCTTGTTCCCTTGGTGTGCTGAGATGGAACTATTTGTAAAATGTCGCTCTTTCTGCAGTATTGGCATTATTGTTGGTATTTATTTCCCAGGCAACTAGACCAGGTCAGTATATTTTCTAAGAAGTGTTGAGGCAGTTGTCAACCCTTTGGGTTTTCACCCGCCAAGTGTTGGGTTTGATTTAAAATCCCCATGAGTTTGACCTTTTTCTATAATGTTGACTTCTTGATTCCCTCGGGAAGGCTATCCCAGGGCATCTTTTGTTGGAACAAGTTTGCATGATATGAAGACTCAATCCAAGATTCCCCAGTGAAGGCTTCTCTATTTGATAGAATTCTTTTCTCCCCGTGCATGCTGAGATTTGACTCATTTACGAAGCAGCTCTGTTTCGGCAGTACTTGCATTTTGTTTGATTTCCCGATAATCAGGCAACAACAATGTTTTATTTTAGAAGTGTTGATGCATTTGTTAATTTTTTGGGTTTTCACCCGCCAAGTGCTGGGTTTAATTTAAAATCCCCATAAGATTAATTTCTTGCTGTAATGTTTGACTTCTTAACTCCCCAAGTTGTTATCTCCATAAGGTTTCATACTTTTTCCCCAGAGAAGTTGGTGCAATACTTACTCTCAATATTGAAGAATGTATCTTGGTTTCCCCTCTTCGGTGTGGTGTTGGCCTCCCCAATAAAGTCAGCACGAGGTCCCCAGTTGATGTCTCGATGATGAGGCATTATCTCCTCTAGTGAAGTCTGTATGATATTTCCCCAATGAAGTCAGCTCGAAATGCTCGGTTGATGTTTTGGCGATATGGTTTTCATCTGCCTTATTTGAAATCAGTATTGTAATCCCAGTAGAAGTGTGGACTGTGAAAAAATTTGTTTCCCCATTGAAGTCTGAGTGCTATTCCCCGGTGAAGCTTGGAGAAGGATGTTATATCCCTGTATCTGTACTATTTTATCGCTATGATTTTTTTATTTCCGGATTATGTTCCTTCCCAGTGAAGTTAAGCCGCGAAATGGGACTCTGTCTCCTCAGTTGGTGCTTATTTTCTTATGGAATGTTCATCTTGGATGTGATTTAGCCGAGTGTTGATTGTGTCCGAGTTGGTTTTTCCTGGTTACTCCCAGTGTTATATGTTTGTTTTGTCAACATATACATGATAACACTCATACATTCATACATACATCATGCATAGTTAAATTTAGAAAATCATTGCTCATTCACATTCGTTAATATTTTGTTGACATATTACCCTGTTTTGCAGAGTTGTGTTGTCCTCTCTCCAATAGAGTGTTGGCCTTAAGCATAAAGTTTATATTCTTTCAATTTCCCCACTAAGTTATCCCTCGTGGAAGATTTTTGCTTTAGCCTTCCTGTACAACTCTTTGTCTGGATGATTTGGGTTTCCCTCTTGAGTTTATTTCTCAAAGGATGTATTTTGGTTGACTATTTTACTCCAGTTTATTTCTGGTTTGAATCTTTGTTTCCCATCAATATTATTACTTTGGATTTCTGCAAGTTTCAAGCTTTGGTTTGAGAATGTGCATTTATTTTGCACGAGAGGACTTTATCTCCTCAACAGGAATATGTTGGCATTTCCCCAGGAAGTCATGATTCATTCCCCAGGAAGCCATATTGCTTTCCCCAGTAAGTCATATTACTTTCCACAGAAAGTCATTTTTACAAACCTTCCTATAACAGCAAGTGGCATGTCTCTTTATTTGATCAACTTGTACTTCCCCGTAAAAGTCGACGTTACTTTTTTTTGCTATCTTCTCTATGAGTGGATAGTTTGCAGTTTTTTGTCAAATTACTCTAGTGGATGGCAAGTCTTTCAATATGGAAGATACAGTTCGTTGTGAAATCTTTACAAGTGGTAGTCTCTTTATTTGAGAAGGCTTATATATTACCCTTTCCAGGTGGAATGCCTTGGTTAAAGAAGAAGTTGAGACCCGTTCTAGGTGAAATGCCATGATTTTGGAGAAACTTGTTATTCTTCTTGCTACCTTTAGTGAATGTTGGTAACTCACCGTCAGTGAACGTCAGTGCTGTGATATTTCTCTCTACCTTCGGTGAAAGTTGGTAGTTCATCGTCAGTGAACATCGATTATATTTTCTCTCTACCATTAGTGAAAGTTGGTATTTCACCATCAACGAACGTTGGTGATTGTTATCTTTTTTCTACCTTTAGTGAACGTTGGTAGTTCACCGTCAGTGAACGTCGGTGCTATGATATTTCTTTTCTCTCTACCTTCAGTGAAAGTTGGTAGTTCACCATCAGTTAACGTTGGTGATTTTTATCTTTTTGCTACCTTCAGTGAACGTTGGTAGTTCACCGTCAGTGAATGTCGGTGCAATGATATTTCTTTTCTCTCTACCTTCAGTGAAAGTTGGTAGTTCACCATCAGTGAACGTTGGTGATTGTTATCTTTTTGCTGCCTTCAGTGAATGTTGGTAGTTCACCTTCAGTGAATGTTGGTGCTATGATATTTCTTTTCTCTCTACCTTCAGTGAAAGTTGGTAATTCACGATGAGTGAACGTTGGTGATTGTTATATTTTTGCTACCTTCAGTGAACATTGGTAGTTCACAGTCAGTGAACATCGGTGCTATGATATTTATTGCCTCTCTACCTTCAGTGAAAGTTGGTAGTTCACCATTAATGAATGTTGGTGATTGTTATCTTTTTGCTAACTTCAGTGAACGTTGGTAGTTCACCGTCAGTGAACGTCGGTGCTATGATATTTATTTTCTCTCTACCTTCAGTGAAAGTTGGTAGTTCACCATTAGTGAACGTTGGTGATTGTTATCTTTTTGCTGACTTCAGTGAATGTTGGTAGTTCACAGTCAGTGAACATCGGTGCTATGATATTTCTTTTCTCTCTACCTTCAGTGAAATTTGGTAGTTCACCATCAATGAATGTTGGTGATTGTGATCTTTTTGCTAACTTTAGTGAACGTTGGTAGTTCACCGTCAGTGAATGTCGGTGCTATGATATTTATTTTCTCTCTACCTTCAGTGAAAGTTGGTAGTTCACCATCAGTGAACGTTGGTGATTATTATCTTTTTGCTTCCTTCAGTGAACGTTGGTAGTTCACCGTCAGTGAATGTCGATGCTATGATATTTCTTTTCTCTCTACCTTCAGTGAAAGTTGGTAGTTCACCATCAGTGAACATTGGTGATTGTTATCTTTTTTCTACCTTCAGTGAACGTTGGTAGTTCACCGTCAATGAATGTCGGTGCTATGATATTTATTTTCTCTCTACCTTCAGTGAAAGTTGGTAGTTCACCATCAGTGAATGTTGGAGATTGTTATCTTTTTGTTGCCTTCAGTGAACGTTGGTAGTTCACCGTCAGTGAACATCGGTGCTATGATATTTCTTTTCTCTCTACCTTCAGTGAAAGTTGGTAGTTCATCGTCAGTGAACGTTAATGTTTGTCTCTCTACCTTCAATGAACCTTGGTAGCTCACTGTTAGTGAATGTCAGTGTTGTTATTCTTTTTTCTTTTTACCTTCAGTGAACATTGGTAGTTTCACCTTCAGTAAAAGTTGGTGTATCCTTTGACCTTTTATCATCTTCTATGAGTCGGTATCCTTTTGATCTTCTACCTCCGACTATTGAGTTTGGTATTTCACAGTTGGTTGTCAATCACTTTTATCCTATACTATCTCCTCTTTAGCTGAGTTGATGCTACCTTATCTCTTCTTTGGGTGTTACACCAATAGAGTCAGGTTTTTCTGATTCACCGGTGATTTATTTTCCTGTCCGGGTTTCTCTTTTGATCCTTATTTCCTTTGGTACATCCCCAGTGGTGTCTTGCGTCCCTTTGAAGTTTTTCATATTCACTCATACTCATAAGCATTGCATGGCATCTTAGGACCAAAAATAGGGTTTGTTTTATATTTAAGTATCTTCGATCATGCCGACACGAAGATTTTTAACCTTCGTATCTCCGGATAGAAGAAACTTAAATAAGGGCAGCTGTTGTACCCCAATTTTTCCCCTAATATCCCTTTATCATACCATATTAATTTAATCACAACAAGATCACATTAGGGCTTTTGGTTCTCCTCCCTATCTCTAGCCTTGCTCTTTGAGGAATCACCAAGCACCTTGACTTGTGTTTTCTTTTGTGATCATGCATGTTTTTTTTTACTTTCCTTTTAATTAATAAAATGCAATGTTGGTTTGTCTTACTTGTTAATAATGTAGGTAAAGGCAATGTGGCTTAGCAAGTTGATCCATGGGTTCATGAGTTTATTTTCATGCCCTAGTCAATAAAGCTTGAGAAATTCAAACCTCGCCATTAAAGTTGTTTTGGAAGAAATGGCATGGCAAGGTTTATTTTGGTTCACCACATTTCAAATTTATCAAGATTGATTCAAAAGTAGAAGGGGTTGATCGAAGAAGTTGTCATGGTTGGACAAGGCCTTGTTCCCATTGGTCACAAGTGCATATTTCTCTCAATTCTTAAGATATGGAAGTGGTTTTGGTTGCTATGAGTTCTCATTATCATCCTTAACTACTTTTATCTACAAAGCAAAAGTGTTGGTACAAGAAGGTTGTTTAAAATTGTCAAAGTTCCTCAAAGCATTTTCTTGATCTAGGAGTTAGGGTTTTGAACTTCAAAGAAGTATATCTAGCTCATCTTTTGGTATTTTTGAGTGATTCCAAAAACATCCTTCTCTTCAAAGGGTTATTAAAAAATCACTTCAAAAGTTTCAAAGAGTTTTCATGTGGAAGAAACTTGATGATGAAGAAAGATTACAAGTCCTCCAGATGAACCCTCAACTTCTTATGTGTAACTTCAAATGATCATAACTTGGTCAATTTGTATCACCCTGATCCCACTCTTTTTCCACAATTATCTTGAGTATGTGAGCTTTATTCCTTATTTTATGATCAAAGTGAGAAAATGGATGGAATATGCCTTAAGTATACAAAAGATTATAGGCCATTTCATGATTTTTTGCCAACTTCAACAATTCATAACTCTCTCAATTTTTGGAGGTTTTGATTGGTTCAAGTTTCAAAATGTCAGTCAATAGGTCTATTTCATTCCATCTTTTTTTGTCAAGAGCAAATTCCTAGAGGAAGGCCATGTTTGAATGCAAAACATTATAGGTCACTTTTGGAGAAAAACTTGAAATATTTCTAAGTATGGAAAGTCAGCCTTTTTTTCCCAACTTTGACTCATTGTAACTTTCAGCTCAAACATCCATTTGATTCCATTATTTTCCCATTGCAAAGCTTGTAATCTCATCTTTCTAAAGCATCAAGAACCATGCCTTAAGACCCCTTGAGATGAGAATGCCATTGTTTCAAAAGTGGTAACTTGGAGTTGAAGTTTCTTCGTAAGTCAGAATTTGAATTTCATGTTTCAACTTCTAAACCTCAAATTAGCATGAGTTTTGGGTTTAAGCATGATTAGCCAACTTTCCCAATTATATTAGTGCATTAAAACACGCGTTTTGGATGAGTTTTAACAAAAGAGAAGTCACACTTTCTTCATGATGCAGACCCACACGAATTCCCTTCGATTTGCATCATTCACCCTTCCATTTGATCCCATTTTCTTCTCCTATAAATACATGAGCTATCCAATTCGTTTACTCAAGCTTAAACAACCAAAATCACCCTGTCAAACTCGCTCCATAACTCACTCTTCTGCAACTTCGAAATTCTTGTTCAAACCTTTTTCAATCCATTTTTCTATCAATTCACCTTCCTTGATCTTCCCTGAAGCTAACAGAAGAAGAATTGAGCCTTGAAACCTTATCAATTGATCTGACCAAGTCCATTTGCAGAGTTCTACAACTGAACTTCAATAGCTAGAGTTCTCCATCAATACTTCCAAACTTTGATATCATTGTGAAGCTCTCATTGCCCTGATTCTTGTGCTTATTACAATTTTTAAATCCATTGATAATTGACAGAGAAATCTCAAATTTAAGGTGCTCTCTATTTTCTGGGTTTTTTATTCATATGTCTTTGCATACCTTATATAAATTTGGCGGGATGGTGATGTTAGGATCGTCTTGAAGAGACGAATCCAATGATACTAGTCTGGGCGTCTGGAGGTTGAAGACGATGACATGTCTCATCTCAGCCAATGATAGCGTGTCAAACGTTTTAATTTCATTAGTTGCCTTTTTTTTATCCTATGCGTATCTCACTAAGGTTCATATCAAGCACAACGCGTCTGGTCCATTGGATCAACTTACTAACGCGTTTTGACTATGATCTGATGGCCCACATCTTTTTAGTTTTATTTTATTTTCTGATTTTATATTTTAATTGATTTAATTTTCAAAAATTCATAACTCTTTTATTTTTTATCCAAAAATTATGAAAAAATTCACAAAAATACTTTGAATTATTTATAATCTCATGACCATTTTTTCACATTTTTATTTTGACATTTGATATTTTATATATTTTTTGCATTATTTTCTTTCTTTTAATTACTTTAAAAATACTTTCTGACATTTTTTTTAATTCTAAAAAAATTCATAAATATCATTTTACATATTTTTGACTTTTTGAAAATTTTATGGAATTTTATATTGATGTTTACTATTTTTTTTAATCTATTTTCTATTTGTTTGAGAAATTTAAAATTAGTTTATGACTTTAAAAAATTACCAAAAATTTTATAAAAATATTTGAGTCTATTTTTTATTTTCTATGGCCTTATTTATTTTTGTATGAATCAATTTGAATATAGTTGATATTTTTTCCTTTATTTTCATTTTTATTCATTTTAAAACCCTTTTCAACATATATATTAAATGTAATATTATTTTCTGATAATTTTCTGGCTGATCTTGGGTTGAATTTTTTATCATGAACTTTGTTAACATCATTGGATCCATGGTGTTGAGTCTAACTCCATAAAAATGGATGAATGATTTTAATAATAATTTGATTAAATTTTAATTCAAATGTGGTCTATATATTCTTTCCCACCCTTCTTCATCCCATCCCTTTCTTATTGCACTAAGTGTTATTGGAGCATGATCTCTATATCATGTCTCAAAACAAGTGGTGCATAGATTGCTATTGACCGGCCCCAAAATAGGTGCGACTTCTATATAAATCCACTTACGATTTCTTAACATAGTGCTAAATTTTGTCCCCGATTCGAATAAATGATCATCCGTGGCCCAAACCTATGTTTGCAAGCCCAGGTATGTTAATTTGATCTCTTTGACCCAATAACCTTGAGATTCATTGTGTGTATTTTTTTCCTTTATTTTCATTTTTATTCATTTTAAAACCCTTTTCAACATATATATATATATATATATATATATATATTTATATATATATATATATATATATATATATATATATATATATATATATATATATTAAATGTAATATTATTTTCTGGCTGATCTTGGGTTGAATTTTTTATCATGAACTTTGTTAACATCATTTGATCCATGGTGTTGATTCTAACTCCATAAAAATGGATGAATGATTTTAATAATAGTTTGATTAAATTTTAATTCAAATTTGGTTTATATATTATTTCCCACCCTCCTTCATCTCATCCCTTTCGTATTGCACTAAGTGTTATTGAGCATGATCTCTATATCATGTCTCAAAACAATTGGTACATAGATTGCTATTGACCCGCCACAAAATAGGTGCGACTTCTATATAAATCCACTTACGATTTCTTAACATAGCGCTAAATTTTGTCCCGATTCGAATAAGTGATCATCCGTGGCCCAAACCTATGTTTGCAAGCCCAAGTATGTTAATTTGATCTCTTTGATCCAATAACCTTAAGATTCATTGTGTGGAGGCTTTGGTTCTACCAATCCTCTAATAGATCTACATCACTTTTGGTCAACGCGGATCACTTAAACATCGTTGATTATTAAATGTTACTTTTGAGGATTCCAAAATGGATGATATACTTGACAAAAATAAAATGCAACTTGTTGTATGGAGGCTTTGGTTCTACCAATCCTCTAATGAGTTCCAAATGCAAGTTTCAAGATGTTCATCCAACTAACCACTAATTACTAATAATTGACTTTATTTTTGTGTTTTTATTTTATGCTATTTTATTTTATGCATCATTTACTTTGGCATTTACATTTCATGCTATTTTCATCTTTGCTCACTTGAGCATTTACTTTTATGTCATTTTTATTTTGCTCACTTGAGATTTTCTTTTCTTTTTGAAAATACTTAATAATCAACACGAACCATAAATTCTTTTTTTAATAATACTTGGACTATTTGGTTAATATCCTTGGCATTTTGGAGTATTGGACTTAGAATTAGAAACCTTGGCCTATGTTAGAGACCTTGTGACCTTAATTGATATTTTGTCTGGAGTTCTTGAGGTTTACCTCAAGACATTGGGTTGTTTGTTTTGTGTGCAGGTTATTGTGATTACATACTTTGTTTGTAATCTGAAATTCACCCGTATACATCTGTTACTCTGCCCAATTTTTGTGAAAACTTAATATACTTGAAGTTTGGTTCTCTCAAGAGGTCTAGTATCTTTGCTTGCTTGGTTTCAATCCAAAGAATGGGAATTCTATCTTGACTCATAATGTCAAGTGTTGGCTTCTTGTTGGTTAGATGGTTTTTATCCTTATCTTTTACCTTATGCTTTAGGATAGTCTCTTCTTCTCCTCCTATCTTCTTTAATTTCAAAAAATCTTCTCCCTCCTTTTGAAAACTCTTCTTGTTTCTAAACTTGAACCACTTTCATAATAAACTTGGAACTAGGTCCATGCATTTTCAAAACCTTTTAATAAATAAACTTCAATAAACTTAATAATACCTTGACATTTTTTTGTGAGAAGACTAAAAGTCAATCAATCTCATTTCAAACCATTTTGCCACTTTGGCTTTTTACTTTAAAAACTTTTCTCAAAAGATTGTACTCTTGTCAAACCTTGTAGTGATGCAAACAACTATACTTCTACAATATGTAGTGAAGTGAGATATTTTCCACTTGGGTGTTGAGTGAGGCATTATTGATTTTAAAATCCAAGCCATATCCTCCACTTTAAGATGATGCAAATTCTCCTTCCTTATAATTGTAGGTAGTAAGTATGTTTTCCACACGGACAATGAAGATGATGTCTTATCTCATAAAATTAACCAACACACTTGTGTTTTAAATTTTTTTAAAAGGTGAACTGCGTGTACCCTGATCCCCTTATGCACGAAATGTGGTATGTGGGCACTAAAGGTTCGCAACCGCGGAAGGTGCAAAAATCATAAAAAAATATTTCTTTTCTCACCTCCACCATCTATTTTACATACAACATTTTATAGCCAAAATATATAGATTTTTTAAAGAGGTTCCTGGGGAGTAGCGTAGATGTTTAGGGTGATAATACATTCCCTTTGAATAACCAAGCCCCTTACCTATAATCTTTCCCCTCGTTTTGGGTTACTCTCTCTTTTCCCATTCCTTTGGAAACAATAAAGCACGATGGCGATTTTTATTTTGATCTGTATAAGTCTAGTCAATCCAATGGCTTAGTCTTAAACATTTCTACTGCTACACAGTGTCAAGAGCAGACTGGTTCAGATATTACATGACTATGTGGAAGTGTTTACTTGGTCATATGAAGATATGCCAGGGTTGGATACCGACATTGTAGTTCATCGTCTGCCGACAAAGGAATATTGTCCTCCTGTCAAAAGAAAAGTTCATCGCATGAGTCCTGATATGTATGAAAAGATAAAAGCCGAAGTGATGAAAAAATTTGATCTAGGATTCCTAAATGTGACATCTTATCCCCAATGGGTTGAAAACAGGTTTCCAGTGCCGTAGAAAGACGTAAAAGTTCGTTTGTAAGTAGATTATAGGGATATGAATAGAGCAAGTCCCAAGGATGATTTCCCTCTACCTCACATTGATGTCTTGGTTGATAACACCTCTCAAAACAAAGTCTTCTCTTTCATGGATTATTTCTCCGGCTATAATCAAATTAGGATGGCTCCTGAAGACATGGAGAATACCACCTTTGTTACGCAATGGGGCACCTTTTGTTACAAGGTCATGCCATTCGGGTTGAAGAATGCAGGGTAAACATATCAAAGGGCTATGGTAGATTTGTTTCATGATATAATCCATCATGAAATAGAGGTATATGTGGATGATATGATTGCAAGATCACAAACTGAAGAAGAATATCTTGATCACCTATACAAGCTATTCGAAAGGTTGAAAAAGTACAAGTTGAGATTGAACCCTAATAAGTGCACATTCAGAGTGCGATCTAGAAAACTTCTCGGTTTTGTTGTCAGTGGTAAAGGCATCAAAGTCGATCCTGCCAAAGTAAAGGCCATCCAAGAAATGCCAGTCTCCCACTCTGAAAAGGAAGTTACAGGATTCTTGGGTCGTCTTAACTACATCGCTCGCTTCAAATCTCACTTAACTGCTACTTGTGAGCCAATCTTCAAACTTTTGAAGAAAGATCGAGTAGTCAAATGGAATGATGAATGCCAAGATGCCTTCGACAAAATCAAATAATATCTATAAGAACTTCCTATCCCCGTGCCTCCAGTTGAAGGAAGACCCTTGATCATGTACTTGGCAGTGCTA
Source organism: Vicia faba (assembly GCA_948472305.1). Taxonomy (NCBI): domain Eukaryota; kingdom Viridiplantae; phylum Streptophyta; class Magnoliopsida; order Fabales; family Fabaceae; genus Vicia; species Vicia faba. The sequence continues at coordinate 1,017,954,378 of OX451740.1, forward strand.
GAGAATACTATGGGGTGTGTTTTGGGACAATATGACGAGTTTGGCCGAAAAGAGCATGTTATTTACTACCTGAGCAAAAAGTTTACGGACTGTGTTGTACCCTAAAATTTTCCCTCTAATTTTACTCAACACATGCCCACTGAGGTCCTCAACTTGCTCAAGGATGCCCAAGAGTTGACCAGATAAACTCTCTCCTAAGGCAATGTACCTCAAACTAGGGTTTCCATTTTCATCAGGATGTGTGAACTCCAAAGGCCCCAAATGCTTTCCATGGTCCTAATATGTTCTCAAGATCATCCATTTCAATTCTTATACCTTGCACAAGAAGTTTGCTCAGTCAACTGCTCAGATGCCAGAAAATCAACTATACTAGGTCAAAAGTCAATTGTGGCCCATATGCAGTCAAACTTCAAGATTTTTGGTCAACATCAACATTTTGAAGATATATCCATCATTTGATCAAGGGTTGATCATGATTCCACAAGTAATTCCCTAAATTCATCAAAACCCAAAAGTTTCTAAATTAGGGTTTCATAACAAGTTGAAAAATCAAAATTCTGCCAAGAAAATTGAAGCAAAAATTGAAGCAAAGCAAATTGAAGCAAAAATTGGCATGATTAGGCCTATTTTGGAAACATATCATACAAGAGAAAAATAAAATCTAATATTGATGATCTTCAAAGATACAAAGCATTTTTGTTGACCTAATCAGTTCTAGTACAAATATAGAACATAACCAAGCCAAGAAAACAAGGATTTGTAGGCGTGAGAACCCCAAACAAAACTCAAATTTTTGGACAAAAGTGGTGGATCAGTTTCAAGCTTAGATGGAAATTCAAAGCATTTCAACACTCTCAATCGTTTCCTGGATCTTCCCAGAAGCTAGCACGATCAGTTACAAGCCTCCACAAGCCCAGAATCGTCGCCTAACACTCACATAGTTTGCTTCCTTTTTCAAATTCGATTACAGCAATTGTTGCATCATAAACATGTTCTAATTGTATATTTATGTTCATTGACATATTTGCAACGTGTTTGAATGGTTTAATTGAAGATTTGATGCATGTATACGTGTTTGCCATTGTTAGGGTTTTCATGGCCGTTTTAGAGCTTTTTAATACAGGGAAAATTAGGGCAAAAGAAGGATGCCATCATACTCGTGAGATCACAACGAGTTGATTGGTATATTTGGAATTAATTTATCTTGCTTGTCTGAGATTTTGGAAAGATGTAGGGCTACAACCATGGAAGTTTGTCCGTAGGTAAAAGTTGCAAACCTAAAACGACAGACAGGGGAAGAAGAAGATATGTGGCTGATAACCATTGGTCTATTTGAATACATGGCGCGCGTTTTTTTTTTATTTTTCAGCTAGCCACTTTGTTTTATATATTATTAATTGTTTATATTATTATAACAAATAGAACACGTGGTCCAGTGGAAAAGGCGCATGTTGGTAAGCGAAAGGACCTGGGTTCAATCCCAGGTCCCAGCATTTTTCTATTTTCACAATGTTTAAATGCAGATTATATACTCCATGTTGCCAGGAATTCACCATGTGCTCCAGCAATCCAGCCAATGGATTATCACCATCACCAAGCCAACGCCCATTAAAGAAAGACCATGGTACACCATCAGGAAGAGGTTACACATGATCAAGCGAAAGAATGGGCTTAGCAGCTTTTTGGGCTTTACAAATTCAACATACACCCCCATTTTTCAGCAATACAGGCCCATCTCTAATTCTTTTATTTTAATTCTTTTTTTAATTATTTCACTAATTATTTATTTTTTACAAAAATAACACAAAAATTATTTCTTTTTATCATTAAATCAAAAAAATCACAAAAAAAAACGTAGAAATCATTTTTTTCATAAAATAAGTTATTTCCTTAATTAATTAGTTTAATAAAAATAAGGGCAATTTAATTCTTTTTTATATAATCTAAAATAATTAGAAATTAGGGTTTAATTTGTACATAACCTAATATTTTCTCAAAAAAACTAACTTAAATATTTTTCAATTAGACTTTTAGGTTTCTTAATTTATTCTGTCGCATTTAATTCGCCGCACGCATTTTAATTTTCTTTTTATTATTATTGTAACTGCTTCGAGGTTGTAATAGATTAATTAAGATTTTAAATTTTCGCATTTTTATTTTCAGTCAAAATAATTATGTATCGGCAAAAGCCCTGTAATAGCTATGATTTTAACTTTCTCTCATTTTATTTCCGCAAACTATAAACTGCTTAGATGAATGTTAATAGGATTGTATGGAAAGACTAACTGAAAATTAAAACGGTAGAAAACCTTAAATGTGCAAAGATAAATTAACTGAAAAAATACAATCGCACATGCTCACTCATAGGGTTTACTCCACTCCGGTTGCCTTTGGTTAAATAGTCATGAAGTATAGGGTTTGTTAGTGGTCGTCCTCTAGCCCCAAAAGATCTAAAAAAATGACCCATTCGGATGTTGCCTCGGAAAAAGATCTTTAAGGCTTCAGGATAATTACTAACATTTCTTAACATTGCTTTTGTGATCGTACATGTCCCTTCGAATGTCCATAAAAACTCCAACGACGATGCTACCTATTTCTCAATAATGGGATAGCATTGTCTAAAAGGAAAACGAACAATCTTTTTTCGAGTAGGTAGAAAAATCTTAAGTAGTTGCTCAAACAAACAAAATTTTCACACAAACACTTTCCAAACAAAGTTTTCAAAAACAACTTCGTAACACTCTTGAGGACAGAAACAAGGGTTAAAATGAAGTAAAACAAAACTTTTCAAAACAAAGCACGCGCAAGCAATTTCAAAATGAGAAAGTACCTAAGAGCCCATGGAAAACCATGGATAGAAAGGGTGCTAACACCTTCCATTTCTATAATCTACCCCCCGTACTCAAAAACATCTCGAAAAAGGTTTTTTCTGTTCTTTTTTCTTTTTCCTGATTGGATAAAATAAAAGTCGGTGGTGACTCTTGCTTACCGCGACATTTGCAAACAAAAAACGCAAACCAGTATTAACAGTCAGTTCTGCCACCGTATCACAGACTATGAAATCAAATATTCACTGCTCGAGAAAACTTGTTGCACTCTGGCATGGCCTGCTCGCCGGCTAAGACAACATATGTTGACTCATACCACTTTGTTGATTTCTAAGATGGACCCTATCAAGTACATCTTCGAGAAATACGCTCTTTCCGGACGGATAGCTAGATGGAAAATGATCTTGACTGAGTACGATATTCAATACACAATGCAAAAGGCCATCAAAGTAAGTGTATCAGAAGATCATTTGGCCCATCAAGCTGTTAATGATTATCAGTTTATGAACTTCGACTTTCCGGATGAGAATATCATGCTAGTGACCGACTGTGCGAAACCTGGACCGTATGACAGACCTGAACAAGGATCCCGATGGACTATGGTCTTCGATGGGGATTCCAACACTTTGGGTAATGGAATTGGTGTTGTGATCATATCCCCTGAAGGTTTCCACACTCCTTCCACTGCCAGGTTATGCTTCAATTGTACGAACAACATGGTTGAGTACGAAGCATGGATTTTGGGTCTGAGAGCTTCCATCGATTTGAGTGTCAAGCATTTAAATGTGTTTGGGGATCTCACTCTAGTGATTAGCCAAGTAAAATGAGATTTGGACACTAAACACCCTAATCTCATTCCTTACAAGGAGTTGGTGTTATCTCTGATTCCTTACTTCGAAGAGATCACCTTTGAACATTTCCCTAGGGAAGAAAATCAGTTAGCCGATGCTTTGGCCACAATGTCTTCCATGTTCAAGGTTAAATGGGACAATGAAGCACCTATGATTACAATTAAGATATTCGAAGAACCTACGCACTGCTATAATCTTAACACAAACACAGAAAATCCATGGTACCATGAGGTGAAGAGATACCTTGAAGCACAAGAGTATCCCGAAGGAGCTTCCATCAATGACAGAAAGTTCTTACGAAGATTCTCAGTCAAATTCTTCCTAAGTAATGGAATCTTATACAAATACAACCATGATTCTACTATACTATGATGTGTGGACAAGAAAGAGGAAGAGGAAATTATGGAAGACATGCATGATGATATCTTTGGGACTCAATCTAGAGGACATATTATGGCCAAGAAAATCCTGAGTGTTGGTTACTATTGGTCAATGATGGAGACTGATTGTCATCAACATTCAAGGACTTTCCACAAGTGCCAAGTCTATGCTGACAAGGTCCGTGTACCTCCTATCCCTCTAAACGTCATGACCGCTCAGTGGCCATTTGCAATGTGGGGCATTGACATGATTGGAGAGATCAAACCAACCGCTTCTAATGGATATCACTTAATTTTGGTCGCTATAGATTATTTCACAAAATGGGTCGAATCCGCCTCATTTTCCTCAATCACCAAGAACGTGGTAGCCAGATTCATCAAACATAACCTCATCTGCGGCTATGGTATCCCCGAAAGGATCATCACCGATAATGGGACTAACCTCAACAATGCTATGATTACAGAACTTTGCATTCAGTTCAAGATGAAGCATCATAATTCTTCTCCTTACAAACCTAAAATGAATGGCGCAGTGGAAGCAACCAACAAAAACATTAAGAAGATTATGCAAGAGATGGTAGTAACCTATAAAGACTGGCATGAGATGTTACCGTTTTCTCTTCATGTCTACCGTACTTCAGCTAGAACTTCAACTAGGGCAACTCCATTTTCTTTAGTCTATGGCATGAAAGTTGTTCTGCCAGTGGAAGTTCATATTCCCTCACTAAGGATTATGAATGAAGCGGGCCTAGGCGAGGACGAGTGGATTCAGAAAAGATTTAATCAGTTGAACTTGATAGATAAAAAATGACTGGCTGTTGTTTGTCACGGTCAGATATACCAAAAATGCATGATTAAGGCTTTCAACAAAAAGATAAAGCCTCGAGTATATCTTGCAAGTAACTTAGTGATAAAACGCATCATTCTTCCATAAGGCGACCCCAGAGGAAAATGGACTCCCACTTACGAAGGGCCATTTGTTGTCAAGAGATTTTTCTCTGGAGGTGCCATGATGCTAACTACCATGGACGGTGAAGACTTCCCACATCATGTGAACACGAACATAGTTAAAAAATACTATGCATAAGAGACCCGCTAGGTTGACACACCTAGACAAGATAAGGGCATCCCGGCAAACCAAAAGGTTTGGGCAAAAATTAGGGATATATGCAAAAGATTGTACACCCGACAAGTTGAAAACTCGAAAGGGCGACTTGGGAAAAAATGGGTATCCTGGTGGGCTGAAAACCCGAATGGGCGGTCCAGGCAAAAGTTAAGGATTGAAAGCGTATGATTATGTCTCCACGGGATCACCACCGTCGAATTTATTACCAAGGTCCGAGTTCAAATGGTCCAAGATAAGTCCAATCAACTTATGTCAACGCCAAGGGACATTCGAAGACATTGGGGTAATAGTAGAGTTGGAACGCAATGAGATCACTTCCACATGGCTATTATCTTTGTTTTCAATTTTGTTTTCCTTTCGACGATTTCCTCTTACTAGGATCTCCGTCTCTTTGTACAAAAATGTCTATTCATGGGTAAAATATCAATACAAATATACTTTGAAGTGCAAACATTCTGTTTTTGTTTTGAATACAAAAACGTCCAATGACTAAAATTGAACGAACATATGCATGTGAACATGATTAAAACTATTTGGCACATGTGTCATGCTAAGCAGCAGAAAGCATCTCTTTAATGTATATGGAATATCCCCCACAAAGTTATTTCATTAGCATTATCCCCATAAGGTCGGCTACAATAAACCTTTCCCCAACGGAGTTGCCCGCAAAGTCCCTTTGCATAGGTTGGTCCCCATCCAGAGTCTTAATCTCTTGACATCTCTCTCCCTAGCTAAGTTGGTCCTAAAAGAAGAAGCTTTGTGGATCTCTTCCTAAAATAACTCACCTCATCAGCAGTTCGTCAAGTATTCCTCAGCAGGGTTTATTTCCCCAACTCAGTTTATTTCCTCAACAGTTTTTATTTCCCCAACTGAGATTATTTCCCCAGTTGACTTTATCTCCCCCAACTGAGTTTATCCTCTCTATCTTGAGTTTGCCTCTCAGACTATCACAAATCAGAGGACCACAACCCTTGATCCCCAGTGAAGTCGTCAACAGAGTCATTGTTATCTCCAAAAGTTATTGTGAAGCCTGGACCCAACCAGATATCAGTTCAACTTTATCCTTTCAAGCAAGTTACTGTGAAGCCTGGACCCGACCAGATATCAGTTCAACTTCATTCTTTCAAACAAGTTACTATGAAGCCTGGACCCGACCAGATAGTAGTACAATCTCCGGTCACTATGAAGCCTGGACCCGACCAGATAATAGTGAAACTTCTCAAAATACTATAAAGCCTGGACCCGACCAGATAATAGTATAATTTTCAGTAACTATGAAGCTTGGAACCGACCAAATAATAGTTAACTTCTCAAGACACTATGAAGCCTGGACCCGACCATATAATAGTTTAACTCTTCAAGATATGAAAAAAACCTGGACTCAACCAAACAAGGGTTTAACTTCTTTTCCCCAGTAGAGTTCGCCTCTATCCCAACAAGTCATTGTGAAGCCTGGACCCGACCAGATAATAATTAACTTCATCCACCTCAGAAATCTGCGAAGCTTGGAATCCAACCAGATAGCAGTTTAACGTCAATAAGTTACTGTGAAGCCTAGACCCGACCGAATAACAGTTAATTTATTCTTCCCCAGTTAGTTACTGTGAAGCCTGGATCCGACCAGATATCAGTTCAACTTCGTCTATTCAAGCAAGCTATTGTGAAGCATGGAGTCTGACCATATAACATCTAGCTACGATCCCCAGCAAGTCACTATGAAGCCTGGACCCGACCAGATAATAGTGTAACTTTTGAAAAACTATGAAGCCTGGACCCAACCAGATAATAGTTACCACTTCAATTTACTGTGAAGCCTGGACCCGACCAGATAATAGTTCAACTTCAAGCAATTTTCTGCGAAGTCTGGATTCCGACCAGATAATAGTTAATTCAGATCTTACCTTGCAAGTCATTGCGAAGCCTGAAATACGACCAGATAGCAGTCAACTTCATTATGCCCAACAAATTGTTGTCAAGCCTGGATTTCGACCAGATAACATCCAGTTTTCAATGCTCTCCAGTCAGGAATAATTCCCCAATAGAGCATTAAACAAAAAAAATTCCTAAACTCTTTTCCCAAGCAGAAATCATCACTCTCCACAGAGTCTTCTTAAACAAGCCAGTATTCTCCAGCGGAGTTTCTCCTCAAACAATGGAACTAGAATTCCCATTAGAAATATCCTAACCAGGAGGAGCATACTCTTCATCCTCAGCAGCAGTCAGGGAGCTCATTTTCCAAGGCTCATCGGCATGTTGTCAAGGATTTATTTTCCTAGGCAAAGACACACTGCAAGAAACGCGTCTGTTGTACCCCAAAATTTGCCCTCTCATTTCATCAATATTTTCTCACCACAAGACCCTTAGAGCTCAAGATCAAGTTAGAGTTTGCTCTGTTCAAGACTCCCCCTTTGCACTGTTGACCCAAATTAGGGTTTGAGTTTGCACAAAGATGTTTTGACCTAAAATTCCCAAAGTGACTTTCATGCTTCATGTTGGACTCACAAGTTTATCCATACCAAGTTTCAAGCCTTGATTCCAATCTTTGCCCAATCAATTGGACAGTTGACCTAGAAATCAACTGTATTGGGGAAAAAGTCAATTGTGGCTAATTGACAGTCAAACTTCATGATTTTTGACCCACATCAACATCATGAACTCATATGGACCATTTGGTCAAGTTTGGATCACAATTCCACAAGAAATTTGATCAGATCACCAAAAGGGCAAAATGGTCATTTTTAGGGTTTTGACTGCACAAAGGCAATTTTTGACTGTTTGACCTAGCCAATGGCAAACCAAGCTCATATATGGACTCAAGGACCCCATGGAATTGTCTTGACATGTTCAACAAATTCAAAAGATCCCAAATGCACAAGATTGACAGATGAATTTTCCAGTCAATTGATCAATTTTTGACTGTATACTGAAAAGTCAAACTTTGACTTTTTGGTCAAAATCAAGGGTCAAGATTCATTTTTCATCAAGACATGTTAAATTATGAAACTTGTTCATCAAGAAATCAAAAATCACAAATTAGGGTTTGAAATGAGGAATTTTCATAACTTAGAATTTTTCTAAGTTATGAAAATCCCTAATTTTTTCCTAACTTTGTCCCTTTTTTCACCAAGATGCATTTGGATTCAAACAAAAGTCAAAACATGAAAGTTGTAGTCCATTTCAAAATCTACAACTTTGATTCACAAAGTTTCCTAAAAAGAAGCTTGTAGCTCAAGTTATGATTTTTGGAACAAGGGTGCAAAACATTCTTAACTTAGAAAAATTTTGACCTATTCTAGGCAGGATTTTTGCCTAACTTCATGGCAACTTTTCACATGCTTCCCCTTGGAATTTCAATTTTCATTACAAAGATGGATTGTAGTACACATTCCAAGATTTCCAAAATGTCCAAGAACTCATCAAACAACCTCATGGTTAGGGAGAATCGAATTTGGCAAGTTGGGAAAAACTCATTTTTGTTCATGACCAATTTACATGTCCATAATCTTGCATTTTGAACTCAGCATGTTCTAAGTTGGATTACAGGTCCTTTATCTCATTCACACTCATAAATTTAATGCAAACCCCTTGTTTTCAAGTCTTATATTATGTGTTTAAGCATTGCATGCAAGTTTAAGCTATAATTAGAAAAAGCAATATTTCCATTTTTGAAAAGTGGAACTTTATGTCAAGTTTGAAAATCAGGAAGTACAAGGCATATCTTTAGACAAAAGATTCATGGAGATATCACACTGATCAAGGCTCAAGTGTGCAGCATAATTGAGGGGCATGTACAGGCCTAGAAACAAAACTTGCCATTTCTTGCTTAAGTTAGAAGTAACTTGGCATAACTTGGACCAACTCTCATTCCAGCAAGAACAAGCTTAAGAAAAGTTATTGTACACCTTCCAAATAATATAACAGAGCTAAGGCACGAGCAAAAGACTTTCCAAACATCATCAAACCTCAAAACACCCTCCCACTGCAGAAAATAGAGTAACCTCTGCAGTTGGACTTCCATAAGCCAATCCATTCGTGCATTCTTGCCAAATCCAGTTCAAACACATTCCCTATCATCCCTACAAACTGTCCCAAGCCTTGGAAGCAGACTGTAACACCTATAACCAACTTCACCATTTTCACATTTTCTGTTTTGCAGGTGGATTGCTATAGCTTGATTCACTTGGTTTCAAAGAAAAGTAAAGGTTGGAGAAGCATCCCTGACCTTCAAGCAAGCGGTACCAATACTCACTTTGCCTTGAAAGTGCCTCCATTGTCAGACACGATCCAAGCTGAATAGGTAAGTTCATGAACTTCTATCTCTCAATATAGGAAGAGTTAGCTCTAAGTTTGTGAATGAAAAATATTCTACTCATGTCCCTGAAGCTATACATATCTTTACTTTCCATTTATTTTGCATGTGCTGTGAGAATTTAAGGTCTGAACATTGATAAAAACTTAGGTTAAGAATTAGGGATGAAGAATTTCTCTCTCATTTCTGAGAGTTAGGTTAAGTTTTTTATATGTCCAGAATCGTGGTTTGATGCTTAACATTTTTCATGTTGTGAGTTTGTGCTAAAAGTCCAAGAATATTGAGATAGCAGGCGCGTGTTTTGGTTGTACAAAGATGCTGGAGGTTGAAGAAGACAGGGTCTTGGGCTGGGCCTGAGATTTATTTCCTTTTCACAATCCTACATTTCACATGCACCCCCCCTGGCCCATTTTGAGTTATCTTTGATATTTTTGATTTTTTCCTTCTGATTTTGTTTTGATATTTTTGTCTAAATATAAATAAACCTTAAAAATATTTTTTCACATTTTTTTTGCATTTTTTTTTGACATTTATTTAGTTTCATTTAGTTTGTATATAATTAAACCTAAATATACTATTATTTTAAAAATACAAAAAAATAATACAAACATGTTTTATTTCTGATTTTTTATTTCATATTATCTCTTGAAAACATTTTATAAAAAAATATACTTTTTTTTTTTATAATATTAAATATTTTATTTTTGTACATATAATAAATATTCAATAAATAATGTAAATACATATATATTTGTTAATATATTTAGGGAAAATACAAAGAATTAACACATTTTATTTTTATTAATATTTTGACCTCAAAAATACTTTTTTTACAATATACCTTTTTTTTATTTATTTTTATACATGATTAATAAATATTGCACATATTAAATAATTCATACATTTTATTTAGTAAAATTAGGGTTTTGCCCTAAATGCATAAAAATACCAAAAATTAATTAATTTTATTTTTGTTTATTTGACACATAAAAATACTCTTTTCATACATATAAAAAACCATCTTTGCATTTTTGCATATTTATTTTTATTTTATTAATACTTGTGCAATTAATTCCCTTGTGAAATTTCAATTTTTGGATGTAATAGTTAGAATTTATTTTCTTGTCAAAATACCCCCATTTGAACATTTGTACCCCGCATCCCATATGTTGTGTTGTAATAACTTAGGACCTTTTATTTTTCGCATTTAAAAGCTTTTTAATTATGCCATGTTAGAATTAGGGTTTGTATGCAAATCAATTAACCAAAAACAGTTTGACCTAAATTCAAGATAAACAAGCATGAACATGGACAACACTAATCACACTTGCACCCCTAGGGTATTCCACTTGTTGCCTTCAATAATGGGCCATATTGCATGTTAGGTATCTTTGGGCAAAAACAAAACAATCAAATGATCATAGTCCCTCGATGACGCTTTCGAAAGTTGCCTAAAAATGATCAAGTCCCTCAAAAGAAAGTTGCCCAAAGATACTTGGCACCATTGCAATCATGGTCTAACGATGACCCGCGCCCGTCCCGTTAACATCCTAACACAAGATTGTCCACCAAATACAATGGTGGAACAAAATTGTTAAAAGGGTTAAAACATAACAAAAATCTTTGAGAACTTTAGGGTAGATAGCTCTTGGTTACTTGTCAACTTGCAAAACAAAAACACTTGCCTATTTCCCAAACCACACATCACTACACTTTCAAAACAACCTTCAAAAACCTTGAAACATCTTTTCAAAAAGACAAACACCTTTTGTAAAACATTCGAGTAAAGAATTGTTACAAGGGTCGCCTAGACAAGGCATCTTTTTTAAAACATTTTCAAACCCACACACAAAGCACCATTTCAAACAATTGAAAGCACCATTTCAAGCAATTGAAAATGCAAGGCAAGTGATCTAAGCAAGTAACTAAGAGCCCATGGATAACCATGGATAGAAAGGGTGCTAATACCTTCCCTTTCTATAATCTACTCCTCGAACCCAAGAAAACATCTCAAAGGTTTTTGTTGTGCTTTTTAACCTTTCCTTAGGATAAAATAAAAAGTCGGTGGCGACTCATGCTCAACCGAAACATTTGCGAAAACAAACGCAAAACTCAAGTCAGTTCTCCCACCGTATCACAGAACTGGCGACTCTGCTGGGGAGTTCTTTAAAAGTGGAGTAACCTTAGGGCCTAGATCACCCTTTTTCATGACTAATTGTTTGATTTGATTGCTTTATATCTTGGCTCTCTTGTTTGGGTTTGCAATCCTACGCCCGGATTTGGGGAAACATTCATAGATAGCAATACGTTGTGAAAACTGTGCGGGGTATACCGACACGGTTGAAGCAATAGCTATATTAGTGCGACATATTTGTGAGTACCGGTAACCCTTGAGTTCAATAAAGGAGAGTACGAGGCCGCTGAGTGATGTCACTAAGCACTAATGACCTAGAACCTTACTTGACCATCTTGGCCTTTTATTAGGAGTAGTGAGATGACCGGCTTTGGTGCAGTCCGAAGTTGGTAGATACTCGATACTACACTCATTGAGGGTTGTTTTCTTGGAATATTTTGGTCGCTAGTTAAGTGGCTAAACCAAAACAATGAACAATGAAAACGATCCAATGATATTGAGCTCCTTAGAACCCAGTTACTATTTATAGGACAGGTTTTTAAGCCAACTACACTCAAGAGGGTACTTACCTATGAAACCTCATGCAAGCCTGAAACTAGGGTTTGGTGTGATTTGTTTGTAGATATGTTTGTGCATACATCATAAACATCATAAAGCATCATATGCATTCACTAACCATTTCAAGGGTTTAGATCTTCATCTTTGTTCTTATTTTGTAGGTCATGGAAATTCTTCGAAGAAAAACCATCCAAATCAACCTTGTGAGAATCCCTCCTCAGCTCAAGGAGCTCACATCAAGGATTCCGGAAAGCTCACCCTTCAGTGAAAAACATGGTAGACTGCTCAGCCTAGTCAACACCAACATTGAAGAGGACATGATGAAGGTGTTGTTCAAGTTCTTTGACCCTCTTCATCACTGTTTCACTTTCCCTGACTACCAGTTGGTGCCCACTTTGGAGGAGTTTTCTAAACTCCTGAGAATTCCTATCCTTAATCAACTACCCTACAACGGTACGGAAAAGGAACCAAAGCCTGAGGATGTTGCTCGAGCACTACATCTACAGCCATCTGACATCAAGGGACATTGGGAAACTAGAAGCGGTGTCAAAGGTTTCTTAGCAAAATTATTGTTTGAGAAGGCACAAGAATGTTGGAATTCATTGGACCTACAAGCCTTTGAAGAAATTGTGGCACTCCTTATCTATGGGTTGGTCTTGTTCCCAAATCCTGACCAGCTCGTAGATGTCAACGCCGTCAAGATTTTCTTGTCCAGAAATCCAATACCAATATTGCTTGGGGACATTCTTCACTCATTTTACACACAAACAATGAGAAAGAGGGGTGTTCTCATGTGTTGTACTCCTCTCCTTGCAAGGTGGTTTATTTCACACCTTCCACAATTTGTCTTGAAGAATGACCGAAGCTCAAGGTGGTCCCAACGGTTGATGACTCTTACTCACTCTGATGTACATTGGTGTTCTCGGTCCAGAGAAAATGTCATCATCGTCGATCGTTGTGGAGAGTTCCCTAATGTTCCATTACTTGGCATTAGAGGGGGCATTACCTACAACCCTTGTCTAGCTTTAAGGAAATTTTGATATGCACGGAGGGATGGCCCTCACGACATGTTGATTCCTGACCTAGTTTTTGACTTCGACGACGATGCGCAAGGACTTCGCCAAAGATTCATCAGAGCTTGGAGGATGCCCAACAAGGTTGATAGCAAGACACTGGGGCACAAGAACTCCATCCCTCTTGAGCCTTATCTCAAGTGGGTACGAGCCCGAGCCCAGAGTCTAATGATGCCTTATCCTCATGTTCTCCCTGTGATTAAAGATCCCGTCAAGGAAGGAGAGGTTCCCTACACCATCCTATATCCTGACATGCCTACATCGTGGGAGGAGATGCAGAAGAGTTGGATTCAACTCAAAGAGGAACGGAACACTTTTGAAGCCAGCTTTTACGCCAGTGAGAAGAAGGTTCTAAAGCTTACCCGCCGACTCCACGAGGAAGAGACCCTCAACACCTACATCGCACCAAAAAGGATGCGCAACGTCTTTTTACCTTGAGAAGTTTTGTAATATTTGGCCCATGGGGCATTTATGTACTGACAAATTTCTTCTTATTAATATGACGCGCGTTCTCTTTTGTTTGCAACAATTTTGAATATTCTAAATCCTTGAATGCATTGCATACCTAAGCATACCATTCATCATGTGCATAAGCAGGTCTCCACACCAGGTTTCCTTATCTTTCTGCTGTTTATTTCAGTAAGATGGATCTCGAGCAAACGGTCAAGGACTTGCAGTCTCAAAACACACAGTTTCAACAACTCCTGATGACCTTGGCTAAGGGTCAGGAGGATCTAAAGGCCCTGCTGGGGAACTAATACCAAGTGAAAAAGAAGAAAAAGAGACTCGGGGTGGCTACTTTAGGAAGAAGGTTTGAAGGAGAAGCCAGAAGAGTGCTTGAATTTCCCCCTACTTCTGAGGAGGGAACCAGTAAAGGGAATGCGGCTGCAGTACCTTCCGAGTCCGATATGGAAGAAGAGGAGGCTGAAGAGGACGACGACTACTCTAATCAACAATACCCGCCCGCCGATGATAAGTACAAAGGTTTGGAAGACAGGTTGGCAGCTATGGAGCTGCAGAGAGTTCTGGGTTTAGATTTCGAAGACTTGGGATTAGTTGCTGGAATTGTGATCCCCCCGAAGTTCAAAGTGCCAGTTTTTGTAAGGTATGACGGGCTGTCCTGTCCAAAAATGCATCTCAGGTCATATGTAAGGAAGATCCAACCTTACATTGCAGACAAGAACCTTTGGATCCATTTCATTCAGGATAGCCTTTCTGGGGCTCAACTCGAGTGGTTCTATCAGCTGGATGGAGCCAGTATCCGAAACTGGGAAGACTTGGCCACCGCATTTTATAAACAATATCAGTACAATTCTGACCTTGCTCCTACGCGTACCCAACTTCAGGGTATGTCACTGGGGACGGGCGAAGGATTCAAAGAGTATGCGCAAAAGTGGAGAGACTTGGCTGGCAGGGTGCAGCCACCTTTGACTGACCGTGAACTTGTTGACATGTTCCTAGGGACCCTGTCTGGTCCATTCTTCAACCATCTGATTGGTAATTCTTCCGCTGGGTTTACAAATTTGATCTTAACTGGGGAGAGGATAGAAGCTGGTATCAAGTCAGGGAAGATACAGAAGGGTGCCGCTGCAAGTATTGAGAAGAAGCCTTTCAAGAAGGAAACGACTGTTGTGTACTCTCAGAGAAGAGCAGGGAAGACTGAGCGCCGACTGACTGTGGGGGCCGTAATGATCCAAAATCCATCAAGTGAGCAGCCTCGCTATAACCAGTCCAGACCAAATCAACAACGGGTGGAACAGCCACAACGGCAGTTCACCCGCATTAATATGACGCCAGCGCAAGTGCTTCCCCATCTGTTAAAGTTTAATCTCGCCACTATCAAAGAGGCACCAAAAAATGTGAATACATCCTCTCCGCATTACCATCCTAATGCTAAATGTGCCTACCATTCTGACAGTGTCGGGCACGACACCAACGATTGTTGGGCACTCAAGCATAAAATTCAAGACTTGATAGAGGCGAAAGAGGTGGAGTTCGACGCTCCAGAGAAGCCAAACGTGATATCCGCTCCGATGCCGAAGCACGGTCGAAATGTCAATGCTATTGAAGAAGATTTGTATGTTGCTGATGTCAATGATCTGATGACTCCATTGTTGACCATCAAGTTAAATCTGTTGAAGGCCGGTATTTTCCCGGGATGCAAAGAAGATTGCTACTGTTGTTACTCTCTGTTGTTTGACTGTCCGTTACTGAAGAAAGGCATCCAAGGCCTAATGGACAGTCAACAAATTCTGTTTGAAAAAGTTTCTGCTATTCCAACCCATACTGAAGATGTCTCAATTATCACCATTCACGCCAATCTTTCCAAGGCCGTTAGAAAGCCTGTTAAGATTACATCAGCTACAAAGTCTGTTCCTCTGAAGATAACAATGCCAGGGCCTGTTCCCTACATTTCTGAAAAGTCAATACCATGGAATTACGGCGGTGACGTCTACTACCATGGTATTAAACAAGTTGAAGTAACCGAAGGAAGCTCGGATGAAGAAGAAGCCAACATTGGAAACATTGCAGGCACAAGCAAGATCACCCGAAGTGGGAGAATATTTTCTCCAGAGATTGCCCCCCCAAAAGCAATCTTTGGACCCTCATCTGCTGCCAAAGTTATTCCTGTACCAATAAAACTCTCTGCTAGAACCCCATTGATTGAAGAAGCTGTTGTTCCTGGTATTGTCCCTCCTACCTCTGCTGATAAGGGTAAAGGAACCCAAGATGAGCTCGTCAGGACGAGGGCTCAACCCTTGGTCATCCCGGAAACCTCCAAGAAAGAGATAGAGGAGATCCCAAAGATAATTAAAAAGAGTGATTACGACGTGCTAGAACAACTGGGGCAAACCCCCTCGAAGATCTCCATGTTAGCGTTACTACTTTGCTCAGAAGCGCACGCCAAGGCATTGATAAAATTCCTGAAGACAACCCATGTGCCCCAGGAAACCTCTGCCGACCAATTCCAAGACTGCGTAGCCAGTCTTACTGCAGACAATGGCTTAGGTTTCTCTGATGCCGACCTGACCCCAAAAGGAAGAAAGCACAATGACGCATTACATGTGTCAGTGGAATGCCAAGGAACTACTCTGGCCCATGTTTTAGTCGACACTGGTTCTTCTCTGAACGTGCTGCCCAAGAAGGCTCTCGACCGTTTAGACTGTGAAGGCTTGGAGTTGAGACCAAGCAATATCATTGTAAGGGCATTTGACGGGTCAAAGAGAATGGTACATGGGGAGGTGGACATTCCCATTAAGGTTGGTACAGAGGTGTTCCCCTCAACTTTCTATGTGATGGACATCTGTCCGTCATACTCTTGCTTACTGGGGAGGCCATGGATACACAATGTCGGGGCAGTCACCTCTTCCTTACATCAAATGTTGAAGTACCCTGTCAAAGGAAAGATCATAACCGTCCATGGTGAAGAGGAATATATGATCAGCCACCTGAACTCCTTTCGGTATGTAGAGGTAGAGGGTGAATTCATTGAGACACCATTCCAGCACTTCGAAGAAGTCTCTCCTGAAATAACAGTAGAAAAAATGGTAGCTGAGGTACCAAAGCAGATGGCCAGGATGGCATCTCTAAAAGACGCGAAGGCCGCAATGAAGGAAGGGAAGAATTCAACATGGGGGCAGTTGCCGGATATTCCTCACAAAACAGACAAGTTTGGATTAGGATTCACTGCTGCAGGACAGAAAGCTATGCGCCGTTCAAAGACTGAAAGAGCGCCCATCAAGATTTCTCTTTACGGAATCAACACTTTGGAGGGTGAAGACGAAGAGGCCAACATTGAAGATTGGATCTACCCGACTGTCGATGGAGGACTACGCAACTGGGAGGCAAAGGACTTTGTCCCCATTACTTTTATTAATCAGTAATTATCTGTCAAACATTTCCTGTGGTCTGTAATAATTACTTTTGAACAATCCGTACACTACCTTTTTACCTCATGCCTTGCCCGGGGCATGTAGGTCCATTTGTAAGGGTTTTGATTATCTTCATATCCATATGCCATGTTTAATGATTCATTGGACGTTTTTCATTCATAAACTGCTGTGTTCATTTTCTTTCCTTTTGCATTTCTTATTTAAGGATGGCTATCCCTTACACACACCCACACTCACAAATGCAGGTACCCATCCACTCTGGATTCCATGGGTGACTATTCTGCTATGTCCTTCAATAACTCTGAAGATCTGGTCAATCAAGCCGAGTATGAAGATGACGAAGGTTGTGAAGTACCAGGGGAACTAGCCAGACTTCTACAGTAAGAGGAAAGGGCCATCTTACCTCACGAAGAGTTGTTGGAAACTGTCAACTTAGGAACCGAGGAAGACCGGAAGGAGGTACAAGTGGGTGCCAATCTGGAACCAAGTGTCAAGGAGTGCCTGATACAACTATTAAATGAGTACATTGAAATCTTCGCCTGGTCTTATGAAGACATGCCGGGTTTAGACACAGACATCGTGGTTCACCGTCTCCCTACAAGAGAGGATTGTCCACCGATCAAACAAAAAGTCCGCCGAATGAGGCCTGACATGTCTGAGAAGATCAAAGCAGAAGTGATGAAGCAATTCGACGTTGGCTTTCCGGCTGTTACATCCTATCCTCAATGGGTTGCCAACATCGTGCCAGTACCTAAAAAAGATGGCAAAGTCAGAATGTGTGTGGACTACCGGGATTTGAATAGGGCCAGCCCCAAAGATGATTTTCCGCTACCACACATTGACATTTTGATCGACAATACAGCTCAGCATAAAGTGTTTTCCTTCATGGATGGGTTCTCGGGTTACAATCAAATCAAAATGGCCCCCGAAGACATGGAGAAAACAACCTTTGTCACACAATGGGGTACTTTCTGTTACAAGATGATGCTGTTCGGACTGAAGAACGCAGGGGCAACTTATCAATGCGCCATGGTAGCTTTATTTAATGATATGATACATCATGAAATCGAAATTTACGTAGACGATATGATAGCTCGATCACAAACAGAGGAGGAGCACCTTGAACATCTAGAAAAGCTGTTTGCCAGGTTGAAAGAATACAAACTCAGGCTGAATCCAAGTAAGTGTACTTTTGGAGTTAGGTCTGGTAAACTTCTAGGATTCATTGTAAGCAACAAAGGCATTGAAGTCGATCCAGCAAAAGTGAAAGCAATACAAGAGATGCCTGCTCCCCGTACTGAAAAGGAGGTTAGAGGGTTCTTGGGGCGCTTGAACTATATTGCCAGATTCATCTCCCATCTGACTTCTACCTGTGAGCCAATTTTTAAACTATTAAAGAAAGATCAGGTAGTCGAATGGAACGATGATTGCCAAGCTGCTTTTGATAAGATCAAGGATTATTTGCTAGAACCTCCTATTCTAATGCCACCCGTCGAAGGAAGACCATTGATCATGTATCTGACCGTCTTGGATAACTCAATGGGGTGTGTTTTGGGCCAGCATGACGAGTCTGGTCGAAAAGAGCATGCTATTTATTACCTTAGCAAAAAGTTTACCGACTGTAAGACTCGCTACTCACTGCTCGAGAAAACTTGCTGTGCTTTGGTATGGGCTGCTCGCTGACTAAGGCAGTATATGTTGACTCATACTACCTTGTTGATTTCCAAAATGGATCCTATCAAGTATATCTTCGAAAAGCCTGCTTTATCTGGAAGAATAGCTAGATGGCAAATGATCCTAACTGAGTATGACATCCAGTACACCACTCAAAAAGCTATAAAAGGGAGTGTACTAGCTGACCATCTAGCTCATCAAGCTATCGGAGATTATCAACCTATGAGATTTGACTTCCCAGACGAGGACATCATGAATTTGGACAACATTGAAGGTAACGGACCGTATGACGGACCCGAAAAGGGATCCCGATGGACTCTGTACTTTGATGGTGCTTCGAATACACTTGGAAACGGTATCGGCGCGGTACTCATTTCCCCGGAAGGTTGTCACACACCTTTCACAACCCGACTTTGCTTCAGCTGCACAAACAATATGGCTGAATACGAAGCTTGCATCTTTGGTCTCAAGGCTGCTATAGACTTGGGGATCAAATCTTTGATCGTATTTGGGGACTCGACTTTGGTTATCAGTCAGATCAAAGGAGAGTGGGATACCAAGCATCCTAATCTTATCCCATACAAAGAACATGTCTTGACATTGTTGCCTCATGTCGAGCAAATTATCTTCGAGCATTTCCCGCGAGAAGAGAATCAGCTAGCAGATGCTCTGGCTACAATGTCTTCCATGTTTAAACTCAACTGGGATAACGAGGCTCCCCAAATCACCATCGAGCGAATGGATGAACCTGCGCATTGTCACGAAATTAATACCGAAGAAGTAGTGGAACAACCCGGGTTCCATGAAATCAAAAGGTATCTCCAGACTAGAGAATATCCCGAAGGAGCATCCGTAAATGACAAGAAGTTCTTAAGGAAATTTGCGGCCAAGTTCTTCCTGAGCAACGGCATCCTCTACAAACGAAGCCATGATTGTGTTTTACTCCGATGCATAGACAAAGCTGAAGCAGAGTTAATCATGACCGAGATACACAGCGGCACATTTGGCACTCACTTGAGCGAGCATACAATGGCTAAGAAGATCCTAAGGGCAGGCTATTACTGGTCTACCATGGAAGCTGACTGCCATCAACATTCCCGTACTTGCCACAAGTGCCAAGTCTACGCTGACAAGGTTCATATCCCTCCGGTTCCTCTCAACGTTCTGACAGCTCCTTGGCCATTTGCAATGTGGGGCATTGACATGATTGGAGAGATCAAGCCCACGGCATCCAACGAACATCGTTTCATCCTGGTTGCCATTGACTATTTCACCAAATGGGTCGAAGCAGCTTCCTTCGCCTCTGTTACTAAAAATGTGGTTGCCCGCTTCATCAAGCAAAACCTCATATGCCGGTATGGTGTTCCAGACAGGATCATCACAGACAACGGTACAAATCTGAATAACACGATGATCACCGCATTGTGCGAACAGTTCAAGATTTATCATCACAATTCATCTCCCTATCGGCCGAAGATGAACGGTGTTGTTGAAGCTGCGAACAAAAACATTAAGAAGATTATTCAGAAAATGACAGTCACTTACAAAGACTGGCATGAGATGTTACCGTATGCTCTGCATGGATACCGTACGACGGCGCGTACTTCAACCGGGGCAACCCCATTTTCTTTGGTGTATGGCATGGAAGTTGTCCTGCCTATGCAAGTTCAGATTCCTTCTCTAAGGATTATGAAGGACGCAGGTTTGAATGAAGATGATTGGATTCAGACCCGACTTGATCAACTCAATTTGATCGACGAGAAGCGACTCGCTGCTGTGTGCCATGGTCAGACGTATCAAAAGCGGATGATCAAGGCCTTCAACAAGAAAGTCAGATGTCAGGTATATCAAGTCGGAGATCTCGTGATCAAGCGGATTATCTTGCCACAAAGTGATCCCAGGGGCAAATGGACTCCTACATACGAAGGACCATTTGTGATCAAAAGCATATTTTCTGGTGGTGCGATGATCCTGACCACTATGGATGGCGACGATTTGCCGCACCCTGCGAACGCAGACATAGTCAAAAGATACTACGCATAAAATAACCCGACAAGTCGAAAACCCGAAAGGGCGGCTTGGGCAAAAATGGGCATCCCGGTGGACCGAAAACCCGAAAGGGCGGTTCAGGCAAAAATTAGGGATAAAGCAAAAAAATCTGTACACCCGGCAAGTTGAAAACCCGAAAGGGCGGCTTGGGAAAAAAGGGGTTTCCTGGTGGATCGAAAACCCGAAAGGGCGATTCAGGCAAAAGTTAGGGAATTAAAGCGTATGACTATGTCTCGTCGGATCACTTTAAGGACAATCTCTTCATCAACCAGTTCCAAGCTTCTGATCAATCCAGTCATCGGCAGACGAATCATTGAATGGACAGATATTCAGAGTTGTGAAGGCTATAGCAGAATGGAATCCCATGGAATTATTTCACATAGCCATCTTTCTTTTGTATAAATTTTTCAATATTTACGACGACATCCTCTTACTAGGATGACTGTCTCCTTTGTACAAATATACTCATAGAAAGTTAATACAAATACTTTTCCAGAAATTTGCATCGTCTTCCTTTTCTCTTTTCTTTTGCACTATTGTTTTATTTGAGAAACGTCCAATGTTTTGTTAAATAGGCATATGCATTTGAACATAATCATTTCCTTATGAATCAAGGAAGATGATCACTGATAAGTTGAAGGTGCAGATAGATATCTTGATGCCCTTTCAAAGGAAATCCCGAGCAGATTTGAAATCCAAATTCCTCAGTCAGAATTTAATTTCCTAAACAGAGTTAGACTTCAGGATCCTCATCAGAGGAAGCTTTCCCAATACTGATTTCTCCAGCCAGAGAGCCTTCCAAAGCTCAATTCCCCTCAGAGTTAAGCTTCAGAATCCCCAGCGGAACTAAAATTTCCAACCGTCAATCCCCAGCTGAACCAGGCTAGTGAACCTTTTCCCCACATAGTTACTTCCCACCAAGCTGAGGATGCTCAGTCTTACCTCTCCAGCATGAGTCTGTCAGGTTCCGAACTCCCCAGTAGAGATCGTCAGAAATTCTCTTACCCTGCAAGTCACCAAGGAAATTCCAATTTCCTGCAGTGGTCCTAAGGCCCCTCAACGATTGAAGATCCGGTATTCCCCAAGAGATTTAAAGACTTTCATTTTCAGTTCCTCACAGAATATTCGAATATTCCCCCAATGAAGATCTCCTCAAGACAGGAATTCCACAGTAGATTGGTATACAACCCAAGCTCCTAATTCTCCAAGCAGTAGTCAACAAGGATGTCTCATCCTCAGCAATCAAAAGATTCCTGCCCTCCCCAGCAACAACCAAGGAATTATTCTCCCCGGCAGCAGTCAAGATTCTTTTATCTTCAGCCATCTAGGATTCATCTATCCTCCGCAAGATAGCTCTTCAGCTTACATGCGTATTCATTTACGTTCATATCATAAACATCGATATAACATACATAGCATCATGCATCATGACATTGCATACATCTAACTCTTTAATTTTTTCAGGTAAGATCAGTTGACAGACAAAGATCATCATCTTCCGAGATTCTTTCTAGAAATAGTTCAGATGTGACCCAGACATGGCGACATTCTGATACTTATTCCAGATTCATCCAGATACAGTTTTACGCGGATTCATCATCAGGAAACCCTACACCGGTTCCTCTTCCACCTCAAGACATCTGAAAACAGTTTACGGATTCTTCCCAACAACGGATGTTAATCTATCGCTGGTTCAGACTCTTCTCAACTTTTGAAAACAGTTTACGGACGCGTCCCAACAACGGATGCTGCTCTATTGCTTATTCAACTTCAAGACTTCTGAAAACAATTCACGGGTTCTCCAGTAGCGGATGTTAGCCTATCACTTGTTCAGATTCTTCTTCAACCTCTGAAAACAGTTTACAGATTCTTCCCGACAACGGATGTTAATCTATCGCTTGTTCAGATGCAACTTTTAAACAGTTTACGGACGCGTCCCAACAACGGATGCTACTCTATTGCTTATTCAACTTCAAGACTTCTGAAAACAGTTCACGGGTTCTCCAGTAGCGGATGTTAACCTATCACTTGTTCAGATTCTTCTTCAACCTCTGAAAATAGTTTACGGATTCTTCCCAACAACGGATGTTAATCTATCGCTTGTTCAGATGCAACTTTTAAACAGTTTACGGATTCTTCCCAACCACGGATGTTAATCTATCGCTTGCAACTTTTGAAAACAGTTTACGGACGCTTCCCATCAACGGATGCTGCTCTATTGCTTATTCAACTCCAAGACTTCTGAAAACAGTTCACGGGTTCTCCAGTAACGGATGTTAACCTATCACTTGTTCAGATTCTTCTCCAACTTCTGAAAATAGTTTATGGATTCTCCAAACACGGATATCAATCCATTGATTATTCAAAACCCCCAGTTCAGAGGTGTTTCAAAACATGGACACCTTTCTGATACTCATTCCAGATGGCATCCTTAAGCCCATCCCCGATAAGATTCTGTCACCCCTCTAGATGGCATCTTTAAGCCCATCCCCATATGGCATCTCTAAGCCCATTCCCACATCCATTGCTTTAACGAGTGCAAATTTAAGGGCACTCTAGTGTCCAATCTCCTTTTACCTTCGAGACGCGAAAGGCAAACCTGCCAATCTAACTCTTCAGGTGCAAGAAGATTGAACAGGGGCAACTGTTGTACCCCAAAATTTGCCCTCTCATTTCATCAATATTTTCTCACCACAAGACCCTTAGAGCTCAAGATCAAGTTAGAGTTTGCTCTGTTCAAGACTCCCCCTTTGCACTGTTGACCCAAATTAGGGTTTGAGTTTGCACAAAGAGATTTTGACCTAAAATGCCCAAAGTGACTTTCATGCTTCATGTTGGACTCACAAGTTTATCCATACCAAGTTTCAAGCCTTGATTCCAATCTTTGTCCAATCAATTGGACAGTTTACCTAGAAATCAACTGTGTTGGGGAAAAAGTCAACTGTGGCCAATTGACAGTCAAACTTCATGATTTTTGACCCACATCAACATCATGAACTCATATGGACCATTTGGTCAAGTTTGGATCACAATTCCACAAGAAATTTGATCAGATCACCAAAAGGGCAAAATGGTCATTTTTAGGGTTTTGACTGCACAAAGGCAATTTTTGACTGTTTGACCTAGACAATGGCAAACCAAGCTCATATATGGACTCAAGGACCCCATGGAATTGTCTTGAGATGTTCAAAAAATTCAAAAGATCCCAAATGCACAAGATTGACAGATGAATTTTCCAGTCAATTGATCAATTTTTGACTGTATACTGAAAAAGTCAAACTTTGACTTTTTGGTCAAAATCAAGGGTCAAGATTCATTTTTCATAAAGACATGTCAAATTATGAAACTTGTTCATCAAGAAATCAAAAATCACAAATTAGGGTTTGAAATGAGGAATTTTCATAACTTAGAATTTTTCTAAGTTATGAAAATCCCTAATTTTTTCCTAACTTTGTCCCTTTTTTTCACCAAGATGCATTTGGATTCAAACAAAAGTCAAAACATGAAAGTTGTAGTCCATTGCAAAATCTACAACTTTTATTCACAAAGTTTCCTCAAAATAAGCTTGTAGCTCAAGTTATGATTTTTGGAACAAGGGTGCAAAACATTCTTAACTTAGACAAATTTTGACCTATTCTAGGCAGGATTTTTGCCTAACTTCATGGCAACTTTTCACATGCTTCCACTTGGAATTTCAATTTGCATTACAAAGATGGATTGTAGTACACATTCCAAGCTTTCCAAAATGTCCAAGAACTCATCAAACAACCTCATGGTTAGGGAGAATCGAATTTGGCAAGTTGGGAAAAACTCATTTTTGTTCATGACCAATTTACATGTCCATAATCTTGCATTTTGAACTCAGCATGTTCTAAGTTGGATTACAGGTCCTTTATCTCATTCACACTCATAAATTTAATGCAAACCCCTTGTGTTCAAGTCTTATATTATGTGTTTAAGCATTGCATGCAAGTTTAAGCTATAATTAGAAAAAGCAATATTTCCATTTTTGAAAAGTGGAACTTTATGTCCAGTTTGAAAATCAGGAAGTACAAGGCATATCTTTAGACACAAGATTCATGGAGATATCACACTGATCAAGGCTCAAGTGTGCAACATACTTGAGGGGCCTGTACAGGCCTAGAAACAAAACTTGCCATTTCTTGCTTAAGTTAGAAGTAACTTGGCATAAATTGGACCAACTCTCATTCCAGCAAGAACAAGCTTAAGCAAAGTTGTTGTACACCTTCCAAATAATATAACAGAGCTAAGGCACGAGCAAAAGACTTTCCAAACATCATCAAACCTCAAAACACCCTCCCACTGCAGAAAACAGAGTAACCTCTGCAGTTGGACTTCCATAAGCCAATCCATTCGTGCATTCTTGCCAAATCCAGTTCAAACACATTCCCTATCATCCCTACAAACGGTCCCAAGCTTTGGAAGCAGACTGTAACACCTCTAACCAACTTCACCATTTTCACATTTTCTGTTTTGCAGGTGGATTGCTATAGCTTGATTCACTTGGTTTCAAAGCAAAGTAAAGGTTGGAGAAGCATCCCTGACCTTCAAGCAAGCGGTACCAATACTCACTTTTCCTTGAAAGTGCCTCCATTGCCAGACACGATCCAAGCTGAATAGGTAAGTTCATGAACTTCTATCTCTCAATATAGGAAGAGTTAGCTCTAAGTTTGTGAATGAAAAATATTCTACTCATGTCCCTGAAGCTATACATATCTTTACTTTCCATTTATTTTGCATGTGCTGTGAGAATTTAAGGTCTGAACATTGATAAAAACTTAGGTTAAGAATTAGGGATGAAGAAATTCTCTCTCATTTCTGAGAGTTAGGTTAAGTTTTTTATATGTCCAGAATCGTGGTTTGATGCTTAACATTTTTCATGTTATGAGTTTGTGCTAAAAGTCCAAGAATCTTGAGATAGCAGGCGCGTGTTTTGGTTGTACAAAGATGCTGGAGGTTGAAGAAGACAGGGTCTTAGGCTGGGCCTGAGATTTATTTCCTTTTCACAATCCTGCATTTCACATGCACCCCTCCTGGCCCATTTTGAGTTATCTTTGATATTTTTGATTTTTTCCTTCTGATTTTGTTTTGATATTTTTGTCTAAATATAAATAAACCTTAAAAATATTTTTTCACATTTTTTTTTGCATTTTTTTTTACATTTATTTAGTTTCATTTAGTTTGTATATAATTAAACCTAAATATACTATTATTTTAAAAATACAAAAAAATAATACAAACATGTTTTATTTCTGATTTTTTATTTCATATTATCTCTTGAAAACATTTTATAAAAAAATATACTTTTTTTTATAATATTAAATATTTTATTTTTGTACATATAATAAATATTCAATAAATAATGTAAATACATATATATTTGTTAATATATTTAGGGAAAATACAAAGAATTAACACATTTTATTTTTATTAATATTTTGACCTCAAAAATACTTCTTTTACAATATACCTTTTTTTTATTTTTTTTTATACATGATTAATAAATATTGCACATATTAAATAATTCATACATTTTATTTAGTAAAATTAGGGTTTTGCCCTAAATGCATAAAAATACCAAAAATTAATTAATTTTATTTTTGTTTATTTGACACATAAAAATACTCTTTTCATACATATAAAAAACCATCTTTGCATTTTTGCATAATTATTTTTATTTTATTAATACTTGTGCAATTAATTCCCTTGTGAAATTTCAATTTTTGGATGTAATAGTATAATTTATTTTCTTGTCAAAATACCCCCATTTGAACATTTGTACCCCCCATCCCATATGTTGTGTTGTAATAACTTAGGACCTTTTATTTTTCGCATTTAAAAGCTTTCTAATTATGCCATGTTAGAATTAGGGTTTGTATGCAAATCAATTAACCAAAAACAGTTTGACCTAAATTCAAGATAAACAAGCATGAAAATGGACAACACTAATCACACTTGCACCCCTAGGGTATTCCACTTGTTGCCTTCAATAATGGGCCATATTGCATGTTAGGTATCTTTGGGCAAAAACAAAACAATCAAATGATCATAGTCCCTCGATGACGCTTTCGAAAGTTGCCTAAAAATGATCAAGTCCCTCAAAAGAAAGTTGCCCAAAGATACTTGGCACCATTGCAATCATGGTCTAACGATGACCCGCGCCCGTCCCGTTAACATCCTAACACAAGATTGTCCACCAAATACAATGGTGGAACAAAATTGTTAAAAGGGTTTAAACATAACAAAAATCTTTGAGAACTTTAGGGTAGATAGCTCTTGGTTACTTGTCAACTTGCAAAACAAAAACACTTGCCTATTTTCCAAACCACACATCACTACACTTTCAAAACAACCTTCAAAAACCTTGAAACATCTTTTCAAAAAGACAAACACCTTTTGTAAAACATTCGGGTAAAGAATTGTTACAAGGGTCGCCTAGACAAGGCATCTTTTTTAAAACATTTTCAAACCCACACACAAAGCACCATTTCAAACAATTGAAAATGCAAGGCAAGTGATCTAAGCAAGTAACTAAGAGCCCATGGTTAACCATGGATAGAAAGGGTGCTAATACCTTCCCTTTCTATAATCTACTCCTCGAACCCAAGAAAACATCTCAAAGGTTTTTGCTGTGCTTTTTAACCTTTCCTTAGGATAAAATAAAAAGTCGGTGGCGACTCTTGCTCAACCGAAACATTTGCGAAAACAAACGCAAAAATCAAGTCAATTCTCCCACCGTATCACAGCGTCTGTTGTACCCCAAAATTTTCCCTCGCATTTTTCCACAAGAAATCACAGCTTCAGGCGTTTCCTGATTTTTCATACTGGCTCAAGAATCGGTCAAACAGACTTTTCTCGTCAGTCAGACAAAATTAGGGTTTTACTGATTTTCAGGGCTCTAGAATGTTTCAAACAGTTGGCTTAGGGTTTTGGTTGATTTTGGCTCAACTTCGATCAGGCGAACGCTTCTTTGGCACTTAATCAGGAATTAGGGTTTTTTTGTGCGCGCGTTCTCAGAAAGATTTAAATTCTACAGCACTTTTCAAGTTATGCTGAGATATGGATTGAAACATTTGGATTGAGTTCGCACTGTGTGATTAAATCAGTGAAAGGATACATTCAATTTGAATTTGCAGTGTTTGGTAAAAATCAGTAAAAAGGGGAATGCATCTGATCAGTTGTTGTGATTAACTGTTGTGTTGCTTTGGATGTTGGAAATGCCAGGTTTAACTGATCAAATGCTAAAGCATTGTTTATTTAAATTATTTATTATTCTAAGATTAAACGATTGGAATTTATTTTCAATTATTATAATTAAAGAATTATAAATAATAAATAAACAATTGGAGAAGAAAAGGATTAATTAAATGAAAGGACTTTTTATTTATCTTTAAATTATTTGTATAATTGTTTTTGTTTACAAAATGTTTACAATAATAATATTACATTTATTTAAATTTAAATAAAAACTATCCTAAATATTTTTTCTAATCTTCAATTCTTCATCTGCTATCCCTTGCTCCAGTGCTCCATGGAACTTTATCTGCAAAACAAAGAAAAGAAGAAAAGTTAGAAATAGATAAATTGAATTAAAGAGACAGACAGTTTAATTTAGACTCATCATTAAAAGCAAATGGCCGGGATCAGTTAGCCTTCTCTGCAAATCACGGGATTTCTCCCGGTTCACAAAGAAGGGTGAAAATGTTTGCAAATTAAATAAATGCACAAAAGTTAAAATTGCACATTTCAAATTGTCAAAACTGCATAGTCCAAAAGCAAGACAGCATATGCAAGTAACCAAAGTCCAAGTTACAAACTGAATTGCCAAACAAAGTCCAAATTCAAACTTTCTGCCAAAAGCTGTCAAAAGGGATATGGCAAGATATCAAACAAGTACAAAAGGCCATCAATGCTGTCAAGAAGCAGAAAGTATGGAAAAGAAGACATAAAATGCGGAGGAAACATGTTTTACAAGCAAACAAAACTCAATTTCATCATTTCCCAGCTATTTACTTTTTCAGAGAAGTACAAACATAAACAATTTTTTAATGTTTTTGTACTGGAGAGAGAAGAAAAAGAGAAGAATAAATAGGGCTTACAGGTTTAGGCTTGAGAGATAGGAAAAAAATATAAAAGAACCTGTCAATAGAACAGTAGGAAGAGGCATCCAAACAACAGAAACAAAAGAAGCATCAGGTTTCAAACAAAGAAAGCCTCCAGCTCAAAACCAATAACCTGCATAAACCTCCATCCCAAAAACCTGTGGTGTCAAAACCCATTAAACCTACAAAATCCAAGCATCTCAAGCTTAACCAAAAAATCCTACATAAGCAAGGCCAAGACAACAGCATAAACCCTCATACCCTGTCAAGCCTGCTAAAGGCAAAACCTTCAGCCAAAGATCAGTAAGGCCATAACCAAAGCTCTCAAACCATCACCGAACCAGTACCATCCTAAATAAAACCTGTTCAAGCCTTACCAAAGCCTTGGTTCAAAAACCTGTAATGGACTAAAAACCCAAAACCAGTAAACTCACCTAAGCATTAAACCTGCCTAAGCATAAACCAGCAAACAATACCAACCTGTCAAACTGATACAAACATATAAATTGCAACATAAACCAAAACCAACGCTTCAAAAGCCACAACCTGTAAACCCTTCAAACCAGATAAACAGCAAGCCTCATCAAGCCTTATACCAGTCAAGAAAACTCATAACAGCATCAACCTGTCAAAAGCCTAACCAACCTCAAACATTTCAACACATGTTCAGATTCACAACTCAAAGCTCAAAATATTCAAAATCATCAAGCCCTCATAATTTCTTCATCATTGGGCTAGCATCCATGAATCATACAAGGCAACTATCTAAGCATATCAGACATCACATATTGCAAGCATATTGGTCATACGAAATCCAAATATCATAACCAAGTCATAGGGCCCTCAGAGCATCCTCATCACTGGGCTAGTAAGAACGAATATTCAAAGCATCCAAGGCAACACAAGCGTAAAGAAGCATACAACGAGGCGACGAAGAAGAAAGAAGTGAAATCAACAAAGAGGTTCTCAGGTCATAATCATCATCAAACCTAAAGACAAATACGAGAATACCAGGAATCCAAGCAAGCCCAGCATCACGCGTCTCACCCCTTCGCCGTCAAAGCCTCCGGAGTGCCTCCACGTCCGCCTCCTCCTCCGTCAAGGTAGTATTTCTCCCTTCTTTTTCCTTCCACCACCTCAACAATGGTAATACAAAATCAAAACACTTAATAAAAAAAACAGTAAATCATAACATGAAAGGAGGAGCGAAACCCTAAGCGCGCTAAGACAAAAGAAGGAACAAAGGGCAATTACCTCTTAATTGGCTTCACTGAACCAAGGAAGGAAGGAAGGCGAAGGAGGAAACTGGTGGCTGTGTGAAGGGGAGAGTCAGATCCATGGCAAAGAAAGGACGAAGACGAGCAAAGTAGCGAGCGGCGCGCTTCTGTATGTTACAAACCCTAAGCTAGCCTCAAATGAAACAACAATCAGAAACCCTAAAAACTTGTCACAAAACATTGGGCCTGCCATTTACACCTAAGCCCATTCATTCATTTTCCCACGCAGACCCCCTTTTTTCTTCTAATGTTTCTGAATGTTTGTTTTACTTGGGCCAACATAACCTCCCTTAGCCCATGTTCTTTTGTTGTTAACACAACTAACCTTTTTATCATTTAATTAACCTTTCTTTTACTCATCTTTTATTAATTTGGTTTAGACTAATTACTAATATCTTTTTTTGATAAATAAAATAATACCTTTTTTTAAATATTATTACTTGTTACTTTTTTTTAGAAAATATACAAGCATCAATTCTTTCCTAAATTTGAAACATTTTTTCTTTTCCCTTTTATACATAAAAATATTTATTAAAAGATATTGGTACATGAAAAAGTGGAATTTAAAACCTTTTCCTTTCTTTTATTAAAATTTTCTTATTTATACATAATAAATGAAAATACACCTTTTTTTTACATAATACAATTAAAATTGAAAACATTTTTCTTTCTTTTAATTAAAATACCTCTTTTGTATATATTAAACAAAAATATAAAGATACAAATTTATATCAAGTATAAATAATAATTTTCAAACTTAGAATATTTTCTTTTCTTTTAGTAAATTTTCTTTTTGTACATATTAAAGAAATATACAAGATTGCAAAAATTGAATAAAGAAAACATTTAATTCTTTTTATTTAGGTTAAACAATGCTTAATAATACATGTAAAAATTCACATTTCCGCACCTGTAAATAAATTACAAATACATATACACGTACACTTACGCAATACACAATACATTTCACATTATACACTTGATACACATACATTTGCTATTCTTACACGTTACTATACATTGTTTACATTTTTATCGCAATTCGATTTGGTTGTAACTTATTGGACACTACATTCCTAAAGTCTCATCCCCATTTGTGAATTTGTACCCCCACTCCCGGATACTATTTGTAATAGCGTAGACTTTAAATTCCGCAATTTACCGCTTTCAAATTATACCATGGTTAGACCTAGGGTTTGCATGTACATAAAACCAAACGCTAGATAACCTAATACAAGACAAATACATGAAATCAATACACAATCACACTTGCACCCTCTAGGGTAATCCCACATGTTGCCTTCCAAAATGGGCCATGCTTGCACGTCGAGTTTCTTTGCCAAAACAAATTCAAATGATCATAAGTCCCTCGATGACGCTTTCGAAAGTTGCCTAAATGGAATGATCATAGTCCCTTCAAAGCAAATTGCCAAAGACACTTGGCATCATTGCATTCATGGTCCATACGATGACCCGCGCCCGTCCCGTTAAACTTCCTAAACGCAAGATTGTCCATCAAATTCAATGTTGAAACAAAATTGTTAAAAAGGGTTGAAAACATAGAGAAAACCTTTTGAGTACAATAGGGGTAGACAAAACTCTTAGTTACTTGAGATCAACTTGCAAAAACACTTGCCTTCTTTTCAAAAACCACACTTCACAAACACTTTCAAAACAAACTCTCAAAAACATTTGAAACATCTTTTCGAAAAGATACACACCTTTGTAAAACATTCGAGTAAAGAATTGTTACAAGGGTTGCCTAAAGACAAGGCATCTTCTTCAAAAACATTTTCAAACACACACACACACACACACCATTTTCAAGCAATCGAAAATCAAGGCAAGTGATCTAAAAACCAAGTAACTAAGAGCCCATGGATAACCATGGATGAAAAGGGTGCTAATACCTTCCCTTTTCATAATCTACCCCCCGAATCCACGAAACATCTCAAAAGGTTTTTGCTGTGCTTTTTAACCTTTCCTTAGGATAAAATAAAAAGTCGGTGGTGACTCTTGCTCAACCGAACATTTGCGAAAACAAACGCAAAACCTCAAGTCAGTTCTCCCACCGTATCACAGAACTGGCGACTCTGCTGGGGAATTGTACTTTAAAGTGGGGTTACCTTAGGGTTTAGATCACCTTTACTTTCTTGCTTTGATTGACTTGATTGATTTATCTTTTGGGTCCTTGTTTGGGTTTGTTGTAAATCCTACACCCGGATTTGGGGCACCTTTTTAGGTAAATAGCAAAAAAACTGCGAGGGAACTGTGCGGGGTATACCGACATGGTTGAAGCAGTAAGCTATGTTAGTGTGACATATTTGTGAGTACCGGTAACCCTTGAGTTCAATCAAGGAGAGTACGGGGCCGCTGAGTGATGTCGTGAAGCACTAACGAACTCTTAGAACCTTAATTGACCATCTTAGCCTTTTTAGGGGTAGTGAGATGACCGGCTTTGGTGCAGTCCGAAATTGGTAGATACTCGATACTACACTCATTTGAGGTTTGTTTTCTTGGAATATTTTGGTCGCCAGTTAAGTGGCTAAACCGAAACGATGAACACAGAAAACAATCCAATGATATTGAGCTCCTTAGAACCGGTTTCTATTTTAGGACAGGATGAACCAACTAACTTCAAGAGGGTACTTACCTATAACCCCATGCAAGCCTAAACCTAAGGACTTGTTTGCTTTGTGTGAATATGTTTACCTGTATATACACTTACTTGCTTGTGCATACATGTACATAACATCATACCATAGTGTTGTACCCCAAAATTTGCCCTCCCATATTCTTCAAAGAAATTGCCAAGTCAAACTGCAAAAATTCCCCAAGGGTTGCACAGTGCAAAGATTTCCTATACAGTCAAAATTAGGGATTGTGTTCTGATCAAGAAAATGAAGTTTCCAAAGGTCCAATCAAGCCTCACATGCCTACAAATATGGTCAAGCATCCTCATATCAAGTTTCAAGACATTCAGCACAAAATTGCACAGTCAAAACCCTAATTGCACTACAGTCAACTGTAGGGGCAAAATGGTCATTTGACAGTCAAAAGTTCAAATTTTTGGTCAACATATCATTTTGAAGCCACAAACATCATTTGATCAATGCTTGATCATGATTCTCAAAGTTTGGCTCAAAAATCATCAAGATGCAAAAGTTTCCTTATTTGGACAGCTGAAAAAGTCAACTGTAAATTGACCAGGGCATAACTTTCACATGGATTATCAGAAAAATTCCATCCAAAGCTCATTTTGAAGAGAAGGACATTTCCTACAACTCATCTTCATACTTCAAGCCCAAGAAATGCTCTCACAAAAAGTTATCAATTTCAACATTATAGGTCATTTTCAAAAGTCAACAAAAAGGGACTTTAAGTCAAAGGCCATAACTTGAGATTGGTAAATCAAAATGACATGGGACCAAAGACATTGGTTAGAGGACTCAAAGACCTTTCCAAAATGTCCAAGAACATGAGAAAAGCTTAAAAATTGAGCAAGTTATGCCTTGTGGAAGTTGGGAAATTTTTGGATATTTTGAAAAGTCAACATTGATTCAAATGACCTAAAATTGCTAATGGGCCCATTTTTCTTCCATAATTCATCATCCATGGCATGTGCACGACCACTTGGCCCAAAGGGAAGTATTTTTTTCATTTTTTATTTATTTATTTGAATTTTTATTTATAATAATTCACTTAAATCAATTAAATATGGGAAAAATATTTAACTTAACCTAACAAATCTTTTTGTACATGTTTTGTTCTCAATAATTCGTGCATATCCCAATATAGAAAGATTTGGAGAGATTGGAGTTGATTGGTATCAAAAAGCACATGGAAATATTTGGAAAATAATGCTTGAAAATCAAATCTTCAAAACCATCATTGCAAGGGATTTGATTTGTTTTTCTTAACCTAATTGATTCATACATAAGCCAGGAACACAACCCTAATGATCACACACACGCAGCTGCCCAAAAACCACTGATCAAACTTGGGAAAAATTTGCAAAAAACTCAATACTGAAAACTGACTTGCAGGGCGATTCAAGGCACAATTCTCATCTCATTAGCTTCCTCAAGCATTACTGAACGTTTTCCAATCACTAACGCTCATCAAAACCTCAGGAATCGGTATACAGAATTCAATATGTTTCATGAAAAATGCACATTCGTATTTTGATCTGCAGGCATCCTCATAACATTTTATTCATTGATTCACATTCCTTATGATATTCTGAAGCTAACCCATATATTTAATTGCATTTTTATGTGCTATACGCGATTTCGCCATTGATGGTTTTTAGGGTTTACAGAGCTTCAAATTAGGGGTTTCAAGATGAGGCGAAATTAGAACCCTACAGGGCCATGGTTGTGATCAGCGCCTTTGGACGAAAACAATGGGACTCTCGCGCTCAATTTATGAGCATCCTAGGCCTAATCGCTATTTTCCCATAGACGGCCTAGGAGAACGCGTAGAAAAACGTTGCCTAATGTTTTGTATTGCAGGGACAATGAAGAAGACAACCTCGTGGCAAGACGTGATAGGCCAGTTCAAATTTCCGCGCGCAGACCCACTAACATTCTTGTTTTTATTTATTATATTTGTTTGTTTATTATATATTAACATGCGTTGAGTGGCTCAGATGGCAAGCGAAGTCATTGGCAAAGCACATGACCTGGGTTCGAGCCCCAGGTCTTCCATGTTTCCATATTATTTTTCAATTTACAATCATATGCAGTTTCAATAATAAAGCGCACCATACACCTTCTCCACCAAGCCATCTACGTGTCCAAGGATATCAGATCAAAGGCATAGATTGGAAGCGCATCATAAGCCTGGTCAACGCTTCAGCATGCTACCAGAAAAAGTCCAAACAGGCCAAAATAATGGGCCAGATTACTGAACTTTAACCTCCATATTGGGGACTACAACCCCCTTAGGTTTGCTTTATTTAAATATTTTCTTTTATATTATTTCTATTTTCTATTTTTTATTTTAATTCTTGTATTTAATTAATTTTATTATTTCCACAAAAATATAAAAACACCATAAAAATCAGAAAAGACCAAAATTAAAATATATTTAATTAGTTAACATTTTGTAAATAAATTTGCATGTAATTGAATTTAGTTTTAAATTAGGTTTTAATTTTAATACTTTTAATAAAAATCTAAAAAATGTAGAATTAGGTTTAATCAATAATTTTTTTATCCTTTTTTTTATTTTTCTTTTATAATGATTAAATAATTAAATACTTATTTCTTTAATTAAATTTGCATGTAAAAATTAGGGTTAATTAGGTTAAAATTCAACATTTTCTTAATAAATTAAAATAAAATAGAATTAGGGTTAGCGTTTAATTGCAATTAATTTTTTCTATTAAATCCTAAAATACTAAAAATACCAAAAAAAAACAAGTTCTTTCTTTTAATTATAATTAACTCCATCATTAATTTAATTTTTGCAAAAGGGTCCAACGCCCCCGTTTCGATTTAATTCTTAATTCGCTTATTTCTTTTTCCGTTTAAACATTTATGTATCTCTCCCGAAGCCGTGTAAATAATTGCTCGCACTTTTAATTCCTTTATTTATTTTCTGTCAAATCGGGTCCTGGTTAATTTTGGCGATGTGGACCCGCGCCTTTTGTAATAGCTTAGAATTTACCCTTCCGCATCTTTTTTTAATTGTTTAATTAATGGCATGAAAGAATGTATGGGCAAAATAAAAACAAGCGTAGAACACCAATGACATGGACAAGATAAACGCAAATGAAAACGACACACGAATCGCACACACCACCCCTAGGGTACGCCTCACTGTTGCCTTGCCTCGAAAGGTGATCGTCGAGTAGAGGAAGTTTTAGTAAGTCCTCATGATCCAGGAACCTGGCATGAGGGTAGCTTCTAAGGTGTCTTCCCATTACTCCGGTGATCACACTGTTGCCTTGTCCCTCGAAACGTGGCCGTCGACTATAGGATGTCTTAGTGAGTCCTTGTGTCCATTGATCTAGTTGCCTAAAACAAAGTTGCCTCGAATAAGTTGCCTCGGAATAGTTGCCTCGGAATAAAAGATCAATGGCATAAGGGTAGCTCCTAAGGTATCTTACCTTTGCTCGGTGACCACAATGTCCCGAACCTCGAATTGACCCGAACACCTCCAACGGTGGTGCTACCTACCTCTCAATGGTGGGATGGCACTACTTTAAAGGACATTTACACAGACGAATTCCTTAGGGTAGGTAGACGACTCTAGATACTTGCTCTAATTTCAAAACAAATTCAAAAATACTTTTCACACCGACACCTTTTCAAAAAGCTTTCGAAAGCAAATTTTTCAAACACTCTTGAGGACCGATACAAGAGTCGAACTGGAATTTTCAAAGAAACTTTTTTTAAACCCACAGTTGAAAAGCAAACAAACCATTTTGAAAACACAATGAGCAAGTATCTAAGAGCCCATGGATAACCATGGATAGAAAGGGTGCTAACACCTTCCCTTTCTATAACCTACCTCCCGAACCGAGAGCAATCTCTTTAAGGAATTTTTCTGTGCTTTTGTCCTTTCCATTTGGAGAAAATAAAAGATGGTGGCGACTCTTGCTTCCGCGACATTTCGCGAACCAGCGTTAAACAGTCAGTTCCAGATCCACCGATCACAGAACTGGCGACTCTGCTGGGGAAACTTAAAGTGAGGTGTACCTTAGGACTAAGATCACCGTGTTTTCAATTGCTTTCCTTGCTTGCTTTATTATTGTGGGTTGCATGGGAGCTACATAGATCATAACCCGGATCTGGGGATACCCTGTTTAGGTAGCATAAGTTGTGAGGGACCTGTCCGGCGTAGACCGACACGGGTGAAGCAGTGGCTACGTTGGTGTGGCACCTTGGTCTGTACCGATATCCCTTGTGTTGCAACGAGGAGAATATGGGTCTTCTAAGGAGTCATTAAGCACCAACAACCTTAGAACCTTAATTGACACAACTTGGCCTTTAGAATTGTAGCAGTATGCTACGCCCATTGAGGCTAAACTCTCGTGATGGTTCTGGCTGCAAGAAAAGATTGCGATGCTGGAGTTATGACCGATTGAGGGTAGTCAATGATATTGGGATCCTCTAAGAACCTGGTTACTTTTGATTAGGACAGGTATGAACCAACAAGCTGAAAGAGGGTAGTGCCTAGACCTCATGCTGGCCTAAACTTTAGGGGCTTGCCTTGTGTGACTTGTGTGCCTTACCATGTTTGCCTTTGTATCTATATGTGATGTGCTTTATCATAACATCATAGCATCATGAGCATTGCATGCATCCTGCATAAGGACTGACCATTTCAAAGACAAGAGGGTTTCACCTTTGCTCTGTTTTGTAGGACATTATGATGCCTGTGCGAAGGAATACTATCCGGTTCAACTTTGTTCGTTCACCTGAGTTGCTTGAAGAGTTGGTTAACAGAATTCCAAACACCACTTCCTTCATTCAGAGGCATGGTTCTCTTCTCAGTTTAGTCACGGCAAAGCGGGATCAATAGTTGATGAGTGTTCTGACCCAGTTCTATGACCCTCTGTACCAGTGCTTCACCTTTCAAGACTTCCAGCTGGTCCCTACCCTGGAAGAATTCTCTGATTTGCTTGGTATCCCTATCTTGGATCAGACTCCCTTTACTGGTTGGGAAAAGACCCTCAGGCTTGAGGATGTTGCTACAGCTCTTCCTTTGACACATCAAGAGGTAATAGACAACTGGGTAACTAGAAGCGGAGTTAAGGGTTTCTTGGCCAAGTTTCTGATTGGTAAAGGTAACAGTTTCTGGAATGACCTGGACTTTAGGGCATATGAAGACATCTTGGCTCTCCTCATCTATGGGTTAGTCCTGTTTCCTAATCCTGACAACTTCATCAATGTCACGGCCGTAAGGATCTTTATGTCTCAGAATCCGGTGCCCACTCTCTTGGGTGACATCTTGCAACAACTTCATGCTCGTACTACCCGAAGACGAGGAACCCTATGGTGTTGTATCCCTTTGTTGGTGAGGTGGTTTACTTCGCACCTCCCCAAGTTCGTACTGAAGAACCAAGAAGGAAGAGGTTGGGCTCATAGGTTAATGTCTCTCACCGATAAAGACATCATTTGGACTTGCAGAGGTTTGGATGAGATAGCTGTGATTGACCGATGCGGGGAATACCCTAATGTCCCTCTGATTGGTACCCAAGGAGGGATCTCTTACAATCCATGTCTAGCGCTCCGTCAGTTTGGAAGAGCAAGAAGAGCAGGCCCCCATGAGATGTTGGTGCCTCACATCAGTTTTGAGTTTCAGGTGGATAGTGACGAGCTGCGTCGTAAGTTCATCAAGGCTTGGGACAAAGTTCATAAAGCTGACCCTCAAGAGTTGGGGCCAAAAACTTCTTTACCTATGGAAGCCTACTACAAATGGGTTTGCATCCGTGCTCAGAAGTTAGGTATGCCGTATGAAGCTGTCAGACCCGTTATTCTTGAGTGTCCCGACAAAGATGGTGTTCCTCCAACTGTCCTTCCTCCTCAGATACCTACTGATTACGAGACGTTGAAGAGATCTTGGTCGCAACTGCGAGAAGAACGGGATTCTTACCGGGAAAAGTTCAACGAGCAGGAATTAAAGATCCAGAAGCTGACAAAACAGTTAGAGAATGAGCGAGCTCTGAATGCCTACATCCGTACTGAGAAGAGGAGACCATGGGATCAATAAGGAGCTCCAGATGTGCTTTTACATTTTATTTCCCTTTTCAGTATTTCCTTTCATGTAACGCCTAAGGGCAACCCGTTGAATAATTTCAGTTTCAAAAGTTGAATCTAATGAAGTGTGTTCCTTTTTGTTTACAAAGTTGATTCCCGATTGTCTTTGAAAACATAATTCATACGCATTTCATACATCATGTGCATAGCAGGTTTTTCCTCTTTTCAGGTTGCTTACAGTTCTTCGCTGTTTATTTCAGCGTCATGAATCCCGACTCGTCAGCAACTGAGACGACCATCAAAGCTCTTCAGGCGCAGAATACGCAGTTTCAGGAATTAATCATGGGTTTGGCTCAAGGCCAGGAAGAATTGAAGGCTCTGTTCCTGAAGAAGGAGAAGAAGAAGAAGAAAAGGACTGTTCTGTTCAACTCAGGCTGAAGGTTTGGCAATGCTCTGCAGCAGGAAGAGGCTGGTTCTTCTGTTGGCAAGAGTACTCCTCAGGCAGAAGCAAGGGTTCCTAGTCCGGTAGTCTCCGACAACGAGACTGATTTTGATGAAGAGCAGTACCCTCCGGCAGAAGACCGTTACAAGCAGTTGGAGGATAGGTTGAATGCTATGGAAATACAACAGGTACCTGGGCTGGATTTCGGAGATCTGGGTTTGTCTACTGGTGTGATCATCCCTCGGAAGTTCAAGGCACCATCTTTCTCTAAATATGACGGGGCATCTTGTCCCAAGCTACATCTCAGGTCCTATGTTCGGAAAATTAAACCGTACTCTGCGGATAAGAATTTGTGGATCCACTTCTTCCAGGAGAGTCTTTCAGGGACTCATCTCGAATGGTTCTATCAGCTGGATGGGACCAAGGTTCGTAATTGGGAGGAGTTGGCTACTGCTTTCTATAAGCAGTATCAATATAATGCCGACCTTGCCCCTACACGTACCCAACTCCAGGGTATTTCGTTAGGTTCAAGCGAAGGTTTTAAGGAGTACGCTCAGAAGTGGAGAGACCTGGCTGGCAGGGTGCAGCCACCGTTGACTGATCGGGAGTTGGTAGACATGTTCTTGGGGACCCTATCTAGGCCATTCTTCAACCATCTCATTGGGAATTCGTCTGCAGGGTTCACTGATTTGATTCTGACTGGGGAGAGAATTGAGGCTGGGTTAAAGTCTGGCAAGATTCCGAAGGGTGCATCGTCTAATTCCGAGAAGAAACCCTTCAAGAAGGAGGCTAGTGTCGTGTATGGTTCCAAGAGATCAGAGAGACCTGAGCGCCGCCAATCTGTCAGTGCGGTAATGATTGCCAAGCCTGCTGCCGCTCCTCGGCCAACCAATCCTCAAAGGACTGAAAGACCCCGGAGGGAATTTACCCGTTTGAACATGACCCTATCGCAGATCCTGCCACAGTTGCTCTCAACCAATTTAGTGACTGTCAGGGAGGCTCCGAAGTTTCCAAATACTGCATCTCCTAAGTACAACCCGAACGCTCGTTGTGCTTACCATTCGGATAGCCCGGGGCATTCTACTGATGACTGTTGGGCATTAAGGAGCAAGCTGCAGGATCTTATTGACGCCAAAGAGGTACAGTTTGAGGCATCTGAGAAGCCTAATGTGATTTCAGCTCCCCTGCCTGCTCATGGGGTGAATGCTATTGGGGACGAAGATGAAGTGGATGAAGCTGAGTTTGATAGCTGGATCTACCCGGCAACCGACAGTGGACTTAACAATTGGAGTGCAAAGGAAAACCTATTTGTTTCTCTTGTTACTAAGTAATGAATTCCTATGTTTTTGGTATTTGTAATAAACAATAATAAACTCGTTGGCCCGGTGTCTTACCCGAGGCATCGTTGTTTCATTTGTGAGGGCATATAAATTGTCATTTCATATATCATGAATGAAAATCTTGGACGTTTTCTCGCATTGCAAATCTTATGCTCCTTTTCTGTCTTTCTTTCTTTATACATATATTTCAAAACAACTGTATTTACACACACACTCACTCATACAGGTTTCAATCCACTCTGGATCTCACTGATAACAACTCTGCTACTGCCAGTTATGACTTCGAAAATCCGATCAACTTAGCCGAAGACGAAGGTGAAGATGATTGCGAAGTGCCTGGCGAGCTTGCAAGACTGTTACTTCAGGAAGAGAGGGTAATTCAACCCCATGAAGAGCCAGTGGAAATAATAAACTTGGGTACTGAAGCAGACAGGAAAGAGGTAAAGATTGGTGCCAACTTAGAGCTCAGCGTGAAGCAACGGTTGACTCAAATGCTGCATGATTATATGGAGATCTTTTCCTGGTCCTACGAAGATATGCCTGGGTTGGATACCGACATTGTGGTCCATCACTTGCCAACTAAGGAAGATTGCCCTCCGGTTAAGCAAAAGGTCCGTCGGATGCGTCCAAAGATGTCCGAAAAGATTAAAGCCGAGGTTATGAAGCAGTTTGACGCTGGGTTCCTTGCAGTGACTTCTTACCCTCAGTGGGTTGCTAATGTGGTGCCGGTACCTAAGAAGGACGGTAAGGTCAGAATGTGTGTCGACTACAGGGATCTGAACAGGGCCAGCCCCAAGGATGACTTCCCCTTACCTCACATTGATGTCCTTGTTGATAATACAGCTCAGCACAAGGTATTCTCTTTCATGGATGGCTTTTCAGGCTATAATCAGATCAAGATGGCACCTGAAGACATGGAAAAGACTACATTTGTTACTCAGTGGGGCACCTTCTGCTACAAGGTCATGCCATTCGGGTTGAAGAACGTTGGGGCAACCTACCAACGCGCCATGGTTGCTTTATTTCATGACATGATCCATCATGAGATAGAAGTGTATGTTGACGACATGATCGCAAGGTCCCAGACTGAGGAAGAGCACCTAGATCATCTACAGAAGTTGTTTGACCGGTTGAAACTATACAAGCTGAGATTGAACCCGAACAAGTGCACCTTCGGGGTAAGATCTGGAAAGTTGCTAGGCTTCGTGGTAAGCGACAAGGGTATTCAAGTGGACCCTGCTAAGGTCAAAGCTATTCAAGAGATGCCAGTTCCCAAGACAGAGAAGGAAGTCAGAGGCTTCTTAGGACGCCTGAATTACATTGCTCGGTTCATCTCGCATCTAACCGCTACCTGTGAGCCAATCTTCAAGCTGCTGAAGAAAGATCAGGTAGTACGTTGGAATGATGAATGTCAGGCCGCATTTGACAAAATCAAGGAGTATCTCCAAGAACCACCTATCCTTATGCCACCGGTTGAAGGGAGACCTCTGATACTATACCTGACAAGTGCTTGACAACTCAATGGGGTGTGTGCTGGGGCAGCATGACGAGTCTGGCCGAAAAGAGCACGCCATTTATTACCTTAGCAAAAAGTTTACCGACTGTGAGACCCGATACTCACTGCTTGAGAAAACTTGCTGCGCTTTGGTATGGGCTGCTCGCCGGCTGAGACAGTATATGCTGACTCACACTACCTTGTTGATCTCAAAAATGGATCCTATAAAGTACATATTCGAAAAGCCTGCTCTGTCTGGGAGAATTGCAAGATGGCAAATGATCTTGACGGAATACGACATTCAGTACACAACCCAGAAAGCCATCAAGGGAAGTGTATTGGCAGACCACTTGGCACATCAAGCTGTAGATGATTATCAGTCAATGAACTCCGAGTTTCCGGATGAAAGCATCATGATAGTGACAAATTGTGAAGTACCTGGACCGGATGAAGGACCTGAACCAGGATCCCGATGGTCTATGCACTTTGACGGAGCCTCCAACGCTTTGGGAAATGGTATCGGCGCCATAATAATATCACCTCAAGGTACCCATACTCCGCTCACTGCCCGGCTATGCTTCAACTGTACCAACAACATGGCAGAGTATGAGGCGTGCATCATGGGTCTTCAAGCTGCGATCGATCTAAGGATTAAGTTTCTGAGTGTCTTCGGAGATTCCGCTCTTGTGATCAATCAGATCAAAGGAGAGTGGGATACGAAACATCCAAACCTGATTCCTTACAGAGAATGTGTGTTGACCCTGATCCCCCACTTCACAGAGATAACCTTTGAACATTTTCCAAGAGAAGAGAATCAGCTGGCGGACGCGTTAGCTACAATGGCTTCTATGTTCAAAGTTAAATGGGACAATGAGGCTCCCCGGATCATCATCTGGAAACTGGACGAACCGGCATACTGTTGCGATCTCGAGACTGAGTTGGTGACTAAGAAGCCTTGGTACAATGAGGTGAAGAGATATCTGGAAACTCAGGAATACCCTGAAGGTGCCTCTATCAATGATAAGAAATTCCTGAGGAGGTTCGCAGCAAAGTTCTTCCTTAGCAACGGCATCTTGTACAAGCGAA
Organism: Vicia faba; assembly: GCA_948472305.1. NCBI lineage: Eukaryota > Viridiplantae > Streptophyta > Magnoliopsida > Fabales > Fabaceae > Vicia > Vicia faba. The sequence goes on from OX451740.1 coordinate 1,017,997,727, forward strand.
ACCATGATTCAACCTTACTGCGTTGTGTGGATAAGACTGAAGCAGAAAGGATCATGGAAGAGCTACATGAAGGGACCTTTGGTACTCATTCCAGTGGGCATACTTTGGCTAAGAAGATCCTTCGAGCAGGGTATTACTGGTCAACAATGGAAGCTGACTGTTACCAACATTCCAGGACATGCCATAAGTGCCAGATTTATGCAGACAAGGTGCATGTTCCTCCAGTTCCCCTGAATGTTCTGACTGCGCCTTGGCCGTTTGCGATGTGGGGCATAGACATGATTGGTGAGATTAAACCTACGGCATCTAATGGGCATCGCTTCATCCTGGTGGCGATTGACTATTTTACAAAGTGGGTCGAAGCAGCATCCTATGCTACGGTAACCAAGACTGTTGTGGTACGGTTCATTCGACACAACCTGATATGTCGGTACGGCATCCCAGAGAGAATTATTACAGACAACGGTACCAATCTAAACAATAAAATGATCGCTGAGCTCTGCGAACAGTTCAAGATACAACACCACAATTCTTCTCCTTACAGACCAAAGATGAATGGGGCTGTAGAAGCAGCAAATAAGAACATCAAGAAAATCGTGCAGAAGATGACAGTGAGTTATAAAGATTGGCACGAGATGTTACCGTTCGCTCTGCATGGGTACCGTACCTCAGCTAGGACGTCAACCGGGGCAACTCCTTTCTCTTTGGTTTATGGTATGGAGGCAGTCTTACCGATCGAGGTACAAATACCCTCTCTCCGGATAATGAAGGATGCAAATCTGAACGAGGATGATTGGATCCAGACACGACTTGATCAGCTCAACCTCATTGATGAAAAGAGACTTGCTGCTATCTGTCATGGTCAGACGTATCAGAAACGGATGATCAGGGCATTTAACAAAAAGGTCAGACCACAGGAATATCAAGTGGGGGATCTGGTAATCAAGAGAATCATCCTTCCTCAGAGTGATCCAAGGGGCAAATGGACCCCTACGTACGAAGGGCCATTTGTGGTTAAGCATGTGTTCTCAGGAGGAGCCATGATATTGACCAACATGGATGGTGACGACCTTCCTCACCCCGACAATGCAGACATAGTGAAAAGATACTACGCATGAAAAAAGACCCGCTAGGCTGACATGCCTAGGCAAAAATTAGGGCTTCCCGTCGAACCAAAAGGGTTCGGGCAAAATGAAGGGATGAAAATGGAAAAATCTGTACACCCGGCAAGTCGAAAACCTGAAAAGGCGGCTTGGGCAAAAATGGGTATCCCGGTGGACTGAAAACCCGAAAGGGTGGTCCAGGCAAAAATTAGGGATAAAGCATAATACTATGTCTCATTGATCACTTTGCATCCAGAATCCGGTATCTACATCAAGTTCAGACGGCATCGATCAGTCAGCTTCACTTTCAACCAAGGTCATCAAGTGATGAGACGCTCGGAGTTATAAAGGCAATAGCAGAGTTGAAACCCAGTGGGATCATTTATATTTCACACAGCTATTTTATCTTCTTTTGTACAAAATTTTTATAAACTCTTTTGCTCGGCGGCGTTCTCTTACTAGGACGTCAGCCTCTTGTACACAAAACGCCTATTTTCAGGCCATTCAAAATCAATACAAAAATACATTTTCAGTTAAACGTGCCAATTGTTTTTCTTTTTCTGTTTTGTTTTGCGAAGAACGTCCAAGGTTCAATTTGTGATATATGCATTGACAATAATCTGCTAACTCATAAATATTTGCATACGAAACAAAGAATCGATTACAGGTGACACTAGAAACAGGGGCAATAAAAGAGTTGTCTAAACAATCCAATTGTTCTATCCTCCAAGGTACCAAGGTAGGTTCAGCTAAAGAATATGACCAGTACATCTTAATTTCCCAGAGAATAAGTCATCAGTCAGTGCATTCTTCTCCAAGCAGAGTTATCAAATCTCAAGGAAGTTGAGTATCCTCCAGTAGATCTCAACATCTCTCCAGCAGCATATATACATATATTCGTAACAAGCATCCCCGGCAGTCTTGGTCTAAAGATTGTTCCCCGGCGGCATATCAACATTCAAAGGAATCACTTCCCCGCATCCGAAACTTCCCCAGGAAAGTCCAATCTAGTTCCCAGGAAGGTTGGAATTCATATCCCCAAGCAGTAAGCTTATCCCCAATAGATTCTGGAAGCTTATCCCTCGCAGAGCACGAACGCGTCATCCGGCTTTATTTCAAAGAGTTATTTCCTTGACAGGATATAACTGGGTTATCCTCAGCCAAAAGCCACGGAAAGAGCGTCCTCGACGAAGTCCTCTTATCCCCAGCGAAGTCTATCAATACTTCCAATACAGCAAAGATATCATCAGCAAGTTATTACTAACAATTCAGCAAAAGCATCTCTCTCCCCACAGCGTATCATCCCCCAGCATGGTCGCTAGAGTATTTTTCTCCCCGCAGAATCTTCCATTTGCCAAGTTTATTCCTCAACGGAGTCATCTTCTCCTACCGGTATTCTTGCAGTTATCATCCCCAGCGGAAGCAAAATCTATTCTTCAGCGTCAGCCCAGGATATGACTTCCCGGCACCCGTCAAGGATTTACTTTCCTAGACGAAAACATACATACAAAAACATCACATACATCATTATAGCATGCATGTACGCATCACATCATGCAAATCTCATTTATATTGAGAACATCATTGCCTGATTCATATCATGCATTGCATATGACTGACCTTTACCTTTCAGGAAAGATTCAGCTAAATTCTCCATCATATTTCAAGACCTAGACCGGTTCAGTTAATCGACTCCAAAGATTTCTTATCCAGTCCAAGGCCTTCTCTAGTCCAGCCAAATCGACTCCCAACAGATTTTTCTGATGAAGACTCAGTAGAAGTTATCAGGTTATTTTCCTATTGGTTCTCTCTCCGACGGTGCATGAGATTTCCATTTTAGGTTTTTCTTTGAGATTATAATGTCCTATTGGTTCTCTCTCCGACGGTGCATGAGATTTCCATTTTAGGTTTTTCTTTGAGATTATATTTTCCTATTGGTTCTCTCTCCGACGGTGCATGAGATTTCCATTTTAGGTTTTTCTTTGAGATTATAATGTCCTATTGGTTCTCTCTCCGACGGTGCATGAGATTTCCATTTTAGGTTTTTCTTTGAGATTATATTTTCCTATTGGTCCTCTCTCCGACGGTGCATGAGATTTCCATTTTAGGTTTTTCTTTGAGATTATAATGTCCTATTGGTTCTCTCTCCGACGGTGCATGAGATTTCCATTTTAGGTTTTTCTTTGAGATTATATTTTCCTATTGGTTCTCTCTCCGACGGTGCATGAGATTTCCATTTTAGGTTTTTCTTTGAGATTATATTTTCCTATTGGTTCTCTCTCCGACGGTGCATGAGATTTCCATTTTAGGTTTTTCTTTGAGATTATAATGTCCTATTGGTTCTCTCTCCGACGGTGCATGAGATTTCCATTTTAGGTTTTTCTTTGAGATTATAATGTCCTATTGGTTCTCTCTCCGATGGTGCATGAGATTTCCATTTTGGGTTTTTCTTTGAGATTATAATGTCCTATTGGTTCTCTCTCCGACGGTGCATGAGATTTCCATTTTAGGTTTTTCTTTGAGATTATATTTTCCTATTGGTTCTCTCTCCGACGGTGCATGAGATTTCCATTTTAGGTTTTTCTTTGAGATTATATTTTCCTATTGGTCCTCTCTCCGACGGTGCATGAGATTTCCATTTTAGGTTTTTCTTTGAGATTATATTTTCCTATTGGTTCTCTCTCCGACGGTGCATGAGATTTCCATTTTTAGGTTTTGCTTTGAGGTTATAATTTAAAACCTTTTCCTTTCTTTTATTAAAATTTTCTTATTTATACATAATAAATGAAAATACACCTTTTTTTTACATAATAAAATTAAAATTGAAAACATTTTTCTTTCTTTTAATTAAAATACCTCTTTTGTATATATTAAACAAAAATATAAAGATACAAATTTATATCAAGTATAAATAATAATTTTCAAACTTAGAATATTTTCTTTTCTTTTAGTAAATTTTCTTTTTGTACATATTAAAGAAATATACAAGATTGCAAAAATTGAATAAAGAAAACATTTAATTCTTTTTATTTAGGTTAAACAATGCTTAATAATACATGTAAAAATTCACATTTCCGCACCTGTAAATAAATTACAAATACATATACACGTACACTTACGCAATACACAATACATTTCACATTATACACTTGATACACATACATTTGCTATTCTTACACGTTACTATACATTGTTTACATTTTTATCGCAATTCGATTTGGTTGTAACTTATTGGACACTATATTCCTAAAGTCTCATCCCCATTTGTGAATTTGTACCCCCACTCCCGGATACTATTTGTAATAGCGTAGACTTTAAATTCCGCAATTTACCGCTTTCAAATTATACCATGGTTAGACCTAGGGTTTGCATGTACATAAAACCAAACGCTAGATAACCTAATACAAGACAAATACATGAAATCAATACACAATCACACTTGCACCCTCTAGGGTAATCCCACATGTTGCCTTCCAAAATGGGCCATGCTTGCACATCGAGTTTCTTTGCCAAAACAAATTCAAATGATCATAAGTCCCTCGATGACGCTTTCGAAAGTTGCCTAAATGGAATGATCATAGTCCCTTCAAAGCAAATTGCCAAAGACACTTGGCATCATTGCATTCATGGTCCATACGATGACCCGCGCCCGTCCCGTTAAACTTCCTAAACGCAAGATTGTCCATCAAATTCAATGTTGAAACAAAATTGTTAAAAAGGGTTGAAAACATAGAGAAAACCTTTTGAGTACAATAGGGGTAGACAAAACTCTTAGTTACTTGAGATCAACTTGCAAAAACACTTGCCTTCTTTTCAAAAACCACACTTCACAAACACTTTCAAAACAAACTCTCAAAAACATTTGAAACATCTTTTCGAAAAGATACACACCTTTGTAAAACATTCGAGTAAAGAATTGTTACAAGGGTTGCCTAAAGACAAGGCATCTTCTTCAAAAACATTTTCAAACACACACACACACACACACACACCATTTTCAAGCAATCGAAAATCAAGGCAAGTGATCTAAAAACCAAGTAACTAAGAGCCCGTGGATAACCATGGATGAAAAGGGTGCTAATACCTTCCCTTTTCATAATCTACCCCCCGAATCCACGAAACATCTCAAAAGGTTTTTGCTGTGCTTTTTAACCTTTCCTTAGGATAAAATAAAAAGTCGGTGGTGACTCTTGCTCAACCGAACATTTGCGAAAACAAACGCAAAACCTCAAGTCAGTTCTCCCACCGTATCACAGAACTGGCGACTCTGCTGGGGAATTGTACTTTAAAGTGGGGTTACCTTAGGGTTTAGATCACCTTTACTTTCTTGCTTTGATTGACTTGATTGATTTATCTTTTGGGTCCTTGTTTGGGTTTGTTGTAAATCCTACACCCGGATTTGGGGCACCTTTTTAGGTAAATAGCAAAAAAACTGCGAGGGAACTGTGCGGGGTATACCGACATGGTTGAAGCAGTAAGCTATGTTAGTGTGACATATTTGTGAGTACCGGTAACCCTTGAGTTCAATCAAGGAGAGTACGGGGCCGCTGAGTGATGTCGTGAAGCACTAACGAACTCTTAGAACCTTAATTGACCATCTTAGCCTTTTTAGGGGTAGTGAGATGACCGGCTTTGGTGCAGTCCGAAATTGGTAGATACTCGATACTACACTCATTTGAGGTTTGTTTTCTTGGAATATTTTGGTCGCCAGTTAAGTGGCTAAACCGAAACGATGAACACAGAAAACAATCCAATGATATTGAGCTCCTTAGAACCGGTTTCTATTTTAGGACAGGATGAACCAACTAACTTCAAGAGGGTACTTACCTATAACCCCATGCAAGCCTAAACCTAAGGACTTGTTTGCTTTGTGTGAATATGTTTACCTGTATATACACTTACTTGCTTGTGCATACATGTACATAACATCATACCATAGTGTTGTACCCCAAAATTTGCCCTCCCATATTCTTCAAAGAAATTGCCAAGTCAAACTGCAAAAATTCCCCAAGGGTTGCACAGTGCAAAGATTTCCTATACAGTCAAAATTAGGGATTGTATTATGATCAAGAAAATGAAGTTTCCAAAGGTCCAATCAAGCCTCACATGCCTACAAATATGGTCAAGCATCCTCATATCAAGTTTCAAGACATTCAGCACAAAATTGCACAGTCAAAACCCTAATTGCACTACAGTCAACTGTAGGGGCAAAATGGTCATTTGACAGTCAAAAGTTCAAATTTTTGGTCAACATATCATTTTGAAGCCACAAACATCATTTGATCAATGCTTGATCATGATTCTCAAAGTTTGGCTCAAAAATCATCAAGATGCAAAAGTTTCCTAATTTGGACAGCTGAAAAAGTCAACTGTAAATTGACCAGGGCATAACTTTCACATGGATTATCAGAAAAATTCCATCCAAAGCTCATTTTGAAGAGAAGGACATTTCCTACAACTCATCTTCATACTTCAAGCCCAAGAAATGCTCTCACAAAAAGTTATCAATTTCAACATTATAGGTCATTTTCAAAAGTCAACAAAAAGGGACTTTAAGTCAAAGGCCATAACTTGAGATTGGTAAATCAAAATGACATGGGACCAAAGACATTGGTTAGAGGACTCAAAGACCTTTCCAAAATGTCCAAGAACATGAGAAAAGCTTAAAAATTGAGCAAGTTATGCCTTGTGGAAGTTGGGAAATTTTTGGATATTTTGAAAAGTCAACATTGATTCAAATGACCTAAAATTGCTAATGGGCCCATTTTTCTTCCATAATTCATCATCCATGGCATGTGCACGACCACTTGGCCCAAAGGGAAGTATTTTTTTCATTTTTTATTTATTTATTTGAATTTTTATTTATAATAATTCACTTAAATCAATTAAATATGGGAAAAATATTTAACTTAACCTAACAAATCTTTTTGTACATGTTTTGTTCTCAATAATTCGTGCATATCCCAATATAGAAAGATTTGGAGAGATTGGAGTTGATTGGTATCAAAAAGCACATGGAAATATTTGGAAAATAATGCTTGAAAATCAAATCTTCAAAACCATCATTGCAAGGGATTTGATTTGTTTTTCTTAACCTAATTGATTCATACATAAGCCAGGAACACAACCCTAATGATCACACACACGCAGCTGCCCAAAAACCACTGATCAAACTTGGGAAAAATTTGCAAAAAACTCAATACTGAAAACTGACTTGCAGGGCGATTCAAGGCACAATTCTCATCTCATTAGCTTCCTCAAGCATTACTGAACGTTTTCCAATCACTAACGCTCATCAAAACCTCAGGAATCGGTATACAGAATTCAATATGTTTCATGAAAAATGCACATTCGTATTTTGATCTGCAGGCATCCTCATAACATTTTATTCATTGATTCACATTCCTTATGATATTCTGAAGCTAACCCATATATTTAATTGCATTTTTATGTGCTATACGCGATTTCGCCATTGATGGTTTTTAGGGTTTACAGAGCTTCAAATTAGGGGTTTCAAGATGAGGCGAAATTAGAACCCTACAGGGCCATGGTTGTGATCAGCGCCTTTGGACGAAAACAATGGGACTCTCGCGCTCAATTTATGAGCATCCTAGGCCTAATCGCTATTTTCCCATAGACGGCCTAGGAGAACGCGTAGAAAAACGTTGCCTAATGTTTTGTATTGCAGGGACAATGAAGAAGACAACCTCGTGGCAAGACGTGATAGGCCAGTTCAAATTTCCGCGCGCAGACCCACTAACATTCTTGTTTTTATTTATTATATTTGTTTGTTTATTATATATTAACATGCGTTGAGTGGCTCAGATGGCAAGCGAAGTCATTGGCAAAGCACATGACCTGGGTTCGAGCCCCAGGTCTTCCATGTTTCCATATTATTTTTCAATTTACAATCATATGCAGTTTCAATAATAAAGCGCACCATACACCTTCTCCACCAAGCCATCTACGTGTCCAAGGATATCAGATCAAAGGCATAGATTGGAAGCGCATCATAAGCCTGGTCAACGCTTCAGCATGCTACCAGAAAAAGTCCAAACAGGCCAAAATAATGGGCCAGATTACTGAACTTTAACCTCCATATTGGGGACTACAACCCCCTTAGGTTTGCTTTATTTAAATATTTTCTTTTATATTATTTCTATTTTCTATTTTTTATTTTAATTCTTGTATTTAATTAATTTTATTATTTCCACAAAAATATAAAAACACCATAAAAATCAGAAAAGACCAAAATTAAAATATATTTAATTAGTTAACATTTTGTAAATAAATTTGCATGTAATTGAATTTAGTTTTAAATTAGGTTTTAATTTTAATACTTTTAATAAAAATCTAAAAAATGTAGAATTAGGTTTAATCAATAATTTTTTTATCCTTTTTTTTATTTTTCTTTTATAATGATTAAATAATTAAATACTTATTTCTTTAATTAAATTTGCATGTAAAAATTAGGGTTAATTAGGTTAAAATTCAACATTTTCTTAATAAATTAAAATAAAATAGAATTAGGGTTAGCGTTTAATTGCAATTAATTTTTTCTATTAAATCCTAAAATACTAAAAATACCAAAAAAAAACAAGTTCTTTCTTTTAATTATAATTAACTCCATCATTAATTTAATTTTTGCAAAAGGGTCCAACGCCCCCGTTTCGATTTAATTCTTAATTCGCTTATTTCTTTTTCCGTTTAAACATTTATGTATCTCTCCCGAAGCCGTGTAAATAATTGCTCGCACTTTTAATTCCTTTATTTATTTTCTGTCAAATCGGGTCCTGGTTAATTTTGGCGATGTGGACCCGCGCCTTTTGTAATAGCTTAGAATTTACCCTTCCGCATCTTTTTTTAATTGTTTAATTAATGGCATGAAAGAATGTATGGGCAAAATAAAAACAAGCGTAGAACACCAATGACATGGACAAGATAAACGCAAATGAAAACGACACACGAATCGCACACACCACCCCTAGGGTACGCCTCACTGTTGCCTTGCCTCGAAAGGTGATCGTCGAGTAGAGGACGTTTTAGTAAGTCCTCATGATCCAGGAACCTGGCATGAGGGTAGCTTCTAAGGTGTCTTCCCATTACTCCGGTGATCACACTGTTGCCTTGTCCCTCGAAACGTGGCCGTCGACTATAGGATGTCTTAGTGAGTCCTTGTGTCCATTGATCTAGTTGCCTAAAACAAAGTTGCCTCGAATAAGTTGCCTCGGAATAGTTGCCTCGGAATAAAAGATCAATGGCACAAGGGTAGCTCCTAAGGTATCTTACCTTTGCTCGGTGACCACAATGTCCCGAACCTCGAATTGACCCGAACACCTCCAACGGTGGTGCTACCTACCTCTCAATGGTGGGATGGCACTACTTTAAAGGACATTTACACAGACGAATTCCTTAGGGTAGGTAGACGACTCTAGATACTTGCTCTAATTTCAAAACAAATTCAAAAATACTTTTCACACCGACACCTTTTCAAAAAGCTTTCGAAAGCAAATTTTTCAAACACTCTTGAGGACCGATACAAGAGTCGAACTGGAATTTTCAAAGAAACTTTTTTTAAACCCACAGTTGAAAAGCAAACAAACCATTTTGAAAACACAATGAGCAAGTATCTAAGAGCCCATGGATAACCATGGATAGAAAGGGTGCTAACACCTTCCCTTTCTATAACCTACCTCCCGAACCGAGAGCAATCTCTTTAAGGAATTTTTCTGTGCTTTTGTCCTTTCCATTTGGAGAAAATAAAAGACGGTGGCGACTCTTGCTTCCGCGACATTTCGCGAACCAGCGTTAAACAGTCAGTTCCAGATCCACCGATCACACATAGCATTTTCAATAACCATTTCAAGGATCTCGAAGGTTCTTTTGATGCAGGGTTACGTTGAACCAGACGTCTACCAAAGGGCAAAAGGTTTTCTCCTCTAACCAATGCTAATCAAAGATCAAGTACAACAACTTGAATCTGTGGCGATGACCCACTTGACATGGTGAGCTTGATTCTAGTGGAAAGACATCCACCGGTGCAAAGTTCTCTAATCCAAGAGCATAGTTCAACCTCTAACATTCTCTTGTGTTTACCCCAAGAGATCCTTGAAAACATTGCATATATATATCACACATATCATTGCATAACAGGTTTCTCCCATACAGGTCTCCTTATTCTTGCTACTGTTTATTTCAGTAAGATGGATATAGAAGAAACAGTGAAAGATCTTCAAGCTCAAAATGCTCAATTCCAACAAATGTTGCTGGCTATGGGTAAAGGGCAAGAGGATCTGACAGCTCTTCTTCTCGAAGACAAGAAGAAGAAGTCCGAGAAGGCAGTCCGCATCCTGAACTTGAGGAGAAGACCTAAGACCCAAGACCTTGCAACTCCATCCAACACAGGAGGTAGTCTTGAAGAAGACCACAATGTGGAGATTGTTGAAGAAGAAGTTGAGCACTCCGAGGGGCAATATCCTCTCGTTGATGACAAATACAAAGAGTTGGAGGATCGCCTCAGTGCTATGGAGATCCAACAAATACCTGGCTTGGATCTAGGAGACATGGGTCTAGTTCCTGGATTGGTCATTCCTTCGAAGTTCAAAGTCCCTACCTTTGCTCTGTACGATGGAGTCTCTTTCCCTAAGATGCATCTAAAGTCTTATGTCCGCAAGTTTCAACCATACACAGCTGATAAGAGGCTTTGGATCCATTTCTTCCAAGAAAGTTTGGTAGAGGCTCAACTCGAGTGGTTCTATCAATTGGAGAGTTCTCGCATCCACACCTGGGAAGATCTAGCCAGAGCTTTTTATGAACAATATCAATACAATGCTGATCTTGCACCAACTCGTGTGCAGTTGCAGAACATGACCATGGGGGCCGACGAGAACTTCAAGGGATATGCCCAAAAATGGAGAGATCTGGCTGGTAGGGTGCAACCTCCTTTAACTGATAGGGAGCTGATTGACATCTTCATGGGAACTTTGACAGGGCCTTTCTTCAAACACTTAATTGGAAGCTCCTCAGCTGGGTTCACCGAGCTAATACTGACCGGAGAAAGGGTCGAAGCTGGCATCAAAAGTGGAAAGATCCAGGGAGCTACAACCTCCGATACTCAGATAACTCCCTACAACGGAAAGAAAGAGTCCAATGCTGCGAACGGTCAAAAAGGTCGTCATGACCAACACGTAGGAGCGGTCCTGATCTCCGGTCCTACGCCTGCTCAACAAAGACAGGGGCATCAACATAAGGAGGTCGCACCTAAGAGGCAATTCACCAAGATCAACATGTCACTGTCTCAAGCACTGCAACACTTGTTGAAAAGGGATCTGATTACATTGAGGGCTCCTCTCCGGAACCCAAATACTTCTGCTCCTACCTATCACCCCAATGAAAGATGTGAATACCACTCTGATAGCCCGGGGCATGATACCAACAACTGTTGGCCTCTGAAGAACAAGATCCAAGACATGATCGATGCCAAGGAGATTGAATTTAGTCCCCCAGAGACCCCAGCATGATCACTCCTCCTATACCAAATCATTGAGATTGTTCTTGTTTCGTTCGAATTTTCAAGTTGTAACTTCTTGTATTATTCAAACAATTGTCTTTTAATGTCAAACTCTGTTTCATTAATGCATTGCATATGTTTGTCTTGAATTCATTCATTCATTTTCACTACTCTTATGCTTTCTTTATGATATTTAACTCTTGATAAAAAGCTGCAAGCCTTTAGAGGGAGGATGACGAAACAATACCATAATCTCATACAATATGCTTTTGAACAGACCTTGCTGATGATGTACAGGCATTTCTTTCAAATCCCAAACACTGGAGTTATAAGGAAGTTAATCCCTAGTCAACCCCTTCGAGCCAAAGAAGTAGGAGTTTTCTGTTCTAAATGATCAAAACCTTTGATATAAACCCGGGGCAGGGTAGTATCTCAGTTAATTCAAAAGAAAATGTGCATTAAAGTCGTAAACTCTCAGTTCGTAACACAACGAACGACGTCAACAAAAGAAAAGCATTCCTTTGGAATCAAAAGACAAGGGTGGTTCCCTATCACATAGACAGTCAATCTCTCAAAAGAGAAAAGCCCACCAAGCCAAAACCTATAAAGGAGGCTTAAGAAAGTTGGGGCATCCCGCTGACTGTAATCTCGAAAATGGGAACAGTCAGGCAAAAGTTAGGGATAACAAATCAAAATCAAAATAGTGAGGTCATGACAAATCCTCAACAACATGAAAAAGAATGTTGCAAAAGAAAAAGGAGATGATGACTGTCTCCCCAAATTCAACTGGTGAACCATCGCCCAAAAGTCGTTCCAAACTCAAAACAGAGTGTGACGCACAATTAACTGAGCTTAGGTGTGAAGAACATCACGAAGAGCGGGTGGGTACAAATACACTTTGAGCCTTTATCCTTTGTTTCTTAAACCGTGAACCAAGCCACGTTATGACCCTTCAAGGTCCTAATTGAAGCATAGGTTAGTTCGAAAGCGTACTGTTACCAAAGGTATCCTGACTCCTGTAAGGCTTTGCTCTAAATCTTGTGTTGACTTGTCTTATGAAAAGTTTTCTGCCAAAAAATGCATTTTTCAAAACTTCGAGACAAACATAAACTTTGCATTGTTTGAATATCACTGTTTGCATTTGACTATCTGTTTGACAGCGAAGAAATTCATACAGCGAATGTTCGGAGGAACGAAAACTCTCTCAGTGAACAAAATCACTTCAAAAGGATGACACTTCCAACGACAAATCTCCTATCAACAAGGGGCATGACATAGCACCATCCAGTTAACCTGGGGCAGTCCAGTCAAGGTTTCAACAGATCTTCCAAAGTTCAGTTAACCTGGGACAGTCCAGTCAAGATTTCAAGAAATCTCTCAATCTGTAGAGTAATCTGATTCAAGACTCCTTCATCACCACTTGGGGCATTCGAATGTCAAAAGTGTTCAACAATTTCCTTATCACCTCAGAAGACAGATATAGTTCAAGATGTGACCCAAGTTTGGCGACATTCTATAACTCATTCAGACCTTGCATCCAGATATAGTTCAAGATGTGACCCAAGTTGGTGACATTCTATAACTCATTCAGACCTTGCATCCAGATATAGTTCAAGATGTGACCCAAGTTGGCGACATTCTATAACTCATTCAGACCTTGCATCCAGATATAGTTCAAGATGTGACCCAAGTTGGAGACATTCTATAACTCATTCAGACCTTGCATCCAGATATAGTTCAAGATGTGACCCAAGTTGGCGACATTCTATAACTCATTCAGACCTTGCATCCAGATATAGTTCAAGATGTGACCCAAGTTGGCGACATTCTATAACTCATTCAGACCTTACATCCAGATATAGTTCAAGATGTGACCCAGTTTGGCGACATTCTATAACTCATTCAGACCTTGCATCCAGATATAGTTCAAGATGTGACCCAAGATTTGGCGACATTCTATAACTCATTCAAATTTGCATCCAGATATAGTTCAAGATGTGACCCAAGATTTGGCGACATTCTATAACTCATTCAAATTTGCATCCAGATATAGTTCAAGATGTGACCCTGATTCGGCGACATTCCGCAACTTATTCAAGATTTTCATTCATGATATAGTTCAAGATGTGACCCAAGATTTGGCGACATTCTATAATTCATTCAAATTTGCATCCAGATATAGTTCAGATGTGACCCTGATTCGGCGACATTCCGCAACTTATTCAGATTTTCATTCATGATATAGTTCAAGATGTGACCCAAGATTTGGCGACATTCTATAACTTATCCAAGCCTGCTTCCAGAAATAGTTCAAATGTGACCCAGATTTGGCGACATTCCATAACTTATTCAGATTTGTTTCTAGAGATAGTTCAAGATGTGACCCAGAGATGGCGATGTTCAGTAACTTATTCCAGACCAACACATGCAGCAATCAGAGGACTCTCGCAATCCCCAGCCAGAGAACCTTCCAGAAGCTAACTCCACTCAGAGTCAAGTTTCAATATCCCCAGCGGAGCTAAAATTCCAACTATCAATCCCCAAGCAGAGTGGAAAGACTCTCATTCTCAGTTCCCCACAGAATATTCGAATATTCTCTGGTGAAGATCTCCTCAAGACAGGATTCCCCAGTAGTTTGGCATACAACCCAAGCTTCTGATTCCCCAACAGTGGTCCCAGGACTTCTCATTTTTCAACAATCAAGAGATTCTTGCCCTCCACAGCAGCAGCCAAGGAATTATTTTCCGGGCAGCAGTCAAGATTCTTTTATCTTCAGCCATCCAGGATTCATTTATCCTCAGCAAGATAGCTTATCAGCTTACATGCGCATTCATCACATTCATGTCATAAACATTGATGTCACATACATTGCATCATGCATCATAACATTGCATACAACTAACCCTTTACCTTTTCAGGCAAGATCAGTCGACAGACAAAGATCATCTTCCGAGATTCACCCAGAAGTAGTTCAGATGTGACCCAGACACGGCGACATTCTGATATTTATTCCAGATTCATCCAGATGCAGTTTTATACGAGCTCATCATCAGGAAACCCTACACCGGTTCCTCCTCAACTTCAAGACTTCTGAAAATAGTTCACGGGTTCTCCAGTAACGGATGTTAACCTATCGCTTGTTCAGACTCTTCTCAACTTTTGAAAACAGTTTACGGATTCTTCCCAACAACGGATGTTAATCTATCGCTTGTTCAGATGCAACTTCTGAAAACAGTTTATGGATTCTTCCCAACAACGGATGTTAATCTATCACTTGTTCAGATGCAACTTCTGAAAACAGTTCACGGGTTCTCCAGTAACGGATGTTGACCTATCGCTTGTTCAGATTCTTCTTCAAGACTTCTGAAAACAGTTTACGGACGCTTCCCGACAACGGATGCTGCTCTATTGCTTATTCAACCTCAAGACTTCTGAAAACAGTTCACGGGTTCTCCAGTAACGGATGTTGACCTATCGCTTGTTCAGATTCTTCTTCAAGACTTCTGAAAACAGTTCACGGATTCTCCAGACACGGATGTCAATCTATTGCTTATTCAGACCCCCAGTTCAGAGATGTTCCGAACCATGGAGGCCTTTCTGATACTCGTCCACTCACCATTGACATACAGTTCAACATTCTCAGATGGCATCTATAAGCCCATCCTCCTACCAGCAGTCACCAAATGGCATCTTTAAGCCCATTCTCAGATGGCATCTCTAAGCCCATCCCCCGACAAGATTCTATCGCATCAGATGGCATCTTTAAGCCCATCACCAAATGGCATCTTTAAGCCCATTCACCTCTACCATCACATCGCCGAGTGCAAATTTTCTGGGCACTTTAGTGTCCAATCTTCTTTTACCTTCGAGTCGCGAAAGGCAAACTTGCCAATCTAACTCTTCAGGTTCAAGAAGATTGAACAGGGGCAACTGTTGTACCCCAAAATTTGCCCTCGCATTTTTCCACAAGAAATCACAGCTTCAGGCGTTTCCTGATTTTTCAAACTGGCTCAAGAATCGGTCAAACAGACTTTTCTCGTCAGTCAGAAAAAATTAGGGTTTTACTGATTTTCAGGGCTCTAGAATGTTTCAAACAGTTGGCTTAGGGTTTTGGTTGATTTTGGCTCAACTTCAATCAGGCGAACGCTTCTTTGGCATTTAATCAAGAATTAGGGTTTTTTTGTGCGCGCGTTCTCAGAAAGATTTAAATTCTACAGCACTTTTCAAGTTATGCTGAGATATGGATTGAAACATTTGGATTGAGTTCGCACTGTGTGATTAAATCAGTGAAAGGATACATTCAGTTTGAATTTGCAGTGTTTGGTAAAAATCAGTAAAAAGGGGAATGCATCTGATCAGTTGTTGTGATTAACTGTTGTGTTGCTTTGGATGTTGGAAATGCCAGGTTTAACTGATCAAATGCTAAAGCATTGTTTATTTAAATTATTTATTATTCTAAGATTAAACGATTGGAATTTATTTTCAATTATTATAATTAAAGAATTATAAATAATAAATAAACAATTGGAGAAGAAAAGGATTAATTAAATAAAAGGACTTTTTATTTATCTTTAAATTATTTGTATAATTGTTTTTGTTTACAAAATGTTTACAATAATAATATTACATTTATTTAAATTTAAATAAAAACTATCCTAAATATTTTTTCTAATCTTCAATTCTTCATCTGCTATCCCTTGCTCCAGTGCTCCATGGAACTTTATCTGCAAAACAAAGAAAAGAAGAAAAGTTAGAAATAGATAAATTGAATTAAAGAGACAGACAGTTTAATTTAGACTCATCATTAAAAGCAAATGGTCGGGATCAGTTAGCCTTCTCTGCAAATCACGGGATTTCTCCCGGTTCACAAATAAGGGTGAAAATGTTTGCAAATTAAATAAATGCACAAAAGTTAAAATTGCACATTTCAAATTGTCAAAACTGCATAGTCCAAAAGCAAGACAGCATATGCAAGTAACCAAAGTCCAAGTTACAAACTGAATTGCCAAACAAAGTCCAAATTCAAACTTTCTGCCAAAAGCTGTCAAAAGGGATATGGCAAGATATCAAACAAGTACAAAAGGCCATCAATGTTGTCAAGAAGCAGAAAGTATGGAAAAGAAGACATAAAATGCAGAGGAAACATGTTTTACAAGCAAACAAAACTCAATTTCATCATTTCCCAGCTATTTACTTTTTCAGAGAAGTACAAACATAAACAATTTTTTAATGTTTTTGTACTGGAGAGAGAAGAAAAAGAGAAGAAGAAATAGGGCTTACAGGTTTAGGCTTGAGAGATAGGAAAAAAATATAAAAGAACCTGTCAATAGAACAGTAGGAAGAGGCAGCCAAACAACAGAAACAAAAGAAGCATCAGGTTTCAAACAAAGAAAGCCTCCAGCTCAAAACCAATAACCTGCATAAACCTCCATCCCAAAAACCTGTGGTGTCAAAACCCATTAAACCTACAAAATCCAAGCATCTCAAGCTTAACCAAAAAATCCTGCATAAGCAAGGCCAAGACAACAGCATAAACCCTCATACCCTGTCAAGCCTGCTAAAGGCAAAACCTTCAGCCAAAGATCAGTAAGGCCATAACCAAAGCTCACAAACCATCACCGAACCAGTACCATCCTAAATAAAACCTGTTCAAGCCTTACCAAAGCCTTGGTTCAAAAACCTGTAATGGCCTAAAAACCCAAAACCAGTAAACTCACCTAAGCATTAAACCTGCCTAAGCATAAACCAGCAAACAATACCAACCTGTCAAACTGATACAAACATATAAACTGCAACATAAACCAAAACCAACGCTTCAAAAGCCACAACCTGTAAACCCTTCAAACCAGATAAACAGCAAGCCTCATCAAGCCTTATACCAGTCAAGAAAACTCATAACAGCATCAACCTGTCAAAAGCCTAACCAACCTCAAACATTTCAACACATGTTCAGATTCACAACTCAAAGCTCAAAATATTCAAAATCATCAAGCCCTCAGAATTTCTTCATCATTGGGCTAGCATCCACGAATCATACAAGGCAACTATCTAAGCATATCAAACATCACATATTGCAAGCATATTGGTCATACGAAATCCAAATATCATAACCAAGTCATAGGGCCCTCAGAGCATCCTCATCATTGGGCTAGTAAGAACGAATATTCAAAGCATCCAAGGCAACACAAGCGTACAGAAGCATACAACGAGGCGACGAAGAAGAAAGAAGTGAAATCAACAAAGAGGTTTTCAGGTCATAATCATCATCAAACCTAAAGACAAATACGAGAATACCAGGAATCCAAGCAAGCCCAGCATCACGCGTCTCACCCCTTCGCCGTCAAAGCCTCCGGAGTGCCTCCACGTCCGCCTCCTCCTCCGTCAAGGTAGTATTTCTCCCTTCTTTTTCCTTCCACCACCTCAACAATGGTAATACAAAATCAAAACACTTAATAAAAAAAAATAGTAAATCATAACATGAAAGGAGGAACGAAACCCTAAGCGCGCTAAGACAAAAGAAGGAACAAAGGGCAATTACCTCTTAATTGGCTTCACTGAACCAAGGAAGGAAGGAAGGCGAAGGAGGCAACTGGTGGCTGTGTGAAGGGGAGAGTCAGATCCATGGCAAAGAAAGGACGAAGACGAGCGAAGTAGCGAGCGACGCGCTTCTGTATGTTACAAACCCTAAGCTAGCCTTAAATGAAACAACAATCAGAAACCCTAAAAACTTGTCACAAAACATTGGGCCTGCCATTTACACCTAAGCCCATTCATTCATTTTCCCACGCAGACCCCCTTTTTTCTTCTAATGTTTCTGAATGTTTGTTTTACTTGGGCCAGCATAACCTCCCTTAGCCCATGTTCTTTTGTTGTTAACACAACTAACCTTTTTATCATTTAATTAACCTTTCTTTTACTCATCTTTTATTAATTTGGTTTAGACTAATTACTAATATCTTTTTTTGATAAATAAAATAATACCTTTTTTTAAATATTATTACTTGTTACTTTTTTTTAGAAAATATACAAGCATCAATTCTTTCCTAAATTTGAAACATTTTTTCTTTTCCCTTTTATACATAAAAATATTTATTAAAAGATATTGGTACATGAAAAAGTGGAATTTAAAACCTTTTCCTTTCTTTTATTAAAATTTTCTTATTTATACATAATAAATGAAAATACACCTTTTTTTTACATAATACAATTAAAATTGAAAACATTTTTCTTTCTTTTAATTAAAATACCTCTTTTGTATATATTAAACAAAAATATAAAGATACAAATTTATATCAAGTATAAATAATAATTTTCAAACTTAGAATATTTTCTTTTCTTTTAGTAAATTTTATTTTTGTACATATTAAAGAAATATACAAGATTGCAAAAATTGAATAAAGAAAACATTTAATTCTTTTCATTTAGGTTAAACAATGCTTAATAATACATGTAAAAATTCACATTTTCGCACCTGTAAATAAATTACAAATACATATACACGTACACTTACGCAATACACAATACATTTCACATTATACACTTGATACACATACATTTGCTATTCTTACACGTTACTATACATTGTTTACATTTTTATCGCAATTCGATTTGGTTGTAACTTATTGGACACTACATTCCTAAAGTCTCATCCCCATTTGTGAATTTGTACCCCCACTCCCGGATACTATTTGTAATAGCGTAGACTTTAAATTCCGCAATTTACCGCTTTCAAATTATACCATGGTTAGACCTAGGGTTTGCATGTACATAAAACCAAACGCTAGATAACCTAATACAAGACAAATACATGAAATCAATACACAATCACACTTGCACCCTCTAGGGTAATCCCACATGTTGCCTTCCAAAATGGGCCATGCTTGCACGTCGAGTTTCTTGGGCAAAACAAATTCAAATGATCATAAGTCCCTCGTTGACGCTTTCGAAAGTTTCCTAAATGGAATGATCATAGTCCCTTAAAAGCAAATTGCCAAAGACACTTGGAATCATTGCATTCATGGTCCATACGATGACCCGCGCCCGTCCCGTTAAACTTCCTAAACGCAAGATTGTCCATCAAATTCAATGTTGGAACAAAATTGTTAAAAAGGGTTGAAAACATAGAGAAAACCTTTTGAGTACAATAGGGATAGACAAAACTCTTAGTTACTTGAGATCAACTTGCAAAAACACTTGCCTTCTTTTCAAAAACCACACTTCACAAACACTTTCAAAACAAACTCTCAAAAACATTTGAAACATCTTTTCGAAAAGATACACACCTTTGTAAAACATTCGAGTAAAGAATTGTTACAAGGGTTGCCTAAAGATAAGGCATCTTCTTCAAAAACATTTTCAAACACACACACACACACCATTTTCAAGCAATCGAAAATCAAGGCAAGTGATCTAAAAACCAAGTAACTAAGAGCCCATGGATAACCATGGATGAAAAGGGTTCTAATACCTTCCCTTTTCATAATCTACCCCCCGAACCCACGAAACATCTCAAAAGGTTTTTGCTGTGCTTTTTAACCTTTCCTTAGGATAAAATAAAAAGTCGGTGGCGACTCTTTCTCAACCGAACATTTGCGAAAACAAACGCAAAACCTCAAGTCAGTTCTCCCACCGTATCACAGCGTCACATTCATAAACCATAATGCATACATGACAAATTCATACAGCATAATCTCATTTATTTTGAGAACATCATTACACCATGCATACATCTGCATACCACTAATCTTTTTCCTTGCAGGAAAAATCTAACAGACAAAGACATCTACCATTCCAGTTTAAATCAACCCAAAAGATTTATCTTGATACCTTCCCTAGTCACTCTGAATGTCATCTCTAAGCCCACTCCCTACATAGTCGACTAACACATCATCAAGTGCAAATTTTTGGGCACTCTAGTGTTCAATCATCTTCTACCTTTAAGTCACGAATGGCGGACTTGCCAATCTAACTCTTCAGGATTAAGAAGATTAAACAGGGGAAGTTGTTGTACCCCAAAATTTGACCTCTCATTTCTCAAGAATTCTATCACAAGATCTCCCATGACATCAAGTTTGCAGCACTAATAAATCAATTTAGGTTGGGAATTGGCACAAGGGCAAAATGGTCAATTGCATACTAGAAAGTCAAACTTTGACTTTTAGAACAAAAACAAGTTTCAAGAATCATATTTCATCAAGACATGTTGGAATGTGAAGTTTGTTTCATCAAGAGAATCAAAAGTCAAAATTACTTTGGAAGAGTCAAATTCTAAATACTTAGAAATTTTTCTAAGTGTTTAAGAAATATGATAAGTTCAGAACTTCTGGCCAGATTTTCACCATGATGCAAGCTGATTCTGGAAGAACTTCTAACATAAGAGTTGTAGATTTCAATGAGATCCAAAACATTACAAAATAGAACTTCTCCTAGAAATGATGGGATTTCAAGTTATAAATCTTCAAAGACACGTCCATGAAACTGAAGCACTCAGTAAATTCTGGACATTTTCAAGACAGAGTTTGGTTAGAACTTCTGGGCCAGTTTTCATGTAGGTCCAATCGGAATTTGCAAGAGCAATTCAAAGAGGGTTTACAAAGCATGTTACAGGATTTTTGAAAAGTCTAAGATCTCCTTCAGAACATGCTGGAGTAGGGAGATTCAAAGATCATAATTTGGATGTTCGTTCTAAGTCACGCTGATGCTAAACTTATGATCCAGATTAAACTATGATACATAATCTCATATAGTAGGATTTCTGTTTTGATAAATTTCATCATCATTTAATGCTCACACCTACTTTTGAGTCTTTATCCAAAGGATTTCCCCAGGTGTGACATAGAAGTACCATTGATGTCCTTGAAAAGCAAACTTTTGTACAAGTTTATGCTGGGTCCATGCTTTGCTTTTTCTACTGAGGGTAATTTTCCTTAATTCATGCTTACAAATCCAGCTTAAGTGCGTCTAAAGCTGCTAACCACCATACTTGTTTAAGCTTGCTTCAAGAACAAGTCAACACCCTAGCATATGATGGTTGTACCCTTAACTTCTCCAAGCTACTAAATCCTTGCTTATAAATTGAACCTCATTTGCAACTGTAAAGAGGTCGAGAATTCGAAAATTACCTGCTAAGTTTCTATTTCTTTTCACACCCAAACTCTAGTTTTCTTGCACATATCTTGGCCAAATCACCCACTCAGTTTTTAATATACATTTAGAAACAATCCCAACTTCTGTTTACAGACTGCAATTCCATCTCCACCAACTTCCATTTCAAAATCAGAACTTTACTTCTTGGCCGTTCCAGAATTTTCCAGCCATTCATAGCTCAAGTTAAAGATTATTCCATCCTTCTGAGCACGTGAGAAAGCTGACCAGAACACCACAACAATCAGAACTAGACTCTAATTCAGAACACTATCCATAAGCAAGGTAAATTCCTTCTGACTGTTATCTCATTACTTAGGCATTTATAGGCATGCATGCTCAAAAATACAATGTAGACATCCTGACTCTGGTTCTGTACATATTCATAGATTTCATGTATTTTTTGCCTAAGTAGAGAGAATTTCCGTTGAGAACTTCTTGAGGAAATTAGGACTCAGAATTAGGATTAGCAAAATTCATGCTTGCTTGTGATTTATAGTTCTGACACTTTATATTGCTGAAATTATAATGAAACCTACCATCGCCGTTTGCATGCATTTTCTATTTTGTTGAGAAATGGCTAAGTTGCAGATGCTTTGACTGGCGTGAAAAAGGAGATAAACGTCATCATCAGAACTTACTTTGTAATATATGTTTATGTTTTTGCTTCTAATACCGGATGTATAGCCACCCCAATGGTAGAAAATGTATGCATAAGACATTAGTGTTAAAGGTCCTGAGTTCTAGCCCCAGAAAAGCCCTTTATTTATGTTCATTTCCTGACATTTTTACCCCATTAGTTGGATCAGAACATCTAGACATTCCTACCCAACAGCATTGTCACCTCATATACCCGCTATCAGAACTTTTAGCTTGCCAATGACACTAGAACTCCTTGGCTTCTAGATACATCATAACTTCCAAACTCTCTCTACATCAGAACTTCCAAACTCTCTCAACATTCAGAACCTCCAAACTCTCAACATTCAGAACCTCCAAACTCTCTCAACATCCAGAACATCACAGCAACCAGAACTTCCATACCCTCTAGTAACATTAGTACTTCCAGGTTGCCAGTTGCATCAAAACTCCTAGGATTTCCCTTGCTCCCAGAAACCCCAAAACTTTAGTGTATCCGGACCCAGAACTTCAGACCGTCCCCTTTTCTGCTAACATTTTCTTTCTGACTTGTAGTGTACCAGAGTCAGTACTTTTGTTCTCTCCTACTTCAGCAATGCGCTGATTCTGACCCCTTTTCCTCTTATTATTTTTATCATCATTTTATTTTCATTAATCAAAAACACCAAAAACATTTTTATATTCACATACTTTATTTTATTTCTTTTAAAATCAAAAGACTAAATATATTTTCTTAAACAAACTTATTTTATTTTCTTAACAAGAACAAAACAAGTCCATTTCATTCCTTGTACATTATTTAAATATGGTTGTAATAGATAATTAGGACTTTAATTTATTACAATCCCCATTTGTAAATTTGTACATCCCATCCCCCTAATGATTGTAATAGCGTAGAATATTTACTTTCCGCAATTTATCGCTTTCATATAAATGCTAGTTATTAGGATTTGTATGGGAAGATAAAATAAACAAGTAGACAAACCCTAATCAAATACTAAATGCATGCAAATCAAACGCACAATTGACACATGCACCCTTAGGGTAATTACATTTGTTTCCTAAAAATGGTCATGTTATGCATGTGAGACGTCTTAGCAAAGCAATCAAAATACAAGATAATAGTTCCTCAATGACGCCACCAATGTTGCCTTTCAAATGATCTTAGTCCCTCAAGGAAAATGCTAAGATATCTCACAATATTTCTATCATGTCCGTACAATACCCACACCCGTCTCTTTACATCCAAAGATAAGGCTTCTTACCAATCAATGGTAAGATAACAATATCAAAGGAAGATAGAAATGAACAAAAGACTTTTGAGTAGGTAGAAACGTTCTTAGCTGCTTGCTCACTCTCAATATAAACACACACCAAACACTTTCAAAACATGAAATATTTTAAAAAGTCCAACACTTTGTATACGTTCTTACAAAACGAGAACCATTACAAAGTTTTCCTAAACGAAGGCGCTTTTCAAAAATACTTTCAAAAAAACCACCACAAAGCATGTTTTCAAATGAAGTAAGTGATATAGCAAGAAATTAAGAGCCCATATATAACTATTGTACCCCAAAATTTCCCTCTCATTTTACTCAACATATGTTCATTGAAATCCTCAACTTTCCCAAGGATGCCCAAGGATTGATCAGGCAAATGCTCTCCTATGACAATGAACCTCAAGCTAGGGTTTCCATTTTCATCAAGATGGGTGAACTACAAAGTCTTAAATCT
The DNA here is from genome assembly GCA_948472305.1 of Vicia faba. Lineage (NCBI taxonomy): Eukaryota > Viridiplantae > Streptophyta > Magnoliopsida > Fabales > Fabaceae > Vicia > Vicia faba. The sequence goes on from OX451740.1 coordinate 1,018,021,856, forward strand.
TTTCCATGGTCCTAATATGTTCTCAATAATATCCATGTCAAGTCTCATGCCTTGCACAAGAAGTTTGCTCAGTCAACTGCTTAAATGCCTGGAAATCAACTATACTAGAGAAAAAGTGAAATGTGGCCCACATACAGTCAAACTTCAAGATTTTTAGTCAACATAAACATTTTGAATTAACATACATCATTTGATCAAGGGTTGATCATGATTCCTCAAGGAATGCCCCAAATTCATCAAAACTCAAAAGTTGCTAAATTAGGGTTTCTATAGGAAAAGTCAACCAAACTTTGACCAATCATAACTTTCTAATACTTTATCATAAATTCCCCATACAAAGCTCATTTTGAAGAGGATGCAATTCCCTACAACCCATATTCAGCCCTTGAGTTCAAAAAATGCACTCATGAAAATATATGAATTCAAACATTACAGGTCATTTAAAAAAGTCAACAAAAACACCTTTTGGATCAAAGCTTCTTACATGAATATGGAAGATCCAATTGAAATGAAACCAAAAGGGTTGTTTAGAGGACATACTAATCTTTCTAAAAAGTCAAAGAACACCCTCTTGGGGTCAAAATTGAGAGAGATGTGCATTGTCAAAGTTGACCATTTTTTGAAATTTGCACAAAGTCAACCAGGCCCAAAATGCATTTTTTTCAAATGGGCCCAACTTTTGTGCTTGTATCTTGTTCCTAACATGGTCCACGACCCATGAACCACTCCATGCCTCACTAAATTATTTATTTGATTTATTGTGATTTTATTCATTTAAAATTCAAATAAAATCAAATAAAATCAAAATAAATCATATAAATTGCTTTTGGAATGATCTTGGCATTGAATGAAGAGGATATATGCTGGCATATCAGGATCAAATTGTATCAAGGATGATTGGAGCAAGAATGGAATGATTTGGCTTATTTCGGAAACAAATAATGCAAGGATTAATCAAGATCTTTTATCTATAATTATTCAAGATTCAATCTATTTTTGTTGACCTAATACACTCTATTACATATACACAACGCAACCAAGGCAAGAGGATAAGGGTTTTGGTCATGAAAAGCATCAGAATAAAATTGAGTTTTTGCCAAAAAAGTTAGGATCGGATTTCATTCCACATAACCATTCAAGGTGATTCAAGGCCACCAATCCACCCATGGACGTCTCCTGAGGCTAGCAGCGTTGTTTGCACGCGTGAAAGATCCAGAAATCATCACTTTACAGCGTCATAGTTTGCTACCTTTTTTGAACTTGGTTCTGCAAATTTACGCATCATAAATAATTTCTAAGCATGCCTTCATATTTGTATCATCGTTTAGAACATATTGGTATGATTAATTAGGAGTTTTAGCGCATGTACTGATAGTTGCCATTGTTAGGCTTTGAGGTCGTGTTTTAGGGCTTTTTGATGCAGTTAAAATCAGGGTAAAAGAGGGATGTCATCATACTCGTGAGATCAAAACGAGTTGATTTGTATGCTTGAAATTGATTTATCATGCCTGGCGTTGATTTTTAAGATTTGCAGGGTTGTAGTTACAGTTTTGTCCGTAGGTAAAAGGTTGGCACCTAAAACAACAGTTCTGAGGAAAGAGATGATCACGTGGCTGATTCCCACTGGCTCATTTGAATTCACGCGCATTTTCCTGGGCATAGCATTTAATTTCCCTTATATTTTATTTGTTTCATTATATGTACGAATGAGCAGTCCAACGCAGTTGGTCAGGGAGCGTATATATGAGGCAAACATCCTGGGTTCGATCCCAGGCGTCTTCTTTTATATTTTTCTTGACAATTTCTTGCAGATTCAGCGCATATCCTAGCCAACCATCCACCGTGCGCTCACAAATCTCACCCATTGGATCATCCCTGATTCAGATCCAATGTCCAGCAAGCCATCCTCATGATGGACCCCCAGGAGCAGGGAGTACTGGATCACTCGCAAGTCCAGCGCAGTTGGTCAGGGAGCGTGTATATGAGGCAAACATCCTGGGTTCTATCCCAGGCGTCTTCTTTTATATTTTTCTTGATAATTTCTTGCAGATTCAGCGCATCTCCTAGCCAAGCATCTACCGTGCGCTCATAAATCTCACCCATTGGATCATCCCTAATTCAGATCCAATGTCCAGCAAGCCATCCTCATGATGGACCCCCAGGAGCAGGGAGTAGTGGATCACTCGCAAGGCAGATGGGCCTATCCTTCTGGGCTTCAGCAATTCAGCTTCACACCCCCAATTTACTTCTGATATCAGGCCCATTTTACACTTTTGTTTTAATTTCTTATTTTCTTTTTTATTGTTTTAATTATTTTTGTTTTGTTTATTTAAAAAATCTTTTTTATTAAATCATAAAATCAAGAAAACCACAAAAATATAGAATTATGTTTTTTATTAAAATTAGTTTTTTTGGGAAATTAATTAATTTAATGATATTGACTTGTTTGTTTTCATAATTAAAATTAATTAGACAAATTAGGTTTAATTCACAAATATTTAATTTTCTCAATAAAAAATCAAAATATATATTTCTTTATTTAAATAGATTCTTTAGGATATTTACTTTATTCTCGCGCGCATTTATTTATTTATTTTTCCAATCATTGTAATTGTTTCGAGGTTTGTAATAGTTTTTAATTAGGGCTTATTTTACCACTTATTATTTACTATTTCCCCCAAGTTTGGTTATGTAACCCCCTCCCCGAAGCCTTGTAATAGTTAAGACTTTAATTTCTTGCACTTTTTAATTTCCGCCACTATTAAACTGCTAGATGTATGGATAATAGGATTGCATACGAAAGATAAATCAACGATTAAAAAGGTAGATAACCCTAATTGTGCAAAGATAATTAATTGAAAAAAGGTACACATGCACATGCTCACTCCTAAGGTTTGCCTCGCTCAGTTGCCTCGAAAACAATGGTCATGTCCCTCGAACATGGGGATATCTTAGCAAAGACCCTCAATTTAGAGTTGTCATAAAGATCATAGTCCCTTATTGTCCCTCGAGTTACCTATGAGAAATGATCTTATGATGACAGTCCCTCCGAGATGCTAAGGTATCCTCACAAGTTGCCTTCAGTGACCATTTCGTCCCTTCGAATGTCCCTTAAAACTCCGACGATGGGGCTACCTACTCCTTAATAGTAGGGTAGCACTGTAAAAAAGAAATAGAAAATGAATAGCCTTTTTCGAGTAGTTAGAAATCTTAAGTACTTGTTCAAAACAAACTTTTCACATAGACACTTTTCAAACAAAATTTTCAAAAACATTTTATCACACCCTTGAGGACTGATACAATGGTTACCATAAAGTGAAACGCCGCGCTAAGGCAAATTTCAAAACTTTTCAAAAAAACACAAGTACGAAAGCAATTTAAAAAATGAACAAGTACCTAAGAGCCCGTAGATAACTACAGATAGAAAGGGTGCTAACACCTTCCCTTTCTATAATCTACCCCCCGTACTAAGAAACATCTCGAAAAAAGGTTTTTTCTGTTCTTTTTCCTTTCCTTTGTGGGATGAAATAAAAGTCGGTGATGACTCTTGCTTACCGCGACATTTGCGAACAAAAAACGCAAACCAGTATTAACAGTCGGTTCTGCCACCGTATCACAGAAATGGCGACTCTGCTGGGGAAATAATAAGTAGGGTATACCTTAAGATCTATGTCATTTTTGTAATTGCTTTCTTGTTTTGCTTTTCCTGCTTTATATTCAAGGGTTTTGTTGGGGTTATGTAGATCCTACACCCGGATCTGGGGACACCTTTTAGGTAAGAAGCAATAAACTTTGAGGGAACTGTGCGGGGTATACCGACACAGTTGAAGTAGTAGCTATGTTGATGTGACACTTTGGTTGGTATCAATAACCCTTGAGTCAATCAAGGAGAGTACGGGACCGCCGCGTGGTGTCATAAAGCATCACCTGACTTTAGAACCTTTTATTGCACAACTTGGCCAGTAGGACGTAGCGAGATGGCCGACTTTGGTGTATTCCCAAGGTCGACAGATACTCGATGCTACACTCATTGTGATTTGACTCTTGAGTTTTTTTTGGTTGCGAGTCAATCGCCTATTGAACGAAGCTCGCGAGAAAGATCAGTGATATTGAGATTCCTTAGAACCCGGTTACTATTTATAGGACAGGTTGAACCAATCCAACTTCAAGAGGGTATGACCTTAAAACCCATGCAGGCCTTAAACCTAAGGACTTGGTGTGACTTGTTTGTTGCTTGTTACACATGTGATTTTTTAGCATAATCATGACATCATAAACACAGAATATCATACTAACCATTTCAAGGACTTTCTAGGGCTCATCTTTGCTTTGTTTTATAGGACATGGCATCCGCCCGCAGGAACACTATCCATATTAACCTTGTGAAAGTGCCTCTCCAACTAAAGGATTTGGCATTAAGGATCCCTGAAAGCTCTCCCTTCACTGAAAAATATGGTCGGTTGCTCAACTTGGTCACTTCAAAACCCGATGAAGAATTGTTAAAAGTGCTATTTCAGTTCTTTGATCCTTTGCACCACTGCTTCACCATCCCATATTACCAACTAGTGCCTACTATGAAGTAATTTTCTCGGTTGTTATGGGTACCTATTCTTGATCAGTTACCTTTCAACAGTATGGAAGAACATCCAAAGCCTGAAGAGATTTCTCGAGCTCTGTCCTTACAACGGTCCGATGTAGTGACAAATTGGGAAACTAGGGGAAGTGTCCAAGGAATCCCGGCTAAATTTCTATTCGAGAAGGCTTACTATTGTTGGGATACCATGGATTTACAATATTTTGAAGAAGTATTGGCACTCCTCATCTACGGGGTGGTACTTTTCCCTAATGCAGATCAACTCGTAAATGTGAATACTATTAAGGTTTTCTGTCTCATAATTCGGTGCCTACATTTCTTAGAGATGTTCTACACTCTCTGTATGATCGCACTCTAAAGAGAAGGGGGACCCTCCTCTGTTTCACCCCTCTATTGGCTAGGTGGTTTATTTCGCACCTACCCAAGTCTATTCTGAAGAATGAGCAGAGTATGAAATGGTCTCATAGGCTGATGTCCCTTACACATTCAGACATTCATTGGTGTTCACGGTCCTCGGAAGATATTACCATCATCGATCGCTGTGGTGAATTCCCTAATGTCCCTCTCTTAGGAATTAGGGGGGGAATTACTTATAACCCTTGTTTTGCATTGCGGCAATTTTTTTATGCGAGAAGGGATGGTCCTCATGATACGCTTATCCAAGGAATCGCCTTCAACTATGAGAATGATGCTCAGGGTTACCGCAAAAGGTTCATGAGAGCTTGGGGAATGGTACATAAAATTGATAGCAAGACACTGGGGCACAAGAATTCCATCCCTCTTGAGCCTTATCTCTGATGGGTACGAGCCCGCGCCCAAAGTCTTATGATGCCTTACGCTGCTGCCCTACTAGTAACTGTGGAACCAATTGCTGAAGGAGACACTCCTTATCTTGTTTATCATCCTGATATGCCAACTGATCATGAGGAGTTACAGAAATCCTGGGTTCAACATAAAGAGGAGCGGGACACGTTTGAAGCTCAATTCTATGCCAACGAGAAGAAGGTCCTGGAGCTCACTAGGCTACTCCATGAAGAGAGGAACATAAACGCCTATATTACGCCAAAGAGGATGCGATCCTGGGAGACCTAGTTTTCTTTTGCTTTAAGTTTTGTTTAATTGTAAGCCTAAAAGGAACTCTTTGTAACGATCTGAACTTATTAATACAATTAACGTGTGTTTCTTTTGGTTAAACAAATTAGAGCTTTTAAAAAGTCCTTGAAATCACAGCATACGCATACCATCCATGGCATTGCATAAACAGGTACCATTACAGGTTTCTCATCTTCTTCGCTGTTTATTTCAGCTATAATGTCTTTTGAACAAAGCATCAAAGTTCTCCAGGCACAAAATTCCCAATTTCAACAAATGTTCATAACTTTAGCAAAATTGCAGGAAGGTATGAAGGCCCTTATCCTGAAGGAAAAGAAGAAGAAGAAGAAGAAGAAGACCTCTGGTGTTCTGAATCTAGGAAGAAGGTTTAGGGGGGCGTTAAAGTAACCGGTCGATCTGACCTCCTCGTCTAAAGAAGGGGAGAATCAAAAGAGAGAGAGACAAGGGAGAAGGACCCTAGCCCTGAAGTCTCTGATAATGACACGGACTACAATGATGAGCAGTATCCTCCCACTGAGGATAGATACAAGCGGTTAGAGGATCAGTTGAGTGCTATAGAGATCCATAGAATACCAGGGCTAGATTTTGAAGAGCTGGGATTGGTGTCTGGGGTAGTCATCCCCCAGAAGTTTAAAGCTCCAGTTTTCCCTAAGTATGATGGGGTGTCTTGTCCCAAGCTTCATCTTCATTCCTATGTGAGGAAGATTCAACCTTACACTGCTAATAGGAACTTATGGGTTCACTTATTTCAAGGCAGTCTGTCAGGGACTCAACTCGAATGTTTTTATCAACTAGAGGGAACCAATGTCCATAACTGGGAGGATTTGGTTGTTCCATTTTATAAGCAATATCAATACAATGCTGACCTTGCCCCTACTCGTAATCAACTAAAGAGTTTGTCCATGGGTGTAGGAGAAGGCTTTAAGGACTATGCACAGAAGTTGAGAGATTTGGTTGGGAGAGTCCAACCCCCTTTGTCTGAGAGGGAGTTGGTTGACATGTTTCTTGGGATGCTGTCTGGTCCATTCTTCAATCACCTGATTGGTAGCTCCTCAACTGGTTTTACCGAGCTGATATTAACGAGAGAGAGGGTAGAAGTTGGGATCCATAGTGGCAAGATCCAGAAAGACACCTCTTCGAGCTTAGTGAAGAATCCCTTCGTAGGTAAGAAGGAAGTCAGTGCTATTTATAGCCTAAGAAGTCAGAACAGAGTTGAACACCGTCCAACGGTAGGTTCTGTAATGATACCTAGGCCCACGGCTACCCCACAACGAAACAATCAGCAAAGGGTAGAAAGACCGCAAAGTCAGTTTACTCGAATTAACATGACATTGACTGAGGTTCTACCCCATCTGCTAAGATCCAACTTGGCAACCTTGAAAGAGGCTCCTGTCATACCCCAATTTTTGACCTAAGATACCACCTCCCATCTGCATTATTACATAGCAAGCGTTCACAAGCGATTCGACCCATTTTTGCCATTTTCTCGGGTCAGATTTCAAAATTCATAACTTCTTCAAATTGTGATATTTTTGAGCGGTTGTTTTTGCACATGATTTTTCCTTGACATCATCTACAACTTTTCTTTACAAGTCAAGGGCAAATTATGCTTTGAGAAGCCACGAAAAATTGTTAACGTTAGAAGTCGTTTCAGAATTTGATTCTTAATTTTGGACTATGTTTTGTCCGACCATACATTTTACACTTTCTCTTCTTTTATTCTTATTTCCTGAAAAAAAATCCTTTAAAAAAATATATTTAGTTCATGTCATCTTCATTTTATTTACATTTTTATTCACAAAAAATAGTCTCTTTAAATCTCATTTAGATTTTTGTTCTTGTATCATTTAAGCCAAAATTATAACCTTTTAGATTTAATTTAGTAAAAAAATCTCAAAAAAAATATGTGTTATCATTATTTTATTTTAGCATTTCACTTTAATTCAAAAATCATAAAATATATAGTTAATATCTTTTCCTTTTTATTCTTTTAGTTATTATAATTTTTGCTTCTTTCTTTCAATATTAGTCTTGATTTGATTCTAATTTTAATTCAATTTTTAAGTTGGGTTATTGTTAAAATTAAAATTAATTAAAATTTCTTTTTTTTATTATTGTTCCTTGCAAATTTTAGTTTAATCCTTTTCCTTTTATTATTATTATTATTATTATTATTATTATTATTATTATTATTATTATTATTATTATTATTATTATTATTATTATTATTATTATTATTATTATTATTATTATTATTGTGTTTCAATTGTTTTTTTTGTTGTTTTGTCATAATAAGAAATCAGTTTGGGACCATTCTCTTCATGCTACAATATATCCACAAGATTATTGTTATGCTGCTGTCAAACTAGTTATGCAGCTGCCCTGTACTAAAACCTGCTAACTAAAACCTGCTAACTAAAACCTGCTAACTAAAACCTGCTACCAACCTGTCATAACAGTCCAAAAAAATGGTCTAAATCTATCAAAAAACTTTCACTAAAATAGGTAATCAAAAACTACATCAATAAAGTGAAAAAACGTAATATAATGTTTGTTCAAAAACCAAACTTGTTCCTCCCAAAAAACCAGATTGTTCCATTATAAAGGAGAATACTTTGCATCAGATTAAAGACAAAAAAAAATTACCTAACATTGAGCAATAGACAGTAAAACATCAACAAAAATTTCTCATACTTGTTACAACTTTTCAACATCACCCTAATACCCTGCATCTCAAACCTCATATTCAACACAACCTGCAAAAATAATTCAAAAAATATCTCCCTTTCAATCTCCCAAAACTCATTGTTATTGCCCAACACAGCCTCATCATGCTCTCTCTATTTGATCCAAACCCCACAAAATCACCCCCTTGCAACTAATAAAGTACCTGCAGAATCTTATTCAATACTGACAGCATCGAAATGGAAGCAGAAATTCATAGAAGAAGAAGAATCGCATCACCATTCAACACATCAATAGATTTCAGCAGCAGAGTGGAACAAAAACAATTTACCTAGGATTTCTTCACCTGATAACATTCGGACCAAAACCTAATAGAATTGTTGTTGTTTATCGTGAGTTTGAGACTGATGAAACATAGTAGAGGTAATTCTTGTTGTTCTTCTATTCTGAATCTGAACTGTTGTTATTATTACTTCCCTATGAGGATTTTCAATTTTTTGTTGTCGTATTGAAGTTGTGAGCATTTGAAAATCGATTTGTTGTTTGAGACTGAGAGAATAGAAGATTTGTTGTTGTTGGTTAGGTAGAAATGAAACAGAGAGCAAGTTAACTCAATAGAAATTCGATTAGAAGAATGGAAGTAGGAGAGTGAATATGTTGTTGTTGTTTCGGTTTGGAGGAGGAATTTTTGGGTGTAGAAGCGATAATAGAGGAAGAATGCATTAACAGAGAGATAAACGTGGGATATGATGTTGATGATATGTTGAGAATGAGAGAGGAGCGTGTTTTCTAGGGAAAATAAGCAAGTTTAATTATTTCCTTTCCCTTTCCCATAGCCAGCGGCGCCTCATTATTATTAGGGTTTTCTAAAAAACCTTTCTATTCTTCTCCCAAACCGAGTCAACCCTTTGGGCCTTTTAGCCCAATCCGATTATCATCATTCCCTTTATATTTCAGTAAAGACGTAGCAATAACAAATAAGCAATACAGTTCAGTTGGTAAGACAGGCCAATTTTCTTTTTTTTTCTGGACTCTTTAACCTTATTCCAAAAATTAATAAATCTTATAACTAATTTAGTTTAGTATTAACTTAGAATTCTTTAATTAATTTAGATTTATTTTATAACTTTATTTGTTTTAGCTTTAGTTTAGTAAACTTTAGAATTTTATTTTGTTTTAGTATTATTTTAGTAACTTTAGGGTTTTATTTCATTTAGATTTGACATAGTAAATTTTAGAATTTTATTTGTTTTAGTTTTGACTTAGTAAACTTTAGAATTTTATTTTGTTTTTGTTTTATTTTAGTAACTTTAGGGTTTTATTTCATTTAGATTTGACTTAGTAAATTTTAGAATTTTATTTGTTTTAGTTTTGACTTAGTAAACTTTAGAATTTTATTTTGTTTTAGTTTTATTTTAGTAACTTTAGGATTTTATTTGTTTTAGTTTTGACTTAGTAAACTTTAGAATTTTATTTTGTTTTAGTTTTATTTTAGTAACTTTAGGGTTTTATTTCATTTAGATTTGACTTAGTAAATTTTAGAATTTTATTTGTTTTAGTTTTAATTTAGTAAACTTTAGAATTTTATTTGTTTTTATTTAAGTTAACTTTAGAATTTTAGTTGTTAGTTTTAGTTTAGGGACTTTAGAACTTTATTTGATTTAGAATTAGTTTAATGAGTTTATAATTTTTATTTGATTTTGAATTAGTTTAATAAGTTTAGAATTTTAGTTGTTTAGAATTAGTTTAATATTCTTTTAGAATTTTATTTGATTTAGATTTAGCTTAGTAATTTTGGAACTTTTTTTTGTTTTAGATTAGCAACCTTGGAATTTTTATTTAGTTTAGATCTAATTTTCTAATATTAAAATTTTAATTTAGTTTAGATCTAGCGTAGCAATTTTAGAATTATTTTTATAACTTTAGATAACAAATTAGTTTAGAATTATTTTAGTAAGTAATCTTATAATTTTGACTTAGATAATTAGTTCCCTTTTCTTCTATTTAAATATCTTTGTCATTTTAATTTCTCGATGCTTTTGGTCATTAATCTGTTTCATTAGATTTGTTTTCTTGTGAATTTTTGAATGCTTATACTTTATGGATTCATCTTATTTTACTTGCTCGATTTAATCCAAGGGAATTGTCTAATTTTTTGTCGACTTTATGTCATCAAAAAAACATCGTGCGAATACCCTCATTCATTAAAAACATAGGATAATTTTCCCAAATATCCAATTTCTTCAAAAAAAAACTCACACCTTTTAAGTTAAAACTTCGACATTAGGTCTTCATATCTTCAAAAACTCGTCCATACCCATTTTCGGCCAAAACGATTTATTTTTAATCAAACAAACATTTTAATAAACAGATATTTCAAAAGGTTCCTATAGAATACTATAGATACGTTGGGTGCTAATACCTTCCCATTGTATAACCAACCCCCGAACCATAGATCTCTTTTCAAAAACGCCTTGTATTTTCATTACTTTTAAAAGTATTATTTTACATTGCATACTTTAGGGTTTTATTTCGCTCTTTTCCCTTTTCCCTTGGAAATAATAAAGCGCGGTGGCGACTCTTGCTTTTGTGAGACGAATTAATTAATAATTCGATCTCCGATTTACCTCGCTACATTTTTTATCGCTACAGAATTGGCGACTCTGCTGGGAAAGATTGACCTCTTGCTGGTCCACCCCTAAGTGGGTTAAGCCTAGTTTGTTTTATCTGTTTTATTATTATTTATTTTGTTTGATTATGTGTTTATATTGGGGTTGTTTGGGTTTTTACAAAGGACGAATCGTATACCCGGATTAAGTTATACTTAAGAATAGGACGGGTGGTATAGTCATGTTAACTTTGAGGGAGTAATCCCGAAGAAGGAGGCATGAGATCCCCCACTCAATGGAAGGCCCTTTTGAACATAATATTTGTTTACCGAGTAATCGGGAAGACATTATTATTTTCAACCTGGGAGCCAGAGAAATTGAGAACCGTAGAACCCTAACCCATCTTGGCCTTTTTAGGTGTAGCGCGGAGACTATAACGGAGTAATTCGGAAGTAGTTGTTACGCGATGCTACGCTCGGATGAGTTTCTCTTGAGAATATTGCTAATTATTGAGTAATCAAGAGTTGGCAATATCCGAAGGAGGAATGTAGACTCTGGGAACTCTTAGAACCTTGTCTTACAGGTGTGATTAAACCGTTAGTACATACCTTGGGGTGGGCTTTACCCTTGACTCCATGCTCGAAACGTTGAACCTTTGAACCCCATATTTGTGAACTTGTGTGTAACTGATTGCATTATCATTAATCCATGCATCCATCAACATTTTTTTTGAAAAAAACTATCAAAATGAACGATCATTTGCATCGCATATCATGCATCATCCAACATTTTTCGTAACGCATAGAGTGGTTTGCCAGAACTGGATTGCTGTTGATGTTCCTGTTGTGATGCACATTTCTGGGTAATGTTTTGTTTTTGAAAAAATTTCGCTCTGCCCAAGGCGAAAAGTATTTGTGTCGGGCTATGTTGAAAATAAATCCTTTTGCTCTGCCCAAGGCAAAAGAGAAAATGTCTGGGCTCTTTGTTTCAAGTATTTCCCTTCATGAATAAAAATGTTATTTTGTCCACTACTGTTTTATTTTTCACTTTTTCTGGGAAATAGTAATGAAAATTAATTGGTAGTAATAGGAAAATATAATAATATTTTGTTTCATTTGTACAACATTCATATTAATCGATTTTTAAAATAAAGCATAATCATATGTGCAGATTAATCCATGACTTAACCATTGAAAACAATGATCCTGTGCCCTCTCCCAACTTTGAATTCCCTGTGTTCAGAGCCTAAGAAGAGGATAGTGAAGAGATTCCTGATGAAATTTCCCGTTTACTTGAGCACGATGAAAAGACTATTCAGCCGTTTGAAGAGCCTGTAGAGATGATCAATTTGGGTGATGAAGAAGATAAAAAGGAAGTTAAGGTCGGAGCATTGCTTATCCCAGAGGTCAAAGAGAAAATGTTGGAGCTTCTCAAAGAGTATGTTGATGTGTTTGCTTGGTCCTACCAAGATATGCCAGGTTTGGACAACAATATTGTGGAGCATCGTTTACCGTTGAGACCTGAATGTCCGCCGATTAAGCAGAAGTTGAGAAGGACTCGTCCCGATATGGCTGACAAGATCAAAGAAGAAGTTCAAAAACAAATTAATGCAGGTTTCCTTGTTACATCGGTCTATCCTCAATGGTTAGCCAATATAGTGCCTGTTGCTAAGAAAGATTGCAAAGTTCGAATGTGTGTAGACTATAGAGATCTGAATAGAGCTAGCCCAAAGGATGACTTCCCATTACCGCACATTGACGTTTTGGTCGACAATACCGCAAAGTTCAAAGTCTTTTCTTTCATGGATGGTTTCTCTGGTTACAATCAAATCAAGATGGCACCAGAATATATGGAGAAGACAGCTTTCATTACACCTTGGGGAACATTTTGTTATCGGGTTATGCCGTTTGGTTTGAGGAATGCTGGTGCAACATACCAAAGGGCCATGACTGCTTTGTTCCATGATATGATGCATAAAGAGATAGAAGTGTATGTAGATGACATGATTGCCAAATCACAAGCTGAAGAAGATCATTTGGAACATTTATTGAAGTTATTCCAGCATTTGAGAAAGTATAAACTCCGTCTGAATCCCAACAAGTGCACTTTTGGTGTCCGTTCTGGAAGACTTCTGGGTTTCATTGTCAGTCAGAAAGGTATTGAGGTAGATCCTGATAAAGTCAAAGCTATTCGGGAAATGCCCGCACCCAAGACGGAAAAACAAGTAAGAGGATTCCTTGGGAGACTGAACTATATTTCTAGATTTATATCTCATATGACTGCTACCTGTGGGCCGATTTTCAAGCTTCTCCGAAAGAACCAAGGATGTGTGTGGACAGAAGATTGTCAGAGAGCTTTTGATAGCATCAAAGAATATTTGCTTGAACCTCCCATTTTGATTCCTCCGGTGGAAGGAAGACCTTTGATTATGTACCTGACTATATTGGAAGATTCCATTGGATGTGTGCTTGGTCAACAAGATGAGACTGGAAGAAAGGAACATGCCGTATATTATCTGAGTAAGAAATTCACAGACTGTGAGTCTCGATACTCAATGCTTGAGAAAACCTGTTGTGCTTTAGCTTGGGCTGCTCGCCGTCTGCGCCAGTATATGATTAACCACACCACTTGGTTGATCTCCAAAATGGATCCGATCAAGTATATCTTTGAGAAGCCCGCCTTATCTGGAAGAATAGCTCGTTGGCAGATGTTGTTATCCGAATATGACATTGAGTATCACACTCATAAAGCAATCAAAGGGAGTATTTTAGCCGACCATTTGGCTCACCAACCAATTGACGATTATCAATCCATCAAGTTTGATTTCCCAGATGAAGATGTTATGAACTTGAAAGCTAAAGATTGTGAAGAGCCGGTACCTGAAGAAGGACCTGATCCTGAATCCCGTTGGGGTTTGATATTTGACGGAGCTGTGAACTCTTACGGAAATGGAATTGGGGCAATCATCGTCACTCCCCGAGGTACTCATATCCCGTTCACGGCGAGATTGAAGTTTGACTGCACGAACAACATGGCTGAATATGAGGCATGTATTATGGGTCCCGAAGAAGCAGTGGATCTAAGGATTAAGATTCTTGATATTTACGGAGATTCGGCATTGGTAATTAATCAAATCAAAGGAGAATGGGAGACTCGTCATCCTGGTTTGATCCCTTACAGAGACTATGCTAGAAGATTGTTAACTTTCTTCAACAAAGTGGAATTACATCATATCCCTAGAGATGAAAACCAAATGGCTGATGCTTTAGCTACTTTGTCTTCAATGTTTCAAGTGAATGGTTGGAACGAGGTGCCTACAATCCGGGTTATGCGCCTCGACAGACCTGCTCATGTGTTCTCAGTAGAAGAGGTCACCGACGACAAACCGTGGTTCTATGACATTAAACGTGTTCTTCAAACTCAAGAATACCCGCCTGGGGCATCCAATAAAGATAGGAAGACATTGAGAAGATTGGCAAGCAGTTTCTTCCTCAATGAAGAAGTATTGTATAAGAGGAATTACGACATGGTCTTGCTCAGATGTGTAGACGGGCATGAAGCAGACATGCTGATGCAAGAAGTACATAAAGGATCCTTTGGCACACATGCCAACGGACATGCAATGGCTAGAAAGATGTTGAGAGCTGGTTACTATTGGATGACAATGGAATCTGATTGCTGCAAATATGTGAAGAAATGTCATAAATGCCATATTTATGCGGACAAGGTGCATGTGCCACCGACCCTCCTCAACGTTATCTCTTCACCTTGGCCTTTCTCTATGTGGGGCATTGATATGATTGGAATGATTGAACCCAAAGCTTCAAATGGTCATCGTTTCATCTTGGTAGCGATCGATTATTTTACTAAATGGGTGGAAGCAGCATCTTATGCTAATGTAACCAAACAGGTGGTAGTCAGATTTATGAAGAATCAGATCATTTGTCGATACGGCATCCCGAGAAAGATCATCACTGATAATGGTTCGAATTTGAATAACAAGATGATGAAAGAGCTTTGTGAGGAGTTCAAGATCGAACATCATAATTCTTCTCCTTACAGACCAAAGATGAATGGGGCTGTTGAAGTTGCTAACAAGAACATCAAAAATATTGTCCAGAAGATGGTGGTAACTTATAAAGATTGGCATGAAATGCTTCCGTTTGCTTTACATGGATACCGTACTTCAGTTCAAACTTCAACAGGTGCAACCCCATTTTCCTTAGTTTATGGCATGGAAGCAGTACTTCCCGTGGAGGTTGAGATCCCGTCTATGAGAGTTTTGATGGAAGCTAAACTTTCTGAGGCTGAATGGTGTCAAAGTAGATATGATCAGTTGAATTTAATTGAAGAAAAGAGATTGACAGCTTTGTGTCACGGTCAATTATATCATCAAAGAATGAAGAAGGCTTTTGATAAGAAGGTTCGACCACGCGAGTTCAGAGAAGGTGACCTTGTGCTCAAAAAGATATTATCTTTCCAACCTGATTCTAGGGGCAAGTGGGCTCCGAATTATGAAGGACCGTATGTCGTTAAGAAAGTTTTCTCTGGAGGTGCCTTGTTTCTCACCAATATGGACGGTGAAGAGCTCCCGCGCTCCATAAACGCCGATGCAGTCAAGAAGTATTTCGCTTAGGTTTGAGTTGACAGTTTGCTAAGTTGAAAACCCGAAAGGGCGGCTTAGGCAAGCTTTTGGTCAGACCAGTCTTGGCATTTGAACACATTTCGGAATTCGAAGTTGTTAGGGAGAATAATGATCATTGTTTTTGTGTAACCTTTTTCTTTCATGTACTATTTCCCAAACTTTTGTAAACCGTTGGAGTCGCGTTGTTAGCGAACTACCATCTTATTAATGAAATTTGAGCATTTACCTTTTGTGGACAAAATTTTAATTTTACAGCAATATTCGAAACAAAGTTATTTAGAGTATTCTTATTTTAAAAATGTGTCGTGAATAATGAACGGAATATTAACAGTTGTTCCGAGGATGGTCAAGCCATGAAATGCAAAACAATACAGTAATTTATCCTTGCATGATGAACATGTTTTCTTTCAAAATCGTCATGAGGTGTTGGTTGTGTAAACTTGCGTTTCTCGCGGTACTAAGTTTGGTGACTCCCCAGCTGTTCCAGTTAAGCGTTGTTTTGGTTACCTTTATTTGAGCAGATTTCTAAAGTGTGGTACGCTTTGTCTCATGCCAGTAATTTATTGGTATTAGAAGATTGGATTTGAATATTTTTCTCCTCAGAAGACTTAAGCCTTGTAGCGTGATACGCTCTAACGTTGCTTTGTGGTTCCAGTTCCAGTTATTTTCCGTTTTTTAAGATTGGCCGAGTATCTATTATTTCGTGACATCTTATCGTCTTCAAGATATTCCATCTGTTCGTTTTTTCAGCATAACATTCGTTTACTCATTTACACTTATATCACGCATGCATATTCACATTTGCCGTTGATTTTGGGTTGTATACTTTGTTTATTAAGACAATGTACATGTTTCTTTCCAAGTAGAAGGTTAGCTTAGGCAGAAAATGTGTTTCCTTTCTAAAATCCCCAACTGAGCTAATCCTCGTGGATGATTTTTGATTTAGCCTACCTTGTCCATTTCTGGATAGGATGAATCCCCCAATTAAGTTACTTTCTCACTGGGTGGAGTCTTGTTTGACTATTTTCTCTCTGGTTTATTCCTGGAGGGAGTTGTTGCCTCTTGCATAGGCTATCTCATGATTTTCCCCAGTGAAGTCGCGACCTAGACGAATGGTGCATTTATTTTTCACATTTAAGTATGTGATCTCCTCGGGAAGGATTGATTCATGGTTCTCTTTGACGAAGATTTTATTCTCTGCCAGTGTCATCATAATTTCCTTCTGAGTTTTTTTTTGGAAAACGACAAGCGGCGGTCTCTTCATGAGCAACTTATACGTTATTATTTTTGGAAAACGACAAGCGGCGGTCTCTTCATGAGCAACTTGTACGTTATTATTTTTGGAAAACGACAAGCGGCGGTCTCTTCATGAGCAACTTGTACGTTATTATTTTTGGAAAAACGGCAAGCGGCAGTCTCTTTATTTGAGCAACTTGTACGTTATTATTTTTCTGGAATACAACAA
Source organism: Vicia faba (assembly GCA_948472305.1). Taxonomy (NCBI): domain Eukaryota; kingdom Viridiplantae; phylum Streptophyta; class Magnoliopsida; order Fabales; family Fabaceae; genus Vicia; species Vicia faba. Next base: position 1,018,038,967 of record OX451740.1, read on the forward strand.
GTGGCAGCTTCTTTATTTGAGCAACTTGTATGTTATAGTATTTTTGGAAGACAGCAAGTGGCAGCTTCTTTATTTGAGCAGCTTGTATGTTATTGGCATCCCTGGACGACAGCAAGTGGCAGCTTCTTTATTTGAGCAGCTTGTATGTCATAGTTTTTGGAAGACAGCAAGTGGCGGCTTCTTTATTTGAGCAACTTGTATGTTATTGACATCTTTGGACGACAGCAAGTGGAAGCTTCTTTATTTGAGCAGCTTGTGTATCTACAACCATATTATTATTTCAGCATTAATTGGTATCCCTCTGGATAAATCTCGCAGAGAGGCTCGTTATGAATCTTTACCTTCAGAAGTCGGTAATCCATTATCAGCAAATTTGGTACACCTTTTGTCTATCTTTGACCTTGAGTTGTGAACTCACTGTTATTTTGGGTCAATAATCTATTTTTGTGGCCTATGCAAGATGCCTTTTTTGTTAGGGTCAGAGGTCGTATTCTCTCAAATTTTTATTCGCCGTCAAGAGTCTATTATTTGAAGTCGATGGCTCATTTCCCCAGTAGCGTATAATCTATGTCCCTGCGTTTTGTTGGTGTTTGATTTCTCCAGCGTTATCTTGTTTCATACAATATCTTTCTCTGTGAATTCAATTACTACATTCATATCACGAACATAATGGCGGTATCTTAGGGCAAAAATTGCGTATTATGTATTTAAGTACCTTCAATCTCGTCGAGACGAAGATTTTAATCTTCATATCTCCGGATAGAAGAAACTTAAATAGGGGCAGCTGTCATACCCCAATTTTTGACCTAAGATACCACCTCCCATCTGCATTATTACATAGCAAGCGTTCACAAGCGATTCGACCCATTTTTGCCATTTTCTCGGGTCAGATTTCAAAATTCATAACTTCTTCAAATTGTGATATTTTTGAGCGGTTGTTTTTGCACATGATTTTTCCTTGACATCATCTACAACTTTTCTTTACAAGTCAAGGGCAAATTATGCTTTGAGAAGCCACGAAAAATTGTTAACGTTAGAAGTCGTTTCAGAATTTGATTCTTAATTTTGGACTATGTTTTGTCCGACCATACATTTTACACTTTCTCTTCTTTTATTCTTATTTCCTGGAAAAAAAATCCTTTAAAAAAATATATTTAGTTCATGTCATCTTCATTTTATTTACATTTTTATTCACAAAAAATAGTCTCTTTAAATCTCATTTAGATTTTTGTTCTTGTATCATTTAAGCCAAAATTATAACCTTTTAGATTTAATTTAGTAAAAAAATCTCAAAAAAATATGTGTTATCATTATTTTATTTTAGCATTTCACTTTAATTCAAAAATCATAAAATATATAGTTAATATCTTTTCCTTTTTATTCTTTTAGTTATTATAATTTTTGCTTCTTTCTTTCAATATTAGTCTTGATTTGATTCTAATTTTAATTCAATTTTTAAGTTGGGTTATTGTTAAAATTAAAATTAATTAAAATTTCTTTTTTTTATTATTGTTCCTTGCAAATTTTAGTTTAATCCTTTTCCTTTTATTATTATTATTATTATTATTATTATTATTATTATTATTATTATTATTATTATTATTATTATTATTATTGTGTTTCAATAGTTTTTTTTTGTTGTTTTGTCATAATAAGAAATCAGTTTGGGACCATTCTCTTCATGCTACAATATATCCACAAGATTACTGTTATGCTGCTGTCAAACTAGTTATGTTGCTGCCCTGTACTAAAACCTGCTACCAACCTGTCATAACAGTCCAAAAAAACGGTCTAAATCTATCAAAAAACTTTCACTAAAATAGGTAATCAAAAACTACATCAATAAAGTGAAAAAAACGTAATATAATGTTTGTTCAAAAACCAAACTTGTTCCTCCCAAAAAAATTGTCCCATTATAAAGGAGAATACTTTGCATCAGATTAAAGACAAAAAAAAATTACCTAACATTGAGCAATAGACAGTAAAACACCAACAAAATTTTTTCATACTTGTTACAACTTTTCAACATCACCATAATACCCTGCATCTCAAACCTCATATTCAACACAACCTGCAAAAATAATTCAAAAAATATCTCCCTTTCAATCTCCCAAAACTCATTGTTATTGCCCAACACAGCCTCATCATGCTCTCTCTATTTGATCCAAACCCCACAAAATCACCCCCTTGCAACTAATAAAGTACCTGCAGAATCTTATTCAATACTGACAGCATCGAAATGGAAGTAGAAATTCATAGAAGAAGAAGAATCGCATCACCATTCAACACATCAATAGATTTCAGCAGCAGAGTGGACCAAAAACAATTTACCTAGGATTTCTTCACCTGATAACATTCGAACCAAAACCTAATAGAATTGTTGTTGTTTACCATGAGTTTGAGACTGATGAAACATAGTAGAGGTAATTCTTGTTGTTCTTCTATTCTGAATCTGAACTGTTGTTATTATTACTTCCCTATGAGGATTTTCAATTTTTTGTTGTCGTATTGAAGTTGTGAGCATTTGAAAACCGATTTGTTGTTTGAGACCGAGAGAATAGAAGATTTGTTGTTGTTGGTTAGGTAGAAATGAAACAGAGAGCAAGTTAACTCAATAGAAATTCGATTAGAAGAATGGAAGTAGGAGAGTGAATATGTTGTTGTTGTTTCGGTTTGGAGGAGGAATTTTTGGGTGTAGAAGCGATAATAGAGGAAGAATGCATTAACAGAGAGATAAATGTGGGATATGATGTTGATGATATGTTGAGAATGAGAGAGGAGCGTGTTTTCTAGGGAAAATAAGCAAGTTTAATTATTTCCTTTCCCTTTCCCATAGCCAGCGGCGCCTCATTATTATTAGGGTTTTCTAAAAAACCTTTCTATTCTTCTCCCAAACCGGGTCAACCCTTTGGGCCTTTTAGCCCTATTCGATTATCATCATTCCCTTTATATTTCAGTAAAGACGTAGTAATAACAAATAAGCAATACAGTTCAGTTGGTAAGACACGTTTGCAGTAACCTAGAGAACCTGAGTTCAACTCTCAGCTAGGCCAATTTTCTTTTTTTTTCTGGACTCTTTAACCTTATTCCAAAAATGAATAAATCTTATAACTAATTTAGTTTAGTATTAACTTAGAATTCTTTAATTAATTTAGATTTAGTTTAGTAAACTTTAGTTTAGTAAACTTTGGAATTTTATTTTGTTTTAGTATTATTTTAGTAACTTTAGGATTTTATTTCATTTAGATTTGACTTAGTAAATTTTAGAATTTTATTTGTTTTAGTTTTGACTTAGTAAACTTTAGAATTTTATTTTGTTTTAGTTTTATTTTAGTAACTTTAGGATTTTATTTGTTTTAGTTTTGACTTAGTAAACTTTAGAATTTTATTTTGTTTTAGTTTTATTTTAGTAACTTTAGGGTTTTATTTCATTTAGATTTGACTTAGTAAATTTTAGAATTTTATTTGTTTTAGTTTTGACTTAGTAAACTTTAGAATTTTATTTTGTTTTAGTTTTATTTTAGTAACTTTAGGATTTTATTTGTTTTAGTTTTGACTTAGTAAACTTTAGAATTTTATTTTGTTTTAGTTTTATTTTAGTAACTTTAGGGTTTTATTTCATTTAGATTTGACTTAGTAAATTTTAGAATTTTATTTGTTTTAGTTTTAATTTAATAAACTTTAGAATTTTATTTGTTTTTATTTAAGTTAACTTTAGAATTTTAGTTGTTAGTTTTAGTTTAGGGACTTTAGAACTTTATTTGATTTAGAATTAGTTTAATGAGTTTATAATTTTTATTTGATTTAGAATTAGTTTAATAAGTTTAGAATTTTAGTTGTTTAGAATTAGTTTAATATTCTTTTAGAATTTTATTTGATTTAGATTTAGCTTAGTAATTTTGGAACTTTTTTTTGTTTTAGATTAGCAACCTTGGAATTTTTATTTAGTTTAGATCTAATTTTCTAATATTAAAATTTTAATTTAGTTTAGATCTAGCGTAGCAATTTTAGAATTATTTTTATAACTTTAGATAACAAATTAGTTTAGAATTATTTTAGTAAGTAATCTTATAATTTTGACTTAGATAATTAGTTCCCTTTTCTTCTATTTAAATATCTTTGTCATTTTAATTTCTCGATGCTTTTGGTCATTAATCTGTTTCATTAGATTTGTTTTCTTGTGAATTTTTGAATGCTTATACTTTATGGATTCATCTTATTTTACTTGCTCGATTTAATCCAAGGGAATTGTCTAATTTTTTGTCGACTTTATGTCATCAAAAAAACATCGTGCGAATACCCTCATTCATTAAAAACATAGGATAATTTTCCCAAATATCCAATTTCTTCAAAAAAAACTCACACCTTTTAAGTCAAAACTTCGACATTAGGTCTTCGTATCTTCAAAAACTCGTCCATACCCATTTTTCGGCCAAAACGATTTATTTTTAATCAAACAAACATTTTAATAAACAGATATTTCAAAAGGTTCCTATAGAATACTATAGATACATTGGGTGCTAATACCTTCACATTGTATAACCAATCCCCGAACCATAGATCTCTTTTCAAAAACGCCTTGTATTTTCATTACTTTTAAAAGTATTATTTTACATTGCATACTTTAGGGTTTTATTTCTCTCTTTTCCCTTTTCCCTTGGAAATAATAAAGCGCGGTGGCGACTCTTGCTTTTGTGAGACGAATTAATTAATAATTCGATCTCCGATTTACCCCGCTACATTTTTTATCGCTACAGCTCCCAAGAATCCTAACACCACATCTCCTCGGTACAATCCAAACGCTCGGTGTGCCTTCCATTCTGAGAGTCCTGGCCACGATACAAATGACTGTTGGGCTCTGAGAAACAAGGTACAAGATCTAATTGAAGCCAAGGAGATTGAGTTTGATGCTCCAGAGAAGACCAATGTCATAACTGCTCCCATGGCTAAGCACAACCGTGGAGTTAATGCCATTGATATTGATCTGTTTGTTACCTCTGTTGATGAAGTTTCTACTCCTCTTATGACTATTAAGAAGAACTTGTTGTTGGCCGGTTTATTTCTGGGCTGTGGTGAACGTTGCCACATGTGTTAATCACTGCCCTCTGGTTGCTATTTGCTGAAAGCAGGTGTTCAACGCCTGATGGACAACAGAGAAATTTTGTTCGAAAAGACTTTGATTCCAACTGTTTCGTGTGAAGATATTGCCATTATAACCATTTCCGCCAATCCTTCCAAGGTCTCCTCTAAAAGACCTGTTAGGATTACACCTGATCCAAGAATTTCTCCGTTAATAATCACTTTTCCTGGTCCTGTCCCATACTCCTCGGACAAAGTTGTCCCTTGGAATTATGGCACCGATGTTTACTATCATGACGTTAAACAAGAGTTGAAGACTGAAGAGGCTGATCCCGTTGTCAGTAACAATGTCGGGACCAGCAAGATCACCAGAAGTAGAAGGATTTTCTCTCCCGATATCTCCCCAAAGATTGTCACTAAGCCTGTTGTTATTTCATCTGTTGTTCCTACCGGTACTTCCGTTACTACTCCCATTCTTACTCCAATTGTTACCCCTGCCGTTGAGTCATCTGGGACTCGGAGCAAAGAAGTTGTAGGTGAGCTTGCCCAGAGAGAGGCACCTAGAATAGTTGTTGTGGAATCCTCTAAGCAAGAAATAGAGGAAATATTTATAATAATCAAGAAGAGCGACTACAATATGTTTGAGCAGTTGGGGTAGACCCCTTCGAAAATATTGATGTTATCTCTGTTGTTATGTTTTGAGGCCCATGCAAAGGCTTTGATTGGATTCCTCAAGACTGTGTATGTGCCATAATAAACCTCAGCCGATCAATTCAAAGATTGTATGGCCAGTCTGACTGCTGACAATCGTTGGGTTTTTTAGATGCCGACTTGACACCGAAGGGTAGGAAACATAATAATGCTCTGCATGTCTCAATCGAATGCATGGGCACAACTATGGCTCGTGTGCTGGTGGACACTGGATCTTCACTGAATATTCTTCCTAAGAAGGCTCTCGACCGGTTATATTGTGAAGGCTTGACCCTAAAGCCTAGTAACATTGTGGTGAGGGCTTTTGACGGGTCAAAGAGAATGGTGCATGGGGAGGTGGACATCCCTGTCAAAGTGGTCTCTCATACCTTCGGGTCCACCTTCTACATGATGGACATCAAGACATCGTACTCTTATCTGTTGGGTCGTCCTTGGATTTATGAAGCTGGGGTTGTTACTTCTACGCTTCACCAAATGCTGAAATATCCGGTGAAAGGGAAGATTATCACCGTGCATGGTGAAGAGGAGTATATGGTGAGCCACCTGAACACCTTCAGGTATGTGGAGATGGACGGGGAATTCATAGAGACTCCTTCTCAGAACTTTGAAGAGGTTCCCCAGATTTTAGCGTCAACCGAGACTATTACCAGCACCAAAGCTCCTCTGAAGATGGCTTCTCTCAAGGACACCAGAGCAGTAGTTGAAGAAGGTGGGTGTACCAACTGGGGACAGCTCCCTGATTTCACTCACAAAACTGAAAAATTTGGTTTGGGCTTTACTTCAGGAGCTCAAAGGGTTGTTCGATGCGCTCGGGCTGGAGGACCTCTTCTATACATCAGCAATCATGGGGTTAACACTATTGAAGACAGTGAGGAAGATTCCGATATTAACAGCTGGATTTACCCGACTACCAACGGTGGACCGAGTAATTGGACGGCCAGAGATTTTATACGAGTTTCTTTTATTCCGCAGTAGTTGTCTTACTTGTTTTCCAAGTTTGTAATCAACAATTTAAACTTCATGGCCTTGTACCTTACCCGAGGCACAATGGTTCTATCTGTGAGGGTTATTATATGTCATTTCATATATCATAAATAAAACATTGGACGTTCCTTGCATACAAATTCCGTGCTCTCTGTTTTTCTTTTCTGCTTTTCACTTTATCAATACAGCTATGCTCTTACACACACTCACGTATAAAACTGCAGATCCATATCCACTCTGGATCCCATTGATAACTATTCTGTTATTGCTAGTTATAACTTCGAAAATCCGATCAACCAAGCCGAGGACGAAGGTGAGAACGATTGTGAGGTGCCTGGAGAACTTGCTAGACTAATACAACAGGAAGAGAGGGCTATACAGCCTCATGAAGAGCCAGTTGAGACGATAAACTTGGGAACGGAGTTAGACAGAAAAGAATTCAAGATCGGCGCAAATCTGGACACTAAGATCAAACAGCGGTTGATACAGATGTTGCACGGCTATGTTGAGATATTCGCCTGGTCATATGAAGACATGCCTGGTGTGATCGGTGGGAATAGAACTGACTGTTTTGGAATGCTGGTTCGCGTTTTGCGTTTGGTTTCGCAAAATGTCGCAGTAAGCAAGAGTCGCCACCGTCTTTTATTTTATCCAACAAGGAAAGGAAAAAAGCACAGAAAAATTCCTTTTTTGAGATGTTTCTCGGGTTCGGGAGGTAGATTATAGAAAGGGAAGGTGTTAGTACATTTTCTATCCGTGGTTATCCACGGGCTCTTAGGTACTTGCTCAAAGTGTTTTCAAAATTTGCTTTTCTTTGTGTTTGTGGGTTTGAAAATAGTTTTTGTTTGAAAGGAGTGTAAGTGCGAAAATTTTTGTTTTGTTTTAAAAGGAGCAAGTATTTAAGAACCATCTACCTACTCGAAAAGGGAATTAAACTGTGCAAATGTCCTTTAGACAATGCTAGCCCACTATTGATGAGTAGGTAGCATCGTAGTTGGAGTTTTCGGGTCAATTCGATTAAGGGACGTGTGGTCACTAAAGCAACGTTAGGACGCCTTAGCGGTAACCCTAATATCTTAGATCATTTTATTCGAGGCAACTGTTTCGAGGCAACTATGATCTTTGGACAAGAGGGCGACCTCTAAAACTTCCTATACTCAATGACCACGTTCGAAGGCAACCCAGTGAGGTGTACCCTAAGAGTGGCATGTGCAAGTGTGTTATTTTGGTTAATGTTATCTTTGTACATGTCATGGGTGAGCTATGTTGATTTTAAGTTCATACATTTGATCTTGTCAGGAATTCCCTATTATCAAACATCTAACAATTTATAGTTGCGGAAATTAAATTTGTGCAAATTAAATCTAAACTATTACAAGGCGTCGGGTATTTACATCGCCAAAAACAAACCCTTTAATTTAAATTACAGAAAGTAAAATAAAGCGATAAATAATTAAAGTCCTAATTAAAAGCTATTACATACCGGAAGCAATTACATCAATATGGAAATATGGATCGCGTGCGAGACAATTAAATTGGCGCATTTTTAGGGTTTTGACCCTTTTTTTGAAAAGAAAACATTTTTTTGTTATTTTTGAATTTATGGAAATTAACTCTAAGTTAATAATTAAATTAATTAATTAATGAAAATATTTTGGATTTTTTTATATTTAAGGAAATAAAATAAAATGATTAAAAGTTAGTAAAACCTAATATTCTAAATTGATTTTAATTTATTGCAAAAATATCAAAATTGTTCCTAATTAAAAACTAAATTAATTGATTAATATTTATTTACAAAAATAAAGTGATGTATTTAATTTTAATTAATAAAAAATAATATTTTTTGGGTTTTCTGATTTTATGAGGAAAATTAATTATTTGGTTAGTGATTAAAAATAACAAAACAAATAACAATAAATAAAATAAGCAAATAATGAAAGAAATAAAAAAGAGAAAACTCAGGGGGGGTTGGGCCCAGATGGAGGGTTTGATCATCATTTTGAGAGGCCCATTCACGTTGGCCTGATTGACTTTTGCCATCCCCTGCACGCCTGTTGACTTGAGTGTATGGTACACATCCAATCTGGGCCTTGAGATTTGGCCTAGAGGCCATCTGGCATGTTGAGACCTGAGGCACATGGTAGACCACGCTTTGGACGCTGTATGAGAATACCTATTGAAAAAATATAACAAGCAATTTGGGGGACCTGGGATTCAAACCCAGGTCCCATAGATCTTTCCACTAACGCCTTCACCAACTGAGCTATGATGTTTTGTTGTTAATAAAATAAACACTGATTATTATATGTGAAAAACAATTAGTATGCTGGAAAAATAAAAAAATATGGCGCGCTGTTTGAATTGGCCAATGGGGAGAAGAAACCTAGTCGTCTTCTTCGTTGAAAAGCCTGGATATTTACCTGCGGATTTTATCCGCAGCTAAATTCCCAGGTTCATCCTAAAACGAGCTATGGGCCATAAAAATGCAATCCAAGGATATGACCATGCTCGTCTCGTCCTCCTGAACTCATCCATGTCCATGGTTGGTTCTGATTTTACCTGAAACGGAAATGCCTAAAAACAAGAAACCCAAACCCTAATTTTGGGTAGGGCTTTACAGGCTACAAAAACGAAATTAAATATTGCAGAAAGGCTGCAAATTATGCGAGGATCAAGAATATGCCAACGTTTTGTCAAAAAGATGCAAGAACAAGAGATCACGATTCCATGTCCAGGGCGGAGTTTCAAGCGACTTACACTGCGTTTGGAGGTGATTCAGGGCTCGTGAGTGATTGCTTTAGCTTCAGTGAATGGCTAGCAAGAAGATAGCGTTGAGCTTTTGCCTTGAATTGGCCTCTAAGATCAATTTTAGATTCAAGCTTTTCAAGCTTTTTCCAAGTTTGGTTTGGCCGTTTGTGCACTTTCAGGTCCTGTATTTGTGTGCTTCATGTTGTATATGTTTCATAGAAACAATTAGGTTAAATCTTGGGCTTGGAATCCATGAGCATTGAAGATTCAAGATTTGATTTGATCACCATTAGCAACTTTTGAATCTTGATGAATCTTGAGCAATCCTTGATGAATCATGATCAACCCTTGATCAAATGATGAATTATCCTTCAAAATGAGAATGTTGACAAAAAATCTTGAGGTTTGACTATTTGTAGGTCACAGTTGACTTTTGCCCTAGCACAGTCGATTTTTGGACCTCTTGAGCAATTGACTGACCGAACTTCCTCTGCAAGGCTTGAAATTTGACATGGATGACCTTGAGAACATATTAGGACATTGGGTAGAACTTGAGGCCATTTGGATGCAAGGACCTTGATGCAACACAAAACCCTAATTTTGAATTGACTGCCTTAGAAGGTGATTTGACTGTCCAACTCTTGAGCTAACTTGAGTCACTTGGAGATTATTCTTGACATGTCTTGAGAAATATGGGAGGGAAAATTATGGGGTACAATAGTTTCCCCTGTTCAATTTTCTTAAACCTGAGGATGTAGATTGGCTTTCGAGCCTTTCGTGATCCGAAGGTGGAAGATAATTGAACACTAGAGTGCCCAGAAATTTGCACTCGCATGGTGTAGTATCAGCATTGTGAGGTTGGGAATGGGCTTACAGATGCCATTTGGAGATTATTGGTAGGAGGATGGGCTTACAGATGCCATCTGCAGGAGTGTCGATCGCATAAGAGATTCCTTAGCGAGAACTTGCATACCTGTTGTTGTAGAAGATTCCGCTGGGGGAGCCTAACTTTTGTTGAGATTTAGGAACTTTCCTGTACTTCAACTGACAGAATGCCTCGGCTGAGTCTTAAGAACCTGTCCATAATTCAATTAGGGAGAAACATCTTCATCAAGATCTAGGAACTGTCTAGTATTCAACGTAGTATACCATTGAGATTGTAGAACTCGTCCACACTTTGACGGAGGAAAACATCAAGATCTAGGAAGTGACTAGTGCTCAACGTAGTATACCGTTGAAGTTATAGCACTCGTCCACACTATGACGTAGGGAAACATCTTCATCAAGATCTAGGAACTGTCTGGTCTTCGACGTAGTATACCGTTTGAAATTAGAGAACTCGTCCACACTATGACGGAGGGAAACATCAAGATCTAGGAACTGACTAGTGCTCAACATAGTATACCATTGAGGTTATAGCACTCGTCCACACTATGACGTAGGGAAACATCTTCATCAAGATCTAGGAACTGTCTGGTATTCAACGTAGTATACCGTTGAAATTAGAGAACTCGTCCACACTATGACGGAGGAAAACATCAAGATCTAGGAATTGACTAGTGTTCAACGTAGTATACCATTGAGGTTATAGCACTCGTCCACACTATGACGTAGGGAAACATCTTCATTAAGATCTAGGAACTGTCTGGTCTTCAATGTAGTATACAGTTTAAATTAGAGAACTCGTCCACACTATGACGGAGGAAAATTGCCTTCTTTGACTGGTTGTCTATAGTTGAGAATTTAACTGCATCTTTCCTGAAAGGTAAAGGTCAGTCATATGCAATGCATGATATGGATCAAGCAATGATGTTCTCAACATAAATGAGATTGTTTTATATGATGCGTTTATACATGTATCATGATGTATGGAAATGTAATGTTTTAGCCGGGGAAAATAAATCCCGGATAGCTGCTGGAGAATAGAGTTAAATTCTTCGTTTCCGCTGGGGATGATGGACGAAGATGATAAACTTGCAGGAGAGTATAACTCCGTTGGGGAATAAACTGACGAGAAGATTACTCCGAGGGGAATTACTCTGTGGGGAAGAGATGCTCTGCTGAAGATTTTAACGATAAACTCCGCTGGGGATTTTGCTGATAAACTCCGTTGGGGATTTCAATGATAAACTCCACTGGGGATGGATTACCGTTGCTGGTGATATTAAATCTGTTGAGGATTGAGCTCCTGCTTAGGGAAAGGAAAGAACTTCACTGGGGACGATCTTCCAGTTGTAACTTGCTGGGGATGACCCTGTTAGGCTCTTGTGGGGATAATCCTCTGAACTTGGTTGGGGAGATTTTGTACTCCGTTGGGGATAAACTTCCAGAGTTTACTGGGGGTGATGCTTCAACTCCGTTGGGGAAGCTTCTCTAGACCGTGTTGGGGAAGTATTGACTCCACTGGGGGGTATCTTGTACTCTGTCGGGGAACATTCTTATACTCCGTTGGGGAATATTAAGACTGTTGAGGATACTCTGATACTTGCTAGGGAAAATCTTTATACTCCGCTGGGGAATATTAAGACCTTCTGGGGATACCAAGCCTTTTTAGGGCTGATGGTAGACTAACTCTGCTTGGGGAGAGCTACCATTACTTCCTTATTCTGTGGGGAGTGAAAGTATTTCGGTCATGTTCTTCAGCTGAATCTACCTTGGTACCTGGTGGACAGAGCAACTATACAGTTCGGACAATTCTTACTGCCCCTGTTTCCACTATTACCAGTAATTCATCTTTCGTGTCGCATGTAAATATTTATGATCAGCAATTAATGTCAAATGCATATATCAAAACTGAACTTTGGACGTTCTTTGCAAAACAAAACGGATAAAGGAAAACAGTTTGAAATTTGTCTGAAAATGAACTTGTATTGATTTTGAAGTTTGGCCTGTAAATAGGCGTTTTTGTACAAGAGGCTGACGTCCTAGTAAGAGAACGCCGCCAAACAAATAGAATTTATACAATTTGTAAAAAGAAAACAAAACAGTTATGTGAATAATCCCACTGGGTTCCAACTCTGCTATTGTCTTTATGTCCTCGAGCATCTCATCACTTTGCTATTGGTTAAAAATGAGTCAGATTGATTAGTGTCGTCTGAGCCTGATAGTCGATACCGAAGTCCGGATGCAAGGTGATCCAATGATACATATTGTTATGCTTTAATCCCTAAATTTTGCCTGGACCGCCCTTTTGGGTTTTCAGTCCACCGGGATACCCTTTTTTGCCCAAGCCGCCTTTTCAGGTTTTTGACTTGTCGGGTGTACAGATTTTTTTCATTTTCATCCCTTATTTTTGCCCGAACCCTTTTGGTTCGCCGGGAAGCCCTTATTTTTGCCTAGGCCAGTCACCTAGCGGGTCTTTAATTATGCGTAGTATCTTTTCACTATGTCTGCATTGACGGGGTGAGGAAGGTCATCACCATCCATGGTGGTTAGAATCATAGCTCCGCCTGAGAAAATATTCTTAACCACGAATGGCCCTTCGTAAGTACGGGTCCATTTGCCCCTGGGATCACCTTGAGGTAGGATAATGCGCTTGATTACCAGATCCCCAACTTGATACTCTTGTCGTCTGACTTTCTTGTTAAATGCCTTGATCATCCGTTTTTGGTACGTTTGACCATGACAAATAGCAGTAAGTCTCTTTTCATTGATTAGGTTCAGTTGATCAAGCCAGGTCTGAATCCAGTCATCTTCACTTAAACCTGCATCCTTCATAATCCGAAGAGAGGGTATCTGAACTTCAATAGGCAAGACTGCCTCCATGCCATATACCAAGGAATAAGGTGTTTCCCCCGTTGACGTTCGTGCTGAGGTACGGTACCCGTGAAGAGCAAATGGTAACATCTCGTGCCAATCTTTATAGGTCACTGTCATCTTCTGCATAATCTTCTTAATGTTCTTATTAGCCGCTTCTACAGCCCCATTCATCTTCGGCCGGTAGGGAGAAGAGTTGTGATGCTGTATCTTGAATTGCTGGCAGAGCTCAGTGATCATTTTGTTGTTGAGATTGGTACCATTGTCAGTAATGATCCTCTCTGGTACACCGTATCGACAGATCAGATTGTGCCGAATGAACTGTGCTACGACGTTCTTGGTTACTGTAGCAAAGGAAGCTGCTTCAACCCACTTCATAAAGTAATCGATTGCCACCAGGATGAAACGATGCCCATTGGATGTTGTAGGTCTGATCTCGCCGATCATATCAATGCCCCACATTGCAAAAGGCCAAGGAGCTGTCAAGACGTTCAGAGGAACTGGAGGTATGTACACCTTATCAGCATAGACTTGACACTTGTGACATGTTTGAGAATGCTGATAACAGTCAGCTGCCATTGTGGACCAGTAATATCCTGCCCGAAGGATTTTCTTTGCCATAGTGTGTCCACTGGAATGAGTCCCGAAAGTACCTTCATGCAGCTCTGCCATGATCCTTTCTGCTTCATTCTTATCCACACAACGCAGTAAGATCAAATCATTGTTACACTTGTAAAGGATGTTATTGTTGATGAAGAACTTCGCCGCGACCCTCCTCAGAAACTTCTTGTCATTAACACATGCACCCTCGGGGTATTCCTGCGCCTCAAGGTATTTCTTCACCTCATGAAACCAGGGTTTTTCTGTTACCTCTTCAGTCTCGATGTCACAGCAATGTGCCGGTTCGTCCAACCTTTCAATGATGATCCGGGGAGCTTCGTTGTCCCAATTGACTTTGAACATAGAAGACATCGTATCCAGCGCGTCCGCCAACTGATTCTCCTCTCTAGGAAAGTGTTCAAAGGTTATCTCCTCGAAATGGGGAAGCAACGTCAATACATACTCCTTGTAAGGAATCAGATTCGAGTGTTTCGTATCCCACCCGCCTTTGATCTGACTGATCACGAGAGAGGAATCTCCGAAGACGCTCAGAAACTTAATCCTTAGGTCAATTGCTGATCGAAGACCCATGATGCATGCTTCATACTGCGCCATGTTGTTGGTGGAGTTGAAACATAGTCGGGCAGTGAACGGGGTATGAGAGCCTTTAGGAGATATGATCACGACACCGATGCCATTACCCAAAGCGTTCGAAGCTCCATCGAAGTACATAGACCATCGGGATCCTTCCTCAGGTCCTTCATCTGGTCCAGGTGTCTCACAATCAGTTATCAACATGATATTCTCGTCCGGAAATTCAAAGTTCATAGACTGGTAATCATCCACTGCCTGATGTGCCAAATGGTCTGCCAATACACTTCCCTTGATTGCCTTCTGGGTCGTATACTGGATATCTTACTCAGTCAAGATCATTTGCCATCTTGCTATTCTTCCGGACAAGGCAGGCTTCTCGAAGATATACTTGATTGGATCCATCTTTGATATTCACAAAGTAGTGTGAGTCAGCATATACTGTCTTAGCCGGCGAGCAGCCCATGCCAAAGCGCAACAATTTTTCTCACGCAACGAGTATCGGGTCTCGCAATCGGTAAACTTTTTTCTAAGGTAATAATAGCATGCTCTTTTCGGCCAGACTCATCATGCTGCCCCAGCACACACCCCATTGAGTTGTCGAGCACTGTCAAGTATAAGATCAGAGGTCTCCCTTCAACTGGTGGCATCAGAATAGGAGGCACTTAGAGATACTCTTTGATCCTTTCGAAAGCGGCCTGGCATTCATCATTCCAACGTACTACTTGATCTTTCTTCAGTAGCTTGAAGATTGGCTCACAAGTAGCAGTCAGGTGCGAGATGAATCGGGCAATATAATTTAGTCGTCCCAAGAAACCTCTGACTTCTTTCTCTATTTTTGGAGCTGGCATCTCCTGTATAGCTTTCACTTTGGACGGATCCACTTGAATACCTTTGTCGCTTACGACGAAACCCAGTAGTTTACCAGACCTCACCCCGAAGGTGCACTTGTTCGGGTTCAACCTCAGCTTGTACAACTTCAACCTGTCAAACAGCTTCTGCAGATGATCGAGGTGTTCCTCCTCAGTTTGGGACCTTGCAATCATATCATCGACATATACTTCAATCTCATGATGGATCATGTCATGAAACAAAGCAACCATGGCACGCTGATACGTTGCCCCAGCATTCTTCAGTCCAAAAGGCATGACCTTGTAGCAAAAGGTACCCCACTGAGTAACAAAAGTTGTCTTCTCCATGTCTTCGGGAGCCATCTTGATCTGATTATAACCGGAGAAACCATCCATAAAGGAGAATACCTTGTGCTAAGCGGTGTTGTCAACCAGAACATCGATATGGGGTAGAGGGAAATCATCCTTGGGACTTGCCCTGTTCAAATCCCTGTAATCAATACACATTCGGACCTTACCATCCTCTTCGGCACAGGAACCACATTGTCCACCCACTGAGGGTAAGAAGTGACTGCTAGAAAACCGGCGTCAAACTGTTTCATAACTTCAGCCTTGATCTTCTCAGACATCTCTGGGTGCATTCGAAGGACCTTCTGTTTTACTGGAGGATAGTCTTCCTTGGTAGGCAGGCGATGAACCACAATGTCAGTATCCAAACCAGGTATATATTCATAAGACCAGGCAAAGATCTCAACATAGTCACGCAGCATCTGAATCAACCGTTGTTTCACACTAAGCTCCGGATTTTCCCCGATCTTGACTTCCTTCTTATCTGTCTTTGTACCCAGATTCACTGGTTCTACCGGCTCTTCATGTGGCTGAATAGCCCTCTCTTCCTGTTGTAGTAGTCTTGCAAGTTCACCAGGCACTTCGCAATCATCCTCACCTTCGTCTTCGGCTAAGTTGATCAGATTTTCGAAGTCATAACCGGCAGTAGCAGAGTCGTTACCAGTGAGATCTAGAGTGGATGTGGACCTGTATATGTGAGTGTGTGTAAATAGTTGTTTTGCAATATATAATAAAGAAAAACAAGGAGCGCAAAATTTGAAATGCAAGAACGTCCAATGCTTTTATTAATGATATATGAAAATGACACATATAAAGCCCTCACAAATGAAACCACGGTGCCCCGGGTAAGACACCGGGCCATAAAGTTTAAAACATTGTCTGTTACATATTCAAAACAAAAAGTTTCATTACTGGGTAACAAAAGTAATAGGGATGAAGTCCTTTGCTGTCCAATTGCTTGGTCCACCGTCGGTCGTAGGATAGATCCAGTTGTCGAATTCAGACTCCTCCACATCATCTTCAATGGCATTCACTCCCGAGTTGCTGATGAACACAGGAGGTCTTCCGATCCTTGCATTCCGAACAACCCTTTGAGCTTCTGCAGTGAAACCCAAACCAAACTTGTTAGTATTCCGTGTAAAATCAGGAAGTCGGCCCCAATTTGCACACTCACCCTTCTCAATAACAGCCCGGGCATCTTTTAAGGAAGCCATTTTCATAGGAGAATCTTCAACCACAGTCTCAGCTGATGCCAGTGTCTGGGGAACCTCTTCAAAATGCTGGAACGGGGTCTCAATGAACTCCCCATCCATTTCTACATATCGGAACGAGTTGAGGTGGATGACCATGTACTCTTCCTCCCCTTGCACTGTCACAATTTTCCCTTTGACCGGGTACTTCAACTTCTGGTGGAGCGTTGAGGTTATGGCCCCGGCTTTGTGGATCCATGGACGACCCAAAAAATAAGAATAAGATGGTCGGATGTCCATCACATAGAAGGTAGAATTGAAGACCTGAGAACCAACCTTGATCGGGATATCAACCTCTCCCTGCACCATTCTTTTAGACACATCAAAGGCCCTGACAACGATGTTACTTGGTTTCAGCTCCAACCCTTCACAATCCAACCGGTCTAGAGCTTTCTTGGGTAAGACGTTCAATGAAAAACCAGTATCTACCAATACATGTGCAAGAGTAGTTCCCCTGCATTCAATGGAGACATGTAGGGCATCGTTGTGATTCATCCCCTTAGAAGTCAAGTCAGCGTCTGAGAAACCCAATCCATTATCAGTAGTTAAATTGGCTACGCAATCTGTAAACTGATTAGCTGATGTCTCTTGTGGCACATGGGCAGTCTTCAAAAAGGTAATCAGAGCCTTGGCATGGGCCTCTGAGCACAACAATAGTGACAACATAGAAATCTTGGATGGGGTTTGCCCCAGCTTCTCAACTACATTGTAGTGACTCTTTTTGATGATCTTCAGAATCTCTTCTATCTCTTGCTTAGAAGCTTCAACAATAATCGTCTTCGGTGCCTCCATCTGGGCAGGCACATCAGTGGCGACCCCTTTGCCCCGAGTGTTAGATGACTCGGTGACAGGGGTAAGAATAGGAGTTTGAACAGGAATGGCAGCAGGTACACTGGCGGGTGTAATAACAACAGGTCTTCGGGCAGTTGGTGGAGCAATATCGGGTGAGAAAAGTCTTCCGCTGCGGGTGACTTTAGCAGGTCCAGTAATGTTGCTGACGTCAGTACCAGCATCCAACTCTTGCTTAACTCTATGAAAATAAACATCAGCCCCATAGTGCCAAGGGACAACTTTATCAGAGGTGTAGGGGATGGGCCCCGGAACAGTGATGATTACAGGTGCGATTTTCGGAACAAATGTAATTCTAACAGGCTTCCTCGAGGGAGCCTTGGAAGAATTGTCGAAAATGGTAATAATGGCAACTTCTTCAGTAGGAACGGAGGGAACAATAGTCTTCTCAAATAGGATCTCTTTACTATCCATCAGGTTTTGGATACCTGACTTCAAGAATGGGCAACCGGTAGGTGAAACAGAACACATATGGTAACCTTCGTCACAACCCGGAAATAAACCGGCTAGCAAAAGGTTATTCTTTACAGTAATCAAAGGGGTACCAATATCATCCATAGAAAATGCAAACAAGTCTTCTTCTAGAGCATTTACTCCATGCTTGGGCATAGGAGCAGTTACAACATTAGGCCTTTCGGGCGCCTCAAACTCAATCTCCTTCACATAAATTAGGTCTTGTACCTTGTTCTTCAGAACCCAACAATCATCTGTATTATGCCCCGGGCAATCAGAGTGAAAAGCACAGCGGGCATTAGGGTTATACCTCGGTGATGTGGTATTTGGACTCTTCGGGGCTTCCTTTAGAACCACCAGATTAATCTTCAACAACCGTGGCAGAATCTGGGACAAAGTCATGCTGAGACGAGTGAATTGCCTTCGAGGTCTTTCGTCCTTCTGTTGATTGTTGTGCTGAGGAGCACCAACAGGTTTTGAAATAACAACCACATTGACAGCTTGGCGGTGTTCAGGTCTATTCTATCTTCTCGAACTGTAGACAGCACTGGACTCTTTCTTAAATGGCTTCTTCTCGGTGCTTGATGAGGCACCCTTCTGTATCTTCCTAGCCTTAATACCAGCCTCAATCCTCTCACCAGTCAAAATAAGATCTGTAAACCCAAATGAAGAGCTTTCAATTAGAAGGTTGAAGAATGGACCAGACAGGGTCCCCAGAAACATGTCAACAAGCTCCCGATCAGCCAAAGGTGGTTGCACCCTACCGGCGAGGTCCCTCCACTTCTGAGCATAATCTTTGAATCCTTCACCCATTCCTATTGACATGTCCTGGAGTTGGGTACGCGTAGGAGCGAGGTCGGAGTTGTACTAATACTGCTTGTAGAATGCAGTAGCCAAATCTTCCCAACTGCGGATACTGGCTCCATCCAACTGGTAGAACCACTCAAGCTGAGTTCCTGAGAGACTATCTTGGAAGAAGTGGATCCATAGGTTCTTATGAGTGGTATACGGCTGGATCTTCCTCACATATGACCGGATGTGCAGCTTCAGACAAGAAACTCCGTCATACTTAGCAAAGGCTGGTGCCTTGAACTTATGGGGAATCACCACCCCAGATGATAGACCTAGATCTCCGAAGTCCAAACCAGGCACCTTCTGAATTTCCATAGCGCTCAACCGGTCCTCCAGTTGCTTGTATATATCCTCATCCAGAGGATACTGTTCTTCATCCTAGTCTATCTCGTTGTCGGAGACCACAGGGCTAGGAGCCCACCTTTCTTGTGGACTATCTTTCTCTCCAGATGAGGTGGTCAGATCAACTTCATTCTGTAGCCTGTTTCTAAAATTGTGCCATGTGTTAAACAGGATGGTCCTCTTCTTCTTCTTCTTCTTCTTCTTCTTCTTCTCTTTCAGAATCAAGGTCTTCAGGTCCTGCTGACCCTTGGCTAGATTCATGAACAACTCTTGAAATTGGGCATTTTGGGCCTGGAGGGCCTTGATAGCTTGCTCAGTTTAAGGTTCAGTAGACATGATGAGTGAGTGCTGAAATAAACAGCGAAGAACATAAGAGACCTGTAAAGGGTACCTGTTTATGGAGTGCATGGTATGAAATGCGTATGATTATGATTTCAAAGACAATCGGGAGATTCAAATTTGTAAACCAGAAAGGAAACACACTTTATTAGATAAACTTTATAATTCAAATTGTTCAAAAAAATGCCCTTAAGGCGTTACAAGAATGGAAATGCTGAAAAGTAAATAAAAACTGGAAAGGAAATCATCAAAGGTCCATCAATGCTCCCATGGTTTCTTCTTATCAATGCAGACATAGTCGTTGAGAATCCGCTCGTTCTCTAACTGCCTAGTCAACCTCTGGATCTTCTGCTCTTGTTCATTGAACTTCTCTCGGTAAGAATCCCGTTCTTCCCTCAATTGCATCCAAGATCTCTTCAGTGCCCCAATGTCAGTGGGCATATAAGTATGGAGGATGGTTGGAAGAACCCTTTCTTCATTGGCAACTTCAAGAGTGACAGGCCGGACGGCTTCATATGGAATACCTAGCTTTTGGGCACGGATGCAGAACCATCTGAGATATGGCTCCATTGGAAGAGAAGTCTTTGGGCCCAGCTCATGTGGATCAGATTGGTGAACTCTATCCCAAGCCCTTATGAATCTGCGACGCTGCTCGTCGCTATCCCCTTGAAAATAAAAGATGATATGAGGCATTAGCATCTTATGAGGTCCTTCTCTTCTGGCTCTTCCAAACTGACGGAGAGCTAAGCATGGGTTGTAAGAAATTCCTCCATGGGTTTCTATCAATGGAACATTAGGATACTCTCCACAGCGATCAATTATAGTCACCTCATCCATACCCTTGAGAGTCCAGATAATGTCAATATGAGAGAGAGACATCACCCTATAAGCCCAACCCATTCCTTCTTTGTTCTTCAGCACTGACTTGGGAAGGTGCGAAATAAACCACCTTGGCAATAAAGGAGCACAGCACATCAAGGTTCCCCACTTTCGGGCAGTACGAGCACAAAGCTAATGAAAAATGTCACCCAAGAGAGTGGGTACAGGATTCTGGGAGATAAAGATATTTATCGCATTCACATCAACAAAAGTGTCAGGATTCGGAAACAATACCAAGCCATAAATCAGAAGAGCCAGAATATCCTCGAACGCCTTAAAGTCTAGGCTATCCCAGAAGTAGTTAGCCTTGCCAACCAAGAACTTAGTCAGAAATCCCTTTGCTCTACTTCTAGTCTCCTAATTAGCCATTACCTCCTCTTTAGTCAAATGAAGGGCTGCAACAATTTCTTCAGGCCTAAGGGTCTTCTCCCAACCAGTAAACGGAGTCTGCTCCAGGACAGAGATACCGAGCAGCTCAGAGAACTCTTCTAGGGTGGGAACCAGCTGATAATCTTGAAAAGTAAAACAATGGTACATCGAATCATAGAATTGGACCAGGACACTCATCATCTGCTCGTCCAATTTGGAGGTGACCAAACTGAGAAGAGAACCATGCCTCTTGATGAAGGAAGTAGTGTCAGGAATCCTGGCAACCAACTCTTTAAGCAAGGTAGGGACTTGGACAAAGTTGATCCGGATGGTATTCTTAGGCATGGGCATCATGATGACCTACAAAACAGAACAAAGATGAATCCCTCCTGTCTTTGAAATAGGTTAGTCCTTATGCAAGATGTATGCAATGTTATGATGTCATGATGTCATGATATTAAGCACACCACAAGTATTCACAAAAAGATAACATGGTAAAGGCACACAAGTCACACTGAAGAGCCCTTAGATTTCAGTCTGGCAAGGAGCTTAGGTACTACCCTCTTTCAGTTCAGTTGGTTCAAACCTGTCCTAAAAATAGTAATCGGGTTCTAGGGGATCTCAATATCACTTACTACCCTCGATCGGTAATAATTCCAATTTAGCAACCTTTTCTTGCGGCCGGAATAATCGCGAGAGTTTAGTCTTAATGAGTGTAGCATACTGCTACTGTTCTATGGCCAAGTTGGTCAATTTAAAGGTTCTAAGGTCAGTTGGTGCTTAATGACCCCTTAGAAGACCCATATTCTCCTCGTTCCAACATAAGGGATATCAGTACAGACTAAAGTGCCACACCAACGTAGCTACTGCTTCAACCGTGTCGGTCTATGCCGGACAATTCCCTCACAGTTTATTGCTACTTACCTAAAGGGTATCCCCAGATCCGGGTTAGGATCTATAAAACTCCGATACAAACTCACAAATGTAAATCATACAAAGCATACAATTGAAAAACACAATGATCTAATCCTAAGGTACACCTCACTTATAATATTCCCCAGCAGAGTTGCCAGTTCTGTGATAAGTGGGAATAGAACTGACTGTTTTAGAATGTAGGTTCGTGTTTTGCGTTTGGTTTCGCAAAATGTCGCGGTAAGCAAGAGTCGCCACCGCCTTTTATTTTATCCAACAAGGAAAGGAAAAAAGCACAGAAAAATTCCTTTTTTGAGATGTTTCTCGGGTTCGGGAGGTAGATTATATAAAGGGAAGGTGTTAGCACCCTTTCTATCTGTGGTTATCCACGGGCTCTTAGGTACTTGCTCAAAGTGTTTTCAAAATTTGCTTTTCTTTGTGTTTGTGGGTTTGAAAAGAGTTTTTGTTTGAAAGGAGTGTAAGTGCGAAAAGTTTTGTTTTATTTTAAAAGGAGCAAGTATTTAAGAACCATCTACCTACTCGAAAAGGGAATTAAACTGTGCAAATGTCCTTTAGACAATGCTAGCCCACTATTGATGAGTAGGTAGCATCGTCGTTGGAGTTTTCGGGTCAATTCGATTAAGGGACGTGTGGTCACTAAAGCAACGTTAGGACGCCTTAGCGGTAACCCTAATGTCTTAGATCATTTTATCTGAGGCAACCGTTTCGAGGCAACTATGATCTTTGGACAAGAGGGCGACCTCTAAAACTTCCTATACTCAATGACCACGTTCGAAGGAAACCAAGTGAGGTGTACCCTAAGAGTGGCATGTGCAAGTGTGTTATTTCGGTTAATGTTATCTTTGTACATGTCATGGGTGAGCTATGTTGATTTTAAGTTCATACATTTGATCTTGTCATGCATTCCCTATTATCAAACATCTAACAATTTATAGTTGCGGAAATTAAATTTGCAGAAATTAAATCTAAACTATTACAAGGCGTCGGGTATTTACATCGCCAAAAACAAACCCTTTAATTTAAATTACGGAAAGTAAAATAAAGCGATAAATAATTAAAGTCCTAATTAAAAGCTATTACATACCGGAAGCAATTACATCAATATGGAAATATGGATCGCGTGCGAGACAATTAAATCGGCGCATTTTTAGGGTTTTGACCCTTTTTTTGAAAAGAAAACAATTTTTTGTTATTTTTGAATTTATGGAAATTAACTCTAAGTTAATAATTAAATTAATTAATTAATGAAAATATTTTGGATTTTTTTATATTTAAGGAAATAAAATAAAATGATTAAAAGTTAGTAAAACCTAATATTCTAAATTGATTTTAATTTATTGCAAAAATATCAAAATTGTTCCTAATTAAAAACTAAATTAATTAATTAATATTTATTTACAAAAATAAAGTGATGTATTTAATTTTAATAAATAAAAAATAATATTTTTTGGGTTTTCTGATTTTATGAGGAAAATGAATTATTTGGTTAGTGATTAAAAATAACAAAACAAATAACAATAAATAAAATAAGCAAATAATGAAAGAAATAAAAAAGACCAAACTCAGGGGGGGAGGGGGGGGGGGGGTTGGGCCCAGATGGAGGGTTTGATCAGCATTTTGAGAGGCCCATTCACGTTGGCCTGATTGACTTTTGCCATCCCCTGCACGCCTGTTGACTTGAGTGTATGGTACACATCCAATCTGGGCCTTGAGATTTGGCCTAGAGGCCATCTGGCATGTTGAGACCTGAGGCACATGGTAGACCATGCTTTGGACGCTGTATGAGAATACCTATTGAAAAAATATAACAAGCAATTTGGGGGACCTGGGATTCGAACCCAGGTCCCATAGGTATTTCCACTAACGCCTTCACCAACTGAGCTATGATGTTTTGTTGTTAATAAAATAAACACTGATTATTATATGTGAAAAACAATTAGTATGCTGGAAAAATAAAAAAATATGGCGCGTTGTTTGAATTGGCCAATGGGGAGAAGACACCTAGTCGTCTTCTTTGTTGAAAAGCCTGGATATTTACCTGCGGATTTTATCCACAGCTAAATTCCCAGGTTCATCCTAAAACGAGCTATGGGCCATAAAAATGCAATCCAAGGATATCACCATGCTCGTCTCGTCCTCCTGAACTCATCCATGTCCATGGTTGGTTCTGATTTTACCTGAAACGGAAATGCCTAAAAACAAGAAACCCAAACCCTAGTTTTGGGTAGGGCTTTACAGGCTACAAAAACGAAATTAAATATTGCAGAAAGGCTGGAAATTATGCGAGGATCAAGAATATGCCAATGTTTTGTCAAAAAGATGCAAGAACAAGAAATCACAATTCCATGTCCAGGGCGGGGTTTCAAGCGACTTACAGTGCGTTTGGAGGTGATTCAGGGCTCGTGAGTGATTGCTTTAGCTTTAGTGAATGGCTAACAAGAAGATAGCGTTGAGCTTTTGCCTTGAATTGGCCTCTAAGATCAATTTCAGATTCAAGCTTTTCAAGCTTTTTTCCAAGTTTGGTTTGGCCGTTTGTGCAACTTTCAGGTCCTGTATTTGTGTGCTTCATGTTGTATATGTTTCATAGAAACAATTAGGTTAAATCTTGGGCTTGGAATCCATGAGCATTGAAGATTCAAGATTTGATTTGATCACCATTAACAAAGCTTCCAAAATTGTCCTAAATCAAATATTTTGTTCACAATATGGCATGGCACAAATTTGATCTTGTACATCATGATAATTAAGACCTGTAATGATAAAAAAGATCCTATTCCATCAATATTTGGATTTTATTTGGATTAATATTGATTTAAAATGAATTAATCAAATAAAAATCAAATAAAAATAGAAAAATTAATGAATGAACATGAAACTGAATATAGGACACGTGTGTGGTGTGACAAGATCAAATCAAGTGGGAAAAAGTGGGCCCTTTTGTCAAAATTTGAAGTTTTGGGGATAGTTGACTTTTGGTAATTTTGGAAAAATACCCAACTTCAACAATGCATAACTTCCTCAATTTTGAACTTTTGGAGGTGTTTTTGGACTCTTTAGAAACCTTGAGATGTCCCCTAACCAACCCTTTTGGTCTCATCGTATTTTGATATTCCATGCTCAAGTTATAAGCTTTGGAAAGAAAGGTGTTTTTGTTGACTTTCAAAAATGACCTATAATGTCCAAATTTGTAACTTCTTGTTAGTGCATTTCTTGATCTTGGGGTGTGAATATGGATTGTATGAAATTGAATCCTATTAAAAATGAGATTTGTATGGGTCATTTCTCATAAAGTATGAGAAAGTTATGCTTGGTCAAAGTTGAGTTGACTTTTCCTACAAAACCCTAATTTAGAAACTTTTGAATCTTGATGAATCTTGAGCAATCCTTGATGAATCATGATCAACCCTTGATAAAATGATGAATTATCCTTCAAAATAAGAATGTTGACAAAAAATCTTGAGGTTTGACTATTTGTAGGTCACAGTTGACTTTTTCCCGAGCACAATCAATTTTTGGACCTCTTGAGCAATTGACTGACCGAACTTCCTCTGCAAGGCTTGAAATTTGACATGGATGACCTTGAGAAGATATTAGGACATTGGGGAGAACTTGAGGCCATTTGGATGCAAGGACCTTGATTCAACACAAAACCCTAATTTTGAATTGACTGCCTTAGGAGGTGATTTGACTGTCCAACTCTTGAGCTAACTTGAGTCACTTGGAGATTATTCTTGACATGTCTTGAGAAAAATGGGAGGGAAAATTTTGGAGTACAACACCAGGTTTAGACACTGATATTGTGGTACACCGTCTGCCGACTAAAGAAGAATGTCCACCGGTTAAGCAAAAAGTCTACCGTATGCGCCCTAAAATGTCAGAGAAGATCAAAGCAGAGGTTATGAAGCAGTTCAATGTTGGGTTCTTAGCTGTCACCTCCTATCCGCAGTGGGTTTCTAACGTCGTTCCGGTGCCAAAGAAGGATGGTAAGGTAAGGATGTGTGTGGACTACAGATACTTGAACAGGGCAAGCCCCAATGATGACTTCCCGCTCCCCCACATTGACGTTCTAGTTGACAACACCGAGCAACACAAAATCTCCTCCTTCATGGATGGTTTCTCTGGCTACAACCAGATCAAGATGTCTCCTGGAGACATGGAGAAGACAACCTTCATCACACAGTGGGGCACCTTCTGTTACAAGGTGATGCCTTTTGGGTTGAAGGATGCTGGGGCAACTTATCAGCGAGCCATGATCGTTTTGTTCCATGATATGATTCACCATGAGATTGAGGTTTATGTTGATGACATGATAGCCAGATACCAAACTGAGGAAGAGCACCTTGACTATCTACAAAAGTTGTTTGACAGGTTGAAGGCATACAAGCTGAGGTTAAATCCGAACAAGTGCACTTCAGGGGTAAGATCTGGTAAGCTTCTGGGTTTCATCGTCGGTGACAAAGGTATTCAGGTAGACCCTGCGATGGTAAAGGACATACAAGAGATGCCGGCTCCCCATATAGAGAAGGAGGTTAGAGGTTTCTTGGGACGCCGAAATTTGTCCCCCAGGTTCATTTCACATTTGACTGCTACTTGTGAGCCCGTCTTCAAGCTTCTGAAGAAAGATCAAGTGGTAAAGTGGAATGACGAATGTCAGATTGCTTTCGAAAGGATCAAAGAATACCTTCAAGAACCACCAATTCTGATGCCCCCGGTTGAAGGAAGACCCTTGATATTATACTTAACATTGCTAGATAATTCAATGGGGTGTGTGTTGGGGCAGCATGACGAGTCTGGTCGAAAAGAGCATGCAATATACTACCTTAGCAAAAAGTATACCGACTGTGAGACAAGATACTCACTGCAAAAGAAAACTTTCTGCACTTTGGCATAGACTGCTCGCCGACTAAGACAATATATGATGACTGTGATACGGTGGGAGAACTGACTTGGGATTTTGCGTTTGTGTTCGCAAATGTTTTGGTTTAGCCAGAGTCGCCACCGACTTTTTATTTTATCCTAAGGAAAGGTCAAAAAGCACAGGAAAGACCTTTGAGATGTTTTCTTGGGTTCGGGGAGTAGATTATAGAAAGGGAAGGTATTAGAACCCCTTTTATCCATGGTTATCCATGAGCTCTTAGTTACTTGCTTAGATCACTTGATTTGCTTTTCAATTGTTTGAAATGGTGTTCTTCAATTGTTTGAAATGGTGCTTTGTGTGTGGTTTTTGAAAGATGTTTTGAAAAGAGGCCATCGTTGTGGCAACCTTTGTAATGATTCTTGTTTGAATGTATACAAAGGTGTTTTTGTCTTTTGAAAAGCTTTCAATGTTTGAAAGTAGGGTTTTGAAATTATGTTGTGAAGTGTGTTTTGAAAAATGGCAAGGATGTTTTTGCAAGCTTGATCAAGTAACTAGGAGCTATCTACCCTATTTTACTCAAAGATTTTTCTTATGTTTTTAACCCTTTTAACAGTGTTGTGTCACCATTGTATTTGGTGAATAACCTTGTGTTAGGATGTTAAACGGGACAGGCGCGGGTCATCGTGTAGACCATGATAGCAATTGTGTCAAGTATTTTTGGCAATTTTCTTAAGGGACTTGATCATTTTGTTTAGGCAACTCAGATAGCGTCATCGAGGGACTATGATCTTTTGTTTTGTTTTTGTTTTGCCAAAGTACTTGACATGCAACTATGGCCCATTTTTGAAGGCAACAAGTAGATTGAAACCCTAGGGGTGCAAGTGTGCATTGTGTTTATTTTTTCATGCATGTTTATCTTGGATTAAGTCAAGCTAGTTGTTGATATTATTTGCATACAAACCCTAGGTCTAACCATGGCATAATTGAAAACATTTAAAGGTGCGAGAATTTAAAGCCTACACTATTACAACATGATATAGGGAGGGGGGTACAAATTTGAATTGGGGGTATTTGACAAGAAATTAAATTCTAAATTATTACAACCAAATCGAATGTATATGCAATATTTAAATGTACAATAATTGAATAAAATACAATAAATAAATGTTAAATAAAATGTATTATACAAAATGTTTTTATGTATGTAAAAGTATTTTTTAATGTGAAATGTAAATAATAATAAAAAGGGTCAATTTTAATTGTTTTATTATTTAGGGCAAAAATCCTAATTTTTAAATAAATAGTATTATTTATTAATTATATACAATAATATATTAATTTATACAAAAAATAAAAGTATATTGTAAAAAAGGTATTTTTAGTGTAAAATATTAATAAAAGTGAAAATGTAATATTTTTGTATTTTTGTCTTAATTATTTAATAAAATAAAGTATATAAAAAAAGTAAAATATATATATATATATATATATATATATATATATATATATATATATATAAATATATATATATATATATATATATATATATATATATATATATATATATATATATATATATATATATATATATATATATATATATATATATATATATATATATATATATATATATATATATATATATATATATATATATATATATATATATATATATATATACATATATATATATTAAACATATTAAATATATAAAAAATAAAAATTAATTATTTACAAAAAAAGTGTATATTCAAGAAAATGTTTTCAAGTGTAAATAAAAAATAAAAAATGAAAATAAACATATTTTACATTATTCTTTAGGTTTTGATAAAAAGAAAATAAATTATTTATATATTTATACTAGTAAAAATGAAAATAAATATCAAATAAATATGAAAAAATATAAAAATATATTTTTGGCATTTTTTACATTTGGGTAAAAAATAATAAAGTCAGAATAAAAATAAAAATATCAAAAATGACAAATATACAAATAAATGGGCCAGGGGTGTAAACTGAAAAATGGGGTGTTAGAAGCAAAAATGACCAGGCCCAATCCAAACTCACTTCATCTTCTTCCTCTGAACTGAAACACGCGCGCTTCTGTACACAAATGCTATCTCCTGATTCTTTGATTTTTTGACAAAACTCATAACGTGAAATTTGTAGAGCATCAAACAACGAATCCAACCATATAAAAAACTTGAGCTAACTCTCAAAGACCAGAGAGAATTTCTCTGGCCCTAATTTCTAACCTAGTTTTTTCAGAAAGTTCATGGATGAAATTCTCCTAGCACGATTAATATAAATGAAAACTAAGCATATGTATGGCTTCAGGGCTATGAATACAACGTCTTTCATTCACAAACCTAAGTCTAACTACTCCTAAATAGAGAGATAGAAGTTCATGAAATAACTGTTTCAGTTGACTTCGAGATGGACAATGCAACAACTTTCAAGGGTGCTTGAGCTTCTTTTGATCTTGCTTGAGGTCCAAGGAAGATTTTCCAATGCTTGGTTTATTCTGAAACAGCTTGAATCGTGCCACAGAACTCAACCTACAAAGCTTTGAAACAAAAAAGGAAATGTGTGTTAATGGTGTTACAGCTAGCAATGGATGATCTGGATAGCTTATGTATGTTGGTTGGAAGGTGTTTGAAGTATCTTTGGAAAAAACGCACGATGGAATTTGGTTATGGCTTGAAGTTTGCAGAACTGGCCCTGTTTTTGCAAGAAAATGGGGAATTTGTGCACTAGGAGTTTTGAGAGGCAAAAGGGTCATGTTTCTGGCTTGTTAGGAGGTATCAAACTTGTGTACAATGTTTGTGTAAGTTGGTTTTTTCAGATGTGAGAGATTGCTTCTGTTTTGCAAGTTTCTTCTAGTTGAAGCAAAAGAGTGGAAGTGATGTTATAGCCTTGTACAGGCCCTCCTATCACCCCGCACACAACACTCTTGGCTCCTCTAATTCATGGATTTGGTTTGCAGTATCAGATTTTTTTCAAGGCTCAAGGCTTAGTGTTTTGACATAAAGTTACCTTTTGCAAAAATGGCAATGTACCTTTTACCATTTAGGGCTTAATCTTGTAGGAAATGTCCAAATGACCAAGATAATACCTTAGCTCAATGGTTATGCATTAAATTATGGAGTACAAGCTGGTTTTGAGGATTGCAAGCTTATACCAAGCATGCTGATTTGAAAATGCAAGTTTGTATGAACATGTATTGGCAATGGATCAAACTGAGTTTTTGCCAATTTCAAGCATTTGATTCTCTCTAACCACAAGGGTGTTTGAGGAGTTCTTGGACAATTTGGAAAGCTTGAAACATGTAATATAATACATCTTTGAAATGAAACTTGAAACTCTAAGTGGAACTATGTGAAAAATTGCCAAGAAGATGGGTCAAAATCCTGCCTAAACTAGGGCAAAATTTCTCTAAGTTAAAAGTTTTAGGTACCCTTGTTCCAAAATTCATAACTTTAGATACAAGCTTCTTTTGAGAAAACTTTGTGAATAAAAGTTATAGACTTTGTGATGGACTACAACTTTCATGTTGCAAGTTTTTTTTGAATCCATTTGCATCTTGGTGAAAAAATGGGACAAAGTTAGGAAAAAATAAGAAAATTTCATAACTTATAAAATTCCAAAGTTATGAAAATTTTCCATTTTAAACCCTAATTTGCATTTTTAGGTTTCTTGATGAACAAGTTTCATAATTTGACATGTATTGATGAAAAATAACTCTTGGTACTTGATTTTGACCAAAAAAGTCAAAGTTTGACTTTTCAGTGTACAGTCAAATTTTGATAAGTTGACTAAAAAATTCATCTGTCAATCTTATGCATTTGAGATCTTTTGAACTTGTTGAATGGGTAAAGACAATGTCATTGAGTCCTTGAGTACATGTGTGAGCTTAATTTGCCATTGGCTACGTCAAACAGTCAAAAATTACCTTTGTGCAGTCAAAACCCTAAAAATGACCATTTTGCCCTTTTGGTGATCTGATCAAATTTCTTGTGGAATTGTGATCCAAACTTGATCAAATGGTTCATATGAGTTCATAATGTTGATGTGGGTCAAATTTCATGAGTTTTGACTGTCAATTGGCCACAGTTGACTTTTTCCCCAATACAGCTGATTTCTAGGTCAACTGTCCAATTGACTGGGCAAAAATTTGAATCAAGGCTTGAAAATTGGTATGGACAAACTTGTCAGTACAACATGAAGTATGAAAGTCACTTTGGGCATTGTAGGTCAAAACATCCATGTGCAAACTCAAACCCTAATTTAGGCCAACAGTGCAAGGAGGTGTCTTGAGCAGGGCAAACCCTAACTTGATCTTGAGCTCCAAGAGTCTTGTGATGAGAAATGTTGATAAAATGAGAGGGAAAATTTTTGGGTACAATAGTTGCCCATGTTAAATCTTCTTGAACCTGAAGAGTTAGATTGGCAAGTTTGCCTTTCACGACTCGAAGGTAAGAGAGGATTGGACATTAGAGTGCCCGTAAATTTGCACTCGTCAAAACATAGATGCGGGAATGGGATTAAAGATGCCATTTGGAGATGGTAGAATCTTGCTGGATATAGGCTTAAAGATGCCATCCAATAATCTTTGTTGAATTGAAATGTTGTAGGTCAGAAGAATGAACATCGAAATGGTATCCGTGTTTGGAATGCATTTGAACTGTATCTGGAGATTGAGTCTGTATGAGTAAAAGAATGGCGTCCGTGTCTGGCGCGTATCTAAGCTGTAACTGTATTTGAATTTTGAATGAATATCAGAATGACTGTCGTGTCTGGAGTGTATCTGTATTGTATCTGAATTCTGGATGGGCGACAGAGAAGCATTTGTGTATGAAGCATCTCTGGGCTGGGGATAAATTCCGAATGAGTGGCAGAATGGCAACTGTGTCTGGAGCGTATCTGGACTGTATCTGAAGTTGAGATCTATATGAGTAGCAGAATGACTTCCGTGTCTTGCGCGTATCTGAGACTATAACTGAGATCTGAATAAATGATAGAATGACTTCCGTGGCGATTGCACTGGGGAGATCAAACTGCTGGTGTAAAGGCCAGAACGACATCCGTGTTTGGAGCGTATCTGAACTTGTAGTTGATAGTTGAATCTAAATGAGAGATAGAATGGTCGCCGTGTCTGGAGCTTATCTAGTCTGTATCTGATTGCTGAAGTCTGAATGAGTAGTAGAATGACCGCCGTGTCTGGGATGTATCCATACTGTATTTTGACTTGAAGTTCTGAATGAGTAATAGGAAGACCTTTGTGTCTGTGGTGTATCCATATTGTATCTGAATAATTGTTAATGATAGCCTTTTAATCTTATCCTGAAAAGGGTAAAATGTTATCTAAAACACAAAGTTATGTTGCATGATATGTATGATGCAGTGAACTGTGATCCATGTTTATGATGAATGTAATGGTTATGCATGTAAGCTGAGTAGTTGTCTTGTTGAGGAAGATAAATTCCGGATAGCTGGAGATAATGTAATCTTTGACTGCTGCTGGGGAAAATAAATCCTTGACCGATGTTGAGGATTCCAAAAAAACTTTGATTACTGAAGATGAGAAATCCTTGCTTACTGCTTACTGCTTGGGGAATAAGGAAAACTCTGAAAATATCTATTGGGGAGTTAAAACCTGGGAGACTTCTGCTGGAGAAATGAGACTGAGAATCTTCAATCTGCTGGGAAATAACTCTGTGGGGAGAATGTTCACTATTCTGGCTCCGCTGGGGATAAGATTTTTCAGGGTTTTCGGGCTCCACTAGGGATCTCAAAGCTTAACTCTGATGGGGATTTATACTCTGAATTTAGCCTTGTTGAGGATCTGAATGATATATCGTAGGGATTTCTTCTGACATGGCGCCAAGATACCTTCCTACACCTTCAACCTATAAGTAATTATCCTTTTCAAATTTGTTTTATTCGTAAGCAGTGATTATATTCAAATGCATATGCCTATTTAACAAAACATTGGACGTTTTCAACAAAAACATAAGTAAAAAAAAAGAAAAGAAAGGCGAGCGAATTTCTGCACTTTGAAGTATTTTTGTATTAACTTTTGTGAGTATTTTTGTACAAATGAGACAAACATCCTAGTAAGAGAATGTTGTCGTAAAAATTGAAAATTTTTAAACAAAAGAAGGATGGCTATGTGTAATAATTCTATGGGATTCCCATTCTGCTATAGCCTTCACAACTCTGAATATCTAGTCCATTCGCTGCTTCGCCCGCTGATGACTGGATTGATCGGAAGCTTGGAGCTTGTTGGTGAAGAGATTGTTCTTGAAGTGATCCGACGAGACATAGTCATACGCTTTAATTCCCTAACTTTTTCCTGGACCGCCCTTTCGGGTTTTCGATCCACCGGGAAGCCCTTTTTTGCCCAAGTCGCCCTTTCGGGTTTTCAACTTGCCGGGTGTACATATTTTTTTTGTTTTATCCCTAATTTTTTCATGAACCGCCCTTTCGGGTTTTCGATTCACCGGGATGCCCATTTTTGCCCAAGTCGCCCTTTCGGGTTTTCAACTTGTCGGGTCGTTTTATGCGTAGTATCTTTTGACTATGTCCGTGTTCGCAGGGTGCGGCAAATCATCGCCGTCCATGGTGGTCAGAATCATTGCCCCACCAGAAAAGATGCTCTTAATCATAAATGGTCCTTCGTAAGTAGGAGTCCACTTTGCCCTGGGATCACTTTGCAGCAAGATGATCCGCTTAATTACAAGATCTCCGACTTGATATACCTGACGTCTGACTTTCTTGTTGAAAGCCTTGATCATGCATTTTTTATACGTCTGACCATGGAAAACAGCAGTAAGTCGCTTCTCTTCGATCAAATTAAGTTGATCAAGTCGGGTCTGAATCCAATCGTCTTTGCTTAAACCATCGTCCTTCATAATCCTTAAGGAAGGAATCTGAACTTCCATGGGTAGCACAGCTTCCATGCCATATACTAAAGAAAATTGGGTTGCCCCTATTGAAGTACGTGTCGTGGTACGGTATCCATGTAGAGCAAATGGTAACATTTCGTGCCGGTCCTTGTAGGTGACTGTCATCTTTTGAATGATCTTCTTGATATTTTTGTTTGTGGCTTCAACAACACCGTTCATCTTCGGCCGATAGGGAGATGAATTGTGATGATAAATCTTGAATTGTTCGCATAGAGCGGTGATCATAGTATTGTTCAAATTCGTATCGTTGTCTGTGATGATCCTGTCGGGGACACCGTACCGGCATATGAGGTTCTGCTTGATAAAGCGGGCAACCACATTCTTTGTAACGGAGGAAAAGGAAGCTGCTTCGACCCACTTGGTGAAGTAATCGATAGCGACAAAGATGAAGCGATGCCCATTGGATGTCGTAGGCTTGATCTCTCCAATCATGTAAATGCCCCACATTGCGAATGGACAAGGAGCTGTCAGAACGTTGAGAGGAACATGAGGAATATGTACCTTATCGGCGTAGACTTGGCACTTGTGGCAAGTACGGGAATGTTGGTGACAATCAGCTTCCATGGTAGACCAGTAGTAGCCTTCCCTTAGAATCTTTTTAGCCATCGTATGTCCACTCAAGTGGGTGCCAAATGTGCCACTGTGTATCTCAGTCATGATCAACTCTGCTTCAGCTTTGTCCACACAACGAAGTAGAACACAATCATGGTTGCGCTTATAAAGGATGCCATTGCTTAGGAAGAACTTGGCAGCAAATCTCCTTAAGAACTTTTTGTCATTGACGGAAGCTCCTTCAGGATATTCTCTAGTCTGGAGATACCTTTTAATTTCATGAAACCAGGGTTGTTCCACTACTTCTTAGGTATTAATCTCATGACATTGCGCGGGTTCATCCATTCGCTCGATGGTGATTTGGGGAGCCTCGTTATCCCAGTTGAGTTTAAACATGGAAGACATTGTAGCCAGAGCATCTGCTAGCTGATTTTCTTCTCGTGGGAAGTGCTCGAAAGTAATCTGCTCGAAATGAGGCAACAACGTCAGGACATGTTCTTTGTATGGGATAATATTAGGATGTTTAGTGTCCCACTCTCCTTTGACTTGACTGATAACCAAAGTCGAGTCCCCAAATACGACCAAAGATTTGATTCCCAAGTCTATAGCAGCCTTGAGACCAAAGATGCAAGCTTCATATTCGGCCATGTTGTTGGCACAACTGAAACAAAGTCGGGCAGTGAAGGGTGTATGGCAACCTTCCGGAGAAATGAGTACCGCACTGATACCGTTGCCAAGTGCATTTGAAGCACCATCAAAGTACAGAGTCCATCGGGATCCTTGTTCAGGTCTGTCATATGGTCTGTTACCTTCGATGTTGTCCAAAGTCATGATGTCCTCGTCAGGGAAGTCGAATCTCATAGATTGGTAATCTTCTACGGCTTGATGAGCTAGATGGTCAGCTAGTACACTCCCCTTTATAGCTTTTTGGGTAGTATATTGGATATCATACTCTGTCAGGATCATTTTCCATCTAGCGATTCTTCCAGATAAAGCAGGCTTCTCGAAGATATACTTGATCGGATCCATTTTGGAAATCAGCAAAGTGGTGTGAGTCAACATATACTTCCTTAGCCGGCGAGCAGCCCATACCAAAGCGCAGCAAGTTTTCTCGAGCAGTGAGTAGCGAGTCTCACAGTCGGTAAACTTTTTGCTAAGTTAATAAATGGCATGCTCTTTTCGGCCAGACTCGTCATGTTGGCCCAGCACGCACCTCATTGAGTTATCCAAAACAGCCAGATACATGATTAACGGCCTTCCTTCGACGGGTGGCATCAGAATAGGAGGTTCTAGTAAATACTCCTTGATCTTATCAAAAGCAACTTGACAATCATTGTTCCATTCAACTACCTGATCTTTCTTCAACAGTTTGAAAATTGGCTCACAGGTAGATGTCAGGTGAGAGATGAACCTCGCAATATAGTTCAAGCGTCCCAAGAATCCTCTAACCTCCTTCTCAGTACGGGGGGCAGGCATTTCTTGTATAGCCTTCACTTTAGCTGGATCAACCTCAATTCCTTTGTTGCTGACAATAAATCCCAAAATTTTACCAGACCTAACTCTAAAAGTGCACTTGCTTGGGTTTAGTCTGAGCTTATACTCCTTCAACCTGGCAAACAGCTTTTGCAAATGATCAAGGTGTTATTCTTCTGTCTGTGATCGAGCTATCATGTCGTCTACGTAAACCTCGATCTCATGATGTATCATATCATGAAACAAAGCTACAATGGCGCGTTGATAAGTTGCCCCTACATTCTTCAGTCTGAATGGCATCACTTTGTAGCAGAAGGTACCCCATTGCGTGACAAAAGTAGTTTTCTCCA
The DNA here is from genome assembly GCA_948472305.1 of Vicia faba. Lineage (NCBI taxonomy): Eukaryota > Viridiplantae > Streptophyta > Magnoliopsida > Fabales > Fabaceae > Vicia > Vicia faba. The sequence continues at coordinate 1,018,075,105 of OX451740.1, forward strand.
TGTCCTCGGGGGCCATTTTGATCTGGTTATATCCCGAGAATCCATCCATGAAGGAAAATACCTTGTGCTGAGCTGTGTTGTCAACCAAGATGTCGATATGCGGCAGTGGAAATCGTCTTTAGGGCTAGCCCTGTTTAAATCCTGATAGTCCACACACATTTTGACTTTGTCGTCCTTCTTAGGCACGGGCACAATGTTAGCAACCCATTATGGATATGAGGTAACAGCCAGAAAGCCAGCATTGAATTGCTTCATTACTTCAGCCTTGATTTTCTCAGACATGTCAGGCCTCATCCGGCAGACCTTCTGTTTGATCGGTGAACAGTCTTTTCTTGTAGGAAGACGGTGAACCATGATATCTGTGTCTAACCCTGGCATGTCTTCATAAGACCAGGCGAAGATTTCAACATATTCGTTCAACAGCTGCACTAAGCGCTCTTTGACACTTGGTTCTAGGTTGGCACCCACTTTTACTTCCTTCCTGTCTTCCTCTGTCCCCAAGTTGATGGTTTCTAGCAACTCTTCATGAGGCAGAATGGCCCTCTCTTCTTGTTGTAGAAGTCTGGCTAACTCTCCCGGCACTTCACAATCTTCGTCAACTTCGTACTCAGCATGATTGACCAAATCTTCAGAGTTATCGAAGGCTAAAGAAGAATAGTCACCCATGGAATCCGGAGTGGATGGGTACCTTCATTTGTGAGTGTGGGTGTGTGTAAGGGATAACCATCCTTAAATAAACAAAAATGCCAAAGGAAAGAAAATGAACACAACAGTTTATAGATGAAAAACGTCCAATGATTCATTAAAACATGGCATATGATTATGAAGAAAATCAAGCCCTTATAAATGGACCTACATGCCCCGGGCAAGGCATGAGGTGAAAATACTGTGCGAATTGTTTTAGTTATTACGGACCATAAAAATGGGAAATTGTTCAAAGATAAAATTACTAGTTGATAAAGGTGATGGGGACAAAATCCTTTCCTTCCCAGTTGCTCAAACCCCCTTCGACGGTCGGAAAGATCCAATCTTCAAAGTGCCTCTCTTCATCTTCATCTTCTACAACATTGATTCCATGGTGAGAGATCTTGACGGGTGGTCCTCCAACCTTGGAGCGACGCATAGCCTTTTGTCCTGCAGCAGTAAACCCTAACCCAAACTTGTCTGTCTTATGGGGAAAGTCAGGTAATTGACCCTATACTGTACTCTTCCATTCTTTGATCACCGCCTCTGCGTCCTTGAGAGATGCCATCCTAGATACATGCTTGGGAACGATAGGCACCTCAACCCTTGTCTTTGCAACTGCTACCTCAGGAGACACTTCCTTGAAATGCTGGAAAGGCGTTTCGATGAAATCGCCATCCAACTCTACATAGCGGAAGGAATTGAGATGACTTATCATGTATTCTTCCTCGTCGTGCACTGTTATAATCTTACCCTTAACAGGATATTTCAGCATTTGGTGCAAAGAGGAGGTAACTGCCCCGGCATAATGGATCCACGGTCTCCCTAGCAAACACGAATATGACGGACAGATGTCCATCACGTAGAAGGTGGAGTTGAAAACTTATGTGCCTACTTTTATAGGAATATCAACCTCCCCATGAACCATTCTTTTGGAACCATCAAAAGCCCTAACAACGATGTTACTAGGTTTGAGAGTCAGCCCTTCGCAGTCTAAATGGTCTAAGGCTTTCTTTGGCAGCACATTCAAGGAAGAACCAGTATCAACTAAGACATGGGCAAGGGTGGTTCCCCTGCATTCAACTGAGACATGTAGTGCTTCGTTGTGTTTTCTTCCTTTGGGAGTTAAGTCAGCATCGAAAAAGCCAAGGCCATTATCAGCAGTAAGACTGACCACACATTCTTGGAACTGGTCAACCGAAGTCTCTTGGGGTACATGTGCCGCCTTCAAGAATTTTATTAGGGCCTTAGCATGGGCCTCAGAATAGAGCAGAAGAGCCAACATTGAAATTTTAGAAGGGGTCTGCCCTAACTGTTCCACAACGTCGTAGTCACTTTTTCTGATTATTTTCAAGATTTCATCCATTTCTTTCTGAGTGGTTTCGAGGATAACCACAACATGAGCGTTCGTCCTGACAGGCACTTCCAATATCTCCTTACCCTTGTCGGTAGTATCAGCAGATGGTCTTACTTCAGGAGTATCCAATTCTTCAATCACTGGGCCTTGCACAGATGGTCCAACAGGTACAGAAGCTTTCAAGGGTCCGAAAACTGCTCGAGGGGGAGCAATCTCCGGAGAAAAGATCTGGCCGCTGCGGGTTATCTTTCTTGTACCCGCAATGTTCCCTATATCAGGGCTTTCTTCTTCAGAAATCTCTTGGACTGTTTCGATTTGTTTGATACCATGGTAGAAGATTTCTCCCCCATAGTTCCATGGTATCATTTTGTTGGATTGGTACGGGACACGTCCCGGCATAGTGATATTTAATGGTACACATTTAGAGTTGGGTGTAATCCTGACAGGCCTTTTTCAAGCCTTGGGAGGATTGTCGGAAATGGTTATGATTGCAATATCGTTGGTTGAAGTAGCAAAAGTATCAGGAGTAACAAGATTGAAGGTATCAACAGGGGTTTTCTGGAAAAATATCTCTTGGGTATCCATCAGGCGTTGGACACCTGACTTCAACATTGGGCAATCACTTTGTATGTTCAAACAAAAATAGCAGTCTTTACCACAACCAGGAAAGATCCCGGCTCTCAACAAATTTTCTTTAATCACACGCATCGGCATCAACAGGTCAACAACATCAGTAACATGAATGTCCTCCATAACAGCATGAATATTGTGGTCGTGCTTGGGCATCGGAGCAGATATAACATTGGGCTTCTCAGGAGCATCAAATTCTACTTCCTTAGCATCAATCAGATCTTGGATTTTGTTCTTAAGCGCCCAACAATTATTGGTATCGTGCCTAGTACTGTCGGAATGGTAAGCACACTTGGCATTGGAGTGGTAGTATGGAGAGGAGGTGTTAGGGTTCTTTGGCGCTTCTTTCAAACTGGTCAGATTCAGCTTCAACAAATGAGGAAGTACTTGAGCGGGAGTCATGTTGATGCGCGTGAACTGCCGTTGTGGCCTTTCCACCCGTTGTTGATTAGGTCTCGACTGAATGTTATGAGGTTGATCATTTGACGAGTTTTGAATCATCACAGCCCCTACAGTCGGCCGGCATTGAGTTCTTCCCTGTCCCTTCTAAGAATACACAGCAGATGCTTCCTTCTTGGCTGGGAAGGGTTTCTTAACAGCCGTGGATGCGGAAGCATCCTTTTGAATCTTTCCAATCTTAATATCGGCCTTAACCCTTTCGCTGGTCAAAATCAATTCAGTAAATCCCGCGGAAGAACTTCCAATCAGATGATTGAATAAGGGGCCAGACAGGGTCCCCATAAACATGTCAACTAACTCCTTATCTGATAGCGGTGGCTGCACCCTTCCATACAGATCACGCCACTTCTGGGCGTACTCTTTAAACCCTTCATTGGAAGCCATCCCCATACTTTATAACTGAGTGCGAGTGGGCACCAAATCAGCATTGTATTGATACTGACGATAAAAAGAAGCTGCCAAGTATTCCCAATTGTGAACCTCTGATCTTTCGAGTTGATAAAACCAGTCTAACTGCGTGCCAGACAAACTGTCTTGGAAAAAGTGTACCCATAGGTCTTTATCGGACGAGTGGGGTTGGATTTTTCTGACATACGACCTCAGGTGCATCTTTGGGCAAGACAGACCGTCATACTTGGCAAATGTTGGCACCTTGAACTTGGGAGGGATAACAATCCCAGCTACCAGCCCTAGTTCTTAAAAATCCAATCCGGGCACCCTCTGCAACTCCATAGTTGCCAGTCTATCTTCAAGGTTCTTATATTTATCATCCGCTGGTGGATACTGTTGTTCGGAGTAGTCTTCATCTTCTTCCTCCTCTTCAACCTCGGATTCATAAGGCACAGCAGTCCCTTTCCCTTTACCGGCCCCTTCGTCAGACGTTGAGGGAAACTCAAGAACCTTCCTAGCATTGCTCTCAAACCTTCTTCCAAAAGTGGCCACCCCAGGTATTTTTTTCTTTTTCTCTTTATTCTTCTCCAACAAAACTTTGAGGTCCTCTTGACCCTTTGCCAAGGTCATGAGGAGTTGCTGGAACTGTGAATTTTGTGCCTGCAGATCCTTTACCGTTTGCTCCAAATCCATCTTGCTGAAATAAACAGTAGAAAGATAAGGAAACCTGGCGTGAAGACCTATTTATGCATATGATGAATGGTATGTTATTCATGTAATGCATTCAAGGGTTCAAAAATTCAAATTTGTTGCAAACAAAAAGAACGCACGTCATATTAAGAAGAAACTGTTAGTACATAAGTGCCCCATGGGCAAAATATTACAAAATTCTTAATGTAAAAAGACATTGTGCATCCTCTTTGGCGTGATGTAAGTTATGAGAGTTTCCTCCTCGTGAAGTCGGCGGGTAAGCTCCAGAACCTTCTTCTCACTGGCATAGAAGTTGGCTTCAAAAGTATCCCGTTCTCCCTTGAGTTGGATCCAACTTTTTTGCATTTCTTCCCATGATGTTGGCATATCAGGATGTAGGATATTGTATGTAACCTCTCCTTCCGTAACAGGCTCTTTGATCAAGGGGAGAATGTGAGGGTATGGCATCATAAGATTATGGGAGCGGGTTCGTACCCACTTGAGATAAGGCTCAAGGGGGATGGAATACTTGTGCCCCAGTGTCTTACTATCCACTTTGTTGGGCATCCTCTAAGCTCTGATGAACCTTTGTCGAAGTCCTTGCGCATCGTTGTCGAAGTCAAAAACTAGGTCCGGAATCAGAATGTCATGAGGGCCATCCCTCCGAGCATATCCAAATTGTCTCAAAGCTAGTCAGGGGTTGTAGGTGATGCCTCCCCTAATGCCAAGTAGTGGGACATTAGGGAATTCCCCACAACGATCAATGATGATGACATTTTCTCTGGACTGAGAACACCAATGTACATCAGAATGTGTGAGGGTCATCAATCGTTGTGACCATCTTAAACCCTGCTCATTCTTCAAAACTGATTGTGGAAGGTGAGAAATAAACCACCTTGCTAGGAGAGGAGTACAACACATGAGAACACCTCTTTTCCTCATTGTTCGTGTGTAAAATGAGTGTAGGATGTCCCCAAGCAATGTGGGTATAGGATTCTTGGATATGAAAATCTTGACAGCATTCACATCTATAAGCTGATCAGGGTTTGGGAACAAGACCAACCCATAGATAAGGAGTGCCACAATCTCTTCAAAGTCTTGTAGATTAAGAGAATTCCAACAGTCTTGTGCCTTCTCAAACAGAAATTTTGCCAAGAATCCCTTGACACCACTTATGGTTTCCCAATGCCCCTTGATGTCAGATGGTTGCAAGTGTAATGCTTGAGCAACATCTTCAGGCTCTGGTTCTCTTTCCGTACCGTTGTAGGGTAGTTGATGAAGAATAGGAATTCTTAGGAGTTGAGAAAATTCCTCCAAAGTAGGCACCAATTGGTAATCAGGGAATGTGAAACAGTGGTGTAGGGGGTCAAAGAACTGGAAGAGGACTTTCACCATGTCTTCTTCAATGTTGGTGTTGACTAAGTTGAGGAGTCTACCATGTCTTTCACTGAAGAGATAATTCTCTGGAATCCTAGAAGTAAGCTCTTTGAGTTGAGGAGGGATTCTCACAAGGTTGACTTGAATTGTTTTCCTGCGAAGATATTCCATGACCTACAAAACAAGAACAAAGATGAAGACCCAAACCCCTTGAAATGGTTAGAGGATGCATATGATGCTTTATGATGTTCATGATGTATGCACAAACACATGTACAAGCAAGTCACACAAAACCCTAGTTTCAGGCTTGCATGAGGTTTCATAGGTAAGTACCCTCTTGAGTTAAGTTGGCTCAGACCTGTCCTATAAATAGTAACTGGGTTCTAAGGAGCTCAATATCACTGGATTGTTTTCTATGTTCATTGTTTTGGTTTAGCCACTTAACTAGCGACCAAAATATTCCAAAAAACAACCCTCAATGAGTGTATTATCGAGTATCTACCAACTTCGGACTGCACCAAAGCCGGTCATCTCACTACCCCTAATGAAAGGCCAAGATGGTCAAGTAAGGTTCTAAGAGTTTATTAGTGCTTCATGACATCACTCAGCGGCCCCGTATTCTCTTTGATTGACTCAAAGGCTACCGGTACTCACAAATATGTTGCACTAATATAGCTATTGCTTCTACCGTGTCGGTATACCCCGCACAGTTTCCACAACGTATTTCTATTTACCTATGAATGTTTCCCAAATCCGGGTGGAGGATTTCAAGCCCAAACTAGAGAACCAAAATGTAAAGCAAGCAAAGCAAACAATAATCATGCAAGGGGTGATCTAAGCCCTAAGGTTACTCCACTTTTAAGTGCTTTTCCCCAGCAGAGTCGCCTGTTCTGTGATACGGTGGGAGAACTGACTTGGGATTTTGCGTTTGTGTTTGCAAATGTTTCGGTTTAGCAAGAGTCGCCACCGACTTTTTATTTTATCCTAAGGAAAGTTCAAAAAGCACAGGAAAGACCTTTGAGATGTTTTCTTGGGTTCGGGGAGTAGATTATAGAAAGGGAAGGTATTAGCACCCCTTTTATCCATGGTTATCCATGGGCTCTTAGTTACTTGCTTAGATCACTTGCTTTGCTTTTCAATTGTTTAAAATGGTGTTCTTCAATTGTTTGAAATGGTGCTTTGTGTGTGGTTTTTGAAAGATGTTTTGAAAAGAGGCCATCGTTGTGGCAACCTTTGTAATGATTCTTGTTTGAATGTATACAAAGGTGTTTTTGTCTTTTGAAAAGCTTTCAATGTTTGAAAGTAGGGTTTTGAAATTGTGTTGTGAAGTGTGTTTTGAAAAATAGCAAGGATGTTTTTGCAAGCTTGATCAAGTAACTAGGAGCTATCTACCCTATTTTACTCAAAGATTTTTCTTATGTTTTTAACCCTTTTAACAGTGTTGTTTCACCATTGTATTTGGTGAATAACCTTGTGTTAGGATGTTAAACGGGACAGACGAGGGTCATCGTGTAGACCATGATTGCAATTGTGTCAAGTATTTTTGGCAATTTTCTTAAGGGACTTGATCATTTTGTTTAGGTAACTCAGATAGCGTCATCGAGGGACTATGATCTTTTGTTTTGTTTTTGTTTTGCCAAAGTAATTGACATGCAACCATGGCCCATTTTTGAAGGCAACAAGTAGATTTAAACCCTAGGGGTGCAAGTGTGCATTGTGTTTGTTTTTTCATGCATGTTTATCTTGGATTAAGTCAAGCTAGTTGTTGATATTATTTGCATACAAACCCTAGGTCTAACCATGGCATAATTGAAAACATTTAAAGGCGCGAGAATTTAAAGCCTACACTATTACAACATGATATAGGGAGGGGGGTACAAATTTGAATTAGGGGTATTTGACAAGAAATTAAATTCTAAATTATTACAACCAAATCGAATATATATGCAATATTTAAATGTACAATAATTGAATAAAATACAATAAATAAATGTTAAATAAAATGTATTATGCAAAATGTTTTTATGTATGTAAAAGTATTTTTTAATGTGAAATGTAAATAATAATAAAAAGGGTCAATTTTAATTGTTTTATTATTTAGGGCAAAAAACCCTAATTTTTAAATAAATAGTATTATTTATTAATTATATACAATAATATATTAATTTATACAAAAAATAAAAGTATATTGTAAAAAAGGTATTTTTAGTGTAAAATATTAATAAAAGTGAAAATGTAATATTTTTGTATTTTTTTCTTAATTATTTAATAAAATAAAGTATATATATATAAAATAAAAATTAATTATTTTCAAAAAAAGTGTATATTCAAGAAAATGTTTTCAAGTGTAAATAAAAAATAATAAATGAAAATAAACATATTTTACATTATTCTTTAGGTTTTGATAAAAAGGAAATAAATTATTTATATATTTATACTAGTTAAAAATGAAAATAAATATCAAATAAATATGAAAAAATATAAAAATATATTTTTGGCATTTTTTATATTTGGGTAAAAAATAATAAAGTCAGAATAAAAATAAAAATATCAAAAATGACAAATATACAAATAAATGGGCCAGGGGTGTAAACTGAAAAATGGGGTGTTATAAGCAAAAATGACCAGGCCCAGCCCAAACTCATTTCATCTTCTTCCTCTGAACTGAAACACGCGTGCTTCTGTACACAAATGTTATCTCCTGATTCTTTGATTATTTGACAAAACTCATAACAGGAAATTTGTAGAGCATCAAACAACGAATCCAACCATATAAAAAACTTGAGCTAACTCTCAAAGACCAGAGAGAATTTCTCTGGCCCTAATTTCTAACCTAGTTTTTTCAGAAAGTTCATGGATGAAATTCTCCTAGCACGATTAATATAAATGAAAACTAAGCATATATATGACTTCAGGGCTATGAATACAACATCTTTCATTCACAAACCTAAGTCTAACTATTCCTAAATAGAGAGATAGAAGTTCATGAAATACCTGTTTCAGTTGACTTCGAGCTGGACAATGCAGCAACTTTCAAGGGTGCTTGAGCTTCTTTTGAGCTTGCCTGAGGTCAAAGGAAGCTTTTCCAATGCTTGGTTTGTTCTGAAATAGCTTGAATCGTGCCACATAACTCAACCTGCAAAGCTTTGAAACAAAAATGGCAATGTGTTTTAAGGGTGTTACAGCTAGCAATGGATGATCTGGATAGCTTAGGTATGTTGGTTGGAAGGTGTTTGAAGTATCTTTGGACAAAACGCACGATGGCATTTGGTTATGGCTTGAAGTTTGCAGAATTGACCCTGTTTTTGCAAGAAAATGGGGAATTTGTGAACTAGGAGTTTTGAGAGGAAAAAGGGTCGTGTTTCTGGCTTGTTAGGAGGTATCAAACTTGTTTACAATGTTTGTGTAAGTTGGTTTTTTCAGATGTGAGAGATTGCTTCTGTTTTGCAAGTTTCTTCTACTTGAAGCAAAAGAGTGGAAGTGATGTTATAGCCTTGTACAGGCCCTCCTATCACCCTGCACACAACACTCTTGGCCCCTCTAATTCATGGATTTGGTTTGCAGTATCAGATTTTGTTCAAGGCTCAAGGCTTAGTATTTTGACATAAAGTAACCTTTTGCAAAAATGGTAATGTACCTTTTACCATTTAGGGCTTAATCTTGTAGACAATGTCCAAATGACCAAGACAATACCTTAGCTCAATAGTTATGCATTAAATTATGGATTACAAGCTAGTTTTGAGGCCTGCAAGCTTATACCAAGCATGCTGATTTGAAAATGCAAGTTTGTATGAACATGTATTGGCCATGGATCAAAGTGAGTTTTTGCCAATTTCAAGCATTAGATTCTCTCTAACCACAAGGTTGTTTGAGGAGTTCTTGGACAATTTGGAAAGCTTGCAACATGTACTATAATCCATATTTGAAATTCAACTTGAAACTCTAAGTGGAACTATGTGAAAAATGGCCAAGAAGATGGGTCAAAATCCTGCCTAAACTAGGGCAAAATTTCTCTAAGTTAAAAGTTTTAGGTACCCTTGTTCCAAAAATCATAACTTGAGATACAAGCTTTTTTTGAGACAAAATTTGTGAATAAAAGTTGTAGACTTTGTGATATAATACAACTTTCTTGTTGCAAGTTTTGTTTGAATCCATTTTCATCTTGGTGAAAAAAGGGGACAAAGTTAGGAAAAAATAAGAAAATTTCATAACTTAGAAAATTTCTAAGTTATGAAAATTTTCCATTTTAAACCCTAATTTGCATTTTTGGGTTTCTTGATGAACAACTTTCATAATTTGACATTCTTGATGAAAAATAACTCTTGGTACTTGATTTTGACCAAAAAAGTCAAAGTTTGACTTTTCAGTGTACAGTCAAATTTTGATCAGTTGACTGAAAAATTCATTTGTCAATCCTATGCATTTGAGATCTTTTGAACTTGTTGAATGGGTCAAGACAATGTCATTGAGTCCTTGAGTCCATGTGTGAGCTTAATTTGCCATTGGCTAGGTCAAACAGTCAAAAATTTCCTTTGTGCAGTCAAAACCCTAAAAATGACCATTTTGCCCTTTTGGTGATCTGATCAAATTTCTTGTGGAATCGTGATCCAAACTTGATCAAATGGTTCATATGAGTTTATAATGTTGATGTGGGTCAAATTTCATGAGGTTTGACTGTCAATTGGCCACAGTTGACTTTTTCCCCAATACAACTGATTTATAGGTCAACTGTCCAATTGACTGGGCAAAAATTTGAATCAAGGCTTGAAACTTGGTATGGACAAACTTGTGAGTCCAACATGAAGTATGAAAGTCACTTTGGGCATTGTAGGTAAAAACATCCCTGTGCAAACTCAAACCCTAATTTAGGCCAACAGTGCAAGGAGGTGTCTTGAGCAGAGCAAACCGGAGCTTGATCTTGAGCTCCAAGAGTCTTGTGATGAGAAATGTTGATAAAATGAGAGGGAAAATTTTGGGGTACAACACTGACCCACACTACTTTGTTGATATCTAAGATGGACCCAATCAAGTACATCTTCGAGAAGCCCGCACTCTCTGGAAGAATAGCGAGATGGCAGATGATCTTAACTGAATACGATATACAATATACAACCCAGAAAGAAATCAAGGGAAGTGTATTGGCTGATCATTTGGCTCATCAGGCCGTGGATGACTACCAATCCATGAATTTTGAGTTCCCAAACAAGAATATTATGCTAGTGACTGACTACAAAGAACCTGGACCAGATGAAGGACCTGAGGAAGGATCCCGATGGACTATGGTTTTTGACGGAGCTTCGAACGCACTCGGTAATGGTATTGGCGCCGTAATCATATCTACTGAGGGATGTCATACTCCTTTCACTGCCCGACTATGTTTCAACTGCACTAACAACATGGCGGAGTATGAAGCCTGCATCATGGGTCTCAAAGCCACTATCGACCTCAGGATCAAGTTCTTAAATGTCTTCGGGGATTCAGCCTTGGTGATAAGTCAGATCAAAGGAGAATGGGATATGAAACATCTGAATCCCGTCCCATACAAAGATCACGTACTAACATTGCTCCCGCACTTTGAGGAGGTAACCTTTGAACATTTCCCATGATAGGAGAATCAGTTAGCGGACGCGCTAGCTACCATGTCTTCTATGTTCAAAGTCAGGTGAGACAACGAAGCTTCCCGAATCACCATTGAAAGGTTGGATGAACCAGCGCACTACTGCGAGATTGATACTGAAGAGGTAGCAGATAAGCCTTGGTTTCACGAAGTAAAAAGGTATCTCGAGGCTCAAGAATATCCTGAAGGGGCATCTGTCAAAGATAAGAAGTTTCTGAGAAGGTGCATCGCGAAATTCTTCCTCAGTAACCGAATCCTCTACAAGCGCAACCATGACTCTACGTTACTGCGGTGTGTAGAAAAGAGCGAAGTAGAGAGGATTATGACAGATTTACATGAAGGTACTTTTGGAACCCATTCAAGTGGACATACCATGGCTAATAAGATCCTACAGGCAGGATACTACTGGTCCACTATGGAAGCAGATTGTTATCAGCACTCCCGAACTTGTCATAAATGCCAAATTTATGCTGATAAGGTGCATGTGCCCCCGGTTCCTTTGAACGTCTTGACAGCTCTTTGGCCCTTTGTAATGTGGGGCATTGACATGATCGGGGAAAACAGATCTACCGCTTCCAATGGGCATTGCTTCATCCTGGTAGCCATCGATTACTTCACAAAATAGGTTGAGGATGATTCCTTTGCTACTGTGACCAAGAACGTTGTGGCGCGGTTTATCAGGCATAACCTGATCTATCGGTATGGTGTGCTAGAGAGAATTATCACTGGCAATGGTACAAATCTCAATAATACGATGATCACCGAGCTCTTTAAATAATTCAAGATACAACATCATAATTCTTCTCCCTACCGACCGAAGATGAATGGCACCGTTGAAGCAGCTAACAAGAACATCAAAAAGATCATACAGAAGATGAAGGTGACATACAAAGACTAGCATGAGATGTTACCATTCTCTATTCATGGGTACCGTACCTCAGCACAAACGTCAATAGGGGCAACACCCTACTCTCTGGTATACGGCATGGAGGCAGTCCTACCCATTGAGGTCCAGATTCCTTCTTTAAGGATTATGAAGGATGTGGGTTTGAACGAAGACGATTGGATCTAGACTCGACTTGACCAACTGAATTTGATCGATGAGAAGAGACTTACTACTGTCTATCATGGTCAAACATATCAAAAGAGGATGATCAAGGATTTTAATAAAAAAGTCAGACGCCAAGAGTATCAAGTCGGGTATTTAGTGATCAAGTGCATCATACTGCCGCAAGGTGATCCCAGGGGAAAATGGCCTCCCACATACGAAGGGCCATTTGTGATTAAAAACATTTTCTCGGGTGGAGCCATGATTCTAACCACCATGGATGGTGATGACCTTCCTCACCCTCTCAATGCGGACATAGTGAAAAGATACTACACATGATAAAAGACCCGCTAGGTTGACTGGACTAGGAAAAAATAAGGGCTTCCCGACGAACCAAAAGGGTTTGGGTAAAAATAAGGGATGAAAATGAAAAAAATATGTACACCCGACAAGTTGAAAACCTAAAAAGGAGGCTTGGGCAAAAAGGGGTATCCATGTGGACTGAAAACCCGAAAGGGCAGTCCAAGAAAAAGTTAGGGATGTAAAGCGTATCACTATGTCCCATTGGATCACCTTGCGACCAGACCTCAGTATCAACTATCATGCTCGAACGGAACTGATCAATCTAATCATCTTCGGACAAGCAGCAAAGTGATAGGACGCTCGAAGATATAACGGAAATAGCAGAATTGGAACCCAATGGGATTATTACACATAGTTATTTCCTTTTCTTTGTACACAATTATTGTTTTGTTTTCCTTTTTCACAGTGGCATTCTCTTACTAGAGCGTCAACTTCCTTGTACAAAAACGCCTATTATAGGCCAACTTCGAAATTAATACAAGTCATTTTTACAAAACTATTTGTTTTTCTTTTTCTGTTTTGTTTTGCAAGAACGTCCAATGGTTTATTCTTGACATGTACATTTGAATATGATTGTGGTTCACAAACATTTGCATAGGAAACAGAAAGACAATTGCTTGTAACTCAAGAAACAGGGGCAAAACTAAAAATGTCAAACCCGACAGTTACTCTACCTAGCAGGTACCAGAGCAGAGACAGCTTTGAAACACATTCATCAGTGCATACGACCTCGTGACATCTGTACTTCCCTTAGAGCAAAGGGAATTAAAGCATTGATACCAGCTCCACCAAAACATGAAGTACATTCCCCAGCCGAATTTCATAGTCGCAAGCGGGTCATAAAATTTGTCTCTCAAGTAGAGTTTATTTCCCTGAATGCAGAAACTCAATCCATGGCAGAGTTTATCCCTTCAGTTACGGGAGTTCACTTTCCAACAGAATTATTCCCCCGCAGAGTTATTCTCAAACAGAGTCCCTCCCTGACAGAATATTCACAAACAACAAGGAGTAAATCTCCAGCATAGTCATTTCCGTTCACCATCCCCAGCGGAAGTAGAAGAACCATAATTCTCTACAACAGTCAGGAATGCTATACTCTCCAGCAGCAGCCAGGGATTTATTTTCCCAGACTCTGATATGTCACTATAGCATCTCATGCTCAAACATCATGACATGTGCATACATATCACATACAGCATAATCTCATTTATTTTGAGAACATCATCTCACAATGCATTTCATGCATCGCATATAATTAACCCTGTTACCTTTTCAGGAAAGATAATTATCATAAGCCAACCCACGTGATTAAATGAAACAACCTTACCTAGGTTCCTTCTCAGTTCAGATGTAGTTTTACCCAAACTCCTCATGAAGCAGCCTTATCTAGGTTCCTTCCCATAAGCCCTACTATCCAAGCTTCCACCTTAAAGTAACCCTATTATCCAGGTTCCTTCCCACAAACCCTACTATCCAGGCTTTCATCTTGAAGTAGCCCTACTATCCAGGTTCCTTCTTATAGCCCTACCATCCAAGATTTCATTTTGAAGTAACCCTACGACCCAGGTTCCTTCTCATGGCCCTACTATCTAGGATTTCATCTTGAAGTAACCCTACGACCCAGGTTCCTTCTCACAGCCCTATTATTAAGACTTTCATCTTGAAGTAACCTTATTATCCAGGTTCCTTCTCATAGCCCTACCATCCAGGCTTTCATCTTGAAGTAACCCTACGACCCAGGTTCCTTCTCATAGCCCTACTATCCAGGCTTTCATCTTGAAGTAACCCTACGACCCAGGTTCCTTCTTATATCCCTACTATCCAGGCTTTCATATCAAAGAAACCCTACGACCCAAGTTCCTTCTCTTAGCCCTAATATCTAGGATTTCACCTTGAAGTAACCCTACTATCCAGGTTCCTTCCCATAGGCCCTACTATCCAGGATTTCATTTCGAAGTAACCCTACGATCCAGGTTCCTTCCCATAAGCCCTATTATCCAGGATTTCATTTCGAAGTAACCCTAAGACCCAGGTTCCTTCTCATAGCCCTACTATCCAGGATTTCACCTTGAAGTAACCCTACTATCTAGGTTCCTTCCCATAAGCCCTACCATCCAGGCTTTCATCTTGAAGTAACCCTACTATCTAGGTTCCTTCCCATAAGCCCTACCATCCAGGCTTTCATCTTGAAGTAACCCTACTATCCAGGTTCCTTCCCACAATCCCTAACATCTAGACTTTCATCTTGAAGTAACCCTACGACCCAAGTTCCTTATCATAGCCCTACTATCCAGGTTCCTTCCCATAAGCCCTATTATCCAGGCTTTCATTCTGAAGTAACCCTACGACCCAGGTTCTTCTCATAGCCCTACTATCCAGGCTTTCATTCCGAAGTAACCCTACTATCCAGGTTCCTTCCCATAAGCCCTACTATCCAGGCTTTCATTTCGAAGCAACCCTACTATCCAGGTTCCTTCTCTCTTATCTCCGAACAACAGTTTACAACACTGTAAGACCTGGACCCGACCAGTTACGGTCGATTTCACATTTCCCCAGTAAGCCGCTGTACAGCCTGGAATCTAACCAGATGTGCAGTTTACTTCCACTTCCGCAATCAGGAGTTAATTCCCCAGTAGAATAATGGAAAACTGAAGCTCCTATACTCTATTTCCCAGGACATAAATCAACATTCCCCGGCAAATTCCTCCTCAACGGCAGGTATAGGAATTCTAGCAAAGGAATCTCTTATGCAACCGATATCTTTTTTGGAAGGCATCTTTAACCCCATCTCCGACGATTCTCTGTCGACTTACAAAGGGAATATGTAAGCCCATTCCTGATATAACCAATCAGTCTTACTTCATGCGAGTGCAAATTTCTGGGCACTCTAGTGTTCAATCATCTTCTACCTTCAGATCATGAAAGGCGGACCATCCAATCTACATCCTCAAGTTTAAGAAGATTGAATAGGGGCGGCTGTTGTACCCCAAAATTTTCCCTCTCATTTTACTCAACATATGTTCATTGAAATCCTCAACTTGCCCAAGGATTAATCAGGAAAATGCTCTCCTAAGACAATGAACCTCAAGCTAGGGTTTCCATTTTCATCAAGATGGGTGAACTCCAAAGGTATTAAATCTTTTCCATGGTCCTAATATGTTCTCAAGAACATCCATGTCAAGTCTCATGCCTTTCACAAGAAGTTTTCTCAGTCAACTGCTAAAATGCCTGAAAATCAACTATACTAGAGCAAAAGTCAACAGTGGCCCACATACAGTCAACCTTCAAGATTTTTGGTAAACATCAACATTTTTAAGTAACATCCATCATTGATCAAGGGTTTTTCATGATTCCTAAAGGAATGCCCCAAATTCATCAAAACTCAAAAGTTGCTAAATTAGGGTTTCTATAGGAAAAGTCAACCAAACTTTAACCAAGCATAACTTTCTCATACTTTATCAGCAATTCCCTATCCAAAGCTCATTTTGAAGAGGATTCAATTCCCTACAACCCATATTCATCTCTCAAGTTCAAAAAATGCACTCATGAAAAGATATGAATTCAGACATTACAGGTCATTTCAAAAGTCAACAAAAATACCTTTTGGATCAAAGCTTCTTACATGAATATGGAAGATCCAATTGAAATGAAACCAAAAGGGTTGTTTAGAGGACATCCTAATGTTTATAAAAAGTCAAAGAAAACCCTCTTTGGGTCAAAATTGAGAGATATGTGCATTGTCAAAGTTGGCCATTTTTGGAAATTTGCACAAAGTCAACCATGCCCAAAATGCATTTTTTTCTTCAAATGGGCCCAACTTTTATGCTTGTATCTTGTTAGTAACATGGTCCACGACCCATGAACCACTCCATGCCTCATTAAATTATTTATTTAATTTATTATGATTTTATTCATTTAAAATTCAAATAAAATCAAAATAAATCATGTAAATTACTTTTGGAATGATCTTGGCATTGAATGAAGAGGATATATGCCGGCATATCAGGATCAAATCGTATCAAGGATGATTGGAGCAAGAATGGCATGATTTGGATTATTTTGGAAACAAATAATGCAAGGATTAATCAAGATCTTTTATCTATAATTATCCAAGATTCAATCTATTTTTGTTGACCTAATACACTCTATTAAATATACACAACACAGCCAAGGCAAGAGGACAAGGGTTTTTTTCGTGAAAAGCATCACAACAAAATTGAGTTTTTGCCAAAAAAGTTAGGATAGGATTTCATTACACAAAACCATTCAAGGTGATTCAAGGCCACCAATCCACCCCTGGACGTCTCCTGAGGTTAGCAGCATTGTTTGCACGCGTGAAAGATCCAGAAATCATCACTTTATAGCGTCACAGTTTTCTACCTTTTTTGAATTTGGTTCTGCAAATTTACGCATCATAAATAATTTCTAAGCATGCCTTCATATCTGTATTATCATTTAGAACGTATTGGTATGATTAATTAGGAGTTTTAGCGCATGTACTAATAGCTGCCATTGTTAGGGTTTGAGGTCGTGTTTTAGGGTTTTTTGATGCAGGTAAAATTAGGGTAAAAGAGGGATGCCATCATACTCGTGAGATCAAAATGAGTTTATATGTATGCTTGGAATTGATTTATCATGTCTGGCGTTGATTTTTGAGATTTGCAGGGCTGTAGTTACAGTTTTGTCCGTAGGTAAAAGGTTGGCACCTAAAACAACAGTTCTGAGGAAAGAGACGATCAAGTGGCTGATTCCCACGTGCTCATTTGAATTCACGGGCGTTTTCCTGGGCATATCATTTAATTTCCCTTATATTTTATTTATTTCATTATATGTACGAATGAGCAGTCCAGTGCAGTTGGTCAGGGAGGGTGTATATGAGGCAAACGTCCTGGGTTCGATCCCAGGCGTCTACTTTTATATTTTTCTTGACAATTTCTTGTAGATTCAGCGTATCTCCTAGCCAAGCATCCACTGTGCACTCACAAATCTCACCCATTGGATCATCCTTGATTCAGATCCAATGTCTAGCAAGCCATCCTCATGGTGGACCCCCAGGAGCAAGGAGCACTGGATCACTCGCAAGGAAAATGGGCCTATCCTTCAAGGCTTCAGCAATTTAGCTTCACACCCCCAGTTTACTTCTGATATCAGGCCCATTTTACACTTTTGTTTTAATTTCTTATTTTCTTTTTTACTGTTTTAATTATTTTTGTTTTGTTTATTTCAAAAATATTTTTTATTAAATCATAAAATCAAGAAAACCACAAAAATGTAGAATTAGGTTTTTTTTATTAAAATTAGTTTTTTTTTTGGAAATTAATTAATTTAATGATATTGACTTGATTGTTTTCATAATTAAAATTAATTAGACAAATTAGGTTTAATTCACAAATATTTAATTTTCTCAATAAAAAATCAAAAAATATTTTCTTTATTTAAATAGATTCTTTAGGATATTTACTTTATTCTCGCACACATTTATTTATTTATTTTTCCAATTATTGTAATTGTTTCGAGGTTTGTAATAGTTATCAATTAGGGCTTATTTTACCGCTTATTATATACTATTTCCCCCAAGTTTGGTTATGTAACCCCCTCCCCGAAGCCTTGTAATAGTTAGGACTTTAATTTCTCGCAATTTTTAATTTCTGCCACTATTAAACTGCTAGATGTATGGATAATAGGATTGCATGTGAAAGATAAATCAACGATTAAAAAGGTAGATAACCCTAATTGTGCAAAAATAATTAACTGAAAAAAGGTACACATGCACATGCTCACTCCTAGGGTTTGCCTCACTTGGTTGCCTCAGAAACAATGGTCATGTCCCTCGAATGTGGGGATATCTTAGCAAAGACCCGCAATTCAGAGTCGTCATAAAGATCGTAGTCCCTTACTGTCCTTCGAGTTGCCTACGAGAAATGATCTTATGATGACAGTCCCTTCGAGATGCTAAGGTATCCTCACAAGTTTCCTTCAGTGACCATTTCGTCCCTTCGAATGTCCCTTAAAACTTCGACGATGGGGCTACCTACTCCTTAATAGTAGGGTAGTGCTGTCTAAAAGAAACGAAAAACGAACAACCTTTTTCGAATAGGTAGAAATCTTAAGTACTTGCTTAAAACAAACATTTTACACAGACACTTTTAAAACAAAGTTTCCAAAAACATTTTATCACACCCTTTAGGACTGATACAAGGGTTACCATAAAGTGAAACGCCGCGCTAAGGAAAATTTCAAAAAATTTCAAAAAAACACAAGCACGAAATCAATTTCAAAAATGAGCAAGTACCTAAGAGCTCATAGATAACTACGGATAGAAAGGGTGCTAACACCTTCCCTTTCTATAATCTACCCCCCATACTCAAAAACATATCGAATAAAGGTTTTTTTGTTATTTTTCCTTTCCTTTCTTGGGTGAAATAAAAGTCGGTGGCGACTCTTGATTACCGCAACATTTGTGAACAAAAAATGCAAACCAATATAACAGTCGGTTCTGCCACCGTATCACAATAACTATGGATGAAAAGGATGCTAATACCTTCCCTTTTCATAATCTACCCCCCGAACTCAAGAAATAATCTCAAAGGTATTTCCTGTTCTTTTCAGTCTTTCCTTCATTTGGATAAAAGAAAAGTCAGTGGTGACTCTTGCTAACCGTAATATTTGTGATCAAATGTAAAACATCCCAAGTCAGTTCTCCCACCATATTACATTAGCATTAGAAGATGCAGCCATCGGGATCTTCCCACTCTTGATTCCACTTTCGATCTTTTCTCCATTCAGAACCATCTCTGTGAACCCGAATGAGGAACTCCTAATCAGCATATTAAAGAATGGGCATGTCAGAGTGCCCATGAACATGTCTACAATTTCTCGATCATCAGAGGAGGTTGTACCCTGCCAGCTAGATCCCTCCATTTCTGGGCATATTCCTTGAAGCCTTCGCTAGAACCCATAGACATGCTTTGAAGTTGTGTACGAGTTGGAGCGAGGTCAACATTATATTGGTACTTCTTGTAGAAAGCAGCAGCCAATTCTTCCCAGGTATGAATGTCTATTCTTTCTAGCTGATAGAACCACTCTAGTTGCGTGCTAGCTAAACTTTCTTAGAAGAAATGGACCCATAACTTCCGGTCAGCAGTGTGAGGTTGGGTCTTCCTGACATAGGATCTTAAGTATAACTTAGGGCAGGAGACACCGTCATACTTAGCAAATGTGGGAACCTTGAACTTTGATGGGGTGACAACTCCAGGAACCAACCCTAACTCTTCAAAGTCCAAGCCATGTACCTGCTGAATCTCCATAGCGTTGAGACGATCCTCCAGCTGTGTGTATTTATCGTTAGCAGGAGGATAGTGTACCTCAGAGGAATCAACTTCCTCTTCATCAGCCTTGGGGTTGTTGACTTCTTCATGATTACCCCCTTCGTTTGATGGAGATGTGAGATCTAGCGCTCGTTTAACAGGTCCTCTGAGTCTTCTTCCCATATTCAAGATGCCAGCCGGTTTCTTTTCCTTCTTCTTATTCTTTTTGATGACGAGAGCTTTCAGTTCTTCCTGCCCCTGGGCAAAAGCCATGAACATTTGTTAGAACTGGGCGTTTTGAGCTTGAAGGTCTTTTTTTTTGTTCAAGGGCCATTTCTTTTGCTGAAATAAACAGCGAAAAGATGAGAAACCTGTACTGGAAGACCTGTTATGAAATGGCATGCGTGCAATGTTTTCAAGGATCTCGCTGGGTAAACAAGAAAATGTCAGAAGTTGAAATTTGCAGCTTTGATTGAAGAACTTCGTATCATTGAGTGTCCTTCTACGAGATTCAATCTCACCATGTCAAGTGGGTCATAGCCCCTGACTCAAGTTATCGAGCTTTGATCTTTTGACGGCATTGGCTAGAGGAAAATAAATCCCTTTGCCCCTTGCTAGACATCTTATTTATCATAACATGCATCACAGACCCTTGAGATCCTTGAAATAGTTAAGGAAATGTTGTGGCATGATGTTATGATGTGTATGATATGCGTTAATAAAAAGTGTAAGGTGATGAAGACAATTGAGTCTAAGAAGTCCAGGTTACTGGATAATGATTGTAAACAAATCCTGCAAGGAGATCAAGTTGTTAGAAAAAACCCTGCAAGTAGCTCAAGTTGAAAGCAAACAAATCATACAAGCAACCTTAGGTTTAGGCTTGCATGGGGTTTAAGGTAAGTACCCTCTTGAATGTTCAAATGGCTCAACATGTCCTATTAATAGTAATCGGGTTCTAAGGAGTCTCAATATCATTGACCTTCCCATCAAGAATTGTTTCAGCTTACACACCGAAGTATTGCAGCCAAAAATCCCGAAAGTCCAGTCTCAATGAGTGTAGCCTCGAGTATCAACCAATCTTCGATTGGAACCAAAGCCCGTTATCTCACTACTTGCTAATGGCTAGGATGAGTCGATTAAAGGTTCTAAAGGTCAGTTAGCGCTTAGTGACACTATGAGGAAACATAATGTTATCCTTGACTTACTCAAGGAACATTAGTATAATCCAGAGTATCGTGCTAACGTAGCCACCACTTTGTCCGTATCGTTCTACATTGTACAACCTCCGTGATTTATTGCTACTTACCTAAAAGGTGCCCCAGATCTGGGTGTAGGATCTTTACAAGAATACCCCAACAAACCCTCAAAGATAAAGCAAGCAAACACACAATAAAGCATTTTAAAAATGATAAACTAAAACTCTAACTTAATCCCACTTTATAAGATCCCCAACAGAGTCGCCAGTTCTGTGATACGGTGGCAGAATCGACTATTTAATATTGGTTTATGTTTTGTATTCGCAAATGTTGCGGTAAGCAAGAGTCGCTACCGACTTTTCTTTTATCCAAGGAAAGGGTGAAAAGAACAGGAAAAGTCCTTTCAAGAGTTTTTTGAGTAAGGGGGGTAGATTATGGAAAAGGAAGGTGTTATCACCCTTTCCATCCGTAGTTATCTGCAGGCACTTAGAGGTTTTCTCATTTTAAAATACCTTTGTGCTTCGAGTATTTGAAAAATGTTTTGAAAATGCTTTAGTGTGGCGATTTGCTTTGCTTTTAACTCTTGTATCAGTCCTCAAGAGTGTTACCAAAGTAAATGTTTTGAAAAATTATTTTTTGAAATGTTTTTGTGTAGGTGCAAAAAGTTATTTTGAGCAAACTTCTAACAGCTATCTACTTTTGTGCTTGAAAAGGTTTTTTATTTTCCTCCTATCCTTTAGATAACAATATCCCACTTTTAGTGAGTAGGTAGCCCTATCGTTGGACGTTTGAGGGACATTTGAAGGGACAGATAGTCATAAAGGTAACATATGGAGATGCTTTAGCAATTTTGTTTAGGGACTAGATCATTTACCGAAAGGCAATTGTAGGGTCATCGAGGGACTATGATGTTTGATTTACGGGTCTTTGCTAAAGCGTCCCCTTTTTGAGGGACATGATTGTTTTTTCCGAAAGGCAACCAAAGTGGGCGTACCCTAGAGGTGTATGTGTGCAATGTGTGCTTGATTCAGTTATTCGTCTTTGAATTTACGTTTACTAGCATTTTGTTATTAGTATTTCCATACAAGCCTAGTTACTAACAGTTAATATTTTGCGGGAATTTAAATCCTACGCTATTACAAAGCTTTGGGATAGTTACATAAAAAAGATACAAGAAATTATAGTGTGGAATTTAAACCTAGACTATTACATCCCATAAGCAGTTACATGAATATAAAAGATGCGAAGGTAAATAACGCGCGCGAAATAAAGAAACATCTAAGAAATCCTAAGAATGAATTTTTTTTGTTGTTTTTATGTTTATTGAGAAAATACTTAAAATTAAGGTGAGAAAAATATGATTCTAATTAGTTAAATAAAAGAAAAAATAATTGTCAATTAAAATTAATTCAAATAAAACTAATTCTACTATTTTTTTGGGTTTTTATTAAGAAAATATTTGAATGAAATAAATATAAGTCTAATTGATTTTAAATTAATAAAATAATGTTAAAATAATTAATTAAATTAATTTACAAAATTAAAATTAATTATAAAATCTTAAGTCTAATATTTTTTATTTTTTTTTATTTTATGTTATTAAAAAAAGTGATTTAAAAGAAAGTAAACAATAAAACAAATAATAAAAAACAATTGGGCCAGATGTGCATTAGTAAACAGGAGGGCGTAAGATTTAAAATTTGCTGAGCCCAAGTTACTGTCAGCCCAAAGGTGCTATTGGATTCAGTGAGGGAGGTTGTTGAGGGTGTATGATGGACTGCACGTTGAGAGCACTGGATCTAGATTGGATGGTGGTGATCTGATAGTATATGGTGCATATGCTTGGCTTGTGAATATTGGATCTGCATGTAAAATTTAGAGGGAAAAAATAAAATGCAAGAGACAGGGGTCGAACCCCGACCCTCACATGAAACATGTTAAATTATTCACAATGATTGTTAATAGCACAAATATGGATGTAATAGGTATTTACATGGCGTGAATATGCAATTTTGGTTTCAAGAAACCTTACCAACCGGTGATGCGTGGATTCGGTGATCTAAGATGTTGCAAGCCTTGGGAATGGATGAAATAAGTTCCTAGGAATCTTAGGAATACGACTGAGCAGTTGGTATGGATGGATGATGGCTGAAAAACTCAGTTTCGAATTTCAAAAATTTTATGCTTTTTTTTTGTGAAATTTGTGGGAACTCTCTAGCAATGATTTTTGTGTCCTTTTCTCATGCCTTGGTCTTGTATTTATAGAGGAAGAATAGGGCTAGCAAAGATGGTAAGAATCCATCCTTAATGGCCCTCTTTCAAACCAAAATCAAACACATTAAAAAAGTTCCAAAAATGCAAATTCTTGCCCATTTTGAGGTGCAATGCACCTAGCCTCCTTTGCATGAAATTTTGGAACCAAAAATAATTCAAACCATCAGTCCATATTGCCATAACCAATATTTACTATTTTATGCAATTTTATTTAGTTTTTATTTGATTTAATTCATATTTAAATGAATAAAAATTTAAATAAATAAAAAAATGCATGGATTGATTTAGAGGTACTTGGACACATCATGAACATATTTTAACTCCAAAAAGTTAGGCCTAATAACTTAAAATCACAAATTTTCTCAATTAAGATTTCATGCCTTTCCTTTGAAAATTTCCCAACTTGTGCAATCCATAACTTGCTCAATTTTTATCCAATGATGATGATCTTTAACTTTTTGGAAAGCCCTAGATGTCCTCCATAATCTCTATATTGACCATTTTTTCATTGGATAAATCATCTTAATGTAAATGGTCTTGGAAAAAAATGACTTTTGTTGACCTTTCGAAAATGACCTGTAACGTATGAGCTTGTATCTTTCAAATGGTACACCTCTTGAACTTGAGGGTTGAAGAGAAATTGTAGGTAATTGGATTATCTTCGAAATGAGCTTTGGTTGGGGGAAATGGGTGAAGTATGTGAAATTTACGCCTGGTCAAAGTTTGATTGACTTTTCCTATAGAAACCCTAATTAACAATTCTTGACTTTTGATGAATTAGGAGAATTTCTTGAGGAATCATGATCAACCCTTGATCAAATGATGGATATCACTTCAAAATGTTGATGTTGACCAAAAAACTTGAAGTTTGATTGCAAGTGGGTCACAGTTGACTTTTGACCAAGTTTAGTTGATTTCCAAGCATTTGAGCAATTGACTGAGCAAACATGTAGTTCAAGGTATGAAATTTGTCATGGATAATCTTGAAGACATATTAGGACCATGGAAGACATTTTAGACCTTTGGAGCTCACACATCTTGGTGAAAAATGAAACCCTAGTTAAAAGGCCAATGCTTAGGAGGAGAATTTGTCTGATCAATTCTTGGTCAACCTTGAGCAATTGAGGACCTCTAGGAGTATGTCTTGTGTGAAAATGGGAGGGAAAATTTTGGGGTACAACATCTGGGTTACTGGATAATGACTGTAAACAAATCCTGCAAGGAGATCATGTTGTTAGATAAAAACCCTACAAGTAGCTCAAGTTGAAAGAAAACAAAGCACACGAGCAGCCTTAGGTTTAAGCTTGCATGGGGTTTAAGGTAAGTATCCTCTTGAATGTTCAAATGGCTCAACTTGTCCTATTATTAGTAATCGGGTTCTAAGGAGTCTCAATATTATTTACCTTCCCATCAGGAATTGTTTCAGCTCACGCACCAAAGTATTGCAGCCAAAAAATCCCGAAAGTCTAGTCTCAATGAGTGTAGCATCGAGTATCAACCAATCTTTGGTCGGAACCAAAGTCGGTTATCTCACTACTTACTAATAGCTAGGATGAGTCGATTAAAGGTTCTAAAGGTCAGTTAGCGCTTAGTGACACTATGAGGAAGCCTAGTGTTATCCTTGACTTACTCAAGGAACATTAGCACAATCCAGAGTATCACGCTAACATAGCCACCACTTCTTCCATATCGGTCTATGCCGTATAGCCTCCATGATTTATTGATACTTACCTAAAAGGTGCCCCAGATCTGGGTGTAGGATGTTTACAAAAATACCCCAACAAACCTTTAAAAATAAAGCAAGCAAATACTTAATAAAGCATTTAAAATGATGAACTAAAACTCTAAAGTAACCCCACTTTTTATACCTCCAGCAGAGTCGCCAGTTCTGTGATACGGTGGCAGAACCGACTATTATACTGGTTTGCATTTTGTATTCACAAATATGCAGTAAGAAAGAGTCGCCACCTACTTTTCTTTTATCCAACAAAGGAAAGGGTGAAAAGAATAGAAAAAGACCTTTTCGAGATTGTTTGAGTAAGGGGGTAGATTATGGAAACGGAAGGTGTTAGCACCCTTTCCATCCGTAGTTTTCTACGGGCTCTTAGAGGTTTTCTTATTTTGAAATACCTTTGTGCTTTGTGTGTTTGAAAATGCCTTAGTATGGCGAACTTTTTAATGTTTCTCGGGGTAGTGGAGAAAGTATACAAAGTGTTTTGAAATTTATTTTGAAAAGTAATTTTTTGTTTAAGTGCAAAATGTTTGAGAAAACTTCTAATAGCTATCTACTTTTATACTCGAAAAGGGTCGTTCTTTTCCTGTTTCCTTTAGACAGTGCTATCCTACTATTAGTGAGTAGGTATCCCTATCGTTGGATGTTTGAGGGACAATCGAAAGGGACGTTACGGTCACGAAGGAAACTTGGCAAGAAATTTTAGTAACTGTCCTAAAGTTCTAAGATCACTTTTAACCGAGGCGACTTCGAGAGGGTCATCGATGGATTTGTGATCTTTCAAACTAGAGGGCAGCCACTAAAGCTTCTCACGTTTCGAGAATTGTGACCGTTTTCCGAAGGCAATCGAAGTGGGGTACCCTAGAGGTGCGCATGTGCAATTGATTTAGTTCAAGTATTTATCTTGTGTTATTAGGATTGCTAACGTGTTAATTTTCAGTCTTATCATGCACACCTAGTTACTAACAGTTAATATTTGCAAAAATTTAGAGTGCGAAAATTTAAATCTTAGACTATTACAACGCTTTAGAAGAATTACATAAAAAAGTGCAAGAAAATAAAATGCAGAATTTTAAATCTAGACTATTACATCCCATAATCAGTTACATTATTTATATAAAATGCGAGAAGAAAAACTACGCGCGCGAAATAAATATTACGTCTAAAAAATCCTAAGAATGAAAAATATTTTTGGTTTAATTTTTATTTATTTCAAGAAAAATAATCAAACTAAATCTAAATTTAATTTAAGAGAATAAGTATTGAAATTAACCTAATTCTAATGTTTTTGTGTTTTTGTTATTAAGAAAACATTTGAATTAAAATGAACCTAAGTATAATTGATTTTAAGTTGATAAAATAAAACTAAAATAATTAATTAATTAATTAAAATAATTTGAAAAAAAAACTAAACCTATTTATTTATTTTTTTCTTTGATTTTTTATTATTAAAAAAATGACTTTAGGAAACAAATAAATAATAACTAAAAACAAAACAAAAAAACAAAAAGGAAACTAATAAACAAAAGATATGGGCCTAGCTGTCAAAAGCAATTGGGAGGGGTGTGTTTGTTGAAATTCGCTAGGCCCAAGGTGATGAGCCCATTGCTCCAAGAAACATGCAAAAAGAAATGTTGAAAAACAAAGCAAAATGCAGCAATCTGGGGTCGAACCCAGGACTTCTAGATATACACACACACGTCTCACTACCAGGCCATTTTATCATTCATTTATATAAACAATAACAATAATATATATGTGAAGAAAGTGGATCATGCTGAGATGTACACGCGCGCGCTTCAGGTGGGACCCTAATGTTTAAATGAGCCAATCAAAGATGCTGATCCATCGATGCAAGCTTCTGCCTGAGTCAACTGACCGGAGGGACGCCAGAGTCAAACTCTGGTCGTCTTCTTCGGGATTTTAAAAATGCAAAAACCTGCAAAATCATAAAATCAAAGCCCACAAACAAGAATACCCACCCCCCCAAATCAACCCTCATGAGTCCATTTCTGGGGTTAGATTTCAAAGATCATGGTTGTATCGTCTTGTTAAAGACACGACTCAGGTTTGGCCCTAAACATGGCAAAAACTTATATCTGCATCGAATCACTCATGCTTCACGTTAGAACTAACCAAAATATTCATACAAATAAGAATATATGCATTAAACTTGTTTAGAATACGTGTATTAAGAGATTCAGATATTGGAAATTTTACCATAAAGGAGCAATCTGGTTGGGTGCTTTCAGATGTGGGCTGACTTGAATGATGATTGGAATGATCCCCTGATAACGTCGGGAGTTAAATGATATGGTTTGTTGGGCACGAGGGAGGCTGGAAGTGCACTTTTGGATATCACAACTTTGGAAGGTTTTTTTGTGAATTTCGTGTGCTCTCTTTAGTCTCTCTCCCCTTTCCATTTGGCTTGCTAATGCAATGTATACATAGAGTAGATGGAAGGGACAAGATAAGGAGGAAAGAATCAAACCCATAAAGCCATGGTTTAAAGCCATTATCATAAATTTGAAAAATTACCAAACTTGAGATTTCATGCCATTTTTGATGTTCAATGAATCTGGACACTTGTGCACGAATCTTTGGGCCTTTAAGCAAGCCAAAGCATCAACCCAAATGCCTAATCCCATTTCCAATTATTTTGTACCATTTATTTTATATTTATTTGAAATAAATTAAAAAAAATATGTAAAAAAAGAGGTAGGAAATGAAAGGCCATGAAAAAAATAAGATTAGAGGTCCTCTATAAACTTAGGAAAATATTTGAACCTTAAAGAGTTAGGCCATTGACTCAGAAATTCAAATTTGCTCAATGCACCATTCTTGAAATTTCCAAAAATATTCCAACTTGGCCAAGCCATAACTTGCTCAATTTTTATATCATGATGATGATCTAGAACTTTTTGGAAAGCACAAGATGTATACTTCAATCTCTCTTTTAATCAATTTTGAATTTGAAGATTTTATCTTAATTTAAAAGGCCTTTGAAAAAAGTGGCTTTTCTTGACTTTTTGAAAATGATCTGTAATGTCCGAGCTTATATCTTTCAAATGGTGAATCTCTTGATCTTATGGGATGAAGAGAAGTTTTAGGGAATTATATTCTCTTCAAAATTATCTTTTATTGGGGAAACATGGATGAAGTATGAGAAAGTTATGCCTAGTCAAAGTTTGGTTGACTTTTCTTATGGAAACCCTAATTAGCAATTCTTGACTTTTGATGAATTAGGAGAATTTCTTGAGTAATCATGATCAACCCTTGATCAAAGTATGGATACCACTTCAAAATGTTGATGTTGACCAAAAATCTTGAAGTTTGACTGTATATAGACCATAGTTGACTTTTGACCTAATATAGTTAATTTTCAGGCATTAGAGCAATTGATTGAGCAAACTTGTTGTGCAAGGCATGAAATTTTGTATGGATAATCTTGAGGGCATATTTGGACCATGTAAAAAATTTGAGACTGTGATACGGTGGGAGAACTAACTTGACGGTTTTGCGTTTTATCGCAAATGTTGCGGTTAGCAAGAGTCACCACCGACTTTTCTTTTATCCAAAAGGAAAGGTGAAAAAGCACAAGAAAGACCTTTGAGATTGTTTCTTGAGTTCGGGGGGTAGATTATGAAAAGGGAATGTATTAGCACCCTTTTCATACATGGTTATCCACGAGCTCTTAGTTACTTGCTAGATCACTTGCTTTTATTTTGAAATTGTGCTTTGTGTGGTTTTGAAAGTATTTTGTAAAAGAGGCCATTGTTTAGGCAAGCTTTGTAATGATCCCCGTTCGTAAGAATGTATACAAAGATGTTTGTCTTTTTGAAAATGTTTTCAATGTTTGTAAGATGTGTGTGTTTGTTTTGAAAATAGCAAGGATATTTGTTTTGAAAAGGAGCAAGTAACTAAAAGTAATCTACCTACTCAAATGTCTTTCTTGTTCATTTTCTTTTCCTTTGACATTATTGTCTTACCATTGATTTGGTAAGCAAACCTATCTTTGGATGCAAACGGGACGGGCGTGGGTCATCGTATAACCATGATTAGCAATGTTGCAAAGTATCTTAGGATTTTTTGAGGGACTAAGATCATTTTATAAGGCAACTTTGAATAGCGTCATCGAGGGACTTATGATCTTATATTTGTATGTTTTTGTCAAGATACTTTACATGCATAATATGGCCATTTTGTATAAGGCAACCAAGTGGAGAAACCCTAAGGGTGCTTGTGTGCAAGTGTGTTATTTTCATGCTTGATTTTGTCTTGGATTTAGGGTTTTCTATTTGATTTATTTTGATCTTGCCATACAAACCCTAATTACTAGCATGGTATATAAAAGCGGTAAATTGTGTAATTTTAAAGATTACTACGCTATTACAACATTTTATGGGAGGGGGTATATATATTATAAATGGGGGGATTTGCAATAATGTAAATCTAATTAAGTTATTACAACCAAATCGAATTTGTACAAGTATTTAAACAAATAATATACAATATAAATTAAATATGCAATAGTATGTATATGCAAGAAAAAGATTTTTGTTTTGTTTTTCATATAAATAAGAGTTTTGAATTAAACCTAATAATATTAAAAAAAGGAAATTATTTCTTAAAAAGTGGTTAACCCTAATTTTCAACTTAAGAAAATAAAGTTCTTTAAGTATTATTTTGTATATTTTTTGTCTTAAAAATAATAAATAATATTTTATGAAAATATTTAGTTTTTTGTATGTCAAACTAAATATTTACAAGTATGAATAATAAAAAAAAGAATAAAATAGTTAAACTAAATCTATTATATTTACAAATTTATTTAAGAAAGAAATAATAAATGTATAGTTTAATAAAAATATTTTTTCATGTGAGAAAAAAAATAAAATAAACAAAAATGCAAAATCATCATGTTTTATATTTTTCATGATTTTATGTATTTAAGAAAATACTTAATAAAATAAAATAAAATAAAATAAAACAAATAAATAAAATGTATGGGCCAGGGGGTATCCTGAGCAAATAGCATATAAGCATTAGGAAAAAAAGTAAGGACATAGCCCAACACCGCAAAAAAGTGAGAGAATAGTAAAAAAAATGAGGAAATATGTAAAAGGCAAGCACCAAGGCTCGAACCCATGACCTTGGCATTCTCAGCGTGCTGCCTTGCCATTGGGGTGGCTGTACATCCGTTAGCTCATGTGAAACAAGAAAAACATAACACTAAACGTTTCCTTGGCCCTGTACTTTGTTTTCTTCCTCTAGCTAGCCGGATCTCCTGTAACTCTTTCATCTCTCAACAAAAATGGAAACTGATAACATGAATGTTATTGAATTTTATCTCACGATTCTAACCATGTGCATAACTAAAACTATAAGTCCAAGATTAAAGAGAATTTTAATGGCCCTAATTCTTAACTTAATTTTTTCAGAAACTTCAAGTTAAAAATTCTCTCAACTCAGGCCAAATAAATGCAAGTTAAGGATATGTACAACTTCGTATCAATGATGTCTACATTGTATATTCACAAATGGAAAGCTAACTATGCATGTATCAAGATTTGGAAAAACAGAAAACTCACCTTGAAAATGGAAATCGTGTTTTGGAAATGAGCTTAGGATGCTGTGATGATCAGGTTAGCTTCCATGAACCTCTAGGAAGCTAATGCAATGCCTAGCTTTTCTTAAGGGTGGATGGAATGATCTCTAGAAGTCCACCTGTGTTACTCTGTTTTTGAAGTTCAACAATGGGGAAGATGGAGTTACAGTGATGTTTCAGGGTGTGGGATGGCTTTCTTGTAAGGTAAGGAAGCTTAGGGAAGCAAAAGGCCTGAAAACGCACGAGTGGAATAGAAGATTCGAATCACAAGTCAGAAATGGAAAGTTTGGGAGCTTGGTATGCAATTTCTGATTCTAGGGTGTTTCAAGGATTGGTCATTCGTGCTTTTAGTTGCAAGGTGATGGCTTTATATAGAGCAAAAGATTGGAGGACTTGTGCTTACTCAGAAGTACAAGATCACATGTCTTGCTACATTTCTTGTTTTTGAAGCAAGTGTGAGAAATGACTTCTTAATGCATGGTTCTGATCTTGTAGGGTAGTGTGAGGCTTTAAAAATGTTTTTCTCAGGCTTAGAGGCTTGGTTTTTGCAGAAAGAACAAGTCCAAAGCTCAAGAAATGAAAAAATGCATAAAGTATGCTTTTCCAAAATGGCAATGTTGCATTTCTTCCATAAATGGTTATTTTCTTGTACAATGCATTGAATGCTTGGCTTTAGGGCATGAAATCTTGTGAAATCCATTAATGGTTGAGTGACAAACGAGTTTGAGGACTGAAAAGTGAATATTGTACAGCATGCTTGAGGATTTGAATTTTGTTCTTCATGAAATGGCTTGAATTCAAAGTGAGAAATTGCCAACTTCATCTCTTCGATTCTCTCTACTAAAAAATGATCTCAAGGAGTTCTTGGACATTTTGGAAATCTTGCAATGTGCCCTATAACGTATCTTTGAAATGCATTTCATGATTCCTTTTGTAACTAGGTGAAAAATTGCCATGAAGTTGGGTCAAAAACCTGCCTAAATTAGGGCAAAATTTCACTAAGTTATTTTAGTTCATGGGCATGTGTTCATAAAATTATATCTTGAGATCCAAGCATCTTTAGGGAAAAATGTGTGAAGAAAATTTGTGGATTTCATGGAGTTCTACAACTTTCATGTTGGGAACTTTCTTTGAATCATCTTGTATGATGGTGGAAAATTGGCCTAAAGTTGAGAAAAAATTAGAAATTTTCTATCTTCAATCTTTGATTCCTTGATGCACAAGTTTCACATTTTGACATGTTTTGATGAATTGTGATCCTTGACACTTGATTTTGACCAAAAAGTCAAAGTTTGACTTTTCAGTATACAGTTGACTTTTGATCAGTTGACTGCAAATTTCATCTGTCATTCCAATGAAATTGCAATGTTTTGAACCATGTCATTAGGTCAAGATGATGCAATTGAACCCTTGAAACCATGCTTCAAATCAATTGGTCATTTTCTAGGTCAAAAATCAGAAATTGGCATTTCTCAGTCAAAACACTAATTTTGACCATTTTGCCCTTTTGATGATTTGATCAAATTTCTTGAGGAATTATGGTCCAAACTTGATCAAATGATTCACATGAGTCTAAAATGTTTATGTGGGTCAAAAATTATGAAGTTTGACTGTAAATTGGTCATGGTTGAGTTTTTCCCTAATACAACTGATTTTTAGGTCAACTGTCCAATTGACTGATCAAAAATATGGTTCAAAGCTTGAAACTTGTCATGAGAAACCTTAGGGGTCCATAAGGATGTTTAAAAGTCATATGAAGCATTGATAGTCCAAAAATCCCTGTGCAAACTCAAACACTAATTTTGGGTCAACAGTGTAAGATGAGATGTCTTGAGCTGACCAATCCCTAATCTAGTCTTGAGTCAAAGAGATCTTGTGAGAAAAGTCTTGATAAATGTGATGGAAAGTTTTGGGGTACAACAGAGACCATTGGAGCTCGCATATCTTGATTAAAATTGAAATAGGGGTTCATTGCCTTAGGAGGAGAATTTGTATGGTCAATCCTTGGTCATCCTTGAGCAAGTTGGGGACCTCAATGGGCATATGTTGAGTAAAAAGGGAGGGCAAATTTTGGGGTACAATAGGTTGTTTGATGAATACATTTATGTTAACCAACCTGGAGTTTTTATGGTTGCAGGAAGTGAAAATAAAGTTTACAAGCTTTACAAAGCTCTCTATGGCTTAAAATAAGCACCACGGGCATGGTATATCAGAATTGATGGCTACCTTCTACAAAGTGGTTTTGAAAGAAGTGAAAATGAGACTATTTTGTACTTGAAGAGGTCAAATAATGAAGTTTAACTAATAGTTTCATTGTACGTTGATGATTTGTTGGTTATAGGGAATGAATCTAATTCTCTAAGTCAATTCAAGCAAGTTATGGAGAATGAATTTGAGATGGCATATTTGGGTGAAATGAAATATTTTCTTAGAATGGAGATCTTTCAGTCAAATACTGGAATCTTCATTTCTCAAAATAAATATGCCTTGGAGGTATTAAAGAAGTTTCATATGGATAAATGCAAGCCTGTTTCCACACCTTTGATTGTGAATGAAAAATTATCAAAGGATGATGGTGATAATAGTGCAGATGCTTCTATTTATAGAAGTATAATTGGAAGTTTGTTGTATCTTTTAGCGACTAGACCTGATATAATGTTTGATACTAGCTTACTTTCCAGGTTCATGCATTCTCCATGTCAAGTTCATCTTGGTGCAACGAAGAGATTTTTGAGGTACAACTGATTATGGTTTGTGTTTTTTTGAAAATGAGGGTGGAGACCTCCAAGGATATGCAGATAGTGACTAGGATGGGAGTGTTGATAATGCAAAAATTAATTGTAGTTATATTTTCTCATTTGGAAGTGATGTGTTCTCATGGAATTCAAAGAAATAAGAAATTGTCATCCAATCATTAACTAGAACATAGTATATTTTTGTTGCTGCAGCAACAAATTAAACTATTTGGCTAAGGAAGATTTTAACATATGTGGGATAATTTAAAAATAAAGTTACTATTATATGGGTGGATAATAAATCTGCTATAGCCATAACTAAGAATCCAGTCCAGCATGGAAGAACCAAACACATCAAGGTTAAATATCATGCTATTAGAGAAGCTGAAAAGTCAAAAGAAATTAGTTTGGAGCATTGCAATTCAGAAAATGATATTGGCGATATAATGACTAAAGCTCTTTCCAATGGAAATTTTGAAGAATTGAGATCAATGTTTGGAGTATTCAAGAAAAATCTCAAGGAAGAGTGTTAGAAATTGATATTTTTCTAACATGTTACTTTACTTGTGTGTTACTTTATTTGTTATGTCGCTTTACTTGTTATTGTTACTATAATAATTATATTCTTGCTTGTAAAAGTAGGCAATAGTAATGATGCATACTATTTAGAATAATGTTGCTTTGAATTTTATTTCCACTCCAACAAATAAGCTTATTGCTTGACAGTATATATTTTGTAGTATTTTTCAGCTTTATGCAATTCAATAACACAACTTTTCCTCTAAAAACTATCTTTATTATTTTGTGGTTTCTATTCATCTTTTCTAAACCACTTTACCACCCCTTCTATTTTTCTTACAAACACATTGAAACTAATATACATTGACATAAAGGAAAATGAATATATAAATGGGTTTTATCAAGTTTATCATTTGACACACAGAGGGAAACAATTGACATGTGTTCATATTTCTTTGATTTCATCTCTTAGCTTCATGATTTTTGGTCTACTTTGCCTATAAAGGAAGATACTTAACAATCAACAGTAAAAAATTAGCTTAGAATTCTAATGGGTTCTATCAACTTCTGCAATATATTCAGTGGAAATAATCAATACCTTCACAAAATGACCATCCTTGTTTGAGAGATTGACTGGTATGAAATGAATGTTTGGCATCTTTAGTTAAATATAAGCTATATTAGAAAACTTGAAGCATAACATATAATTGACAGTCACAACCTGACTATAGCATATCTTATGCATCAAATTTATCTTTCTATTATATATTTTTAAGAATAAAATATATGGAGAATCTATGGGAACCACTTTCGTGTTACGACATATGGAGAATCTTATGGAGGAGGTGTTGGTTGTGTTATTGATGAATGCCCTCCTCTCATCCCTCTCTCTGAAGATGACATGCAAGAGGATCTTGACAGAAGGTAACTCTGAAGAAGTGAAAAACACAAGAAGGGGGTTGAATTGGAATCTAAAAAATATGGAGTAAAGAACACGTTTATTTTTATCCTGGTTCGTTTGAACTCAAACTACTCCAGTCCACCCGCCAAGGTGATTTCGTCTCTCTCCAATGAGGTCTTAATTCACTAATCAAACTTGATTACAAATCTACTTTGACAATTGTCAAAGTCTTCTTGAGTCCAAAACACAACCTGGTTTTCTCAAGGAAATTCACTAAATAGTTAATAGAATAAGAGTGTACAATGATGTTTCAAATAAACAGTATCACTAACAGTGATGTTTTACACAATTTAATATTAAACGTTAGGGATGAAGAGTTATTGCTGCGATACTGACTTTTCACGTGAGTTCTTCTTTTCGTGCGCAATTGTTCATCATCTTGAAATCTTCTTCTTGTCTGCTTTATATAGGCCTTGCAATAGTGACATGAGAAGATACTTTTGGTATGTCCATAACACAAGTTAATGAGCTTTCCAAATCAGGAGATCCTTGTCTGTTTGTAGTCGTTACTTATGATCTTGCACTGATGGAATTGTAACGCTTCAGAGCTTCTCACATCAGAGGATGAATATTACTGTTGAGAGTCTTTTATAGTTTGATCAGAACTTTGCAAATTAGAGTATCAGAGGTTTTGTTTCACAACGCTGGTGCATTCAGAAGTTGTAACAGAACTTCTTCATATAAGCGTGTCATGCAGATTTGATGCGTCTGAATCTTTTATGGTACTCTCAACTTCTGTGTTCGCATAATTATAACTTCTGGTGATGTTCTGGAAGAACTTCCAGTTGCATCAGAACATCCTGCATATAAAGATACTTTTATTAGCGAGCATATTTGTTCTTTATATCATGTGTTTCTTATTATCAAAACTCTTACTGGGATGTTGAACTAAATTATGTTCTAACAAACTCGCCTTCAGAATTATGTCATTGTTTTATTGAAATGGTTTCTAAACTGCTAGTAAAGGAATGTGACATTTAAGAATGATAGATGAGAGGCCATGTTTGTTTGTCTTTAAAGAATAATAACAGTGTAAGTTCTTGTTTATAGGAGGCCAGGTTAGAGCCGAATTACAACTCCCAGAAAGGAGATTGATACATGTAAAATATTTTCAGGAGTTTCAGATGGTAAGTATTTCTTCCTACTACTCTTAACTTGGAAGTTACCTATTTCTTGAGAAAATGTCTTAAAAGTATAATATTTTTATTAATTGCAGGACTTACTATAGGAAATCCAATCCATGTATTTGTGCCTAATATTGATCAAAGAGGAAAAGTGAGTATAATTTCATGTTCATAAATATTCAATAAAGATAAGCAATCGTGACCTTGATTTACGGGGTAGTTAAAATTTTGTACTTTCGGCGATTTTTTCAGGACTATAGCGAGATGTCATTAGCTTATAGGCCTTCCCATTCAGATGCAACCTATGACATGAAGTATGGTGTTAGATCAGTTCAAGTATTGACCTTTACAATGTAATAAGAGGCATTTTCATTCCATGAGATATGTATTAAGCTCATATGTTTTAACTCCTGTATTTAGGGTGGTGGTAGATCTTCTGCTAGAGAACCCATTGGAAGGGTTGCTTCTGGTGCTGTTGCTAAGAAAATCCTTAAAAAGTTTGCTCGATTTAGGTCTGTTACTTGTCTCACAAGTTAAGCTATATCCATGTTATATTTCTTTAATTTTTTAATAGACAAAAATGATATATCATATTAGGAATGTGTCGGGCTTTTTTTGTCGTCTAATAGAAAATTGGTATTGGAAATTCTCCCTTGATTAATGAAAAATCCAGAACTTTGAGGGTATGCAAACCTCGTTGCCTAAAGACTCATATTTCCTATCAACTAACCACATGCCACTCCCTCTCGACCTATCTCTTATTTATGGGAAAAATGCCTCAATTCTTATAGCTAACTCAGTTCAACTAAACCAATTAACTACTTGAAAATCCCTCTACCAAAATGTCCTAACAAACACCTAACCCACCTAAAGAAAATCATTCACCTTTTCCTCAAGTTGAACAACTTGTAGTTGCTGAAATCATTATTTCGCGATGTGTGTAATATATCGGTTATATTATTAGTCTGTAATTTTATTTTGGCTAATATAGTCCCTATAATATTGTCCTTTTTCACTTTAATTGTTGTTTGATTTGTTTCAGTTCCTATAATATACTTTTTGTTTGTTTTAGCCCCTGTAATATTTATTTTATGGTAAATTTGTGATTGTATGATACTGCTTGGCCCTTTCCTGAGAAAGGAAACTCAAATGAGCAGTTAGTGCATCAAGGAAATAGTAGGCCTAGGATTTGGTAGGATATTCTAGAAAGGGTAAGGTGGGAATTTTTAATATTAAGTGAGTATTAGTGATGTGGTAGTTACTATTTCCTGATTATATGGAGTTGAGTGTGAACTGAGGGGTGATGGGAAAAATAGCAATTGTACTATTTTCTCCTTGCATTAATAATGATAAATTCCCCAAATGTCGATCTCAATGACTGTATGTAATTATTGAGTTTAATTCACGTTCAATTAAACAAAAACTTAATTAAAGATTTTGGTTTTGATATTGTCACTTAGCAGAAATAAAAAATCAGCAGAATATAAATTAGGACTTTTTCACAGATATGAAGAGCATGTTAGGGTATGGTGTATAATTTGCTCTGTAACAACATTGAATCCTGATCTCTTCAACAATTTCATATCCTTCAATTACCCGCCCTTTATATTATCTTCCCATAAGTTCTTAGTGGGAAAACCTTTAACCATCCATCCTAAATCCTAAGTCCTTAGTGATATCTGATGGAGTCAAGCCTTTATTTTATCAAGGGTTAAATCCAGTAACTATAGGGTATCCCTAGTCCTCAATGATATCTAATATAGCCTAATTATACAAAAACCTTAACAATTGCGGTCCAACTGGTTGTTAACCATAAATTAATCCTAATTTATCCGATAAGGAACATAAAAACATTGTACAATTAAATTGAATAGAGAAGACTATTGTAATTCATGAATCAAAATCGTTTATAGATGCAAATTAAGGACACCCCTAGCATTGGGGGTTTAGTTACTTATATTGTTCAAAATAATCACAAGATAAAAGATAGACATTACAAGGATTGGGATGAACTTTCGTCTTCAATTGTTTCTGCGCATGAAAATCTTCCGCTCTCTGAAAACATTGACTTCTCCAATATTTCGTCGTGTAAACTATTCTTTGCTGCCAAAAAACTTTTATTCCATGTGAAAACTCATTTAAATAGTCACCATTCATCTAGGTCGGTAGGAAGCACCCAAAACGCTCTCACAACTTAACATATGGAAAAAGTATGAACAAATCAAGAAATCAGTGTCATAGGCCGACACGGGCCGAGTCACCTGACACGGGCAGCCGTGTCGTTATCTGTCCATTGCACCAACAACTCTCTCACCTAGACCTTCTTACACGGGTCGTGTCAGCTAAAATGGGCACTCGTGTAAACCTCTTCCTCTTCTCCCAAACCTGTCTGCTGAGCCTCCTCTCTGGACACGACCCATGTCAGGCGACACGGGTGGCCATGTTAGGTACCCTGTAGTTTGGTTTTTGAGACTTCCTCCAAAACTCTAAATTCTGCACTTTTCTCACTGATTTTCCTGGTTTAATTCCTCTGAGTCTAAAAACAAACAAAAAACACACACCCAACGCATAAAACATAGAATAATGAACTAAAACACTTGACAAAATAAATAAGTTATAACTAAAATCAATTGTAAATAAAGGTGGAAAAACCACTGATCAAACCCCCCTAAACTTAAATCGTTACTTGACCTCAAGTGACCATTACAAGAACTCATGAAAACCACAGCAGGCTGGTACTCATACGTGAGACAACCGTTCAAATTGATCAAAAAACATTTCATCCGATGTTCACATGATGCAAAAAGTTTGTTTAAGAATCTTTAACTATAGAGTTTCCTCTTCAGATACCTCTCTAACTATGCTTTTTACTTAAGTCTCTTTCCGATTTTCCTCCTTTTTCATTCGGACAATCAAATTAAGGCAATGAGAATTATGATGATCATCACATGCACAAGACTAATCAAGAATGTTTGCTTAGTGTTGTACCCCAAATTTTGACCTAAGACGTCATCTCTTATCCGCATCTTTACATTACATTTGTTTTGATCCACCGATTTTAAATTTCATGACTTTCTTCGGGCCAAGAGCCATTTATGCTGAACATTGAATCATTTAATCGATTCGTGTGAAAATGATGTTTATTAATTATCTATTATCTAAAACTTGAATAATTGAAATTTATTTTTTGATTATTATTTAGTTTAAAGATATAGGGATAATGAAATGAACATCAGAGAAGAGGCGTATTAATTGTGCGGACGTTTTATTTATTTACTCATTATTTTTAAATTTTAAGTAACTAGAATTTATTCTTAGTTATTCTATAATTTAAAGGTTATGAATAATATAAATAAGCATTTGAGGAAATTCATTGGTCAATAACGATTGCTTAATCGTTCGTCGGTCTAGATTAAATAATTGAAATCCTATTTTAATTATTATAATTTAGTTGAGAATGATGGATTAAATAAGCGAAGGTATTAGTTGGTCAATGATAATTATTATTTATCTGTTATTATTTTGAATGAAGGTGATTGGAGATTTGTTTTCAATTATTATTTGTTTGGATAAAATAATAAACGATAAATAAATAGAGAAGAAGAATTAATAGACAAATAGTTTCTTTTATTCATTTTTTGTACAAGCTATTTTGTAAATTATTGTATATTGCAATAAATTACAATAATGAATTGTCGAAATTAAAATAAAACAAACTAGTCTATCTTAATTCTAAAGCTTCCAATCCAATGCGTGTCCGCTCATTTAATTTTACCTGCACAATTAAAAGAAAAGAATTAGAATCCAAATAAATAATTAAAATGCAGAAAATAAATTTTAATGTTCATCATTAAATGTAATGGCCGGAATCAGTTATTTTATTTTTTGCAAATCACGGGATTGCTCCCGGTTCACAAAAAAGAAGAAAAGGATTTCAAACATATGCATGAATTGTTTTCAAAAAAAACTGCATACTTAAGCTAACCACATTAGTTTTAATCCCAATAATTTCAAAGCATACAGCATACAGCATAAGCAAATATGTAGTAACCATATGCAATCTAACGTGGCCTACATCAAAGCATACAACATGTGATTTTAAAAAAAACAATATGCAGTTTTGACTATTCTTGCAAGCAAAAAAATTTCCTTTTTCTTTCATCATTTTCCAGCCACTGCATTTTCAGAAATAGACAGCTTATCACACTTTTGTCAAAGCCATTCTGAGAGAGAAAAAGAGAGGGAGAAGTGTGGGATTTGCAGGCTTAGCTTAGGCAGAAAGAGATATACAAAACAAACTAAGAAATATAGCCAGTAGGAATAATAGCATAGAAGAAGAATAAAGGCAAACTGAGTGGACAGTAGTGCAGAATACTCAGGGAGATCCCAAGAGATTTGTTCCTGGCCTGTAGCGCAAGAGAAGAGAGGAGGGCTGTTATATTAGCATAAGAGAAAACAAAGGGACAGATACACAAAACAGCATAAGAGAAAACCAGAGATACAAGTCAGAAAACACATAACCAAGAAACCATTTTTCCATAACCTCAAGCCATTTTCAAAAACATATAGAGCAATCATTCAAAATAGCCATGACAAAAACCAACAAAAACCTGCAATAGCCTCACATCAGTAAAAGCTTTGCCCCTGTCCAACATACTCAAAAAACCAGTTCACCATGTCAAAACCTGCATGAGTACTGAGAAAACTATTTTTCCAAACAATACAAAACGCTACCAATTGATTGAGCCCTTTAGCCAATATCACTATCCCACTGTCAACACCATCCACCATCATAAACAAACCAAAAATCTCTACCAGAACATACTGTCCAGAAAAACCATAAAACATAGCTCAAATCCTCATACCAGTAAAAACGACATCCCTACTGCAAAGGCCTAGTCACAAAAAAACTTGACAAAATCTTTTACAAGTCCAAGCCACATCATTTCGTAAATCCATCCCTAACCTCAGAATCCAGCATATCCAAATTCAAGGATCGTACAAAAATCAGAATAGAAGAAGAAGAAAGAGCAAAAAAATACAGTTCAACGGGTTCCAACAAGCAACACAGTAGCATTCAAGCAAAAGGGAAGGAAGTCAAATACCGTTCACCGCCGCGTGTGCCCGTTGCCTCCCTGCTGTCCGGCCTCCATCACCCCAAGCCCTCCTCCTTCTCCATCTAGGTAACACCTTTTTCCTTTCTCATTCCTTAAAAAATGCCATTCAAATCAACATGGAAAATAAAAACGGTAACTAGTCAGAATCAACCCAGAGGCCATAAAATCAACTAAGAAATCATGAAATCAACAGCGAATCTGTAAAGCTTATACGCGTTTTGAATCAACAATAAACAGTAACGAAATGTTTTTGGTCCTTACCGTCTCCGCTCGAAGCCGCTGCGCCAACGATGGAGGGAAGAGGGAGACTTGGTGTGGGTGGCCGGACATGGAAACGTAGGCGTCAGAGGCGAGGAAGCGAAGAAGCTGCGTGAAAGAGAGAGATGAAGATCGTGATGAGGCGCCGTTTTTTGCCTTAAACCAAACCCTAAATCCTTTTATCAAACCAACACAACCCTAATCCCAACCTAATCCCTTGGATTCCATTTTAACCCACGACCCGCTCCACATTTTGTCTCAACTAAGCCTATTCTTCTTTTCTTACGCTAAAGCCTACTGCTAATTGTTATTCATCCTCCATTTTTTCTTTTATTTGGTCTTTTAGTTAATTTTATTTCATTTTTTTTCTTAGTTTAACTAATTTAGATTAATTAGTTTAGGAATAACATTTAATTTTTAAATAGACAATGTTAATTTTATTTACCCAAATCTCTTAATCTAAGTTTAGGTTATGTCAATGATTTTAGTCTCCTTTTTTTAATTAGATTTTTGATTTATAATTTTTATTTAATTTGACTAATATTTAATATTTCCAAAAAAAAAGCATATGAAAATGAAGATTAAAAAAATATATTTTATTTTATTCCCCTCATTTTTGATTAAATATCAATATAATAAAAACATAAGAAATAAAAACATATAAAACTTTAAAAAAATATTTCTATTAATTCTCGTTACCTTTTATTATTAAAAATGCGTAAAAAACGAAAACCAATTAAAACTTTTTCTTTTCGCATATTAAACAAAAAAATCATATAAAATACATGTTCACATTTAATTGTTGTGTATCATTTTCTGTTTAAATATCTCGCATTTACTTGATTATTCTGTTTGCGTCAATCCAAAGGGAATTGTCTAATTTTTTTGTTGACTTCATGTCCTCAAAAATGATCGAGCGAATACTCTCATTCATTAAAAACTTAGGTTAATTTTCCTCAAATATTCACCTTTCTTCAAAATTTCAACCTTTTCAAGACTTATACCTTTTAAGCAAAAACTTCGACGTTAGGTCGTCGTATCTTCGAAAACCCGTCCGTATCCCTTTTTTCAGCCAAAACGATTTATTTTCAATCAAGCGATCAATTTTAAATAAAACAGATATTTCAAAAGGTTCCTATAGAGTACTATAGATACATTGGGTGCTAATACCTTCCCATTGTATAACCAACCCCCGAACTCTCGATCTCTTTCAAAAAACGCCTTGTATTCTTATTACTTTTGAAAGTATTATTTACATTGCATATTTAGGGTTTTATTTCGCTCTCTTCCCTTTTCCTTTGGAAACAATAAAGCGCGGTGGCGACTCTTGCTTTTGCGAGACGGATTAATCAATAATTCGATCTCCGATTTACCCCGCTACATTTTTTATCGCTACAGAATTGGCGACTCTGCTGGGGATAGATTGACCTCTTGCTGGTCCATCCCTAAGTGGGTTAAGCCTAATTTGTCTTATCTGTTTTATTATTATTTGATATGTTTGATTATGTGTTTAAATTGGGGTGTTTGGGTTTTTGAAGGACAAATCCTATACCCGGATTAAGTAACACTTAAGGAATAGGACGGGCGGTATAGTCATGTTAACTTTGAGGGAGTAATCCCGAAGAAGGAGGCATGAGATCCCCCACTCAATGGAAGGCCCTCTTGAACTTAATATTTGTTTACCGAGTAATCGGGAAGACATTATTATTTTCGACCTAGGAGCCCGAGAAGTTGAGGACCGTAGAACCCTAACCCATCTTGGCCTTTTTAGGTGTAGCGCGGAGACTATCACGGAGTAATTCGGAAGTAGTTGTTACGCGATGCTACGCTCGGACGAGTTTCTCTTGAGAATATTGCTAATTATTGAGTAATCAAGACGTTGGTAATATCCGAAAGAGGGATGCAGACTCCGGGAACTCTTAGAACCTTGTCTTACAGGTGTGATCGAAACATTAGTACATACCTTTGGGTGGGCTTTACCCTCGACTCCATGCTGAACTTTGAACCTTTAAACCCCGTGTTTGCAAATTTGTGTGTGACTGTCGCATTATCATTCATTCATGCATTCATCAACATCTTTGTAAAAACTCGTTTTTCAAGGAACTTTGGAATGATTTTTGCAAACGTCTTAGGATACTATGGAATTTGGAAGGAGAAATACTCGAAGCTTTAGCTTCAAGGAGCCCGAGATTGAAGAATTGAAGAGTTTGATTCCGAAGATAGAGAGTCCGACAGATTTTCAGAAGAAATATGGGTCCATCGTACCGCTCATGAAGCGCAAGATGAAGAAAGGCATCCTTAACACTTTGGTTCAGTTCTATGATCCCTTGTATCGATGTTTCACCTTCCCGGATTATCAGCTGATGCCTACCTTAGAGGAGTACTCTTATATCCTTGGTTTGCCGATCGTCGACCGTGTTCCTTTTTCTGGATTAGAAGAGGAGCCTAAATCTCATGAGATAGCAGCCATCACCCATCTGAAGAGGTCAGAGATAGAAGAGAATATGACTACGAAAGGAGGAATCCGGGGTTTGCCGGCTCAGTTTCTGTTGAAGAAAGCTCATTACTTTGCTGATACCAAGGATACCGTTGCCTTCGAGGACGTGTTTGCTTTACTCGCGTATGGTCTTTTCTTATTCCCTAACATTGATAAATTTGTGGATGTCAATGCCATCAGGGTTTTCCTGATTGGAAATCCGGTCCCTACGCTGCTAGGAGATGCATATTACTCCATCCACCTGCGAAACTCTCGTCAAGGAGGAATGATTATTTGTTGCGTGCCGTTGCTGTATCAGTGGTATGTCTCGCATTTACCTGGGTCCGATGCTTTCTGGGATCTCGAGAAAGAACCGCGTTGGGCGCCAAAGATTATGGCTCTCACTCATTTCGATATTGACTGGTACAATCGAGTTTACCATGACGTAGAGATCATTGACAGCTGTGGTGCTTTTCCCAATGTACCTCTTCTTGGTACGAAGGGTGGAATCAACTACAACCCTGTTCTAGCGCGCCGTCAGTTCGGGTACCCGATGAGAGATAAGCCGAACAGTATCCATGTGAGTGGTTTCTTTCTTCAGGAAGGACAAGATCATCAGACTGCTAAGAGAGAGATTGAAGGAGCTTGGCGCCATATCCACAAGAAAGGGAGAGATATGCTGGGACATAGAGGTGCCGTTTCTTTGGAACCTTACCTGCAGTGGGTCCGTGCTAGGGCTAATGCTCTCAAGATGCCGTATAAACTTGAGAAACCTTTATTTCCTGCCATCGCACCGTCATCAGTTGCTATCCCAATCGCAGATGTAGGAGAGTATCAAGGGAACCTGGCTAGGATGAAGTCCGAGAGGGATGCTTGGAAGGAAAAGTACCATAT
Source organism: Vicia faba (assembly GCA_948472305.1). Classification (NCBI taxonomy): domain Eukaryota; kingdom Viridiplantae; phylum Streptophyta; class Magnoliopsida; order Fabales; family Fabaceae; genus Vicia; species Vicia faba. Next base: position 1,018,119,921 of record OX451740.1, read on the forward strand.
GTCCGAGTACGAGAATCGAGTCTTGACTCGACAGCTGAAAGAGAAGAAGGAGTTGTTGCTTATTCAAGACGGCCGATTCGTTGACCACGATGAGAAGCTTCGCCAGAAGGATGCCTTGTTGAAGAAATACGCGAGTGAAAGGAAGAGGAAAAGGGAATGTTCAGTAAACTTGGCTCTCGTTCCTAATCCACAAGAAGAAATCATCGATCGACTGATAGCGGAAAAGAAAGATTTAGAAGACTTTTATGAAGAAAAGATCAAGAAGCTCCGACTGCAGCTGGTGTTTGGTCCGTCATCTGAGGATTCTGAGTGAGCTTTAGCTTTAGTTTATTTTATTGATGTCATTTTGTAAAACTGTGTAAAAGGGCTTCATGCTCCGAAGTTGTAATTTATTGTTTTCTTAAGGGCTTCATGCTCCGAAGTTGTAATTTATTGTTTTCTTAAGGGCTTCATGCTCCGAAGTTGTAATTTATTGTTTCTCTTAAGGGCTTCATGCTCCGAAGTTGTAACTTATGGTCTTATTTCGGGCTTCATGCTCCAAGTTGTAATTTACTGCTTCATGTTTTAAAATGTAATTTCTCACTTTATTATGGTTTTCAGGTTGTAAGTTGTAATTTATTGCTTTCATTAGTGGATTTGTTATTCCAAGGTTGTAATTTACTATTCCAAGTTGTAAGTTGTAATTTATCGCTTTAAATTAACGGATTGAGTTTTGTTGTTCCAAATTCCTTTACCATTGATGAATGCAAAGTTACTAAAAGTTCCTTGAAAAACTTTTAAAATGAGTCATCATTTGCATCACCATCATGCATCATTTCACATTCCACATCACATGTTTTCTAGAGTCTCATTCTTGTTCTTTTTCCACCGAAGGTTGCCAAGCTGTCTCACCAACACGACACTCGGGCCAGTCGTCAGAAAAGAATGGAAGATTTGGAACAGGAAAATCAAGAGCTCCGTGGGGAAGTTGCTACGCTTCGTGCCGAGATGGAAAAGTTAACAGCATTGGTGGAAAGTCTGGTGGCTGTTCAGAATCAGCCACCGACTACGACTGCCGAGATTCAGATTTCAACTCCAGTGGTTTCCGAGATTGTCATCGCTCCTGCCTCCGCAACTCAAATCAACTCTCCGATCCAGCATCAGATGCCGAAAGGTTTTCCTTGGGGGATGCCTTACAACTTTATGCCGGAAGGGTGCCAGCCTACCGCCCAACCTATATTTCAGCCTGCATTGTCTCTTCCACAACCAGAGACGACTGCACTGCCGCCAGTAATTCCATCTGTAACATCTTTTCCGCAACCGATCATGACAACCGTTGCTCCAGTGGTCCACTCAGTGCCATACTTGAACGAACCAATTTATCCCGCCGAACCTGCCGAAAGTATGGGCCTTTTTGATAGAATGGAGGAATTTCAGGATCAGTTCCAGGAAATGCAGAAAGAGCTTAGAGCCTTGAAGGGGAAAGAGCTGTTTGGGAAGAGCACACATGACCTTTGCCTGGTTCCGAATGTCAAGATTCCGGCGAAGTTCAAAACACCAGACTTTGAAAGATACAAGGGGGATTCGTGTCCTAGAAGCCATTTGACGATGTACGTGAGGAAGATGTCCACGTATTCTGATAATCATGATTTATTGATTCATTATTTTCAAGATAGTTTGACGGGTGCTGCCTTGAAGTGGTATATGGGATTGGACAGCATTCGAATCCGCAATTTTAACGATCTCAGTGAAGCCTTTGTCCATCAGTACAAGTATAATGTTGACATGGCGCCGGACCGGGATCAACTCCGGGCAATGTCGCAAAAAGACCGAGAATCTTTTAAGGAGTACGCCCAGAGGTGGCGTGAAATTGCTGCTCAGATCCATCCACCCCTGGAGGAGAAAGAGATGACTAAGATATTTTTGAAGACCTTGGGATCCTTTTACTATGAGAGGATGGTAGCCAGCGCGCCCAGTGACTTTACCGAGATGGTGAGCATGGGTATGCGACTAGAGGAAGGAATTCGTGAAGGACGTTTGATTAAAGAGGGGAGTACGTCCAGCAGTGCGAAGAAGTTCGGAGGTGTTTTCCCGAAGAGGAAAGAACAAGATGTTAGTGCTTTGTTTCCAGGTAGGCCTAGGAGAGGCTACTCTCACGTCGCGGCAGTCACTCCGGCTGTCCGCCCGGCTTTGGTAGCCCCATCTCATCAGATTCCGCCACCTCAACAACGACCTTTTCAACAGCAGCCTCGACAACAGGCCTATCCGCTCAACCATCAGAACCGTTCGCCCAGAAAGCCGCAGTTTGACGCCATTCCCATGACGTATACTGAATTGTTTCCCGCTCTCATTAGAAAGAATCTCATCACAACAAAACCACCTCTTGTCGCACCGAACAGTGCTTCCCCGTGGTATAAGGCGGATCAATTCTGTGAATATCATCAAGGGTCACCAGGACACAACCTTGAGAATTGCTTTGCGTTGAAGGCGGATGTGCAGAGATTAATTAAGCATGGCATCTTGTCTTTTAAGGATGTGAATCCAAATGTCAGAGATAACCCTTTGCCCCGACATGGGGCAGCTTCTGTGAATATGGTGGAGGGTTGCCCGGGGAAGTTCCGAGTTTTCCAAGTCGAGCACATCAGAGAATCATTGATTAGGTTACACCAAAGTTTGAGAAGACTTGCCTTTGTTAGGCACCAACATGACTATGACGTTTGCCAGTTTTGTTCAAGAGAAGAGGATTGTCCTATTGTGAAGGAGGACATTCAGAAGTTGCTAGATCAGAGAATTATTACTATTACCTATGACCGAAATCCTGAAGATGAAGTGAATGTGATAACCCCACAGTTTAATTTACCAGAATCAGTAGAGATTGCTTACAACAGCCAAACTGCGTCTGCTGATCCTTTGATTATTTACCCACCTGGCCCTGTGCCTTATAGCTCAGACCAAGCCGTGCCGTACAAGTATAACGCCACCATGATCGAGAATGGGGTGGAGGTCCCCATACCAACCAGACCGTCTTTCGTTAATATTGCCGATGTAAGTAGAGTGACAAGAAGTGGGCGTGTTTTTGCCGCGGTACCGACAAGAAGACCAGAAGTTCAAATAAGGAGGCCCATGCCGGCGGAGATCCCTGAAAGAAATGAACCAAGGGTTGAGGTAGGTCGATCCAGTGAACCTATCCCTCACCCTGAAGAAGATGAAATCTTAAAGCTTATCAAAAGAAGCGAGTATAAAATTGTGGACCAGCTTCTGCAAACACCTTCCAAGATTTCCTTGCTTGCCTTATTGAGAGATTCTGGGGCACACAGAGAAGCCTTGATGAAAGTGTTGGACCAAGCGTTCGTAGACCATGACGTGACAGTTGATCAGTTTGACGGGATTGTGGGGAATATAACCTCGTGTAACAACTTGGGTTTCAGTGATGAAGAACTCCCGGAGGAGGGGAGAAACCATAATATGGCTCTGCACATTTCAGTAAGTTGTGGGAACGATACCTTATCAAGCGTGTTAGTGGATACCGGCTCGTCATTGAATGTGATGCCCAAGACCACGTTGTCTCGACTTTCATATCCAGGTGCTCCTATGAGGCCTAGCGGGGTAATTGTTAAAGCCTTTGACGGTTCCAGGAAGACGGTTATCGGTGAAGTGGATCTTCCCATAGTGATTGGTCCCCATACTTTTCAAATCACTTTCCAAGTGATGGACATCCGTGCTGCTTATAGTTGTTTATTGGGCCGTCCCTGGATCCATGATGCCGGGGCAGTCACTTCCACGCTCCATCAGAGATTAAAGTTTGTGAGACATGGGAAGTTAGTGATGATTGGGGGAGAGCAGGCCATGGTGGTGAGTCATTTATCATCGTTTTCGTTTATTGATGCTGACGAGGACGTCGGGACCCAGTTTCAGGGCCTATCTGTTGCTAAGGATACCGTGAAGAAGCAGGGGGCATCCATCTCTTCTTTTGAGGATGCACGGCGTGTGGTGGAGAGTGGTTCGGCCGAAGGATGGGGCCAGGTGTTGACGCTACCCGAGAACAAGTCTGGGGAAGGTTTGGGTTTTCATCCAGTAGCTGCAAGGGTCAAGAAAGAGGTGGTTGTTCGTCCAATTCAAGAGGTCTTTCGGAGTGCAGGTTTTGTACATCCTGAGGTTGATGCTGTCATAGATGATGATTCCGAGGAGGATTTGCCCGTGTTTGTGACGCCTGGATTGGCTTGCCAAAACTGGATAGCTGTTGATATTCCTGTGGTTATGCACGTTTCCGAGTAATGTTTTGTTCATTTTTCTTTAAAAAAATCGCTCTGCCCAAGGCGAAACGTATTTTGTGTCGGGCTATGAAAAATAACTCCTTTTGCTCTGCCCAAGGCAAAAGAGAAATGTCTGGGCTTGTTGTTTCAAGTATTTCCCCTTTAATGAATAAAATGTTATTTTGTCCACTGCTGTTTTATTTTTCATTTTTTTGGGAAATAATAATGAAAATTGATTAAGAGCATTTTGTTTTATTTGCACAAATCGATTTCTAAAATAAAGCATAATCATGTGTGCAGATTACTTCATGACTTAACCATCGAAAACAATGATCCTATGCCCTCTCCCAATTTTGAATTCCCTGTGTTCAGAGCCGAAGGAGAGGATGATGAAGAGGTTCCTGTTGAGATTTCCCGTTTGATTGAGCAGGATGAGAAGGTCATTCAACCATTTGAAGAACCTGTAGAGTTGGTCAACTTGGGTGATGAAGAGGATAGAAAGGAAGTCAAAGTCGGAGCTTTGCTTATCCCGGAAGTTAAGGAGAAGATGTTGGAGCTTCTCAGGGAGTATGTTGACGTGTTTGCGTGGTCTTACCAAGATATGCCAGGGTTGGACAACGACATTGTGGAGCATCGTTTACCATTGAAACCTGAATGTCCACCGGTCAAGCAGAAGTTGAGAAGGACTCGTCCTGACATGGCCGATAAGATTAAAGAAGAAGTTCAGAAGCAGATCAACGCAGGTTTTCTTGTGACGTCGGTCTATCCTCAGTGGTTAGCCAACATCGTGCCTGTTGCTAAGAAGGATGGTAAGGTTCGGATGTGTGTAGACTACAGAGACCTAAACAGAGCTAGTCCGAAAGATGATTTCCCATTACCTCATATTGATGTATTGGTCGACAGTACTGCCAAGTTCAAAGTCTTTTCTTTCATGGATGGTTTCTCTGGTTACAATCAAATCAAGATGGCGCCGGAAGATATGGAAAAGACCGCTTTTATTACACCGTGGGGAACTTTCTGTTATCGAGTTATGCCGTTTGGTTTGAGGAACGCTGGTGCAACGTACCAAAGGGCCATGACTGCTTTGTTCCACGACATGATGCATAAGGAGATCGAAGTGTATGTGGATGATATGATTGCCAAATCACAGACTGAAGAAGATCACTTGGAGCATTTGTTAAAGCTATTCCAGCGGTTGAGAAAGTACAAACTCCGTCTGAATCCCAATAAGTGCACTTTTGGCGTTCGTTCGGGAAGACTTTTAGGTTTCATCGTCAGTCAGAAAGGTATTGAAGTGGATCCCGATAAAGTCAAAGCTATTCGGGAAATGCCCGCGCCCAAGACGGAAAAACAAGTAAGAGGATTCCTTGGGAGATTGAATTACATTTCTAGGTTCATATCTCACATGACTGCTACTTGTGGGCCAATTTTCAAGCTTCTCCGCAAGAACCAAGGATGCGTGTGGACGGAGGATTGTCAGAAAGCTTTCGATAGTATCAAGGAATATTTGCTCGAACCTCCCATTTTGATTCCTCCGGTGGAAGGAAGGCCTTTGATTATGTACTTAACCATATTAGAGGACTCCATGGGATGTGTGCTTGGTCAACAAGATGAGACTGGAAGAAAGGAGCACGCTGTATATTATCTGAGTAAGAAATTCACGGACTGCGAGTCTCGATATTCATTGCTGGAGAAAACCTGTTGTGCTTTAGCCTGGGCCGCTCGCCGTCTGCGCCAGTATATGATTAATCACACTACTTGGTTGATCTCCAAAATGGACCCAATCAAGTATATCTTTGAGAAGCCCGCCTTATCTGGAAGGATAGCCCGTTGGCAGATGTTGTTATCTGAATATGACATTGAGTATCACACTCAGAAAGCGATCAAAGGGAGTATTTTGGCCGATCATTTGGCTCACCAACCAATTGAAGACTATCAGTCCATCAAGTTTGACTTCCCCGATGAAGATGTTATGTACTTGAAAGCTAAAGATTGTGAAGAGCCGTTACCTAAAGAAGGACCTGATCCTGAATCCCGTTGGGGTTTAATATTTGACGGAGCTGTGAATTCCTATGGAAATGGAATTGGGGCAATCATCGTTACTCCCCGAGGTACTCATATCCCGTTCACGGCAAGACTGAAGTTTGATTGTACGAACAACATGGCGGAGTATGAAGCGTGTATTATGGGTCTCGAAGAAGCAGTGGACTTGAGGATTAAGATTCTGGATATTTATGGAGATTCGGCGCTGGTGATTAATCAAATCAAAGGAGAATGGGAAACTCGTCATCCTGGTTTGATCCCGTACAGAGACTATGCTAGAAGGTTGTTAACTTTCTTCAACAAGGTGGAATTGCATCATATCCCTAGGGATGAGAATCAAATGGCGGATGCTTTGGCTACTTTATCTTCAATGTTTCAAGTGAATGATTGGAACGACGTGCCTACAATTCGAGTTATGCGCCTCGACCGACCTGCTCATGTGTTCGCAGTAGAAGAGGTCACCGATGACAAACCTTGGTTCTATGACATCAAACGTGTTCTTCAAACTCAAGAGTACCCGCCAGGGGCATCCAACAAAGATAGGAAGACGTTGAGAAGATTAGCAAGCAGTTTCTTTCTCAATGAAGAAGTGTTGTATAAGAGGAATTACGATATGGTCTTGCTCAGATGTGTAGACGGACGTGAAGCAGACATGCTGATGCAAGAGGTGCACGAAGGGTCCTTTGGCACTCATGCCAATGGACACGCAATGGCTAGAAAGATGTTGAGAGCTGGTTACTACTGGATGACCATGGAATCTGATTGCTGCAAGTATGTGAAGAAGTGTCATAAATGCCAGATTTATGCGGACAGGATGCACGTACCGCCGACCCTCCTCAATGTTATATCTTCACCTTGGCCTTTCTCCATGTGGGGCATTGATATGATTGGGATGATTGAACCCAAAGCTTCAAATGGTCACCGTTTCATCTTGGTGGCGATCGATTATTTTACTAAGTGGGTGGAAGCCGCCTCTTATGCTAATGTAACCAGACAGGTGGTAGTCAGATTTATCAAGAATCAGATTATTTGTCGGTATGGTATCCCGAGTAAGATCATCACTGACAATGGGTCGAATTTGAATAACAAGATGATGAAGGAGCTTTGTGAAGAGTTCAAAATCGAGCATCATAATTCCTCTCCTTACAGGCCAAAGATGAATGGGGCTGTCGAAGCTGCTAACAAGAATATCAAGAAGATCGTCCAGAAGATGGTGGTAACTTATAAGGACTGGCATGAAATGCTTCCGTTTGCTTTACACGGTTATCGTACTTCAGTTCGAACTTCAACAGGCGTGACGCCTTTCTCCCTAGTTTATGGTATGGAAGCGGTACTCCCCGTGGAGGTTGAGATTCCATCTCTGAGAGTGTTGATGGAAGCCAAGCTTTCCGAGGCCGAATGGTGTCAAAGTAGGTACGATCAGTTGAATTTAATCGAAGAGAAGAGATTAACGGCTTTGTGTCACGGTCAGTTGTATCAGCAAAGAATGAAGAAGGCTTTTGATAAGAAGGTTCGACCGCGCGAGTTCAGAGAAGGTGACCTCGTGCTCAAAAAGATATTATCTTTCCAACCCGATTCTAGGGGCAAATGGGCTCCGAACTATGAAGGACCGTTTGTTGTTAAGAAGGTTTTCTCTGGAGGTGCCATGATCCTCGCCAATATGGATGGCGAAGACCTCCCGCGCCCCTTGAACGCCGATGCAGTCAAGAAGTATTTTGCTTAGGCAAATTCCTGGCCAAACCAGTCTTGGTATTTGAACATTTTCTGGAATTCAAAGTTGTTAGGGAGAATAGTGATCATTGTTTTGTATGACCTCTTATTTCACATACTATTTCCCCAAACTTTTGTAAACCGTTGGAGTCGCATTGTTAGCGAACTACCATCGTGTTAATGAAATTTGAGCATTTACCTTTTGTGGGCAAAATTTTAATTTTTATGGAAATACCTAGAACAAATTTACTTAAAATATTCTTATTTCTAAAATGTGTCGTGAATAACGAAGGGAATATTAACAGTCGTTCCGAAAATGGTCAAGCCATGAAATGCAAAACAGTACAGTAATTTACTTGCATGATGAATCTGTTTTCTTTCAAAATCGTCATTAAGTGTTGGCTGTGTACATGCTTGGTTATAGTGGTGCTAACTTGGTGATTCCCCAGTTGTTCCAGTTAAGTGTGGTTTTAGCTACCTTTATTTGGGAGATGTTGAAGTGCGGTACACTTCGTCTTATGCCAATGGTTTATTGGTGCTAGAAGTTTGGATTTGATTGTTCGTCTCTTCAGAAGACTTGGGCCTTGTAGCGTGACATCTTCCGACGTTGCTTCGTTTTCCGTCTATTTTCCATCTTTTCAAGAGTGGCCGAGCGTTTACGTTGCTGTGACACCTTATTATCTCCAAGATATCCCATCTGTCTGTTTTGTCAGCATATACATGACATTCATTTATTCATCCACACTTGCATCATGCACACACAGTTGTATTTGTTGATGTCATTAAATTCGTACACCTTGGTCGTGTCTTTTTTTCAAATAACATATTTGATCCTTCCAAATAGGGTGTCAGCTTAAGCATAAAGTGCGCCTCTTTTCTAATTCCCCAACTGAGCTAATCCTCGTGGATGATTTTTGATTTAGTTTACCTTGTCCTTTTCTCGATAGGATAATTTCTCCAATCGATTTACTTTCTCATTGGGAGAAGTCTTGTTTGACTGTTTTCTCTCTGGTTATTCCCGAATGAAGTTGTTGCCTCTTGCATAGGCTACCTCAGTTGTTTTTTCCCCAGTGAAATTGCGACCTAGACGGTTGGTGCATTTATTTTGCACATTTTGAATATGTGATCTCCTCGGGAAGGATTGATTCAGGGTTCTCTTGGATGAAGATTTTATTCTCTGCCAATATCATCGCAGTTCCCCTCTGAATTATGTTGGAAAACGACAAGCGGTAGCTCTTCACGAGCAACTTGTACGTTACTATCTTCGACAAGCGCCGAGCAGCAGTTCTTCATGAGCTACTAGTGCGTTATTTTAGCTTTCGAAAAGCGCCAAGCAGCAGTTCTTCACGAGCTACTAGTGCGTCATTTTATTCCGTTGGAAAGCACCGAACAGCAGTTCTTCATGAGCTACTAGTGCGTCAGTTATGACTTTGTGAAAGCGCCGAGCAGCAGTTCTTCATGAGCTACTGGTGCGTCATCGTCATTTTACCCTTTTTGGGAAGCGCCGAGCAGCAGTTCTTCATGAGCTACTAGTGCGTTATTTTAGCTTTCGAAAAGCGCCAAGCAGCAGTTCTTCACGAGCTACTAGTGCGTCATTTTATTCCGTTGGAAAGCACCGAACAGCAGTTCTTCATGAGCTACTAGTGCGTCAGTTATGACTTTGTGAAAGCGCCGAGCAGCAGTTCTTCATGAGCTACTGGTGCGTCATCGTCATTTTACCCTTTTTGGGAAGCGCCGAGCAGCAGTTCTTCATGAGCTACTAGTGCGTCAGTTATGACTTTGTGAAAGCGCCGAGCAGCAGTTCTTCATGAGCTACTGGTGCGTCATCGTCATTTTACCCTTTTTGGGAAGCGCCGAGCAGCAGTTCTTCATGAGCTACTAGTGCGTCAGTTATGACTTTGTGAAAGCGCCGAGCAGCAGTTCTTCATGAGCTACTGGTGCGTCATCGTCATTTTACCCTTTTTGGGAAGCGCCGAGCAGCAGTTCTTCATGAACTACTAGTGCGTCATTTACTCTTTTTGAAAGCTTCAGGCAGCAAACCCTTCATGAGTTACCAGTACGTGTTACCAGTACGTTATTATTCTTCGGAAAACAGCAAGTGGTAGCTTCTTTATTTGAGCAACTTGTTCGTTATCGGTATTTTCTTTGGACGACAGCAAGCGGCGGCTTCTTTATTTGAGCAACTTGTTCGTTATCGGTATTTTCTTTGGACGACAGCAAGCGGCGGCTTCTTTATTTGAGCGACTTGTTCGTCATCGGTATTTTCTTTGGACGACAGCAAGTGGTAGCTTCTTTATTTGAGCAACTTGTTCGTCATCGGTATTTTCTTTGGACGACAGCAAGCGGCGGCTTCTTTATTTGAGCGACTTGTTCGTTATCGGTATTTTCTTTGGACGCCAACAGCTGGCAATTTTCTTTATTTGAACAACCTTCGTATCTACAGCATTAATGAGTATACCTCTGAAATCTCGCGGGGAAGTCTGGCACGAATCTACACCCCCAGAAGTCGGTAACCAGTTATCAGCAATTCGATACTCCCTGTCTACCGTCGACCTTGAGTTGCGAATTCATTATTTGGATCAATAATCCGTCATGGCCTATGCAAAGTGCTCTCTTTGTTAGGGTTAGAGGTCGTATTCCCTCAGTTTTAGTCGCTGTCAGGAGTCTGTCGTTTGAAGTCGATAGCTCGTTCTCCCAGTAGCGTATTACTCATGTATTTGCGTTTTGTTGACGTTCGATTCCCTCAACATTGTCTCGTTTCACGGTATCTCTCTCTGTGAGTTAGATCGTTGCATTCTTACCACCGTGTGATGACGGCATCTTAGGACAAAATTTGCGTAATTATGTATTTAAGTACCTTCAATCTCGTCGACACGAAGATTTTAATCTTCATATCTCCGGATAGAAGAAACTTAAATAGGGGCAGCTGTTGTACCCCAAATTTTGACCTAAGACGTCATCTCTTATCCGCATCTTTACATTACATTTGTTTTGATCCACCGATTTTAAATTTCATGACTTTCTTCGGGCCAAGAGCCATTTATGCTGAACATTGAATCATTTAATCGATTCGTGTGAAAATGATGTTTATTAATTATCTATTATCTAAAACTTGAATAATTGAAATTTATTTTTTGATTATTATTTAGTTTAAAGATATAGGGATAATGAAATGAACATCAGAGAAGAGGCGTATTAATTGTGCGGACGTTTTATTTATTTACTCATTATTTTTAAATTTTAAGTAACTAGAATTTATTCTTAGTTATTCTATAATTTAAAGGTTATGAATAATATAAATAAGCATTTGAGGAAATTCATTGGTCAATAACGATTGCTTAATCGTTCGTCGGTCTAGATTAAATAATTGAAATCCTATTTTAATTATTATAATTTAGTTGAGAATGATGGATTAAATAAGCGAAGGTATTAGTTGGTCAATGATAATTATTATTTATCTGTTATTATTTTGAATGAAGGTGATTGGAGATTTGTTTTCAATTATTATTTGTTTGGATAAAATAATAAACGATAAATAAATAGAGAAGAAGAATTAATAGACAAATAGTTTCTTTTATTCATTTTTTGTACAAGCTATTTTGTAAATTATTGTATATTGCAATAAATTACAATAATGAATTGTCGAAATTAAAATAAAACAAACTAGTCTATCTTAATTCTAAAGCTTCCAATCCAATGCGTGTCCGCTCATTTAATTTTACCTGCACAATTAAAAGAAAAGAATTAGAATCCAAATAAATAATTAAATGCAGAAAATAAATTTTAATGTTCATCATTAAATGTAATGGCCGGAATCAGTTATTTTATTTTTTGCAAATCACGGGATTGCTCCCGGTTCACAAAAAAGAAGAAAAGGATTTCAAACATATGCATGAATTGTTTTCAAAAAAAACTGCATACTTAAGCTAACCACATTAGTTTTAATCCCAATAATTTCAAAGCATACAGCATACAGCATAAGCAAATATGTAGTAACCATATGCAATCTAACGTGGCCTACATCAAAGCATACAACATGTGATTTTAAAAAAAACAATATGCAGTTTTGACTATTCTTGCAAGCAAAAAAATTTCCTTTTTCTTTCATCATTTTCCAGCCACTGCATTTTCAGAAATAGACAGCTTATCACACTTTTGTCAAAGCCATTCTGAGAGAGAAAAAGAGAGGGAGAAGTGTGGGATTTGCAGGCTTAGCTTAGGCAGAAAGAGATATACAAAACAAACTAAGAAATATAGCCAGTAGGAATAATAGCATAGAAGAAGAATAAAGGCAAACTGAGTGGACAGTAGTGCAGAATACTCAGGGAGATCCCAAGAGATTTGTTCCTGGCCTGTAGCGCAAGAGAAGAGAGGAGGGCTGTTATATTAGCATAAGAGAAAACAAAGGGACAGATACACAAAACAGCATAAGAGAAAACCAGAGATACAAGTCAGAAAACACATAACCAAGAAACCATTTTTCCATAACCTCAAGCCATTTTCAAAAACATATAGAGCAATCATTCAAAATAGCCATGACAAAAACCAACAAAAACCTGCAATAGCCTCACATCAGTAAAAGCTTTGCCCCTGTCCAACATACTCAAAAAACCAGTTCACCATGTCAAAACCTGCATGAGTACTGAGAAAACTATTTTTCCAAACAATACAAAACGCTACCAATTGATTGAGCCCTTTAGCCAATATCACTATCCCACTGTCAACACCATCCACCATCATAAACAAACCAAAAATCTCTACCAGAACATACTGTCCAGAAAAACCATAAAACATAGCTCAAATCCTCATACCAGTAAAAACGACATCCCTACTGCAAAGGCCTAGTCACAAAAAAACTTGACAAAATCTTTTACAAGTCCAAGCCACATCATTTCGTAAATCCATCCCTAACCTCAGAATCCAGCATATCCAAATTCAAGGATCGTACAAAAATCAGAATAGAAGAAGAAGAAAGAGCAAAAAAATACAGTTCAACGGGTTCCAACAAGCAACACAGTAGCATTCAAGCAAAAGGGAAGGAAGTCAAATACCGTTCACCGCCGCGTGTGCCCGTTGCCTCCCTGCTGTCCGGCCTCCATCACCCCAAGCCCTCCTCCTTCTCCATCTAGGTAACACCTTTTTCCTTTCTCATTCCTTAAAAAATGCCATTCAAATCAACATGGAAAATAAAAACGGTAACTAGTCAGAATCAACCCAGAGGCCATAAAATCAACTAAGAAATCATGAAATCAACAGCGAATCTGTAAAGCTTATACGCGTTTTGAATCAACAATAAACAGTAACGAAATGTTTTTGGTCCTTACCGTCTCCGCTCGAAGCCGCTGCGCCAACGATGGAGGGAAGAGGGAGACTTGGTGTGGGTGGCCGGACATGGAAACGTAGGCGTCAGAGGCGAGGAAGCGAAGAAGCTGCGTGAAAGAGAGAGATGAAGATCGTGATGAGGCGCCGTTTTTTGCCTTAAACCAAACCCTAAATCCTTTTATCAAACCAACACAACCCTAATCCCAACCTAATCCCTTGGATTCCATTTTAACCCACGACCCGCTCCACATTTTGTCTCAACTAAGCCTATTCTTCTTTTCTTACGCTAAAGCCTACTGCTAATTGTTATTCATCCTCCATTTTTTCTTTTATTTGGTCTTTTAGTTAATTTTATTTCATTTTTTTTCTTAGTTTAACTAATTTAGATTAATTAGTTTAGGAATAACATTTAATTTTTAAATAGACAATGTTAATTTTATTTACCCAAATCTCTTAATCTAAGTTTAGGTTATGTCAATGATTTTAGTCTCCTTTTTTTAATTAGATTTTTGATTTATAATTTTTATTTAATTTGACTAATATTTAATATTTCCAAAAAAAAAGCATATGAAAATGAAGATTAAAAAAATATATTTTATTTTATTCCCCTCATTTTTGATTAAATATCAATATAATAAAAACATAAGAAATAAAAACATATAAAACTTTAAAAAAATATTTCTATTAATTCTCGTTACCTTTTATTATTAAAAATGCGTAAAAAACGAAAACCAATTAAAACTTTTTCTTTTCGCATATTAAACAAAAAAATCATATAAAATACATGTTCACATTTAATTGTTGTGTATCATTTTCTGTTTAAATATCTCGCATTTACTTGATTATTCTGTTTGCGTCAATCCAAAGGGAATTGTCTAATTTTTTTGTTGACTTCATGTCCTCAAAAATGATCGAGCGAATACTCTCATTCATTAAAAACTTAGGTTAATTTTCCTCAAATATTCACCTTTCTTCAAAATTTCAACCTTTTCAAGACTTATACCTTTTAAGCAAAAACTTCGACGTTAGGTCGTCGTATCTTCGAAAACCCGTCCGTATCCCTTTTTTCAGCCAAAACGATTTATTTTCAATCAAGCGATCAATTTTAAATAAAACAGATATTTCAAAAGGTTCCTATAGAGTACTATAGATACATTGGGTGCTAATACCTTCCCATTGTATAACCAACCCCCGAACTCTCGATCTCTTTCAAAAAACGCCTTGTATTCTTATTACTTTTGAAAGTATTATTTACATTGCATATTTAGGGTTTTATTTCGCTCTCTTCCCTTTTCCTTTGGAAACAATAAAGCGCGGTGGCGACTCTTGCTTTTGCGAGACGGATTAATCAATAATTCGATCTCCGATTTACCCCGCTACATTTTTTATCGCTACACTTAGGCACCAAATAGCAGCATTGGCTACTTTTAAATACTGATGAAATTTCCAAACTTTACAGTTATATTATCCTTTTGGACGACGTTTGGGGATCAACCCCTTTGGGCTGAATAACTGGAGGATGGATATCCAACTTAGAGATTCGGTTGTATTTTACCACCTTTTCATTATTTGGTGCCAAATTTATTTCTTTTTACATCAATCATACATGTATGTGAATCTATGTTATGCCAGACTGTGAGGATAAACTACTTCCGGAGTACTTCCCAGGATTCAAGCACTATGGTACAAATTTACACGTTAGACTCGTATCACTGTCATATTATTTCAAACTTCCTACCTCCCAACAACCATCCTTTTATCTCTATATACTATTCCCGAACTCTATAAGAAACAAGTTCTTGAACAAAATAAAAAAATTTGGAAAAATTTGGGAAGGACTTTAACTCGTGGATTTACACAACACTTACCATAAAACCAACAAACAGATCTAACAGCAAAGCAGTAAAAAGAAAAGAAATAACCCCCCCCCCCAAACTTGAACTAAACATTGACCCCGATGTTTCAGAACAAGCTCGAAGAAGGTGACTCATAGAGGGGAATGCAACACATGTTGTTGCCTCCCAGATTTCACCAATAAGACTCCCTTTTTATTACCTGCAGACAAAATTAAAAAAAAAACAAAGTTAAAAGCATGAGTTTCCTCCCACGAAACGCTTCATTTAACGTCACATGGCTTGACGGTTCATCCACTTATGGGGGGTATTTCCTCTTACACGCCTTCTTGCTTGTCTCTTATGCAATCCAGAACTCATTTAGATCAAAAGTATCAATCAATTTGTGCTTCTAGCCACGTCCAACTTCCATCTTCTCAACTCGATATTTCTTCTTCTTTCTCTTCTTTCCTTCTTGACTGAGCTTAGGATTTTTATTAATGCCACTTGAGAGATTTTTCCTGAGACTTCTTCTGGCAGTGATTTTGAATTATTGCTTTCTCCTTCTACTTTGATCATTATGACTGAAGATTTATTCTTTCCACCTTAACCTTGCTTCTTGATTTCCAACACCTTCAAGGTTATCTCCTCATCAAATGATTTTAGTGTCAGATTACCTGTCTCGGTATCAAATATGCATCGACTAGTCAGTTTAAATGGTCGACCAAGAATGATAGGAGTCTCTTCATCCTCAGGTATTTCCATGATCTGAAAATCAAATGGGAAAATAAAATTTTCAATTTCCACTGATACATCTTCAGCTATCCCATGTGACTTCTTGATGGTGTGATCAAAAAAATTCAATTTTGTCCCACTCCCGCTTATCTTCTTAATACTGAGCTTCTTGAAAATCGATAATAGCATTAAACTCACACTAGAGCCAAAATCAACAGAACCCTCATGAAAGTTTTGTCTATTATGGTGCATGGTATTGTAACTAACCCCAGATCCTTCTTCCAGATAGGTATTTTCCTCTCAGATGCAATTACACACAATTTCTCATCACAGGGTACCGATCCCCCTCCTGTTGATCTCTTCTTTGATAATGCCTCCTTCATGAATTTTTTATACAACGACATTTTCTCGAGTGTTTAAAAGAATAGTATATTGATCTCTAGCTTTTTGAACAACTGGACAAATTTATCAAACTCTTTCTATTTTGTGGAAAATTGGCCTAAAGTTAAGAAAAAATAAGAAATTTTCTATACTTAGAAAAATTTCTAAGTTGAGAAAAATTCAAATTTCAAAATCAAATCTTAAATATTTGATTCCTTGATGAACAAGTTTCACATTTTGACATGTTTTGATGAATTGTGATCCTTGACACTTGATTTTGACTAAAAAGTCAAAGTTTGACTTTTCAGTATACAGTTGACTTTGATTAGTTAACTGCAAATTTCATCTGTCATTCCAATGAAATTGCAATGTTTTGAACCATGTCATTAGGTCAAGATGATGCAATTGAACCCTTGATACCATGCTTCAAATCAATTGGTCATTTTCTAGGTCAAAAATCAGAAACTGGCCTTTCTTAGTGAAAACCCTAATTTTGAGCATTTTGCCCTTTTGATGATTTGATCAAATTTCTTGAGGAATTATGGTCCAAATTTGATCAAATGATTCACATGAGTCTAAAATGTTGATGTGGATCAAAAATTATGAAGTTTGACTGTAAATTGGTCATGGTTGACTTTTTCCCCAATACAACTGATTTTTAGGTCAACTGTCCAATTGATTGATCAAAAATATGGTTCAAAGCTTGAAACTTGTCATGAGCAATCTTAGGGGTCCATAATGATGTTTGAAAGTAATATGAAGCATTGATAGTCCAAAAATCTTTGTGCAAACTCAAACCCTAATTTTGGGTCAATAGTGTAAGATGAGATGTCTTGGCGAGTTCTACCATTCGTGACTTGAAGGTGAAAGATGATTGGACACTAGAGTGCCCATAAATTTGCACTCGATGATGTGTAGTTGAGGGAATAGGCTTAAAGATGCCATTTGGAGAAGTGATAGAATCTTGTTGGAGATGGGCTTATAGATTCCATCCAAAAATGTTTGTTGAATTGTAAGTTGTAAGCTGAAAGAATGAGTATCAGAACAGAGTCTGTGTCTGGAGTATGTCTGAACTATATCTGAAAGTTGATTTTGAATAAGTATCAGAATGGAATCAGTATCTGGCGCGTATCCGTACTATATCTGAATTCTGAATCTGTATGACCATCAGAATGGCATCCGTGTCTAGAGCGTATCCGTACTATATCTGAACTTGACATCTGAATGAGTATCAGAATGGCATCCGTGTCTGGAGCGTATCCGTATTGTATTTGAAAGTTGAATCTGAAGGAGTATCAGAATCGCATTCGTGTCTGGAGCGTATCCGTACTGTATCTGAAAGTTTAATCTGAACGAGTATTAGAATGGCATCTGTGTCTGGAGCGTATCCGTACTGTATCTGAAAGTTGAATCTGAATGAGTATCAGAATGGCATCCGTGTCTGGAGCGTATCCGTATTGTATCTGAAAGTTGAATCTGAATGAGTATCAGAATGGAATCCGTGTCTGGAGCGTATCCGTACTATATCTGAAAGTTGAATCTGAATGAGTATCAGAGTGGCATCCGTGTCTGGAGCGTATCCGTACTGTATCATGATTGCATATTGTTAATGGTAGCTATTAAACTTATCCCGAAAAGGGTAAAATGTTATCTGAAACACAAAGTTATGTTGCATGAGATATATGATGCAATGTATTTATTTTATCAATGTTTATGATATACGGATGCAATGTACGTGCATGTAAGCTGGTTTGCTATATTGTTGTTTGATTGAGGAAAATAAATCCTTGAATGCTGCTGAGGCTATGTTGAATTTTCATGTCTTGAAGTTGAAGTACTAACGAACTCTTGTTGAGAGAAGCAGATTTTGTCGTAAGGGAAATGCCATGTACTGCTTGTGAGATCTGCTTGGGAAATCCTGAGAATTTTGACGATTTCTACTAGGGATTAATAAATTGAAATTTGTTTCGCTGGGGATTTAATGACGTACTATGGGGATTACTTTATGGAATAGCCTAGAGACATTTTCCTGTCCTTTCAACCTATCACTAATTGTCTTTCTCATTTTGTTTATTTGTAAACAGTAATTATGTTCAAATTCATATGTTCATCAATGAATCATTGGACGCTTTTGCAAACAAAACATAATTCGAAAGAAAAGACAAATATTTTTTTGTACTTTCAAAGGGGGATCTTTGTATTGATTTTGAATAAGTATTTTTTGTACAAAGGGGACATACATTCTAGTAAGAGAATGGTGTCATAAAACAAGAAAAAACGTATACAAAGAAAGATAGATATGTGTAATAATCCCATGGGGTTCCCATTCTGCTATAGCCTTCATATCTCTGAATATCTTGTCTATTTGTTGCTTTGTCCGAAGATGATTTAATTGATCAGAAACTCCGAGTTTGTCAGTGGAAGTCAAAGGTTGTCCGTAAGTGATCTGACGGGACATAGCCATACGCTTTAATTCCCTAACTTTTTCCTAGACCGCCCTTTCGGGTTTTCAGTCCACCAAGAAACCCTTTTTTGCCCAAGTTGCCCTTTCGGGTTTTCAACTTGTTGGGTGTACATATTTTTTTTATTTTATCCCTAATTTTTCCCGAACCTTTTTGGTTCGCCGGGATGCCCTTGTTTTTCCTAGGTGTGTCAACCTAGCGGGTCTCTTATGCGTAGTATCTTTTGACTATATCCGTGTTCGCAGGGTGTGGTAGGTCGTCACCGTCAATGGTGGTCAAGATCATTGCCCCACCGGAGAATATGTTCTTGATTACAAATGGTCCTTCATAGGTAGGAGTCCATTTTCCACTGGGATCACTTTGTGGAAAAATTATACGTTTGATCACTAGATCCCCAACTTGATATACTTGGTGCCTGAATTTCTTGTTGAAAGCCTTGATCATCCGTTTTTGATACATCTGACCATGGAAAACAGCAGTAAGTCTCTTTTCATCAATTAAGTTCAGTTGATCAAGTCGAGTCTGGATCCAATCGTCTTCATTCAAACCTGCATCCTTCATAATTCTCAGAGAGGGGATTTGAACCTCAATAGGCAAGACAGTCTCCATTCCGTAAACCAAAGAATAAGGTTTTGCCCCAGTTGACGTGTGAGCCATGGTATGATACCCATGGAGAGCGAAGGGTAGCATCTCATGCCAGTCTTTGTAGGTGACTGTCATCTTTTGTATGATCTTCTTAATGTTTTTATTCGCAACTTCGACAACACCATTCATCTTTGGCCGATAAAGGGAAGAATTATGATGCTGAATCTTGAATTGCTCGCACAAGGCGGTGATCATAGTGTTGTTAAGATTTGTACCATTTTCAGTGATGATCCTTTCCGGGATACCATATCGGCAAATGATATTTTGCTTGATGAAACGGGAAACAATTTTCTTGGTAACAGAAGCGAAGCAGGCTGCTTCAACCCACTTTGTAAAATAGTCAATGGCCACTAGGATGAAGCGGTGTCCATTGGGGGCTGTAGGCTTGATCTCTCCAATCATATCAATTCCCCACATAGCAAAGGGCCAAGGAGCCGTCAAGACATTCAGAGGAACCGGAGGTACATGCACCTTGTCAGCATAAATTTGACACTTATGACAAGTCTGAGACTGTTGATAGCAATTTGCTTCCATGGTATACCAATAATAGCCTGCCCGTAGGATTTTCTTCTCCATCGTATGCCCACTGGAGTGAGTGCCAAAAGTACCTTCATGTAATTCATCCATGATATTTTCAGCTTCAAACTTATCCATGCACCGAAGCAAAATGGAGTCATGATTGCATTTGTACAGGATGCCATTACTAAGGAAGAACTTAGCAGAAAATCTCCTTAAGAACTTCTTATCATTTATTGAAGCTTCTTCTGGATATTCTTGAGCCTCGAGATACCTCTTGACTTCATGAAACCAAGGCTGGTCCACTACCTCTTCAGTATTAATCTCGTGACAATGTGCTGGTTCATCCATTCGTTCGATGGTTATCTGGGGAGCCTCGTTATCGCAATTAAGTTTAAACATAGACGACATTGTGGCTAGAGCGTCTGCTAGCTGGTTTTCTTCTCGCGGGAAATGTTCGAAGTTAATCTTCTCAAAATCTGGTAGAAATGTCAAAACATGTTCTTTGTAAGGGATAAGGTTTGGGTGCTTAGTGTCCCATTCCCCGTTGATCTGACTGATGACCAAAGCTGAGTCTCCAAACACATCCAAGGATTTGATTCCCAATTCTATGGCAGCTCTGAGACCAAAGATGCATGCTTCATATTATGCCATGTTGTTTGTACAGTTGAAGCAAAGTCTGGCAGTAAAAGGAGTATGACACCCTTCCAGAGATATGAGTACAACGCCGATACCATTACCAAGTGCATTGGATTCCCCATCAAAGAATAGGGTCCATCGGGATCCTTGTTCAGGTCTATCGTATGGTCTGATTTCTTCACAGTTGTCTAATGTCGTGTTGTCTTCATCTGGGAATTCAAACTTCATTGACTGATAGTCTTCTACAGCTTGGTGAGCTAGGTGATCAGCCAATACACTGCCCTTTTTAGCTTTCTGGGTAGTATACCGTATGTCATATTCTATTAGGATCATCTGCCTTCTAGCTATCCTCCCAGACAGAGCAGGCTTTTCGAAGATGTATTTTATCAGATCCATCTTAGGTATCAACAAGGTAGTATGAGTCAGCATTTACTGTCTTAGCCGGCGAGCAGCCCATGCTAGAGCGCAGCAAGTTTTCTCGAGCAGTGAATATCTTGTTTCACAGTCGGTAAACTTTTTGCTCAGGTAGTAAATAGCATGCTCTTTTCGTCCAGACTCGTCATGCTTCCCCAATACACACCCCATTGAGTTCTCTAAAATGGTCAGATACATGATCAGTGGTCTTCCCTCTACTGGTGGCATCAAAATAGGAGGCTCTTGTAAGTACTCTTTGATTTTGTCGAAAGCAAACTGGCATTCATCGTTCCATCTGACTACTTGATCTTTCTTCAATAGTTTGAATATTGGCTCACAAGTAGCCGTTAGGTGAGAAATGAATCTGGAAATATAGTTCAGGTGCCCCAAGAATCCTCTGACTTCCTTTTCAGTACGAGGAGCAGGCATTTCTTGTATTGCTTTAACCTTGGCAGGATCGACCTCAATGCCTTTGTTACTGACGACAAAACCTAAGAGTTTACCGGACCGTACTCCGAATGTGCACTTGTTTGGATTCAACCTTAGCTTATACTTCTTCAATCTCTCAAACAAATTTTGCAAGTGATCAAGGTGCTCTTCTTCTGTTTGTGATATGGCTATCATATCATCTACATAGACCTCTATTTCATGATGTATCATGTCATGAAACAAAGCTACCATGGCGCGTTGATAGGTTGTCCCAACATTCTTCAGTCTGAATGGCATCACTTTGTAACAGAATGTGCCTCACTGTGTGACAAATGTTGTTTTCTCCATGTCCTCAGGTGCCATTTTGATTTGGTTGTAACCTGAGCATCCGTCCATGAAGGAAAACACTTTGTGTTGTGTTGTATTGTCAACCAGGATATCTATGTGGGGGAGTGGAAAATCATCTTTAGGGTTGGCCCTATTCAAATCTCTATAGTCCATGCACAGTCATACTTTGCTGTCCTTTTTAGGCACGGGAAAAATGTTGGCAACCCATTGGGGATAGGAAGTGAGGGCCGAGAATCTGGCATTGAATTGTTTCATGACTTCCGCTTTGATCTTCTCTGACATGTCAGGTATCATGCGGCGGACTTTTTGTTTTACTGGTGGACAGTCTTCTCTTGTTGGCAGACGATGTACCACGATATCTGTATCAAGTCCTGGCATGTCCTCATATGACCAAGCAAAGATCTCAACATAATCATGCAACAGCTGAATCAGACGCTCCTTGGCACTGGGCTCTAGATTGGTGCCCACCTTGACCTCTTTTTTATCCTCCTCAGTACCTAGATTTATTGTATCCATAGGTTCCTCGTGAGGTTGAATGGTTTGTTCCTCTTGTTGTAGTAGTCTGGACAGTTCCCCTGGTACTTCACAATCTTCCTTACCTTCGTCTTCGACTTGGTATACTAGATCCTCAGAGTCATAAAAGGCCATAGCAGTATCGTTACCCATGGGATCCTGAATAGAGGGGTACCTGCATTTATGAGTGTGGGTGTGTGTAAGGGTATAGCCATCCTTAAAAAATAAAATGTAAAAGAAAAACAATGAGCACAAAAGTTTGTATGTTAAAAACGTCCATGATTCATTGAATGTCATATGAAGATGAAATAAAAACCCTTACAAATAGACCATTGTGCCTCGGGCAAGACACAAGGTTTTAAATGTGCGAATTGTTTGTGAATATTACAAGTCCAACAGAAATGTAAAGATAAATTACTGAGGGATGATAGTTATTGGGACAAAGTCTCTAGCTTCCCAATTATGAAGTCCTCCGTTGACGGTAGGAAAGATCCAATCCTCCAAGCTGCAATCCTCTTCACCGCCTTCTACCGCATTCACCTCTCGGTTGTTAATCTTCAAGGGGGGCCCTCCAGCACGGGCACGGCGTACAGTCTTCTGAGCACTTGAAGTGAACCCTAAACCAAACTTGTCATATTTGTACGAAATATCCGGGAGTTGCCCCCAGATGGTGCATCCTCCCTCCTCTACTATTGCCTTGGCGTCCTTCAGAGATGACATCCGGGGTGGAGGTCTTGTAATCTTGGGAATCTGGGACACAGTCTTGGTTACTGCTACCTCTTGGGGGACTTCTTCGAAATGTTGAAAAGGAGTTTCAATGAACTCGCCGTCCAATTCCACATACCTGAAGGAATTGAGGTGGCTAATCATATATTCTTCCTCTCCGTGGACAGTGATAATCTTTCCTTGGACCGGATATTTCAACATCTGGTGCAGTGTAAAGGTGACAGCGCCCGCATTATGGATCCACGGCCGTCCTAGAAGACAAGAGTAAGAGGCGCGGATGTCCATTACATGGAAGGTTGAGTTGAAAGTTTGAGTTCCAACCCTTATGGGGATATCCACCTCCCCGTGGACCATCCTCTTTGAGCCATCAAATGCCCTTACGACTATGTTACTGGGATTCAGCGTCAGTCCTTCGCAGTCTAGTCTGTCGAGAGCTTTCTTCGGTAAAACATTCAAAGATGATCCAGTGTCCACCAAGACATGGGCCAGAGTTGTTCCTCTACATTCCACAGAGACATGCAATGCCTCATTATGCTTTCTTCCCGTTGGTGTCAGATCAGCATCCGAGAAGCCTAGGCGGTTATCCGCCGTCAAACTGGCCACACAATCTTGAAATTGGTCAGTAGATGTCTCTTGTGGCACATGGGCTGTCTTTAGGAACTTCACCAGGGCTTTCGCATGTGCCTCATAACACAGCAACAATTCTAGCATGGATATTTTGGAGGGAGTTTGCCCAACTGTTCAACTACATTGTAGTCACTCCTTTTTATTATTTTCAGGATCTCCTCCATTTCCTTCTTGGAGGTTTCGGGGATAGTCAGTGGTTGAGCCTTCGTCCGGACAGGATCTTCTTGAATACTTTTTCCTCGAGTTTCAGCAGCAGGAGTGTTAGTAGGAATGACAGCAGGGGTTGTATCGTCTTCGTTAACAGGAGCACTTGCAGATATGATTATTGGTACGGAGGTAACCTTTGGAGCAGCCACGGGTCCAAAAACTGCCCTTGGGGGGGGGGGGGGCAATTTCTGGAGAGAAAATTCTACCGCTTCGGGTAATCTTACTGGTTCCGGCAATATTTCTAACGTCTGAGTCTTCTTCTTCGGAGTTTATTTCTTCGGTGGCCAGCCTATCTTGTTTAATGCCATGGTAGTAGATGTCCCCACCGTAATTCCACGACACAGTTTTGTCTGATTCATATGGGACTGGCCAAGGCATTGTGATTATAAGAGGAGTAGTTTTTGGAGCCGATGTAATTCTAACGGGTCTTTTGGGGACCCTAGAAGAATTGGCGTAGATGGTTATGATCGAAATGTCTTCAACAGGAACAGGTGAAACAAGAGTACTTTCAAACAGAATCTCTTTGTTGTCTATCAAGCGTTGGATGCCCGTTTTCAACAAAGGGCAAACAGTTGGTGAGGATAAGCAAAGATGGCAGTCTTCATTACAACCTTGGAATACAATGACTTTTAACAAGTTTATCTTAATGATTGAGAGTGGAGTCAAGAGTTCATCAATTATGGTAACAAACAGATCTTCTTCAACAACATTGGTGTGGTGACCATTTCTAGGCATAGGAGCAGAAATGACGTTTGGCTTCTCGGGTGCATCAAACTCAATCTATTTTGCCTCTATATGATCTTGAATTTTTTTTCAAGGCCCAACAGTTGTTGGTGTCATGACCCAGACTTTCGGAATGATATGCGCAACGGGCATTTGGGTGATAATGAGGGGACGCTGTGTTGGGGTTTTTTGGAGCTTCTTTTAAGGTTGCCAAATTGGATTTCAGAAGGTGCGGTAAAACCTGGGCTAGAGTCATATTAATTCTGGTGAATTGCCGGACTGGCCTTTCCACCCTCGGTTGGTTACTTCTTGGTTGATCAGATGTAGGCTTTGGGATCATAACATCCCCTACCATTGGTCGACGTTCAGCTCTCCCTTGATTCCTTTGTGGATATACAGCAGATACCTCCTTCTTCCCAATAAAGGGTTTCCTCACATCTGTAGAGGTAGATGAATCCTTCTGAATCTTTCCATTTTTATGCCAGCTTCCACCCTCTCTTCGGTCAGTATTAACTCAGTAAATCCAGCAGATGAGCTCCCAATTAAGTGGTTGAAGAAAGGGCCCGATAGAGTTCCTAAGAACATGTCCACCAACTCCCTTTCAGACAGAGGGGGTTGAACTCTCCCATCTAGATCTCTCCATTTCTGCGTGTAATCCTTGAAACCCTCATTGGAAGCCATGGCCATACTCTAAAGTTGAGTATGGGTAGGCACCAAATCAGCATTATATTTATATTGCTTATAGAAAGTTGCGGCAAGATCTTCCCAGTTGTGGACGTTGTCCCTCTCTAATTGGTAAAACCAATCAAGTTGTGTTCCAGATAGGCAATCTTGGAAAAAATGCACCCACAGGTCTTTATCGGCGGAGTACGGATGGATCTTTCTTACATATGATCGGAGGTGCATCTTAGGACATGACACCCCATCATATTTTACAAACAAAGGCACTTTGAATTTCGGAGGAATCACGATCCCTGACACTAGTCCCAATTCTTCAAAGTCTAGACCTGGCACCTTTTGTATTTCCATAGCGCTCAAACCCTCTTCAAGATGTCTGTACCTATCATCTGCTGGAGGATACTGTTCCTCCGAGTAGTCTTCCTCTTCTTCCTCCTCTTCAGATTCTGAAGGAACCGCTGTTTCTTTTCCTTTCCCCTCTCCTTCACCAGATATGGTTGCAAAATTTAAGGTTCTTCTAGTCTGTCCCTGAAACCTTCTCCCCATGTTCAAAACCCCAGTGACCTTCTTTGTTTTCTTCTTTCTTTCTTCAGCTAACAGAGTCTTCAACTCTTCTTGCCCCTTGGCTAGAGTCATGAGTAACTGTTGAAATTGTGTGTTTTGAACTTGAAGATATTTGACTGTCTGTTCGAGATCCATCTTACTGAAATAAACAGTAGAGAGATGAGGAAACTCGTTGCAAAAGACCTGTTTATGTTATGATGAATGATATGTGCATATGTAATGTTTTCAAGGATTTTTAAAGTTTCAAGTTTGTTTTAGACAAAAAGAAACACATTTTATATTAATAAGATAGAGTTTGAGTACATCAATGCCCCTTGGGCAGAATAATACAACACTCTAAGATAAAAAAGTAGTGCGCATCCTCTTTGGTGCAATGTAGGCATTTAAAGTCTGCTCCTCATGAAGTAGCCTAGTGAGTTCAAAAACCTTCTTCTCGCTTGCGTAGAATTGGGATTCGAAAGTATCTCGCTCTCCTTTGAGCTGTATGAAGATGTGAAAAACACAAGAAGGGGGGTGGAATTGTAAAAATTTAAATCAAATGCAGACAACACTGTATTTTTATCCTGGTTCGTTTAATCTCAAACTACTCCAGTCCACCCGTCAAGGTGATTTAGCCTCTCTCCAACGAGGTCTTAATCCACTATATTCAACTGAATACAACAACTACTTTAACAACTGTTAAAGCCTTCTTGAGTCTAACTACAGACCAGTTTATCTCAAGGAAATTCTTTTACAGATAATTGAACAAACTGTGTGTTAATGTTTTCTAACAAAACTATATATCACAACTGTGATAATACACAATATTAAGCTTGGAATAAAAACTAGATTGCTAGAGCTATAGAGTAAGCGTGGTTGAAAGCTTAGCAAATGTGTGAGTGAGTGCGAAGATGATTAGCTTAGCCGTATATGCGTGTAGAGTATTAGCCTTTTCTTTTCTCACACTGACTTGTTTAAATAACCAAGGAAGAGATACGTTGGTGTCCATAAATCACTATCAATGATCATAACGTTCTTTCCTATTTGAGTAGATCTTGTCTTTGAATAAAGCCGTTGGTAATAAATCTGTCTTGAATGCATAGTAACGCTTCAGACAGTTCTGCTAAAGATAATCAGAGTGTTCTTTCCTTTAAGCTGACGCTTCTAAGTGATGATGACTTGGTTAGGATCTTGATCAGAGTTAGAGTATTTTATGCACAGATTCTGTTCATCAGGCTTTAGCGTAGCACAAGTTATTTGATCTTCTGATGCTGACATATTTTCTGATGCTGATGTTGATACTGATATTCGGATGCTGATTCCATCAGAGTTTCTGTAAATACACAACATAATTTTAAGTAGCATATATGTCTTATATAAATCTTACAATTTATTTATTCTTGTATTTTGTTATCATCAAAATTCTAACTGAGGGTTGTAGAATCAAACTATGTTCTGACAATCTCCCCCTTTTTGATGATGACAAAAACCATATTTTTTTTCAATTAAAAATAAAGAATAAAAGGTATCAGAGACTAAAATTAATGAATAAAAGGTATCAGAGATAAACAAATAACGAATAAAAGGTATCATAGATAAGAATAAAGAATTAAAGTATCAGAGTTAAGAAGAGAAAAACTCCCCCTGAGTTGATTGCTTCCCTTTTAATTCCAAGAGACCTTGAGCATCAGAACTTTACTGTGTCAGAGTTCGTCAGATTCATTAGAGTGTTTTGTACCTGTTAGCTTTTCAGAAGAGAAAAAATTAAGTAGATCAGAATGTTTGAGACTTATGTCTCAGTAATCCGTTATTGAAAAATATCATTCTTTCTCCCCCTTTTTGTCAGTTATCAAAAAGCACAATTAATCAGAGTTAAAAAATGATCAGAGCTAAAAGTGCATTTATATTAAAAACAGAAGCAATGATAAGTTCATAACATGTAAAAATATTACAGATAAACAAATTATAAAATCAACAAGAAAATTTCTAAGAAGGAGGAAGTCGTGTGAACAGAGATTCCAACATGCTCTTGATTTGGGTGTTAGTTTCCTGTTGTTGAGATAACATGTTCGCTATTGCATCAATCTTGGTATCCTGCTTATCCATTCTTTCACTCATTAGCATATCAGATCTTTTCAAGTCCTCCAGAGTTTGCCTGTCAAGAGAGGAAGCTTGAGGATCTTCAGAAATAGGGTGCTTCTCAGAGCTTTCTTCAATATCTTCTTCTTGAACCTGTTCTTCTGTTGGGATCATCTGTTCTTCTACAGGTTGAACTTTGGATGTTGGACGCTGTTCAGACCAAGGAGCAATGTCCAGATGGAGAACTTTTTCCTTAAGCAGCTTGCTCAGAACTGGACCTTCAATTTCTTTCAGCAGATTGCTGAAGTTCTGAGAGGTACTTCATATTGTTCAGATGAAACAGTTTTCTGGGAACCTGAAGAAGGAATGCTGGAAGAAGCCATGTTCACACGAGGTTTTTGTGAAAAACATTGAAAGGTTTTCTTGAGAAAGAAGAACACTGAAAACAGAAATATTTAGTGAAAACGAAAGTGAAGGTAAAAGAGAGTGAATGGTGTGAAGTGTGTTTAAATAGATTTCTAAAAAGGTTTTGAAAACATAAATGTTTAAGAGAGAGAAATTAATAATGATTATTAGCATTTAATGATAGCTGATTTTAGGGGATTCAGAAAGATATTTGGAACGGTTACCCATGACATGTGTCTCAATGCATCCAATCAGCGCTTTGCCTTTTCAGAAACGTGAACGCGTGTTCAGCCTCAAAAAGTAGCTTATGACTGGATGACACTTGTTTGCTTGAGTGAACAACACATTTCCATCCTTGAAATGAAGCGCTCAGATCTTCATGGATAGATTATGATACAATTTGTACTTCTAAAGATCTGAAGGAAGATTGATCAGTAGTTCATAGAAAATAAACAAAGTTCTGAAGGTTAATATATGGAATTAAAACAATTTTATTCTGGGCAGAGCTTCATGCTGAGATGTTTCAGAATGAAGTTGAACCTATCTTCAGAAAGTGGTTTTGTAAAAATATAAGCCCATTGATGGTTTGTGTCAATAAATTTTAAATTTTAAATCCCTTTCTGAATATAGTCACTAATAAAATGATGTTTTATTTCTATATGCTTAGCCCTAGAATGTAAAATTGGATTTTTACTTAAGCAAATAGCAGAAGTATTGTCACAGAGGATAAGAATGTTACTCTCAAATATCTGGAAGTCCTCAAGTTGACTTTTCATCCAGAGCATTTGTGTGCTGCATCTAGCTGCTGCTATGTATTCAGCTTCTGTTGTTGATAGAGCAATTGTGGATTTTCTTTTGCTGGACCATGAGATCAGATTTTCTCCCAGAAACTGGCAGCTTCCAGAAGTCTTTTGTGTTCTACTCTGTCTCCAGCAAAATCAGCATCATAGTAACCTACTAAGCTGTAATCACTTGATTTTCTATAAAACAAACCCAGATTAGTAGTACCTTTCAGATACTTGAAAATTCGCTTAACTGCTGTTAAGTGAGATTCTCTAGGATCTGATTGGAATCTTGCACAAATGCATACACTGAATAAAACGTCAGGCCTTGAAGTCGTCAGATAGAGAAGAGAACCAATCATACCTTTGTAGACCTTCTGTTCTACCTTTTTACTTACCTCTTCTCTTTCCAGAATGCACGTGGGATGCATTGGAATCTTTGATGGCTTACATTCTGAGAGATCAAATTTCTTCAGAAGTTCTCTGACATATTTGCTCTGATGAATGTAAGTTCCTTCTGGGGTTTGATTGATCTGAATGCCCAGAAAGAATTTCAGTTCCCCCATTAGGCTCATCTCAAATTCTTCCTGCATACACTTAGCAAACTTTCTTCCCAGAGAAGGTTTAGTAGATCCAAATATGATATCATCAACATAAATCTGAGATACTAAAATGTCATTCTTAATTGTCTTACAGAATAGAGTTGTGTCCACTTTCCCTCTGGTGAATTCCTTTTCTAACAGGAAGTTACTTAGTCTTTCATACCAAGCTCTGGGAGCTTGTTTCAGACCATAGAGTGACTTCTTTAGTTTGAAAACATATTCTGGATTTTTGGAACTTTCAAAACCAGGGGGTTGGTGCACATATACCTCTTCTTCTATATAGCCATTTAAGAATGCACTCTTAACATCCATCTGATACAGAGTGATGCCTTTATTAACAGCAAAAGAAATTAAGAGTCTGATAGATTCTAACCTGGCGACTGGAGCAAAGGTTTCTGTATAGTCTATCCCCTCTTGCTGAATATAACCTTGTGCTACCAATCGTGCTTTGTTTCTGATGACTTCACCTTGTTCGTTCAGTTTGTTTCTGAACACCCATTTTGTTCCAATGACGTTGAATCCTTTTGGTTTGGGAACTAGATCCCATACGCCATTTCTTGTGAATTGATTCAGCTCCTCTTGCATTGCTAGAATCCAGTCATTTTCCAGAAGTGCTTCATCAATTGTTGATGGTTCAATTAGAGAAACAAGTACCATGAGGGATTCTTCAGAGTTTCTGAAGCTAGCTCTTGTTCTAATTGGACCTTCCTTTCTTCCTAAGATTGTTTCTTCTGGGTGATCCATGCTGCTTCTGGATGGTCTTTTCTAGAGTTGATCAACAGAAGGTGCTGAATTGCTTGCAGTGCTTCTTTCTGAGGTTGAGGGAGTGTCTCTGTTAAGAGCTTCTGATGACTTGTCTTCAGTACCTGTGAATTCAATCTCCATACCTGCAAATACTTCATTATGCTTTGACTTTTAAGAGTCAAGCTTATCATCAAAACGAACACTGATTGATTCTTCCACAATCTGTGTTTCTGTATTATATACTTTGTACCCTCTTGAGCGTTCAGAGTATCCTAATATAATACACTTTTGTGCTTTAGAGTCAAACTTGTTCAAATAATTTTTTGTATTTAAATTAAAACAAGTACATCCAAATGGATGAAAGTAGGAAATGTTGGGCTTTTTGTTCTTCCACAATTCATATGGAGTCTTTTCCAGAATAGGTCTTATGGAGATTCTATTCTGAATGTAACACGCTGTGTTTATTGCCTCTACCCAGAAGATCTTAGCAACGTTAATCTCGTTGATCATGGTTTTGGCCATTTCTTGCAATGTTCTGTTCTTTCGTTCTACAACTCCATTTTGCTGGGGAGTTCTAGGACAAGAGAAATCATGCAGAATTCCTTTGTCATTAAAAAATGATTCAAAATCTTTGTTTTCAAACTCTCCACCATGATCACTTCTGACTTTGACGATTCTAAGATCCTTTTCATTCTGAACTTGGTTGCAGAAGGTAACAAACACAGAGTGTGACTCGTCCTTGTGTATTAAGAACTTTACCCATGTCCATCTGCTATAGTCATCTACGATTACTAACCCATACTTCTTGCCACTGACTGAAGCAGTTTTAACTGGTCCAAATAAGTCAATGTGCAGAAGTTCTAATGGCTTAGAGGTGGAAACAACGTTTTTAGATTTGAAAGCTGGTTTTGCAAACTTGCCTTTCTGACATGCTTCACACAGAGCATCTGAATTTAACTTCAGGTTAGGAAGTCCTCTAACCAGATTGAGTTTGTTAATCTGAGATATTCTTCTCATACTAACATGTCCCGATATTCTGTGCCAGATCCATTGCTCGTTGTTAACAGATAGAAGACACTTTACATTCTGAATTTTCAGTTCAGAAAGTTTGATTTTATAAATGTTATTTCTCTTCTTTCCATTAAACAGGATAGTCCCATCTTTCTGACTAACAGCTTTGCATGAATTTTGATTAAAGATTATATCATAACCGTTATCACTTAATTGACTTATGGATAACAGGTTATGCATTAATCCATCTACTAATAAAACATTACTTATAGAGGGAAGATTTCCATTACCTACTTTTCCAGAGCCAATGATTTTTCCTCTTTGATTTCCTCCAAAGCCTACGTGGCCTCCAGGCTTAAGTTCCAGGCTTTGGAACATATGCCTTCTTCCCGTCATGTGTCGTGAGCAGCCAGAGTCCAGGTACCATGACTGATGTTTCTGCTTTGCTGCTAAAGATATCTCTTCTGTATCTGATTCAGAGTCTGACTCAGAAGCTTCACTGTCTTCTGTTATGTTTGCCATGAGAGCTATGTTTGCTCTTTCATCATCTGATTCTGAGTCAGCTTCAGATGTATCAGAATCATCCCATGTAGCCATGAGACTTTTCTTCTTTTCCTTGCCAAACTTCCTTTTGGGCTTTTCCTTCTGAAGCTTTGGGCAATCACTCTTGTAGTATCCTTGCTCGTTACATTCATAGCAGATTATGTCTTTGTTGTTTGGCTTTCTGCTTCCTAAAGAGCCTTCAGATCTTCTGTGTCCAGAGGAGGATTCTGACCTTCTGTATCTAGAGGAAGATTCGTTTTGATTCTCTGATCTTCTGGGATTCCTGAACTTCCTTTGCCTCTGCTTTCATAATTGGTTCACCCTTCTGGAGAGGAGAGATAGTTCATCTTCTTCTGATGAGGACCCATCAGAGGTTTCTTCAACAGCCTGCAAAACTTTGGAGTCAGATTTTCTGTTAGATTTTAAAGCTAATGGCTTACCTTGCTTTTGAGGTTCATCTGCTTCTAGCTCTATCTCGTGACTTCTGAGGGAGCTGACAAGTTCCTCCAGAGATATTTTGTTGAGATCCTTAGCTAGCTTAAGCGCTGTGACCATTGGCCTCCACTGTTTTGGCAAGCTTATGATGATCTTCTTAACATGATCAGCAGTGGAATACCCTTTGTCAAGAACTTTGAGACCAGCAACCAGAATTTGAAATCTTGAAAACATGGTCTCTATTGATTCACTTTCTTCCATCTTGAATGCCTCATACTTCTGAATGAGCGCAAGAGCTTTGGTTTCTTTGACTTGAATGTTGCCTTCATGCGTCATTCTTAGAGAGTCAAACATATTCTTTGCAGTGTCTCTGTTTGATATCTTTTCATATTCAGAATAAGAGATGGCGCTGAGAAGAATTGT
The DNA here is from genome assembly GCA_948472305.1 of Vicia faba. Taxonomy (NCBI): domain Eukaryota; kingdom Viridiplantae; phylum Streptophyta; class Magnoliopsida; order Fabales; family Fabaceae; genus Vicia; species Vicia faba. The sequence continues at coordinate 1,018,152,670 of OX451740.1, forward strand.
TCTGGCCTTGTGATGATTTCTGAAGTCACGCTTTTGCTGATCAGACATTGCTTTCCTGTCAATCTTCTGACCACTTCCATCCACTGGGTGCGTGTATCCATCACCATGTCCCACAGATCAGCATCATGGGCTAGAAAGAAGCTTTCAATTCTGTCTTTCCAGTAGTCAAAGTTCTCTCCATCAAAGACTGGAGGTTTGCCACTGAATCTGTCTCTTTCTTCATTGTTGTCATTGCTGATGTTTTAATGTGGTCCTGCCATTGTGTTTTTCTTACGCTGGATCTTGTACTGACATGGTTAAGTGTTATAAGCTCAGAACCAGGCGCTCTGATGCCAATTGAAGATGTGAAAAACACAAGAAGGGGGGTTGAATTGTAAAACTTTAAATCAAATGCAGACAACTCTGTATTTTTATCCTGGTTCGTTTGATCTCAAACTACTCCAGTCCACCCGTCAAGGTGATTTCGCCTCTCTCCAACGAGGTCTTAATCCACTATATTCAACTGAATACAACAACTACTTTAACAACTGTTAAAGCCTTCTTGATTCTAACCACAGACCGGTTTATCTCAAGGAAATTCTTTTACAGATAATTGAACAAACTGTGTGTTAATGTTTTCTAACAAAACTATATATCACAACTGTGATAATACACAATATTAAGCTTGGAATAAAAATTGGATTGCCAAAGCTATAGAGTAAGCGTGGTTGAAAGCTTAGCAAATGTGTGAGTGATTGCGAAGATGATTAGCTTAGGCGTGTATGCGTGTAGAGTATTAGACTTTTCTTTTCTCACATTGACTTGTTTAAATAGCCAAGGAAGAGATACGCTGGTGTCCATAAATCACTATCAATGATCATAACGTTCTTTTCTATTTGAGCAGATCTTGTCTTTGACTAAAGTCGTTGGTAATAAATCTGTCTTGAATGCATAGTAACGCTTCAGACAGTTCTGCTAAAGATAATCAGAGTGTTCTTTCCTTTATGCTGACACTTCTAAGTGTGGATGACTTGGTTAGGATCTTGATCAGAGTCAGAGTATTTTATGCGCAGATTCCGTTCATCAGGCTTCAGCGTAGCACATGTTATTTGATCTTCTGATGCTGGCATATTTTCTGATGCTGATGTTGATACTGATATTCTGATGCTGATTCCATCAGAGTTTCTGTAAATACACAACATAATTTTAAGTAGCATATATGTCTTATATAAATCTTACAATTTATTTATTCTTGTATTTTGTTATCATCAAAACTCTAACTGAGGGTTGTAGAATCAAACTATGTTCTAACACTGTATCCAATCCCTTTGTAGGTCTTCTAGAGATGTGGGCATGTCAGGATGTAGGATAGTGTATGGAACTTCTCCTTCCTTAACAGGCTCAATGATCACCGGGAGAATGGAAGGATAAGGCATCATAAGACTTTGAGCGCGGGTTCGTACCCACTTGAGGTAAGGCTCAAGAGGGATGGAATTCTTGTGTCCCAAAGTCTTGCTATCCACCTTATTTAGTATCCTCCATGCTCGGATGAATCTATGGTGAAGACCTTGATCGTCGTTGTCGTAGTCGAATACCAAGCCTTGAATCAACATCTCGTGCGGGTCATCCCTTCGGGCATAACCAAACTGTCTTAGAACTAAGCATGGGTTGTAGGTTATTCCTCCCCTAATTCCAAGTAGATGGACATTAGGGAATTCCCTACAACGGTCAACAATGATAACATTCTCTTTGGATCGAGAGCACCAATGAATATCTGAATGTTTGAGCGTCATTAACCTTTGTGACCACCTAGAACCTTGCTCATTCTTTAAGACTGATTGGGGAATATGAGAAATAAACCATCTTTCCAGGAGAGGAGTGCAACACATAAGGACACCTCTTTTCCTCATTGTGCGAGTGTGAAAAGAGTGTAGGATATCCCCTAGCAATGTAGGCACCAGATTGCGTGACATGAAGATTTTGACGGCACTCACATCTATGAGTTTGTCAGGATTGGGGAACAAGACCATCCCATAGATAAGAAGAGCCATAATTTCCTCAAATACTTGTAGGTCCAAGGAATTCTAACAACTCTGGGCTTTCTCAAACAGGAATTTTTATAAGAAGCCTTTGACACCACTTCTAGTTTCCCAATGAGTTGTGACATCAGATGAGTGCAAGTGCAGAGCTTGAGCAATCTCTTTTGGCTTTAGGTCTCTTTCCGTACCGTTGAAAGGTAGTTGATTGAGAATGGGAATCCTCAAGAGTTGAGAGAATTCTTCCAAAGTAGGCACAAGCTGATAGTCGGGAAATGTGAAGCAATGGTGCAAAGGATCAAAGAACTGGAAGAGAACCTTCATCATATCCACATTTGTGATGGAGGTGACCAAGTTGAGAAGACGACCATGCCTCTCGGTGAATGGAGAGTTCTCATGGATCCTTGAAGCTAGCTCCTTGAGTTGTGGAGGAATTCTTACAAGGTTGACTTGGATAGTTTTCCTGCGAAGTGAATCCATGTCCTACAAAACAAGAATAAAGATGAATCTCCAAAATCCTTGAAATGGTTAGTGATGTGTATGATGCTCATGATGTCCATGATGTTATGTGCAAGTATGCATATACAAGCAAAATAAACAAGTTCTTAGTTTAGGCTTTCATGGGTTTTATAGGTAACTACCCTCTTGAAGTTTAGTTGGCTCAAACCTGTCCTAGTAATAGTAACTGGTTTCTAAGGAGTTCAATATCACCGGATTGTTTCCTTGGTCATTATTTAAGCTCAAGCCTCTTTAATGGCGACCGAAATATCCCAAGAAACCAAACCTCAATGAGTGTAGTATCGAGTATCTACCAACTTTGGACTGCACCAAAGCCGGTCATCTCACTACATCCTAAAGGCCAAGTTGGTCAAGTAAAGGGTTCTAGAAGTTCATTAGTGCTTCATGACATCACTCAGCGGCCCCGTATTCTCTTTAATTAACTCAAAGGCTATCGGTACCCACAAATATGTCACACTAACATAGCTATTGCTTAGACCATGTCGGTATACCCCGCACAGTTTCAACAACGTATTTCTGTTTACCTATAATGTATCCCAAATCCGGTTGGAGGATTTCAAACCCAAACAAAGAACCATAACGTAAAGCATACAAGTCAGAAAATGTAAGCAAATAAATGTGATCTAGCCCTAAGGTAACCCCACTTTTAGAATTATCCCCAGCAGAGTCGCCAGTTTTGTGATACGGCGGGATAATTGACTTGACGGTTTTGCGTTTTATCGCAAATATTGCGGTTAGCAAGAGTCGCCACCGACTTTTCTTTTATCCAAAAGGAAAGGTGAAAAAGCACAGGAAAGACCTTTGAGATTGTTTCTTGAGTTAGGGGGTAGATTATGAAAAGGGAAGGTATTATCACCCTTTTCATCCATGGTTATCCATGGGCTCTTAGTTATTTGCTAGATCACTCGTTTTTATTTTGAAATTGTGCTTTGTGTGGTTTTGAAAGTATTTTGTAAAAGAGGCCATTGTTTAGGCAATCTTTGTAATGATTCTCGTTCGTAAGAATGTATACAAAGATGTTTGTCTTTTTGAAAATGTTTTCAATGTTTGTAAGATGTGTGTGTTTGTTTTGAAAATAGCAAGGATAGTTGTTTTGAAAAGGAGCAAGTAACTAAAAGTAATCTACCTACTCAAATGTGTTTCTTGTTTATTTTCTTTTCCTTTGACATTGTTGTCTTACCATTAATTTGGTAAGCTACCCTATCTTTGGATGTAAACGGGACGGGCGTGGGTCATCATCGTATAACCATGATTAGCAATGTTGCAAAGTATCTTAGCATTTTTTGAGGGACTAAGATTATTTTATAAGGCAACTTTGAATAGCGTCATCGAGGGACTTATGATCTTATATTTGTTTGTTTTTGCCAAGATACTTTACATGCGTAATATGGTCATTTTGTATAAGGAAACCAAGTGGAGTAACCCTAAGGGTGCTTGTGTGTAAGTGTGTTATTTTCATGCTTGATTTTGTCTTGGATTTAGGGTTTTCTATTTCATTTGTTTTGATCTTTCCATACAAACCCTAATTACTAGCATGGTATATAAAAGCGGTAAATTGCATAACTTTAAAGATTACTACGTTATTACAACATTTTATGGGAGGGGGTATACAAATTATAAATGGGGGGATTTGCAATAATGTAAATCTAATTAAGCTATTACAACCAAATCGAATTTGTACAAGTATTTAAACAAATAATATACAATATAAATTAAATATGCAATAGTATGTGTATGCAAGAAAAATATTTTTGTTTTCTTTTTCATATAAAGAAGAGTTTTGAATTAAACCTAATAATATTAAAAAAAGGAAATTATTTCTTAAAAAGTGGTTAACCCTAATTTCTAACTTAAGAAAATAAAGTTCTTTAAGTATTATTTTGTGTATTTTTTGTCTTAAAAATAATAAATAATATTTAATGAAAATATTTAGTTTTTTGTATGTCTTAATAAATAGGCAAAATACCCTTTTTAGTCCTTTAAGTTTACCCCAAGGTCCATTTTGGTCCTTTATCTAAAAAAAGTGTCAAACTGGTCCTATAATTCTTTCAAAAGGACCATAGGAGTCCTTTCCGTCCATTTTGGTCCTTTTTGGTTCATTGGAGAAGCTGCAAAATGAGCTTGATGGAGCAAAGATGGAGATACATCATCTAAAGGAAAGGGAGGATGGGCTGAAACATAAGATAATGGAGTTACAAATTGAAATAAAGAAGGATGGGCTGAACCAAAAAGGACCAAAATGGACGGAAAGGACTCATATGGTCCTTTTGAAAGAATTATAGGACCAGTTTGACACTTTTTTTAGATAAATGACCAAAATGGACCTTGGGGTAAACTTAAAGGACTAAAAAGGGTATTTTGCCTAATAAATATTTACAAGTACGAAGAATAAAAAAAAAATAGTTAAACTAAATCTATTATATTTACAAATTTATTTAAGAAAGAAATAATTAATATATAGTTTAATAAAAATATTTTTTCATGTGAGAAAAAAATAAAATAAACAAAAATGCAAAATCATCATGTTTTATATTTCTCATGATTTTATGTATTTAAGAAAATATTTAATAAAATAAAAAATAAATAAATAAATAAATAAAATGTATGGGCCAGGGGGTATCCTGAGCAAATAGCATGTAAGCATTAGGAAAAAAAAGTAAGCCCAAAGAACAAAGCCCAGCACTGCAAAAAAGTGAGAGAATAGCAAAAAAAATGAGGAAATATGCAAAAGGCAGGCACCAAGGCTCGAACCCATGACCTTGGCATTCTTAGCGTGCTGGCTTGCCACGGGGTGGCTGTACATCTGTTAGCTTATGTGAAACAAGAAAAACATAACACAAAACGCTTCCTTGGCCCTGTACTTCGTCTTCTTCCTCTAGCTAGCCGGATCTCCTGTAACTCTTTCATCTCTCAACAAAAATGGAAACTGATAACATGAATATTATAGCATTTTATCTCACGATTCTAACCATGTGCATAACTAAAACTATAAGTCCAAGATTAAAGAGAATTTTAATGGCCCTAATTCTTAACCTAATTTTTTTCAGAAACTTCAAGCTCAAAATTCTCTCAACTCAGGCCAAATAAATGCAAGTTATGGATATGTACAGCTTCGTAGCAATGATGTCTACATTGTATATTCACAAATGGAAAGCTAACTATGCATGTATCAAGAGTTAGAAAAACAGAAAACTCACCTTGAACCTCTAGGAAGCTAATGCAATGCCTAGCTTGTCTTGAGGGTGGATGGAATGATCTCTAGAAGTCCACCTGTGTTACTCTATTTTTAAAGTTCAACAATGAGGAAGATGGAGTTACTGTGATGTTTCAGGGTGTGGGATGGCTTTCTTGTAAGGTAAGGAAGCTTAGGGAAGCAAAAGGCCTGAAAACGCACGAGTGAAATAGAAGATTCGAATCACAAGTCAGAAATGGCAAGTTTGGGAGCTTGGTATGCAATTTCTGATTCTAGGGTGTTTCAAGGCTTGGGAATTCGTGCTTATAGTTGCAAGGTGATAGCTTTATATAGAGCAAAATATTGGAGGACTTGTGCTTGCTCAGAAGTACAAGATCACATGTCTTGCTACATTTCTTGTTTTTGAAGCAAGTGTGAGAAATGACTTCTTAATGCATGGTTCTAATCTTGTAGGGTAGTGTGAGGCTTTAAACATGTTTTGCTCAGGCTTAGAGGCTTGGTTTGTGCAGAAAGAACAAGTCCAAGGCTCAAGAAATGAAAAAATGCATAAAGTATGCTTTTCTAAAATGGCAATGTTGCCTTTCTTCCATAAATGGTTAATTTATTGTACAATGCATTGAATGCTTGGCTTTAGGGCATGAAATCTTGTGCAATCCATTAATGGTGGAGTGACAAACGAGTTTGAGGCCTGAAAAGTGAAGATTGTACATCATGCTTGAGGATTTGAATTTTGTTCTATATGAAATGGATTGAATTCAAAGTGAGAAATTTCCAACTTCATCTCTTCGATTCTCTCTACTCAAAAATGATTTCAAGGAGTTCTTGGACTTTTTGGAAATCTTGCAATGTGATATATAACTTATCTTTGAAATGCATTTCAAGATTCCTTTTGGAACTAGCTGAAAAATTGCCATGAAGTTGGGTCAAAAACCTGCCTAAATTAGGGCAAAATTTCACTAAGTTATTTTAGTTCATGGGCATGTGTTAATAAAATTATATCTTGAGATCCAAGCATATTTAGGGGAAAATGTGTGAAGCAAAGTTGGAGATTTCATGGAGGTCTATAACTTTCATGTTGGGAACTTTCTTTGAATCATCTTGTATCATGGTGGAAAATTGGCCTAAAGTTGAGAAAAAATTAGAAATTTTCTATCTTCAATCTTTGATTCCTTGATGAACAAGTTTCACATTTTGACATGTTTTGATGAATTGTGATCCTTGACACTTGATTTTGACCAAAAAGTCAAAGTTTGACTTTTCAGTATACAGTTGACTTTTGATCAGTTGACTACAAATTTCATCTGTCATTCCAATGAAATTGCAATGTTTTGAACCATGTAATTAGGTCAAGATGATGCAATTGAACCCTTGAAACCATGCTTCAAATCAATTGGTCATTTTCTAGGTCAAAAATCAGAAATTGGCATTTCTCAGTCAAAACCCTAATTTTGACCATTTTGCCCTTTTGATGATTTGATCAAATTTCTTGAGGAATTATGGTCCAAACTTGATCAAATGATTCACATGAGTCTAAAATGTTTATGTGGATCAAAAATTATGAAGTTTGACTGTAAATTGGTCATGGTTGAGTTTTTCCCTAATACAACTGATTTTTAGGTCAACTGTCCAATTGACTGATCAAAAATATGGTTCAAAGCTTGAAACTTGTCATGAGAAACCTTAGGGGTCCATAAGGATGTTTAAAAGTCATATGAAGCATTGATAGTCCAAAAATCCATGTGTAAATTCAAACCCTAATTTTGGGTCAACAGTGTAAGATGAGATGTCTTGAGCTGACCAATCCCTAATCTAGTCTTGAGTCAAAGAGATCTTGTGAGAAAAGTCTTGATAAATGTGATGGAAAATTTTGGGGTACAACAGAGACCATTGGAGCTCGGATATCTTGATTAAAATTGAAACCCTAGTTAGGGGTTCATTGCCTTAGGAGGAGAATTTGTCTGGTCAATCCTTGGTCATCCTTGAGCAAGTTGGGGACCTCAATGGGCATATGTTGAGTAAAAAGGGAGGGCAAATTTTGGGGTACAATAGGTTGTTTGATGAATACATTTATGTTAACCAACCTGGAGTTTTTATGGTTGCAGGAAGTGAAAATAAAGTTTACAAGCTTTACAAAGCTCTCTATGGCTTAAAATAAGCACCACGAGCATGGTATATCAGAATTGATGGCTACCTTCTACAAAGTGGTTTTGAAAGAAGTGAAAATGAGAATATTTTGTACTTGAAGAGGTCAAATAATGAAGTTTAACTAATAGTTTCATTGTACGTTGATGATTTGTTGGTTATAGGGAATGAATCTAATTCTCTAAGTCAATTCAAGCAAGTTATGGAGAATGAATTTGAGATGGCATATTTGGGTGAAATGAAATATTTTCTTAGAATGGAGATCTTTCAGTCAAATACTAGAATCTTCATTTCTCAAAATAAATATGCCTTGGAGGTATTAAAGAAGTTTCATATGGATAAATGCAAGCCTGTTTCCACACCTTTGATTGTGAATGAAAAATTATCAAAGGATGATGGTGATAATAGTGCAGATGCTTCTATTTATAGAAGTATAATTAGAATTTTGTTGTATCTTTTAGCGACTAGACCTGATATAATGTTTGATACTAGCTTACTTTCCAGGTTCATGCATTCTCCATGTCAAGTTCATCTTGGTGCAACGAAGAGAGTTTTGAGGTACAACTGATTATGGTTTGTGTTTTTTTGAAAATGAGGGTGGAGACCTCCAAGGATATGCAGATAGTGACTAGGATGGAAGTGTTGATAATGCAAAAATTACTTCTAGTTATATTTTCTCATTTGGAAGTGATGTGTTCTCATGGAATTCAAAGAAATAAGAAATTGTCGTCCAATCATTAGCTAGAACATAGTATATTTTTGTTGCTGCAGCAACAAATTAAACTATTTGGCTAAGGAAGATTTTAACATATGTGGGATAATTTAAAAATAAAGTTACTATTATATGGGTGGATAATAAATCTGCTATAGCCATAACTAAGAATCCAGTCCAGCATGGAAGAACCAAACACATCAAGGTTAAAACTCATGCTATTAGAGAAGCTGAAAAGTCAAAAGAAATTAGTTTGGAGCATTGCAATTCAGAAAATGATATTGGCGATATAATGACTAAAGCTCTTTCCAATGGAAATTTTGAAGAATTGAGATCAATGTTTGGAGTATTCAAGAAAAATCTCAAGGAAGAGTGTTAGAAATTGATATTTTTCTAACATGTTACTTTACTTGTGTGTTACTTTACTTGTTATGTCGCTTTACTTGTTATTGTTACTATAATAATTATATTCTTGCTTGTAAAAGTAGGCAATAGTAATGATGCATACTATTTAGAATAATGTTGCTTTGAATTTTATTTCCACTCCAACAAATAAGCTTATTGCTTGACTGTATATATTTTGTAGTATTTTTCAGCTTTATGCAATTCAATAACACAACTTTTCCTCTAAAAACTATCTTTATTATTTTGTGGTTTCTATTCATCTTTTCTAAACCACTTTACCACCCCTTCTATTTTTCTTACAAACACATTGAAACTAATATACATTGACATAAAGGAAAATGAATATATAAATGGGTTTTATCAAGTTTATCATTTGACACACAGAGGGAAACAATTGACATGTGTTCATATTTCTTTGATTTCATCTCTTAGCTTCATGATTTTTTGTCTACTTTGCCTATAAAGGAAGATACTTAACAATCAACAATAAAAAATTAGCTTAGAATTCTAATGGGTTCTATCAACTTCTGCAATATATTCAGTGGAAATAATCAATACCTTCACAAAATGACCATCCTTGTTTGAGAGATTGACTGGTATGAAATGAATGTTTGGCATCTTTAGTTAAATATAAACTATATTAGAAAACTTGAAGCATAACATATAATTGACAGTCACAACCTGACTATAGCATATCTTATGCATCAAATTTATCTTTCTATTATATATTTTTAAGAATAAAATATATGGAGAATCTATGGGAACCACTTTCGTGTTACGACATATGGAGAATCTTATGGAGGAGGTGTTGGTTGTGTTATTGATGAATGCCCTCCGCTCATCCCTCTCTCTGAAGATGACATGCAAGAGGATCTTGACAGAAGGTAACTCTGAAGAAGTGAAAAACACAAGAAGGGGGTTGAATTGGAATCTAAAAAATATGGAGTAAAGAACACGTTTATTTTTATCCTGGTTCGTTTGAACTCAAACTACTCCAGTCCACCCGCCAAGGTGATTTCGTCTCTCTCCAATGAGGTCTTAATTCACTAATCAAACTTGATTACAAATCTACTTTGACAATTGTCAAAGTCTTCTTGAGTCCAAAACCACAACCTGGTTTTCTCAAGGAAATTCACTAAATAGTTAATAGAATAAGAGTGTACAATGATGTTTCAAATAAACAGTGTCACTAACAGTGATGTTTTACACAATTTAATATTGAACGTTAGGGATGAAGAGTTATTACTGCGATACTGACTTTTCACGTGAGTTCTTCTTTTCGTGCGCAATTGTTCATCATCTTGAAATCTTCTTCTTGTATTCTTTATATAGGCCTTGCAATAGTGACATAAGAAGATACTTTTGGTATGTCCATAACACAAGTTAATGAGCTTTCCAAATCAGGAGATCCTTGTCTGTTTGTAGTCGTTACTTATGATCTTGCACTGATGGAATTGTAATGCTTCAGAGCTTCTCACATCAGAGGATGAATATTACTGTTGAGAGTCTTTTATAGTTTGATCAGAACTTTGAAAATTAGAGTATCAGAGGTTTTGTTCCACAACTCTGGTGCATTCAGAAGTTGTAACATAACTTCTTCATATAAGCGTGTCATGCAGATTTGATGCGTCTGAATCTTTTATGGTACTCTCAACTTCTGTGTTCGCATAATTATAACTTCTGGTGATGTTCTGGCAGAACTTCCAGTTGCATCAGAACATCCTGCATATAAAGATACTTTTATTAGCGAGCATATTTGTTCTTTATATCATGTGTTTCTTATTATCAAAACTCTTACTGGGATGTTGAACTAAATTATGTTCTAACAAACTCGCCTTCAGAATTATGTCATTGTTTTATTGAAATGGTTTCTAAACTGCTAGTAAAGGAATGTGACATTTAAGAATGATAGATGAGAGGCCATGTTTGTTTGTCTTTAAAGAATAATAACAGTGTAAGTTCTTGTTTATAGGAGGCCAGGTTAGAGCCGAATTACAACTCCCAGAAAGGAGATTGATACATGTAAAATATTTTCAGGAGTTTCAGATGGTAAGTATTTCTTCCTACTACTCTTAACTTGGAAGTTGCCTATTTCTTGAGAAAATGTCTTAAAAGTATAATATTCTTATTAATTGCAGGAGTTACTATAGGAACTCCAATCCATGTATTTGTGCCTAATACTGATCAAAGAGGAAAAGTGAGTATAGTTTCATGTTCAGAAATATTCAATAAAGATAAGCAATCGTGACCTTGATTTACGGGGTAGTTAAAATTTTGTACTTTCGGCGATTTTTTCAGGACTATAGCGAGATGTCATTAGCTTATAGGCCTTCCCATTCAGATGCAACCTGTTGTACCCCAAAATTTTCCCTCCCACATTCTTCAAAATTTGCCAAATCAAAGCTTCAAAATCTCCCCAAGGGTTGCACAGTTCAAGGGCCTCCTAACAGTCAAAATTAGGGTTTTGGTTCTGACAAAGTAAATGAAGTTTCCAAGGGTCTAATCAAGTCTCACATGCCTACAAACATGGTCAAGCATCCTCATGCCAAGGTTCAAGACCTACAGCACAAAATTGCACAGTCAGAAACCCTAATTGCACTACAGTCAACTGTAGGGGAAAAATGGTCATTTGACAGTCAAAAGTTCAAATTTTTGGTCAACATCTCATTTTGAAGCCACAAACATCATTTGATCAATGCTTGATCATGATTCTCAAAGCTTGGCTCAAAAATCATCAAGATGCAAAAGTTTCCATATTTGGACAGTTGAAAAAGTCAACTGTAAATTGACCAGGGCATAACTTCCACATGCATTATCAGAAAAATTCCATCCAAAGCTCATTTTGAAGATAAAGACATTTCCTACAACTCCTCTTCACACTTCAAGTCCAATAAATGCTCTCACAAAAAGTTATCAATTTCAACATTATAGGTCATTTTCAAAAGTCAACAAAAAGGGACTTTAAGTCAAAGGCCATAACTTGAGATTGGTAAATCAAAATGACATGGGACCAAATACATTGGTTAGAGGACTCAAAGGCCTTTCCAAAATGGCAAAGAACATGAGCAAAGCTTAAAACTTGAGCAAGATATGCCTTGTGGAAGTTGGGAAATTTTTGGATATTTTGAAAAGTCAACATTGATTCAAATGACCTAAAAATGCTAATGGGCCTCTTTTTCTTCCACAATTCATCATCCAAGGCATGTGCACGACCATGTGGCCCAAAGGGAAGTTTTTTATCATTTTTATTTATTTATTTGGATTTTTTATTATTAATAATTCATTTAATTAATTAAAATACATGAAAAATACCAAACCAATGCAATCAAATCTTTTTGTGCATGGAATAGGTTTAAAATTTCGTGCATGATCAGATATGGAAGGAATTGAAGTGATTGGCCATGATTTGTACCAAATAGGCATGAAAAAATATTTGAAAAGATCCTTAAGAATTAAATCTTGAAAATCATGAATGCAAAGGTTTTGATTTGTTTTCTTTGACCTAAATCACTCACACATATATACATAAGCTAACCCTACTCCTTAGAATCTCCGGGCTGCGCCAGAAAAGCATAGAGAAACTTGAGTTTTTTTGCAAAAAAAATTGGAAACTGAAAACTAGGCTACAGGTTGATTCAAGCAAAAGGACTTGTTCCATCACCTTCCTGAGGCTTCAAGGAAGGTTTTCAAATCAAAACCAACCATCCTAACGCTAAGAAACGTGAGAACGATGATGACTTGTACAGAAAATATTTGACATTCTTGCATCTCGATTCATGCATCTTTAGCAATTTTTAATATTTGATTTATGTTCATTGTTCAATTCTGAAGCTAACTGTATAATTCAATTGAGTTTTCATGTGCTATACGCGATTCCACCATTGATACAGGCTAGGGTTTTGCAAGCTTTGAATTGGGCGTTTCTGAACGCTGTAAAATTGGATCACCATGATACCATGACCATACTCAGCGTGTTTGGACGATCTGAATAGCATCCTCGCGCCTAATTTATATTCAAAGATGGCTTAATCGCTATTATCCAAAACTGCATATTTTGGGGGGGTTTAAAACCCCCGCTAACCATCTTCTATTTTCAGGAAATCAACAAACGATGAAGAAGATGATTATGTGGCCAAGACTGATTGGTTCATTTAAAAATTCGCGCGGAAACAGGCACTAAATTTTGTTTTATTTTATAATGTTTGTTGTTTATATGATAGACAAAGAAACCAATTGGAGCAGTTGGCAAGGCGTGTGTATGTTGATTCCTAGGACCTGGGTTCGAACCCCAGGTCCCCATTCTCTTTCAGTATTTTTTCTATAAAACTAATCCTATGCAGATTCAACCTTGGGTTCCACCATACACTCAACATCCAGGCCCTCCACGTGCTGGCTGAGATCAATCCAAGGGGCACAACTTGCAGTGCATCATGGGCCTTAGTCAACCATGCATATGGGAACGTGGAAAAGTCAAATAAGGCCTTAAGAATCTTGGGCCAGCCATGCTAACAAGACCTCCAAATGGGGACAGACCCCCCATGGTTTGACTTTTCATCCTTTTCTCTATTTTGTTATTTTAATTATTGTTTTTTTTTATTTACTTTCTTTAATTCAATATTTTCTTAAAAAATATAAAAACAATATAAAATCAGAAAAAGACAAAAATAAGTATTTTTATTTAATTAATATATTTTTTGTAAATAAATATTGTTCATTAATTTTAGCTATTAAATTAGGTTTAATTCAAGCAATTTTCTTAATTAACTCAAAAATTTGTAGAAATTAGGTTTAATTATTTTAATTACTTTTATTCTTTTTTTCACCATTATTAATAATTAAATATTATTTATTTTTGTAATTAAATTACCATGTAATTAATTAGGTTACTTTAGGTTTAACTTTAACATTTTTTCTTAATAAATAAAAAATTAGAATTAGGGTTAATTTCTCAATTTAATTCAATTTCATTAAAGTCATAAAATACAAAAATACCAAAAATAATTCCCTTTCATTTTAATTTTCATTAATCTAATCATTTAATTTAATTTCGCAAAAAGGGTCCAACGCCCTCGTTTCTAATTTTAATTCAATTCGCGTATTTATTTCTTTTTCTTTTAAATATTTATGTAATTCTCCCAAAGCAGTGTAAACTTAATTCCTCGCACTTTACTTTATTTCTTTATTTTCTGTCAAATCGGGTCCTGGAAATTTTGACGATGTGGACCCGCGCCTTTGTAATAGTTTAGGAACTTTATATTTCTCGCAATTTTTAACTGTTAAATGAATGCATGCAAGAATGAATGATAAAAATAAAAACAAACGCGTAGATCACCCATAACATGACAAGAGGAAATAAATGAATCTGACACACAAATCACACACCACCCCTAGGGTACGCCTCACTGTTGCCTTGCCTCGAAAGGTGATCGTCGAGTAGAGGATGTTTTAGTAAGTCCTCATGATCCGGGAACCTGGCATGAGGGTAGCTTCTAAGGTATCTTCCTATTGCTCTGGTGATCACCATGTCCCGAACCTTCGAATTGACCCGAACACCTCCAACGGTGGTGCTACCTACCTCTCAATGGTGGGATGACGCTACTTCAAAGGACATTTACACAGAAGAATTCCTTAGGTTAGGTAGACAACTCTAGATACTTCCTCTAATTTCAAAACAAATTCAAAATCACTTTTCACACCGACACCTTTTCAAAAAGCTTTCGAAAGCAATTTTTCAAACACTCTTGAGGACCGATACAAGAGTCGAACTGGAATTTTCAAAGAAACTTTTTTTAAACCCACAGTTGAAAAGCAAACAAACCATTTTGAAAACACAAGTGAGCAAGTATCTAAGAGCCCATGGATAACCATGGATAGAAAGGGTGCTAACACCTTCCCTTTCTATAATCTACCTCCCGAACCGAGAGCAATCTCTATAAGGAATTTTTCTGTGCTTTTGTCCTTTCCATTTGGAGAAAATAAAAGACGGTGGCGACTCTTGCTTCCACGACATTTCGCGAACCAGCGTTAAACAGTCAGTTCCAGATCCACCGATCACAGAACTGGCGACTCTGTTGGGGACTAAACTTAAAGTGAGGTGTACCTTAGGACTAAGATCACTTGTGTTTTCAATTGTCTGAATTGCTTGCTTTATCATTTTGGGTACTGTCTTGGGAGTTCTATAGATCCTAACCCGGATCTGGGGATACCTTCTTAGAAAGTAGCAACAAGGCTGTGAGGGAACTGTGCGGGGTATACCGACATGGTTGAAGCAGTCTGCTACGTTGATGTGGCACTTTGGTGTGTACCGGTAACCCTTGAGTCCAGTCAAGGAGAGTACGGGGCCGCCGCGTGGTGTCGTGAAACATCAACTGACCTTAGGAACCTTAATTGAACTATCTTGGCCTTTTTAGGGTAGTGAGATAACTGACTTTGGTGCAGTCCGAGGTTGGTTGATACTCGATACTACACTCAATTGAGGGTTGCTTTCCTGGAATATTTCGGTCGCCAGTTCAGTGGCTAAATCGAAACGATGAACAATGAAAGCAATCCCGTGATATTGGGATCCTTAGAACCCGGTTACTTCTAATAGGACAGGTTGAACCCACCAACTTCAAGAGGGTACTACCCAGACCCCATGCTGGCCTTAAACCCTAAGGGCTTGTCTTGTGTGCCTTGTGTGCCTTACATGTTTGTCTTTGTAAATATCTGTGGTGTGTTTAATCATAGCATCATGACATCATCCAGCATCATATGCATTGACTAACCATTTCAGGGGTTCGAATCTTCATCTTTGTTCTTGTTTTGTAGGACATGGAAATTGTTCGCAGAAAGACAATTCAAATCAGCCTTGTAAGGGTCCCTCCTCAGCTTAAGGAGCTTATATCCAGGATTCCCGAGAGCTCTTCATTCAGTGAGAGGCATGGAAGACTCATCAGCTTGGTCAATACCAACATTGAGGAAGATATGATAAAGGTCCTGTTCTAGTTCTTTGACCCTCTGCATCACTGTTTCACCTTCTTGGATTATCAGTTGGTACCTACATTGGAGGAGTTCTCCCGGCTCCTGAAGATCCCTATCCTTGATCAACTACCCTACAACGGTACGGAAAAGGAACCCAGGCTTGAAGAGATTGCTAAAGCCTTGCACCTGCAAGCATCTGACCTCAAGGGACATTGGGAAGTTAGAAGTGGTATCAAAGGGTTCTTAGCCAGGTTTCTGTTTGAGAAGGCCCATGAATGTTGGAACTCCCTTGACTTACAAGCTTTTGAAGAAGTTGTGGCCCTCCTTGTCTATGGTTTGGTGTTGTTCCCCAACCCAGATCAGCTTATTGATATCAGTGTTGTCCAGATCTTTATGTCCAGGAATCCTATACCTACGTTGCTGGGGGACATCCTTCACTCATGTTACATTCGAACCATGAGAAAAAGAGGTGTCCTTATGTGTTGCACTCCTCTCCTGGGAAGGTGGTTTATTTCGCACCTTCCACAATCAGTTCTTAAGAATGAGCGGGGTTTGAGATGGTCACAACGGTTGATGACTCTTACACATGCAGATATACATTGGTGCCCTCGGTCTAGAGAAGATGTCACTATCATTGATCGTTGCGGGGAGTACCCTAATGTTCCTTTACTTGGAATCAGGGGAGGTATTACTTACAACCCATGCCTGGCTTGGAGACAGTTTGGTTATGCTCGGAGGGACGGTCCTCATGACATGTTAATTCCTGACATAGTTTTTGACTTCGACAACGATGTACAAGGACTTCGCCAGAGATTTATCAGAGCTTGGAGGATGCCAAGTAGGATAGACAGCAAGACACTGGGGCACAGGAACTCCATCCCGTTGGAACCTTATCTCAAGTGGGTACGCGCCCGCTCCCAGAATTTAGTGATGCATTATCCTCATATGCTCCCAGTGATCAAAGAGCCCGTCTTGGAAGGAGAAGTGTCCTACACCATTCAGCATCCTGACATGCCCACATCCTGGGAAGAGATGCAGAAGAGCTGGATCCAGCTTAAGGAAGAACGGAATTCTCTCGAGACCAGTCTGCATACTAGTGAAAAGAAGGTCCTGGAGCTCACCCGCCTATTGCATGAGGAGAGGAATCTCAACACCTACATAGCTCCAAAGAGGATGCGTAGTATCTTCTGGGATTGATTTGCTTTTGTAATTTTTGCCCATAAGGCTTTGATGTACTGAACAATTATTTCCTTAATAATAACGTGTGTTCTTTTTGTCTACAACAAATTTGAACTTTCGAACCCCTGAATGCATTGCATAAACACATATCATTCATCATGTGCATAGCAGGTTTTCCTCTTTTCAGGTTGCTTACCGTTCTTCGCTGTTTATTTCAGCATCATGAATCCTGACTCATCATCAACTGAGATGTCCATCAAGGCTCTTTAGGCGCAGAATGTGCAATTTCAAGAACTAATCATGGGTTTGGCTCAGGGCCAAGAAGAACTGAAGGCTCTGCTTCTGAAGAAGAAGAAGAAGAGAAGAACTGTTCTTTTCAACTCGGTCCGAAGGTTTGGCAACACTCTGCAAAATGAAGAGGCTGGTTCTTCTATAGGCAAGGGTACTCCTCAAGAGGGAAAAGGTCCAAGTCCGGTAGTCTCCGACAATGAGACTGATTTTGATGAAGAGCAATATCCTCCGGCAGAAGGCCGTTACAAGCAGTTGGAGGACAGGCTGAATGCTATGGAGATACAACAGGTACCTGGGCTGGATTTTGGAGACTTGGGTTTGTCTACTGGTGTGATCATTCCTCATAAGTTCAAAGCACCATCCTTTACCAAGTATGATGGGGCGTCTTGTCCCAAGCTACACCTCAGATCCTATGTGAGGAAGATTCAACCGTACTCAGTGGACAAGAACTTGTGGATCCACTTCTTCCAGGAGAGTCTTTCAGGGACTCATCTCGAATGGTTCTATCAGCTGGATGGGACCAAGGTTCATAACTGGGAGGAGTTGGCTACTGCTTTCTATAAGCAGTATCAGTATAATGCCGACCTTGCCCCTACACGTACCCAACTCCAGGGTATGTCGCTAGGGTCAAGTGAAGGTTTCAAAGAGTATGCTCAGAAGTGGAGGGATCTGGCTGGCAGAGTGCAGCCTCCGTTGACTGATCGGGAGTTGGTAGACATGTTCCTGGGGACCCTATCTGGGCCATTTTTCAACCATCTTATCGGTAACTCGTCTGCAGGGTTTACTGATCTTATTCTGACTGGAGAGAGAATAGAGGCTGGGATGAAGTCGGGCAAAATTCAGAAGGGTGCATCGTCTAGTTCTGAGAAGAAGCCCTTTAAAAAGGAGGCCAGTGCTGTGTACGGGTCCAGGAGACAAGAGAAATCTGAGCACCGCTAATCTGTCAGTGCGGTAATGATTGCTAAGCCTGCTGCCGCTCCTCGGCAAACCAATCCTCAGAGGGCTGAAAGACCTAGAAGAGAATTCACCCGTTTGAGTATGACTTTGTCGCAGATTTTGCCACAGTTGCTATCCACCAACTTAGTGACTGCCAGAGAGGCCCCTAAAGTTGTGAACACTGCCTCCCCGAAATACAATCCAAATGCCCGCTGTGCTTATCACTCCGATAGCCCAGGGCATTCCACCGATGACTGTTGGGCCTTAAGGAACAAGCTGCAAGATCTTATTGACGCCAAAGAGGTACAATTTGAGGCATCTGAGAAGCCAAATGTAGTGACAGCTCCCCTGCCTGCTCATGGAGTGAATGCTGTTGGGGATGAAGATGAAGTGGATGAAGCTGAGTTCGACAGCTGGATCTACCCGGCAACTGACAGTGGACCTAACAATTGGATTGCAAAGGACAACCTACTTGTTTCTCTTGTTACTGAGTAATGATTTCCTTTGGTTTTGTTATTTGTAATAAACAATTAAAACTCTATGGCCCGGTGTCTTATCCGAGGCACCGTGGTTTCATTTGTGAGGGCATATAAATTGTCATTTCATATATCATAAATAAAGATCTTGGACGTTTTCTCGCATTTCAAATCTCATGCTCCTTTTCTATCTTTCCTTCCTTTATATATTTCAAAACAGCTGTATTTACACACACTCACTCATACAGGTTTCAATCCACTCTGGATCTCACTGGTAACGACTCTGCTACTGCCAGTTATGACTTCGAAAATCCGATCAACTTAGTCGAAGACGAAGGTGAAGATGATTGCGAAGTGCCTGGCGAGCTTGCAAGACTGTTACTTCAGGAAGAGAGGGCAATCCAACCCCACGAAGAGCCAGTGGAAACAATAAACTTGGGTACTGAAGCAGACAGGAAAGAGGTAAAGATTGGTGCCAGCCTAGAGCTCAGCGTGAAGCAACGGTTGACTCAAATGTTACATGATTATATGGAGATATTCGCCTGGTCCTACGAAAACATGCCCGGGTTGGATACTGATATTATGGTCCATCATTTGCCTACTAAGGAAGACTGCCGACCGGTTAAGCAAAAGGTCCGTCGTATGCGTCCAGAGATGTCGGAGAAGATCAAAGCCGAGGTTATGAAACAGTTTGATGCTGGGTTCCTTGCAGTGACTTCTTACCCTCAGTGGGTTGCTAATGTAGTACCGGTACCAAAGAAGGACGGTAAGGTCAGGATGTGTGTCGATTACAGGGATCTGAACAGGGCCAGCCCCAAAGATGACTTCCCCCTACCTCACATTGATGTCCTTGTTGACAATACAGCTCAGCATAAGGTGTTCTCTTTCATGGATGGTTTCTCAGGTTACAATCAGATCAAGATGGCACCTGAATACATGGAAAAGACTACATTTGTTACTCAGTGGGGCACTTTCTGCTACAAGGTCATGCCTTTCGGACTGAAGAACGCTGGGGTAACCTACCAACGTGCCATGGTTGCCTTATTTCATGACATGATCCATCATGAGATAGAAGTGTATGTTGACGACATGATCGCAAGGTCCCAGACTGAGGAAGAACACCTTGATCATCTGCAGAAGTTGTTTGACCAGTTGAAATTGTACAAGCTGAGGTTGAACCCGAACAAGTGCACCTTCGGGGTAAGATCTGGAAAGTTGCTAGGCTTCGTCGTAAGTGACAAGGGTATTCAAGTGGACCCTGCCAAGGTTAAAGCTATTCAAGAGATGCCAGTTCCTAAGACAGAGAAGGAAGTCAGAGGCTTTTTAGGACGCCTGAATTACATTGCTCGATTCATCTCACACCTGACTGCTACCTGTGAGCCAATCTTCAAGCTGCTGAAGAAAGATCAGGTAGTACGTTGGAATGATGAATGTCAGGCTGCTTTTGACAGAATCAAAGAGTATCTCCAAGAACCACCCATCCTTATGCCACCGGTTGAAGGGAGACCTCTGATATTATACCTGACAGTACTTGACAACTCAATGGGGTGTGTGCTGGGGCAGCATGACGAGTCTGGCCGAAAAGAGCATTCCATTTATTACCTTAGCAAAAAGTTTACCGACTGTGAGACCCGATACTCATTGCTTGAGAAAACTTGCTGCGCTTTGGTATGGGCTGCTCGCCGGCTGAGACAGTATATGCTGACTCACACTACCTTGTTGATCTCAAAGATGGATCCTATAAAGTATATATTTGAAAAGCCTGCTCTGTCCGGGAGAATAGCAATATGGCAAATGATCCTGACAGAATACGACATTCAGTACACGACCCAGAAAGCCATCAAGGGAAGTGTATTGGCAGACCACTTGGCACATCAGGCCGTAGATGATTATCAGTCAATGAACTTCGAGTTTCCAGACGAAAGCATCATGATTGTGATTGATTGTGAGGTACCTGGACCGGATGAAGGACCTGAGGAAGGATCCTGATGGTCTATGCACTTTGACGGAGCCTCCAATGCTTTGGGTAACGGTATCGGCGCCGTAATCATATCCCCTCAAGGCACTCATACTCCACTCACTGCCCGGCTATGTTTCAACTGTACCAACAACATGGCGGAGTATGAGGCATGCATCATGGGTCTTCAAGCTGCGATCGACTTAAGGATCAAGTTTCTGAGTGTCTTCGGAGATTCCGCTCTCGTGATCAATCAGATCAAAGGAGAGTGGGATACGAAACATCCGAATCTTGTTCCTTACAGAGAATGTGTGTTGACCTTGATCCCCCACTTCACGAAGATAACCTTTGAACACTTTCCGAGAGAAGAGAATCAGTTGGCGGACGCGTTAGCTACTATGTCTTCTATGTTCAAGGTCAAATGGGACAATGAGGCTCCCCGGATCATCATCTGGAAACTGGACGAGCCGGCGTACTATTGTTATCTTGAGACTGAATTGGTGACTGAGAAGCCTTGGTACCATGAGGTGAAGAGATATCTGGAAGCTCAGGAGTATCCTGAAGGCGCCTCTGTCAATGATAAAAAGTTTCTGAGAAGGTTCGCAGCGAAGTTCTTCCTTAGCAACGACATCCTGTACAAGCGAAACCATGATTCGACCTTACTGCGTTGTGTGGATAAGACTGAAGCAGAAAGGATCATGGAAGAGCTACATGAAGGGACCTTTGGTACACATTCCAGTGGACACACTATGGCGAAGAAAATCCTTCGGGCAGGGTATTTCTGGTCCACAATGGAAGCAGACTGCTACCAACATTCCCGGACATGCCATAAATGCCAGATCTACGCAGACAAGGTGCATGTTCCTCCAGTTCCTCTGAATGTTCTGACTGCGCCTTGGTCGTTTTCAATGTGGGGCATAGACATGATTAGTGAGATTAAACCTACAGCGTCTAACGGGCATCGCTTCACCCTGGTAGCGATTGACTATTTCACGAAGTGGGTCGAAGCGGCATCTTACGCCACAGTAACCAAGACTGTTGTAGCACGGTTCATTCAGCATAACCTGATCTGTCGATACGGCGTCCCAGAGAGAATTATTACAGACAATGGTACCAATCTGAATAACAAGATGATCACTGAGCTCTGCGAGCAGTTTAAGATACAGCACCATAACTCTTCTCCTTACAGACCGAAGATGAATGGGGCTGTAGAAGCAGCAAATAAAAATATCAAGAAAATCGTGCAGAAGATGACAGTGACTTATAAAGATTGGGACGAGATGTTACCTTTCGCTCTACATGGGTACCGTACATCAGCCAGGACGTCAACCGGGGCAACTCCTTTCTCCTTGGTTTATGGTATGGAGGCAGTCTTACCGATCGAAGTGAAAATACCCTCTCTCCGGATGATGAAGGATGCAAATCTGAACGAAGATGATTGGATCCAGACACGACTTGACCAGCTAAACCTTATTGACGAAAAGAGACTTGCTGCTATCTGTCATGGTCAGACGTACCAAAAACGGATGATCAGGGCATTTAACAAAAAGGTCAGACCACAGGAATATCAAGTTGGGGATCTGGTGATCAAGCGAATCATCCTTCCTCAGAGTGATCCAAGGGGAAAATGGACCCCTACGTACGAAGGGCCATTTGTGGTTAAGCATGTGTTCTTAGGAGGAGCCATGATTCTAACCAACATGGATGGTGACAACCTTCCTCACCCCGCCAATGCAGACATAGTAAAAAGATACTACGCATAAAAAAGGGACCCGCTAGGCTGACATGCCTAGGCAAAAATTAGGGCTTCCCGGCGAACCAAAAGGGTTCGGGAAAAATGAAGGGATGAAATGAAAAAAATCTGTACACCCGGCAAGTCGAAAACCTGAAAAGGCGGCTTGGGCAAAAATGGGTATCCCGGTGGACTGAAAACCCGAAAGGGCGGTCCAGGCAAAAGTTAGGGATAAAGCGTAATACTATGTCTCATTGGATCACTTTGCATCCAGAATCCGGTATCTACATCAAGTTCAGACGGCATCGATCAGTCAGCTTCACTTTCAACCAAGGTCATCAAGTGATGAGACGCTCGGAGATATAGCGGCGATAGCAGAGTTGAAACCCTGTGGGATCATTCATTTCACACAGCTGTTTTATTTTCTCTTGTACAAAATTGTATAAACTCTTTTGTTCGGCGGCGTTCTCTTACTAGGACGTCAGCCTCTTATACATAAAACGCATATTCACAGGCCATTCAAAAATCAATACAAATATGCTTTTCAGTTAAAAGTGCCAATTGCGTTTCCTTTTTCTATTTTGTTTTGCGAAGAACGTCCAAGGTTCAATTTGTGATATATGCTTTGACAATAATTTGCTAACTCATAAATATTTGCATACGAAACAAAGGATTAATTACAGGTAACATTAGAAACAGGGGCAATAAAGAGTTGTCTAAGCAATCTAATTGTTCTGTCCTCCAAGGTACCAAGGTAGGTTCAGCTGAAGAACATAACCAGATATCTTAATTCCCCAGAGAGTGAGCCAGCAAGCAGTATACTCTCCCCCAGCCAAGCTATATTATCAGCCTTAAGGAAGTTGGGCATCCTCCAGCAGATCTCAACATTCCCCGGCATAATACACGCCTTCTTAACAAGCATCCCCGGCAGTCTTGGTCTAAGGATTGTTCCCCGGCGGTATATCAAATATTCAACAAAGTCACTTCCAATACAGTTCAAGAATTTCCCCAGGAGAGTCCAATCCAGTTTCCCCAGGAAAGTTGGAATCCATCTCCCCAAGCAGTAAGCTTATCCCCAGTAGATTCTGGAAGCTTATCCTCGCAGAGCACGAACGCGTCTCCCGACTTTATTCAAGAGTTATTTCCCTACCAGGGTATAACTGGGTTATCCTCAGCTGAAAGCCACAGAAAGATCGTTCTCAACGAAGTCTTCTTATCCCCAGCGAAGTCTATCAACACTTCCAACACAACAATGGTATCCCCAGTAAAGTTACCATCAATATCTCAACAAAGTACCTCTCTCCCCACATAGTATTGTTTCCCAGCAAGATCTTTAGAGTACTTTTCTCCCCGTAGAGTAATCCATTCGCCAAGTTTATCCCCCAACGGAGTTAGCTTCTCCTACCGGTATTCTTGCAACTATCATCCCCAGCGGAAGCTAAGATCTATTCTTCAACATCAGCCCAGGAATGACTTCCCGGAACCCGTCAAGGATTTATTTTCCTAAGACGAAAAGATACATTCATAAACATTACATTTTCATACATTATAGCATGCATATACGCATCATATCTTACAAATCTCATTTATGTTGAGAACATCATTGCTTGATCCATATCATGCATTGCATATGACTGACCTTTACCTTTCAGGAAAGATCCAGTTAAGTTCTCAAGCAATATTTCAAGCCTTCTCTGGTTCAGTCAGATCGACCCTAAGATCTCCCTGATTCTTATCCAGTTGAAGACATTGCAAGACCTAGACCGGTTCAGTTAAATGGACCCTAAGATTTTTCTGTTTCTTATCCAGTCAAAGGCCTTCTCTGGTTCAGTCAGATCGACCCTAAGATCTCCCTGATTCTTATCCAGTTGAAGACATTTCAAGACCTAGACCGGTTCAGTTAAATCGACCCTAAGATTTTCTGTTTCTTATCCAGTCAAAGGCCTTCTCTGGTTCAGTCAGATCGACCCTAAGATCTCCCTGTTTCTTATTCAGTAGAAGACATCAAGACCTAGACCGGTTCAGTTAATCGACCCTAAGATTTTCTGTTTCTTATCCAGTCCAAGGCCTTCTCTGGTTCAGTCAGATCGACCCTAAGATCTCCCTGTTTCTTATCCAGTAGAAGACATCAAGACCTAGACCGGTTTAGTTAATCGACCCTAAAATTTTCTGTTTCTTATCCAGTCAAAGGCCTTCTCTGGTTCAGTCAGATCGACCCTAAGATCTCCCTGTTTCTTATCCAGTTGAAGACATTTCAAGACCTAGACCGGTTCAGTTAATCGACCCTAAGATTTTCTGTTTCTTATCCAGTCCAAGGCCTTCTCTAGTCCAGCTAAATCGACCCCAAACAGATTTTCCTGATAAAGACTCAGTAGAAGATATCCAAGATTCTCTCAATGATTGCTATTGAGGTTGTAGTCGCCCATGGTTCTCTCCCCGATACTGCGGAGGTAGTAATCATCCCCAGATTCGCTCAACGATTGCTGTTGAAGTTGAAGTCATCCAAGATTCTCTCAATGATTGCTATTGAGGTTGTAGTCACCTTTGGTTCTCTCCCCGATACTGCGGAGGTAGTAATGATCCCAAGATTTTCTCAACGATTGCTGTTGAGGTTAAAGTCATCCAAGGTTCTCTCACCGTTCCTGTTGAGGTAGTAACCATCCCTGGTTCATCCATCACCGTTTGAATCTCCAGATTCAGCTCCTGTAACCAGTCAGGACACATCTATACCAAGAGTTTGAAGACCAACTCCTGTAACAGGTCAGGTAATCAGTTTCTTTTGCAGGTACACAAGTTCTCGCTAAGGAATCTCTTACGCGATTGACACCCAGATGGCATCTATAAGCCCATCCACCTATCCATTGTCTCTCCAAATGGCATCTGTAAGCCCATTCCCGCCATCACGTTGCTGATACTCTGTGAGTGCAAATTTCTGGGCACTCTAGTGTTCAATCATCTTCCACCTTCGGATTACGAAAGGCACGTCAGCCAATCTGCATCCTCAGGTCTAAGAAGATTGAACAGGGGCAACTGTTGTACCCCAAAATTTGCCCTCCCACATTCTTCAAAATTTGCCAAATCAAAGCTTCTAAATCTCCCCAAGGGTTGCACAGTTCAAGGGCCTCCTAACAGTCAAAATTAGGGTTTTGGTTCTGAAAAAGTAAATGAAGTTTCCAAGGGTCTAATCAAGTCTCACATGACTACAAACATGGTCAAGCATCCTCATGCCAAGGTTCAAGACCTACAGCACAAAATTGCATAGTCAGAAACCCTAATTGCACTACAGTCAACTGTAGGGGCAAAATGGTCATTTGACAGTCAAAAGTTCAAATTTTTGGTCAACATCTCACTTTGAAGCCACAAACATCATTTGATCAATGCTTGATCATGATTCTCAAAGCTTGGCTCAAAAATCATCAAGATGCAAAAGTTTCCATATTTGGACAGTTGAAAAAGTCAACTGTAAATTGACCAGGGCATAACTTCCACATGGATTATCAGAAAAATTCCATCCAAAGCTCATTTTGAAGATAAAGACATTTCCTACAACTCCTCTTCACACTTCAAGTCCAAGAAATGCTCTCACAAAAAGTTATCAATTTCAACATTATAGGTCATTTTCAAAAGTCAACAAAAAGGGACTTTAAGTCAAAGGCCATAACTTGAGATTGGTAAATCAAAATGACATGGAACAAAAGACATTGGTTAGAGGACTCAAAGGCCTTTCCAAAATGTCCAAGAACATGAGCAAAGCTTAAAAATTGAGCAAGATATGCCTTGTGGAAGTTGGGAAATTTTTGGATATTTTGAAAAGTCAACATTTATTCAAATGACCTAAAAATGCTAATGGGCCTCTTTTTCTTCCACAATTCATCATCCAAGGCATGTGCACGACCATGTGGCCCAAAGGGAAGTTTTTTATCATTTTTATTTATTTATTTGGATTTTTTATTATTAATAATTCATTTAATTAATTAAAATACATGAAAAATACCAAACCAATGCAATCAAATCTTTTTGTGCATGGAATAGGTTTAAAATTTCGTGCATGATCAGATATGGAAGGAATTGAAGTGATTGGCCATGATTTGTACCAAATAGGCATGAAAAAATATTTGAAAAGATCCTTAAGAATCAAATCTTGAAAATCATGAATGCAAAGGTTTTGATTTGTTTTCTTTAACCTAAATCACTCACACATATATACATATGCTAACCCTACTCCTTAGAATCTCCGGGCTGCGCCAGAAAAGCATAGAGAAACTTGAGTTTTTTTGCAAAAAAAATTGGAAACTGAAAACTAGGCTACAGGTTGATTCAAGCAAAAGGACTTGTTCCATTACCTTCCTGAGGCTTCAAGGAAGGTTTTCAAATCAAAACCAACCATCCTAACGCTAAGAAACGTGAGAACGATGATGACCTGTACAGAAAATATTTGACATTCTTGCATCTCGATTCATGCATCTTTAGCAATTTTTAATATTTGATTTATGTTCATTGTTCAATTCTGAAGCTAACTGTATAATTCAATTGAGTTTTCATGTGCTATACGCGATTCCACCATTGATACAGGCTAGGGTTTTGCAAGCTTTGAATTGGGCGTTTCTGAACGCTGTAAAATTGGATCACCATGATACCATGACCATACTCAGCGTGTTTGGACGATCTGAATAGCATCCTCGCGCCTAATTTATATTCAAAGATGGCTTAATCGCTATTATCCAAAACTGCATATTTTAGGGGGGTTTAAAACCCCCGCTAACCATCTTCTATTTTCAGGAAATCAACAAACAATGAAGAAGATGATTATGTGGCCAAGACTGATTGGTTCATTTAAAAATTCGCGCGGAAACAGGCACTAACTTTTATTTTATTTTATAATGTTTGTTGTTTATATGATAGACAACGAAACCAATTGGAGCAGTTGGCAAGGCGTGTGTATGTTGATTCCTAGGACCTGGGTTCGAACCCCAGGTCCCCATTCTCTTTCAGTATTTTTTCTATAAAACTAATCCTATGCAGATTCAACCTTGGGTTCCACCATACACTCAACATCCAGGCCCTCCACGTGCTGGCTGAGATCAATCCAAGGGGCACAACTTGCAGTGCATCATGGGCCTTAGTCAACCATGCATATGGGAACGTGGAAAAGTCAAATAAGGCCTTAAGAATCTTGGGCCAGCCATGCTAACAAGACCTCCAAATGGGGACAGACCCCCCATGGTTTGACTTTTCATCCTTTTCTCTATTTTGTTATTTTAATTATTGTTTTTTTTTTATTTACTTTTTATAATTCAATATTTTCTTAAAAAAATATAAAAACAATATAAAATCAGAAAAAGACAAAAATAAGTATTTTTATTTAATTAATATATTTTTTGTAAATAAATATTGTTCATTAATTTTAGCTATTAAATTAGGTTTAATTCAAGCAATTTTCTTAATTAACTCAAAAATTTGTAGAAATTAGGTTTAATTATTTTAATTACTTTTATTCTTTTTTTCACCATTATTAATAATTAAATATTATTTATTTTTGTAATTAAATTACCATGTAATTAATTAGGTTACTTTAGGTTTAACTTTAACATTTTTTCTTAATAAATAAAAAATTAGAATTAGGGTTAATTTCTCAATTTAATTCAATTTCATTAAAGTCATAAAATACAAAAATACCAAAAATAATTCCCTTTCATTTTAATTTTCATTAATCTAATCATTTAATTTAATTTCGCAAAAAGGGTCCAACGCCCTCGTTTCTAATTTTAATTCAATTCGCGTATTTATTTCTTTTTCTTTTAAATATTTATGTAATTCTCCCAAAGCCGTGTAAACTTAATTCCTCGCACTTTACTTTATTTCTTTATTTTCTGTAAAATCGGGTCCTGGAAATTTTGGCGATGTGGACCCGCGCCTTTGTAATAGTTTAGGAACTTTATATTTCTCGCAATTTTTAACTGTTAAATGAATGCATGCAAGAATGAATGATAAAAATAAAAACAAACGCGTAGATCACCCATAACATGACAAGAGGAAATAAATGAATCTGACACACAAATCACACACCACCCCTAGGGTACGCCTCACTGTTGCCTTGCCTCGAAAGGTGATCGTCGAGTAGAGGATGTTTTAGTAAGTCCTCATGATCCGGGAACCTGGCATGAGGGTAGCTTCTAAGGTATCTTCCTATTGCTCTGGTGATCACCATGTCCCGAACCTTCGAATTGACCCGAACACCTCCAACGGTGGTGCTACCTACCTC
This sequence comes from Vicia faba, assembly GCA_948472305.1. Taxonomy (NCBI): domain Eukaryota; kingdom Viridiplantae; phylum Streptophyta; class Magnoliopsida; order Fabales; family Fabaceae; genus Vicia; species Vicia faba. Next base: position 1,018,181,449 of record OX451740.1, read on the forward strand.
TCAATAGTGGGATGGCGCTACTTCAAAGGACATTTACACAGACGAATTCCTTAGGGTAGGTAGACGACTCTAGATACTTGCTCTAATTTCAAAACAAATTCAAAATCACTTTTCACACCGACACCTTTTCAAAAAGCTTTCGAAAGCAATTTTTCAAACACTCTTGAGGACCGATACAAGAGTCGAACTGGAATTTTCAAAGAAACTTTTTTTAAACCCACAGTTGAAAAGCAAACAAACCATTTTGAAAACACAAGTGAGCAAGTATCTAAGAGCCCATGGATAACCATGGATAGAAAGGGTGCTAACACCTTCCCTTTCTATAATCTACCTCCCGAACCGAGAGCAATCTCTATAAGGAATTTTTCTGTGCTTTTGTCCTTTCCATTTGGAGAAAATAAAAGACGGTGGCGACTCTTGCTTCCGCGACATTTCGCGAACCAGCGCTAAACAGTCAGTTCCAGATCCACCGATCACACAACCTATGACATGAAGTATGGTGTTAGATCAGTTCAAGTATTGACCTTTACAATGTAATAAGAGGCATTTTCATTCCATGAGATATGTATTAAGCTCATATGTTTTAACTCCTGTATTTAGGGTGGTGGTAGATCTTCTGCTAGAGAACCCATTGGAAGGGTTGCTTCTGGTGCTATTGCTAAGAAAATCCTTAAAACGTTTGCTCGATTTAGGTCTGTTACTTGTCTCACAAGTTAAGCTATATCCATGTTATATTTCTTTAATTTTTTAATAGACAAAAATGATATATCATATTAGGAATGTGTCGGGCTTTTTTTGTCGTCTAATAGAAAATTGGTATTGGAAATTCTCCCTTGATTAATGAAAAATCCAGAACTTTGAGGGTATGCAAACCTCGTTTCCTAAAGACTCATATTTCCTATCAACTAACCACATGCCACTCCCTCTCGACCTATCTCTTATTTATGGGAAAAATGCCTCAATTCTTATAGCTAACTCAGTTCAACTAAACCAATTAACTACTTGAAAATCCCTCTACCAAAATGTCCTAACAAACACCTTACCCACCTAAAGAAAATCATTCACCTTTTCCTCAAGTTGAACAACTTGTAGTTGCTGAAATCATTATTTCGCGATGTGTGTAATATATCGGTTATATTATTAGTCTGTAATTTTATTTTGGCTAATATAATCCCTATAATATTGTCCTTTTTCACTTTAATTGTTGTTTGATTTGTTTCAGTTCCTATAATATACTTTTTGTTTGTTTTAGCCCCTGTAATATTTATTTTATGGTAAATTTGTGATTGTATGATACTGCTTGGCCCTTTCCTGAGAAAGGAAACTCAAATGAGCAGTTAGTGCATCAAGGAAATAGTAGGCCTAGGATTTGGTAAGATATTCTAGAAAGGGTAAGGTGGGAATTTTTAATATTAAGTGAGTATTAGTGATGTGGTAGTTACTATTTCCTGATTATATGGAGTTGAGTGTGAACTGAGGGGTGATGGGAAAAATAGCAATTGTACTATTTTTTACTTGCATTAATAATGATAAATTCCCCAAATGTCGATCTCAATGACTGTATGTAATTATTGAGTTTAATTCACGTTCAATTAAACAAAAACTTAATTAAAGATTTTGGTTTTGATATTGTCACTTAGCAGAAATAAAAAATCAGCAGAATATAAATTAGGACTTTTTCACAGATATGAAGAGCATGTTAGGGTATGGTGTATAATTTGCCCTGTAACAACATTGAATCCTGATCTCTTCAACAATTTCATATCCTTCAATTACCCGCCCTTTATATTATCTTCCCATAAGTTCTTAGTGGGAAAACCTTTAACCATCCATCCTAAATCCTAAGTCCTTAGAGATATCTGATGGAGTCAAGCCTTTATTTTACAAGGGTTAAATCCAGTAACTATAGGGTATCCCTACTCCTCAGTGATATCTAATATAGCCTAATTATACAAAAACCTTAACAATTGCGGTCCAACTGGTTGTTAACCATAAATTAATCCTAATTTATCCGATAAGGAACATAAAAACATTGTACAATTAAATTGAATAGAGAAGACTATTGTAATTCATGAATAAAAATCCTTTACAGATGCAAATTAAGGACACCCCTAGCATTGGGGGTTTAGTTACTTATATTGTTCAAAATAATCACAAGATAAAATATAGACATTACAAGGATTGGGATGAACTTTCGTCTTCAATTGTTTCTGCGCATGAAAATCTTCCGCTCTCCGAAAACATTGACTTCTCCAATATTTCGTCCTGTAAACTATTCTTTGCTGCCAAAAAACTTTTATTCCATGTGAAAACTCATTTAAATAGTCACCATTCATCTAGGTCGGTAGGAAGCACCCAAAACGCTCTCACAACTTAATATATGGAAAAAGTATGAACAAATCAAGAAATCAGTGTCATAGGCCGACACGGGCCGAGTCACCTGACACGGGCAGCCGTGTCGTTATCTGTCCATCGCACCAACAACTCTCTCACCTAGACCTTCTTACATGGGCCGTGTCAGCTAAAATGGGCACTCGTGTAAACCTCTTCCTCTTCTCCCAAACCTGTCTGCTGAGCCTCCTCTCCAGACACGGCCCATGTCCGGCGACACGGGTGGCCATGTTAGGTACCCTATAGTTTGGTTTTTGAGACTTCCTCCAAAACTCTGAATTCTGCACTTTTCGCACTGATTTTCCTGGTTTAATTCCTCTGAGTCTAAAAACAAACAAAAAACACACACCCAACGCATAAAACATAGAATAATGAACTAAAACACTTGACAAAATAAATAAGTTATAACTAAAATCAATTGTAAATAAAGGTGGAAAAACCACTGATCAAACCCCCCTAAACTTAAATCGTTACTTGACCTCAAGTGACCATTACAAGAACTCATGAAAACCACAGCAGGCTGGTACTCATACGTGAGACAACCGTTCAAATTGATCAAAAAACATTTCATCCGATGTTCACATGATGCAAAAAGTTTGTTTAAGAATCTTTAACTATAGAGTTTCCTCTTCAGATACCTCTCTAACTATGCTTTTTACTTAAGTCTCTTTCCGATTTTCCTCCTTTTTCATTCGGACAATCAAATTAAGGCAATGAGAATTATGATGATCATCACATGCACAAGACTAATCAAGAATGTTTGCTTAGGCACCAAATAGCAGCATTGGCTACTTTTAAATACTGATGAAATTTCCAAACTTTACAGTTATATTATCCTTTTGGACGACGTTTGGGGATCAACCCCTTTGGGCTGAATAACTGGAGGATGGATATCCAACTTAGAGATTCGGTTGTATTTTACCACCTTTTCATTATTTGGTGCCAAATTTATTTCTTTTTACATCAATCATACATGTATGTGAATCTATGTTATGCCAGACTGTGAGGATAAACTACTTCCGGAGTACTTCTCAGGATTCAAGCATTATGGTACAAATTTACACGTTAGACTCGTATCACTGTCATATTATTTCAAACTTCCTACCTCCCAACAACCATCCCTTTATCTCTATATACTATTCCCGAACTCTATAAGAAACAAGTTCTTGAACAAAATAAAAAAATTTGGAAAAATTTGGGAAGGACTTTAACTCGTGGATTTACACAACACTTACCATAAAACCAACAAACAGATCTAACAGCAAAGCAGTAAAAAGAAAAGAAATAACCCCCCCCCCCCAAACTTGAACTAAACATTGACCCCGATGTTTCAGAACAAGCTCGAGGAAGGTGACTCATAGAGGGGAATGCAACACATGTTGTTGCCTCCCAGATTTCACCAATAAGACTCCCTTTTTATTACCTGCAGACAAAATTAAAAAAAAAACAAAGTTAAAAGCATGAGTTGCCTCCCACGAAAAGCTCCATTTAACGTCACATGGCTTGACGGTTCATCCACTTATGGGGGGTATTTCCTCTTCCACGCCTTCTTGCTTGTCTCTTATGCAATCCATAACTCATTTAGATCAAAAGTATCAATCAATTTGCGCTTCTAGCCACGTCCAACTTCCATCTTCTCAACTCGGTATTTCTTCTTCTTTCTCTTCTTTCCTTCTTGACTGGGCTTAGGATTTTTATTAATGCCACTTGAGAGATTTTTCCTGAGACTTCTTCTGGCAGTGATTTTGAATTGTTGCTTTCTCCTTCTACTTTGATCATTCTGACTGAAGATTTATTCTTTCCACCTTAACCTTGCTTCTTGATTTCCAACACCTTCAAGGTTATCTCCTCATCAAATGATTTTAGTGTCAGATTACCTGTCTCGATATCAAATATGCATCGACTAGTCAGTTTAAATGGTCGACCAAGAATGATAGGAGTCTCTTCATCCTCAGGTATTTCCATGATCTGAAAATCAAATGGGAAAATAAAATTTTCAATTTCCACTGATACATCTTCAGCTATCCCATGTGACTTCTTGATGGTGTGATCAAAAAAATTCAATTTTGTCCCACTCCCGCTTATCTTCTTAATACTGAGCTTCTTGAAAATCGATAATAGCATTAAACTCACACTAGAGCCAAAATCAACAGAACCCTCTTGAAAGTTTTGTCTATTATGGTGCATGGTATTGTAACTAACCCCAGATCCTTCTTCCAGATAGGTATTTTCCTCTCAGATGCAATTACATACAATTTCTCATCACAGGGTACCGATCCCCCTCCTGTTGATCTCTTCTTTGATAATGCCTCCTTCATGAATTTTTTATACAACGACATTTTCTCGAGTGTTTAAAAGAATAGTATATTGATCTCTAGCTTTTTGAACAACTGGACAAATTTATCAAACTCTTTCTATTTTGTGTCCTTCTTTGCCACTCGAGATGGATACAATAACTTTGAAGATGTGAAAAACACAAGAAGGGGGGTTGAATTGAAAACTTAGATCAAAACAGCTAAATGACACAGTATTTTTATCCTGGTTTGTTTGATCTCAAACTACTCCAGTCCACCCGTCAAGGTGATTTCTCCTCTCTCCAACGAGGTCTTAATCCACTAATCTCAAAAGATTACAACACCTACTTTAACAATTGTTAAAGTCTTCTTGAGTACAACCACAAACTGGTTAATCTCAAAGAAATCTTTTACAAATAATTGAACAAGAATGTGTTGTTGTTTTCTAACAAAACAGTTTATCACAACTGTGATAATTACACAGGTTAAGCTTAGAATAGAATAAATTTGCTAGAGCTTGAATATGCGTGGTTTGGAATTCTCTGCAAATTGATGTGTGTGTACGTACGTGCTTCTTTCACAAGCAGACTTGTTTATATAGGCAAGGCAAAGACGTTGTCCATAAAGCAAGTTTAATGTTAATAACACACTTTCCTTTTGTAGAAGATCTTGTCTGAAGAAAGCCATTGGCATTAATTCTGTCTTGAATAATCAGTAACACTTCAGAGTCTTCTATCCTTAACTACTGATGATGCTTCAGAATATTGATGACTTGGTTGATATGTCTTTGTTCAGAATAAGAGTTTGTTGTAATTAAGTGCAGGTTCTGGTCACCAATCTTCAGCGTATAATCTGATTGCTTCAGCGTGAAATTCTTTTATTGCTTATCTTCTGATGCTGATCCCATCATAACTTCTGCATATACAAAACATAATTTTAAGGAGCATATTTGTTCTTTGTATATATTTATTTGTATTTATTTATTCTTTGTATTTGTTATCATCAAAACTCTAACCAAGGGTTGTAGAATCAAACTATGTTCTAACAATCTCCCCCTTTTTGATGATGACAAAAACCAGATTTTTCAATTAAAAATAAAGAAAAAAAGTATAGAATTAAGAAGACAAAACTCCCCATGAGTTGATTACTTCCCTTTAATTCCATGAGTCTTTGAGCATCAGAATTTAACTGCATCTTTCATCAGAGTTTTGTACTTGTTCAAGCTTTTCAGAAGTAAGAAGTTAAATATTCCAGAATGTTTGAGACTTCTGTCTCAGTAATCCGTTATTGAAAATATCTTATTCTTTCTCCCCCTTTTTGTCAGTTATCAAAAAGAACATATAATCAGAGCTAAAAAGGATTTATATTAAAAATAAGAAGCAATGATAAGAAGTTCAGAACAGCAGCAATGTAGAACAAATATTACAGATAAACAGATTTTAAAAACAAAAGAAAATCTAAGAGGGAGGACGAAGGCGTGTGAACAAAGCTTCCAACAAGCCCTTGATCTGGGTGTTGGTTTCCACTTGTTTGCTTAACATGCTCTTGATTTCCTTGATTGTATCATCCTGTTTATCCAACCTTTCCTGAATAACAATATCCGCTCTCTTCAGTTCTTCCAGAGTTTGCCTTTCATGGGAGGGAGCTGGAGAATCTTCAGTTTCTGGATGCTTCTCAGAGCATTCTGCAACTTGATCATTTTGAACCAATTTCTCTGCAGAAATCATCTCATCCGGAGCAGCAGTCAAAGTGAGACCTTCTGACTCTGGTTGAACTTTGTCTGATGGGCGATGTTCTGACCAGGGAGCATTGTCCAAAGGGAGAATCTCTTCCTTGAGCAGTTGGCTCAGAACTTGGTCTTCAAATACCTTTAGCAGATTACTGAAATTCTGTTGAACCTGTCCATAGCTCTGTTCTTGCATCTTATATGTTTCATACCTTATCCATTTTCTGAAACTTGTCCAAAGATAATCTGAGGCAGCAGGATTGGTCATCTCAAGACTAGCTTGCTTCAAGGAGGTTATCCATTTCTGCATTTCTGTTTCAAACATCAACAAACTAGTACCAACATCTGGTGTGGGTTTAGATGGTTTTGGTTTTGGAATGGCCGTTTTGTGAGTTATAGCAGCAAGACGTTCAAAAACAGTTAGATCAATGACAAGTTTAACATTGTCATATTGATTGCTCTTTGGTGAGGGAGTGGGAGAGTCTGGTATAATTATTAGACTGGTTGGAGAATTTGGTGGTGTTGATTCTAGTGAAGAGGGAATTTATGGAATGTCCAGGATGGTGAGGGGCATACGGATGGCCAGAGGTTCAGTGATTCCTGGAATAGGGATTGTATCTGAATCTGAAGTAGGTCCTTCAGATTGGTTGGATTGAACATTGTGAGGTTTTGGTTCACATGTCTCAGATGGTTGGTTCTCAGAAGTTTGAACTTCTGGTTGTGGTTGTTCAGGTTGAGGAGATGGTGGATGAGGAATATCTGGTTATGGAGAGAGAGGTAGTGGAATTTCTGGTTGTGGAGCTTTTGTTGTGGTTTCGGAATTTGGATTATCTGGGATTAGAGGATTTGGATTTTCTGGTGTAGGAGCAAAAATATTTTGGTCAAAAGATTCAATATCTGACAGAACTTTTGCAAGTTCTGGTTGAGTTGTTTCAGTATTTGGATTGATAGGAATGGAGTGAGTTTCTCTAAGACTTAGAGTTTCTGAGGGGTCAAACCCTATGTCAAAATCATCAAAAGTTTGTGGGGTAGGAATTTCTGATTGGATAGTTATGGGTTCAGATGTTGATATAGTTATTGATTCTAAAACAATAACAGAAGAAGGATTACCTTTCTTTTTAGCAGCTTTTGGAGTCCGCTGGGATGATCCTTCTGCTGCTGCCTTCCTTTTCTTGTTCTTCTTCAAGACAACTTCTGGTGCCGCTTGTTGCAAGTCCTGAATATTTAAATCTGGTGCAGTGCCATCTGCCTTGCACGCATCCAAATATTTGACGATTATCTCAGGCTTGGAATCAATTTCTAAGAACATAGGAAAATCATCCAGAGGAATTATTCTGGAGGTGATGGTTTCAAAAGAAGTAGCACTCGGTTCCTTCTTGATGTTCTCAATAATTTTCATCTTTTTCAGATTCTTTGTATTCAAAGGCTTCCCATCAGTTACCTCTAGAGAGCTGATTTCTTGTGCTTCTGTTAGATGCTCTATCAGCCTATTCTCTGTCAGAATATCTGATATGAGTCTTCCAAGGGGTATCCAGTCCCTTTTGGTACACTCATCTTCTCTAGTCTCCTTAACACTGGTCCTCGGATGATTGAATAGAAAATGAGCCAGATTTACCTTAGTCTTTTTGGAGATAAAGTAGATCAGAAATTATTGATCAATGTTTATGTAGTCAGGAGAGCTGGTTGGCTTCTTGTGGTTGATGCATCCCAGAATTATCTTAGCCCATATTCTGTGATGATCCTTCAGATCCCTTATCTTGCTGGAGGGAAGACCCAGAGTGAAAATTTCTCTTACAATTGAAGCAACATCAGCACATCTTTCAGCCATGTCTATACACCTTACGCCACCACCATTGTAACCTATCAGTCTTGCAATTAGGTCTTCAGTAATTACTATCTTCTTCCCCATTACATACAAAGTGACTTGATGGTTTGAGGATGAAGCATGAATCCAGAATTCCTTCACAAGAATTGGAAACGTTGGACCTAGAAGACGGTCAAAATACTTGTTCCATCCTTGAGCATTAACCTCTTCAGAGAGATTGAATCCATTTTCTTGAAGACTTTCAAAATCCACAATCAGTTCTGAAAGAAGTTATAGGTTATCAATGGGTGTGAGAAGAGTTCTGAACGGTTCTTCATATTGTTCCATAGATTCAGTTCTCTGAGTACTGGTATTTGGGACGCTTGAGGAAGCCATGTTCACATAAGAAATTTGAGAAGAAAATGAAGGGGTTTTGAAAGTACGAACAGAAAACAATTAGAGTGTAGTAAAAGTGAAAGAGTGTGAAGAGTGAAATTTGTGTTTAAATAGATTTTTGAAAACATAAACTGCAAGAGAGAGAAATAATTGGTAATGATTATAAGCATTAATGACAGCTGATTTTAGGGGATTCAAAAAGATATTGGAACAGTTACCCATGACATGTGTCTCAATGCACCCAATCAGCGCTTTTGACCTTTCAGAAAAGTGAATGTGTGTTCAGCCTTAGAAGGTAGTTGATGAATGGATGACAACTGTTTGCTTACGTGAACATCACACTTCTATCCTTGAAATGAAAAGCTCAGATCTTCATGGATAGATTCTGATACAATTTGTACTTCGAAAAATCTGAAGGCAGGTTGATCAGCAGTTCACAGAAAATAACCAAAATTCTGAAGGTTAAGATATGTAAATAAAATAGTTTATTCTGGGCAAGGCTTCATGCTGAGATGTTTCAGAATGAAGTTAAACCTATCTTCAGAGAGAGGTTTTGTAAATACATCAGCCCATTGAGGGTTTGTGTCAATGAATTTTAAATTGAGAATCCCTTTCTGAATATAGCCCCTAATAAAATGATGTTTTATTTCTATATGCTTAGCCCTAGAATGCAAAATAGGATTTTTACTGAGACAAATAGCAGAAGTATTGTCACAAAGGATAGGGATGTTACTCTCAAATATATTGAAGTCCTTAAGTTGACTTTTCATCCAGAGCATTTGAGTGCTACATCCAACTGCTGCTATGTATTCAGCTTCTACTGTTGATAGAGCTATTGTGGATTGTCTTTTGCTGGACCATGAGATCAGATTTTCTCCCAGAAACTGGCAGCTTCCAGAAGTGCTTTTACGTTCTACTCTGTCTCCAGCAAAATCAGCATCACAATATCCTACTAAGTTGTAATCATTTGATTTTCTATAAAACAAACCCAGATTAGCAGTACCTTTCAGATACTTGAAAATTCGCTTAACTGCTGTTAAGTGAGATTCTCTAGGATCTAATTGGAATCTAGCACAAATGCAAACACTGAATAGAATGTCAGGCCTTGAAGCCGTCAGATACAGAAGAGAACCAATCATACCTCTGTAGACCTTCTGTTCTACCTTTTTGCTTACCTCTTCTTTTTCCAAAATGCACGTGGGATGCATTGGAATCCTTGTTGGCTTACATTCGTGAGTTCAAATTTCTTCAGAAGGTCTCTGACATATTTTCTCTGATGAATGTAAGTTCCTTCTGGAGTTTGATTTATTTGAATGCCCAGAAAGAATTTTAGTTCCCCCATTAGGCTCATCTCAAACTTTGCCTGCATACATTTAGCAAACTCTCTTCCCAGAGAGGGTTTAGTGGATCCAAATATGATGTCATCAACGTAAATTTGACACACTAATATGTCATTCTTAATTGTCTTACAGAACAAGGTTGTGTCCACTTTCCCTCTGGTGAATTCCTTTTCTAACAGGAAGTTACTTAGTCTTTCATACCAAGCTCTGGGAGCTTGTTTTAGACCATAGAGTGACTTCTTTAGTTTGAAAACATATTCTGGATTTTTGGAACTTTCAAAACCAGGGGGTTGGTGCACATATACCTCTTCTTTTATATAGCCATTTAAGAATGTACTTTTGACATCCATCTGATACAAAGTGATGCCTTTATTAACAGCAAATGATATTAAAAGTCTGATAGATTCTAACCTGGCGACTGGAGCAAAGGTTTCTGTATAGTTTATCCCCTGTTGCTGACTATAACCTTGTGCTACCAGTCGTGCTTTGTTTCTGATGACTTCACCTTGTTCGTTCAATTTGTTTCTGAACACCCATTTTGTACCAATGACGTTGAATCCTTTTGGTTTGGAAACCAGATCCCATACGTCATTTCTGGTGAATTGATTTAGCTCTTGTATTTCCAGAATCCAGTCATTGTCTAGAAGGGCTTCATCAATTGATGTTGGTTCAATCAGAGAAACCAGTCCCATGAGAGACTCTTCAGAATCTCTGAAAGTAGATCTTGTTCTGATTGGATCTTCCTTCCTTCCTAAAATTATTTCTTCTGGGTGATCAATGCTGCTTCTAGATGGTCTTTTCTGGAGTTGATCAACAGAAGGTGTTGGATTACTTGCAGTGACTCTGTCTGATGTTGAGGAAGTGTCTCTGTTGGGAGCCTCTGATGAGTTATCTTTAGTACCTGTGAGTTCAACTTCCATACCTGCAAGAAGTTCATTCTGCTTTGACTTTTGAGAGTTAAGCTTATCATCAAACCGAACATTGATTGACTCTTCAACAATTTGTGTTTCTGTATTGTTTACTCTCTACCCTCTTAAGCGTTCAGAGTATCCTAACATAATACACTTTTGTGCTTTAGAGTCAAACTTGTTCAGATAATTTTTTGTATTCAAAATAAAACATGTACATCCAAATGGATGGAAATAAGAAATGTTGGGCTTTCTGTTCTTCCATAATTCATATGGAGTCTTTTCCAGAATATGTCTTATGGAGATTCTATTCTGAATGTAACACGATGTGTTTATTGCCTCTGCCTATAAGATCTTAGCAACGTTAGTCTCATTGATCATGGTTCCGGCCATTTCTTGGAATGTTCTGTTCTTTCGTTCTACAACTCCATTTTGCTGGAGAGTTCTAGGATAAGAGAAATCATGCAGAATGCCTTTTTCATTAAAAATAATTCAAAATCTTTATTTTCAAATTCTCCAACATGATCACTTCTGACTTTGATAATTCTAAGATCCTTTTCATTCTGAACTTGGTTGCAGAAGGTAACAAACACAGAGTGTGACTCGTCCTTGTGTCTTAAGAACTTTACCCATGTCTATCTGCTATAGTCTTCTACGATTACTAACCCATACTTCTTGCCACTGACTGAAGCAGTTTTTACTGGTCCAAATAAGTAAATATGCAGAAGTTATAATGGCTTAGAGGTGAAAACAACATTTTTGGATTTGAAATCAGGTTTTGCAAACTTGCCTTTCTGACATGCTTCACACAGAGCATCTGAATTGAACTTCAAGTTAGGAAGTCCTCTGACCAGATTGAGTTTATTAATCTGAGATATCCTTCTCATACTAACATGCCTCAATCTTCTGTGCCAGATCCATTGCTCGTTGTTAACAGAAAGTAGAAATTTTACATTCTGACTTTTCAGTTCATAAAGTTTGATTTTATAAATGTTGTTTTTTCTCTTTCCATTAAATAGGATAGTCCCATCTTTCTGACTAACAGCTTTGCATGAATTTTGATTGAAGATTATATCATAACCGTTATCACTTAATTGACTTATGGATAACAGGTTATGCATTAATCCATCAACTAATAAGACATTACTTATAGAGGGAAGATTTCCATTACCTACTGTTCCAGAGCCAATGATCTTTCCTCTCTGATTGCCTCCAAAGCCTACGTGGCCTCCAGGCTTAAGTTCCAGGCTTTGGAACATATGCCTTCTTCCCGTCATGTGTCGTGAGCAGCCAGAGTCCTGGTACCATGATTGGTGTCTTTGCTTTGCTGCTAAAGATATCTGCCACATGTATTATTTTATCCTTAGGTACCCATATTTTCTTGGGTCCTGATTCATTAGTTTTACCAAAACTCTGGTTGAATTTTGGTTTGACGGAATAATCACTACTTGTGCATTTTATGTCATGTGTGTGCCCATATATAAAGTGTGAATCAAGTGGAGTGCGTTTTATAACCAAATCCATGGCATTTTTTGGTGTAGGTACCTTACCTTGATATCCTATCCCTTTTATGCCATTTCTGCTAACTCCATAGATCATTGAAGCCATCTTTCTTCTGTCTATGTTTTTAGCTAGAAACTTCTGAAAGTTGTGATCATACTCTTTGATGATCTCATCAGCATTGCTGGGAGTTTCAGAGATTGTTTCTTTCTGAGAGTTTTGCAACTGGTTTTCTAATTTTGAAATTTTTTTCTTTTAACTCAGGATTCTCCAATCTGAGACTCTCAGTCTTATTAGAGTCAGAAGCAAGATTCCCTTTCAGGTTTCTGAATTTGACTCTGATCTGCTGATACCTTTCCAGAATTTCATTAAGGCTTTCAGCAAGTTCAGCCTTAGTAAAGTTTATAGTAAAGTCAGGGAGTACCTCTTCTGTGTCTGATTCTGAGTCTGAACCAGAAGCTTCACTGGCTTCAGATACGTTTGCCACGAGAGCTATGTTTTCTCTTTCATCATCTGATTCTGAGTCAGCTTCGGATGTGTCAGAATCATCCCATGTAGCCATGAGACTTTTCTTCTTTTCCTTGATAAACTTACTTTTGGGCTTCTCCTTCTGAAGCTTTGGGCAGTCACTTTTGTAGTGCCCTTGCTCGTTACATTCATAGCAGATGATGTCTTTGTTGTTTGGCTTTCTGTATCCTGAAAAACTTTCAGATCTTCTGTGTCCAGAGGAGGATTCTGACTTTCTGTATCTGGAGGAAGATTCATTCTGATTTTCTGATCTTCTGGGATTCCTGAACATCCTTTGCCTCTGCTTCCACAGTTGGTTCATCCTTTTGGAGAGGAGAGACAGTTCATCTTCTTCTGATGAGGATCCATTAGAGGTTGCTTCCACAGCCTGTAAAACTTTGGAGTCAGATTTTCTGTTAGATTTTAAAGCTAATGGCTTACCTTGATTTTGAGGTTCATCTGCGTCTAGCTCTATCTCGTGACTTCTGAGGGAGCTGACAAGTTCCTCCAGAGAGATTTTGTTGAGATCTTTGGCTAGCTTAAGCGCTGTGACCATTGGCCTCCACTATTTTGGCAAGCTTTTGATGATCTTCTTAACATGATCAGCAGTAGAATACCCTTTGTCAAGAACTTTTGGACCAGCAACAAGAATTTGAAATCTTGAAAACATAGTTTCTATTTATTCACTATCTTCCATCTTTAATGCCTCATACTTCTGGATGAGCGCAAGGGCTTTGGTTTCTTTGACTTGAATGTTGCCTTCACGCGTCATTCTCAGAGAATCAAACATATTCTTGGCAGTTTCTCTGTTTGATATTTTCTCATATTCTGAATATGAGATGGCGCTGAGAAGAATTGTTTTGGCCTTGTGGTGCTTTCTGAATTCACGCTTTGCTGATCAGACATCATTTTCCTTTCTATCTTCTAACCACGTCCATCCACTGGATGCGTGTATCCATCAGTCACCATGTCCCACAGATCAACATCATGGGCCAAAAAGAAACTCTCAATTCTATCTTTCCAGTAATCAAAGTTCTCTCCATCAAAAACTGGAGGTTTGCCACTGAATCTGTCCCTTTCTTCATTGTTGTCATTGCTGATGTTTTGACGTGGTCCTGCCATAGTGTTTTTCTGAAACTGGATCTTGTACTGACACAATTAAGTGTTTAAGCTCAGAACCAGGCGCTCTGATGCCAATTGAAGATGTTAAAAACACAAGAAGGGGGGGTTGAATTGAAAACTTAGATCAAAACAGCTAAATGACACAGTATTTTTATCCTGGTTTGTTTGATCTCAAACTACTTCAGTCCACCCGTCAAGGTGATTTCGCCTCTCTTCAACGAGGTCTTAATCCACTAATCTCAAAAGATTACAACAGCTAATTTAACAATTGTTAAAGTCTTCTTGAGTACAACCACAAACTGGTTAATCTCAAGGAAATCTTTTACAAATAATTGAATAAGAATGTGTTGTTGTTTTCTAACAAAATAGTTTATCACAATTGTGATAATTACACAGGTTAAGCTTAGAATAGAATAAATTTGCTAGAGCTTGAATATGCGTGATTTGGAATTCTCTGCAAATTGATGTGTGTGTACGTACGTGCTTCTTTCACAAGCAGACTTGTTTATATAGGCAAGGCAAAGATGTTGTCCATAAAAAAAGTTTAATGTTAATAACACACTTTCCTTTTGTAGAAGATCTTGTCTGAAGAAAGCCGTTGGCATTAATTCTGTCTTGAATAATCAGTAACGCTTCAGAGTCTTCTATCCTTAACTGCTGATGACGCTTCAGAATATTGATGAATTGGTTGATATGTCTTTGTTCAGAATCAGAGTTTGTTGTAATTAAGCGCAGGTTCTGGTCACCAATCTTCAGCGTATAATCTGATTGCTTCAGCGTGAAATTCTTTTATTGCTTATCTTCTGATGATGATCCCATCAGAACTTCTGCATATACAAAACATAATTTTAAGGAGCATATTTGTTCTTTGTATATATTTCTTTGTATTTATTTATTCTTTGTATTTGTTATCATCAAAACTCTAACCAAGGGTTGTAGAATCAAACTATGTTCTGACAAACTTGATCACTGGTTTAGTCTTCTCTTCAACTGGCTTCATTGGTGAGACCACTTCTTCCTATTTTTTTTGTTCTCTCTCACTTCCAACTCTACTTATACGATATTCTCATCAAATTTTACCTCATCTTTCTTCTCTTCAGCAGCTTTCTTATTTCATGTTGTGACAACATTAACACTCTAATGATTTTACTGATTTTCTTATGCTCGTATCGCTCCTTTTTGTGCAATCTGTCTCATTTGAACTTCCAAATTTTTAATAGCAGTTGTGGTATTCTTGTGAATACTCCTTGTCTCTTCTTGAAATTGAGAGGTGTGGACCTCCACCTTTTTAATAGCCACCTCCCACTCTGCCTTTTGAGGACCTTGTTGCTGCTGATCTTTCCAGGAGAAGTTAGGATGATTCTTGATCTGATGGATATGGTAGTCTAAATGATCTGGACTGCAAGTGCACAGTCTTATCGCGTAGTTTTAAAGATTATCGAACCCAAAGGAAAAAAAGTCAAATGTATCATTGTTGTACCCCAAAATTTGCCCTCTCATTTTACTCAATACATACTCCTGGAGATCCTCAATTTGCTCAAGTTTGCCCAAGAGTTGACCAGATAAACCCTCTCCTAAGGCAATATGTCTCAAATTAGGGTTTCCATTTTTATCAAGATAGGTGGACTCCAAGGAACTCATCTATTCTCCATGGTCTTAATATGTTCTCAATACCCTACATGTCAAGTTTCATGCCTTGCCCGAGAAGTTTGCTTAGTCAACTGCTCAGATGCTTGAGAATCGACTGCATTAGGTCAAAAGTCAACTGTGACCCAGATACAGTCAAACTTCAATATTTTTGGTTAACATTAAAATTTTGAAGTGAATTTCATCATTTGATCAAGGGTTGATCATGATTCTTCAAGTAATGCTCTAAATTCATCAAAACCCAAAAGTGGCTAAATTAGGGTTTCTTAGTAAAAGTCAACCAAACTTTGACCAAGCATAACTTCCACATTGTAGGTGTTTAGGTATTGGCTTGAATTTTTGGTAAATCCCAAGTGTATGTGTGAATGTCATGACTGATGTCATAACATTCTAGTTCAGTTTGTACTAACACATTAGGTACCTTTGCAGAAAAATATTGTATTTCAAGTACTGATGTTTATAAGAGTGTGTATCTGAGCATTTTGCAAAATGATCACATTTTGCTAAATCAGTAGACAGGTTTTCTCAGATGTCATAACAGATGTTATGACATCCTGTTCTAAACTAACAGGTTTGCAGGATGGATAAGTCTGAGTTTTTTCAGGAAATAACTCAACCTTTCCTGAACAGAATCCTGCGTTTTCTGAGGGGTAACCTAGCTCAACCCTAACCTGGTGAATAAAGTCCTGTGACCTGGTCTTTAGGTCAAACGGAATAAACCCTAGGTTTTTGTGGAAACCCTAACTGAAGTTGCAGCTGCTATATATTCAACAGAGCTGCTGTTTTTCAAGTATCCCTCTTGATTGATCAGAAGATTTTTTTGTAATCTGAATAGATTTGATTATTGTACTCCAAGCAATTATCATTGTGATAAGTGCCTTGGAATAGGTTTCTAATTGTAAGGGTTGTGTAGCACTCAAAGCTTTGAAGCAAGAGTGTTTGAATGTTCCTTGACTAAAGCTGTGAAGCAGAGTCAAGTTAGTTGTGTGCATCACTCAAAGCTGTGAAGCACGAGTGATTGTGTTGCTTGATTAAAAAGCTGTGAAGCTTAATCAAGTGTTTGTTTATGAAGAGTGTCTTCATCAATTCTTAAGTCAAATTGGTTTATGTATCACTGCTGTGATTGAGGGGGAGTGAGTAGGAACTCAGGTTTAAGTTGTACTTAGATTGGAATTGCATTGGGTAGGTCTTAAGTGAAGGAGATAAACTGGTTGGTTTATTCCTGAATTAAAATCTCTTATAGTGGATTTCCTCCCTGGCTTGGTAGCCCCCAGAGTAGGTGTTGTTGCACACTGAACTGGGTAAACAATTGACTGTGTTCTTTATTGCTTTTGTATTTACTGTCATATAGTAAGTCAGATACGGTTTCATAACATTGAACGTGACATTGAGTATCTGCAGCCAGAATTTCAATTGGCATCAGAGCAGGCACCCTGCCTGTATTACTGGGTGAGATCTAGGGATATCACTTTCTGGCACTATGGACAAAGAAGGAGTTTTTGGAAATAGACCACCCATTCTGGATGGAACTAATTATGACTACTGGAAACCTCGTATGATTGCCTTCCTAAAATCTCTGGACAAAAAGGCTTGGAGAGCTGCTGACAAAGGATGGATTCATCCCACCATAACTGAGATAGATGGGACAATCAGTCTGAAGCCTGAGGAAGATTGGAGTAAAGAAGAAGATGAGTTAGCTCTGGGAAATTCAAAAGCTTTAAATGCCTTGTTCAATGGAATTGATAGAAACATTTTCAGACTAGTACATCAATATGAACTGGCCAAGGAAGTTTGGGACACTCTCAAAACTACTCATGAGGGCACTTCCAAAGTAAAAATGTCAAGGCTTCAGATGTTGACTACCAAATTTGAGAATCTAAAAATGATGGAAGATGAAACCATTCATGAGTTTCACATGAACATCTTGGAGATTGCCAACACCTCAGGAGCACTGGGAGAAAAGATGTCAGAAGAAAAACTGGTGAGGAAGATTCTCAGATCCTTGCCTAAAAGATTTGCAATGAAGGTAACTGCCATAGAGGAAGCCCAGGACATTAGCAAGTTGAAAGTGGATGAACTTATTGGGTCTCTTCAGACTTTTGAGATGGGGATCACTGATAATGGTGACAAGAAGAACAAAAGCATAGCACTTGTATCCAACACTGATGTTGAATACAAGGAGGATGAAGAAGAAAACATATCAGAAGCTATTGCCATGCTTGGAAGACAGTTCAACAAGCTCATCAAAAGAATGGATCCAAAGTCAAGGTCTAATGTTCATAACATTCCCTCTGACATTGACAGTTCCAGCAGAAGACCAAGGTCAGAAGATAAGGGAAACCAAGGCAGAGGTATTCAATGCCATGGATGTGAAGGATATGGACATATTCGAGCTGAATTTCCTACCTTTCTTAAGAAACAAAAGAAAGGAATGACTGTTACTTGGTCTGACTATGATTCAGAAAGTAATTCTGAAGAAGAATCTGCCAAACTAGTTACTGCCCTAACTAGTGTTTGTACTTCTGAAAGTGACACTAGTGATGAAGAAGTGTCATTTGAAGAACTGGCTGATACCTACAAGAAATTGTGTATCAGAAGTGCTGAAGTCTGTGTGCAGAATGAGAAACAATCAAAACTCATTATAAAACTGGAGGCTGAAAAAAGGGCAAATCTCGAAACTATAAGTCATCTAGAAGGAGAAGTTCAATTGCTGAACTCACAACTGAATCAAATGACCAAATCTGTCAAGATGTTGACAAATGGAACAGACAAATTGGAAGAGATCCTTCAGGTTGGACAAAATGTGGGAAATAAATCTGGACTAGGATTTATGGAAGCAAAGAAATCTGGTACTGGTAAGCAAATGTCAAAACAGATGTCTCAACACAACTCTCGACATCAGGAACAGAGACATATGAAGAAAAGGTACCAAAGATGGAAATGTCATCATTGTGGGAGATATGGTCACATAAAGCCCTTCTGCTTCAGACTACATGGATATCCTAATCAGAACTCAGGTGTCAAACCTAAGTCTAAAAAGGTACCACATGCTCCTAAATGGAAGAAAAAGGCTACTGCACTGATAGCTCACACTTCCCTGAGGGTCTCTGCAAAGGAAGATTGGTACTTTGACAGTGGATGTTCCAGACACATGACTGGATTCAAAAATCTCCTCAATAATGTTATGCCTCACACCACCAGTTTTGTGACCTTTGGAGATGGTGCTAAAGGTGAAGTCAAAGGAGTTGGTAATTTGGACTGCCCTGGAGTTCCAAGTCTGAATAAAGTAATGCTGGTAAAAGGGCTGACTGCTAATCTCATTAGTATCAGTCAATTATGTGATCTAGGATTCAAGGTCAATTTCTCAAGATCTGAATGTCTAGTAATTAATAAAAAACTAGAAGTTGTAATGAGAGGAATCAGATCCAAAGATAACTGTTACGTGTGGCAGCCTGAGAACACTGATATCTCCATTATGTGTCAAATAATCAAGGAAGAAAAAGAGATGAAACTGTGGCAGCATAAGCTTGGTCCCCTCCATCTAAGAAGAATGAAGAGAGCTATTACTATGGAAGCTGTCATAAGAACTCCAAAACTACAGGTTGATAATATCTGTGATGTGGCAAATAAACTTGAAGAAGGATGTGTTGTCAGAACCTTAAGTCATCTTGACAAGGATGTTGGAAATAACAAGTCTAATAAATTCTATTCTCAAAACATCTGGTCAAAACAGATGCTCCCTGAGTACAATGTTACACAAGATGTTGTGACATTGTGTTGTGACAATCTGAAAACAATCAACATTTCCTTGAACCCTATTGACTTTGAAGAGAAGAAGTCATTTAAACTGGAGCATAGTTTCTCTAAGCTTCAGCTGACTGATTCTTCTACCAAGGCTCTTGTTGGAAATAAATTTGAAAATTTGAGGGGCAGGTTGGGTATTCACCAACATAAGAAATTATAGCAATTAATTTTGCTTAAAACAAAGGTTGAAGGAATTAACTTTATTAAGTCTATCATTAGTGGGTTAATCTTATACTTTCACAATTCCTTCAAAATCTTTAAGAAGTTGAAAAGACTCACATTTACCCTCTACCTCTCTCGTCCTTGCAACCTGTTTTCTCCTCTCAATCAAAGATCTTTCTCAAACTGCTACCATTACTCAAAGTCAATCAAAATGTCTCAGACATCGCCTTCAACCATGGCAACTTCGTCATCCTCATCATCGTCTTCATCTGACCAAGATTCTAGGGCAATCACCACATGCATAGAATCTGAAGTTCTTGAGGTCACTCCTCTCAGAGAGATGGCAACTGACCCAGCCAAAGTCAAAAAGCTCAGAACCAGACATGCAGGAAGAGCTCAAGCTACAGCCTCTGGTAATTCTTCTCATCCTTCGTCTTCTGTACCTAATAGAGAAGGATCAATTAAAGTTCACCAAGCTATTGCTAGGCTGGTTACCAGTATACTGAGTGGCAACCAATCTGTACCGGGGATTTCTGTCCCTTTAAATCAATCAGAAAGTCCAAATGTGGATGCTTCTGAAAATGTAGATGTCACTGAGAATGTTGTGACACAAAAAGACAACATTCAGAACCCCTCAGAGAAGGCTGCTGATCCACCTATCATTGATGTGGATGAGGATTACTCAGATAATGATCTGATTGCTAATGTGAACCCTAGCATAGCTAGGAGATTGATGAAAAGAAAGAGTAGTCAGAATGATAAACCTAATGCTAAGAAATCCAAGGCTGAGAGCATGGCTGAGAAAAGTATTCAGACAAAAGGGAAGAAGGCCCAGGTGCATACTGCTAGACAACCAATCTCTAAGAGTAAAGAACCTGAATCTTCTGATTCTGATGAGGAATCAGAATTTGAGATTGATATTGAAGAAACTCCCATCAGAAGGAAGCTCCCCTCCAGCAAAATTGCTAGAGTACCTGAAGTGCCAACAGACAACATCTCTTTTCATCATCCTGACAATGCAAACAGATGGAAGTATGTTTGTTTAAAGAGAATAGCCCTAGAGAGAGAACTCAACAATGATGCCTTGGAGTGCAAAGACATCATGGACCTGATCAAGAATGCTGGACTAATGAAGACAGTGATAAATTTTAACAAATGTTATGAAAATCTGGTCAAGGAGTTTGTAGTGAACTTGTCTAATGACTGTGCTGATGGAAGGTCAGCTGACTTTGAAAGTGTTTTTGTTAGAGGAAGAAGGGTCAAGTTCTCTCCATCAGAAATCAACAAGTTTCTTGGAAGAACAAATGAGGACTGTCCTGATCTAGAGGCAACTGACAATGAAGTTTGTCTAACCATCACAGCCAGGCAAGTAAAGTGCTGGCCCTTGAAAGGGAAGCTGAATGCTAGTAAACTCAGCATGAAATTTGCCATCTTGCATAAAATAGGTGCAGCCAACTGGGTGCCTACAAATCACAAATCAACTATCTCCACAGGATTGGGGAGATTTATCTATGCTGTGGGAACCAAGACTGCTTTTGACTATGGGAGGTACATCTTTGAACAAACTTTAAAGCATGCTGGCAGTTATGCTGTCAAAGGACCAATTGCCTTTCCCTCCCTCCTTTGTGGAATCATCCTTGCACAATACCCTGATATCCTTGTGGCAAGAGATACAGTCTGCAAAAGAGCTCCTGCCCTTGGCCTGCACTACAAACTGTTTCAGGGATCTCATGCTCCAGACATTGTCATAACATCAGCTGAGACATCGTCTGTGAAGACCCAGTCCAAGACATCATATGTCATAGCTGTTTTAAAAGTAACTTGCAAAGAGCTGGATGCTAGAAAAAGGACCCTAGAAATTCTAATTGCCAGGCTAGAAAAGGAGGAAGCTGAAGAAAACAGAAGGGAAGAAGGTGTAGAAGCTGAAGGACATCTCAACATTGAAGAAACTAGCTCCTCTGAATCTGATGACAGTGCTTGAAGGTTGATTGCTGTTTGGTGGTGTTGCTGGTTGGTGCTGATATCTGGTGGAGTTTGGAAGTTGTTTTCTGCTGCTGCTCTTATTATTTTGT
This sequence comes from Vicia faba, assembly GCA_948472305.1. Taxonomy (NCBI): domain Eukaryota; kingdom Viridiplantae; phylum Streptophyta; class Magnoliopsida; order Fabales; family Fabaceae; genus Vicia; species Vicia faba. The sequence goes on from OX451740.1 coordinate 1,018,203,122, forward strand.
TTTGGATAACTGTATAATTTGGCCCATTTGTGGCTAAAGAGGGGGAGAACATTTTGGTACTTACTTAATTAGTACTTGACATTCTATTTTTCTGCTGTCACTTATTTCTGCTGCTATCTATCTCTGATTGCTTAGGGTCTTTAGCCAAAAATCTGCCAAAGGGGGAGTTTGTAGGTGTTTAGGTATTGGCTTGCATTTTTGGTAAATCCCAAGTGTATGTGTGAATGTCATGACTGATGTCATAACATTCTAGTTCAGTTTGTACTAACACATTAGGTACCTTTGCAGAAAAATATTGTATTTCAAGTACTAATGTTTATAAGAGTGTGTATCTGAGCATTTTGCAAAATGATCACATTTTGCTAAATCAGTAGACAGGTTTTCTCAGATGTCATAACAGATGTTATGACATCCTGTTCTGAACTAACAGGTTTGCAGGATGGATAAGTCTGAGTTTTTTCAGGAAATAACTCAGCCTTTCCTGAACAGAATCCTGCGTTTTCTGAGGGGTAACCTAGCTCAACCCTAACCTGGTGAATAAAGTCCTGTGATCTGGTCTTTAGGTCAAACGGAATAAACCCTAGGTTTTTGTGGAAACCCTAACTGAAGTTGCAGCTGCTATATATTCAACAGAGCTGCTGTTTTTCAAGTATCCCTCTTGATTGATCAGAAGATTTTTTTGTAATCTGAATAGATTTGATTATTGTACTCCAAGCAATTATCATTGTGATAAGTGCCTTGGAATAGGTTTCTAATTGTAAGGGTTGTGTAGCACTCAAAGCTTTGAAGCAAGAGTGCTCGAATGTTCCTTGACTAAAGCTGTGAAGCAGAGTCAAGTTAGTTGTGTGCATCACTCAAAGCTGTGAAGCACGAGTGATTGTGTTGCTTGATTAAAAAGCTGTGAAGCTTAATCAAGTGTTTGTTTATGAAGAGTGTCTTCATCAATTCTTAAGTCAAATTGGTTTATGTATCACTGCTGTGATTGAGGGGGAGTGAGTAGGAACTCAGATTTAAGTTGTACTTAGATTGGAATTGCATTGGGTAGGTCTTAAGTGAAGGAGATAAACTGGTTGGTTTATTCCTGAATTAAAATCTCTTATAGTGGATTTCCTCCCTGGCTTGGTAGCCCCCAGAGTAGGTGTTGTTGCACACTGAACTGGGTAAACAATTGACTGTGTTCTTTATTGCTTTTGTATTTACTGTCATATAGTAAGTCAGATACGGTGTCATAACATTGAACGTGACATTGAGTATCTGCAGCCAGAATTTCACACATGATTCATCAGAAATTTTCCATCCAAGGCTCATATTTAAGAGGATGCAATTCCCTAAAACTCATCTTCATCCCACAAGTTCAAAATGTGCACTCATAAAAATATATGAATTTCTACATTATGGGTCCTTTTGAAAAGTCAACAAAAACACCTTTTGGGTCAAAGCTCCTTACATGAACATGGAAGACTCAATTGAGATGAGACAAAAAGGGTTGCTTAGGGGACATCCTAAGCTTTCTAAAAAGTCAAAGATCACCTATCTAGGGTTAAAATTGGAGGAGATATGCCTTGTCAAAGTTGACCCTTTTTGCAAGATTGGCAAAAGTCAATGTGCTCAAAAATGCATTTTTTGCTAAATGGGCCTAACTTTTTATGCTTGCACCTCACTTATAATGTGGTCCACGACTCAAATATTATCCCACACATTATTTGCTTCATTTTTCAATTTATTTTTATTTTTTATTAATTAAAAATTGAATTAAATCAAGTAATTGGTGAATAATAGCAAAGATATGATTTGATTTGGTTTTTGGACAGGTTGGCAATCAAAATATGCTGAGTTATCAAGACCAAAACGAATCAAGCATAATTGGCACAGGAAAGGGATGATTTGGCTCAAAATAGCAAGTTTACATGTAGCATGAAAATCAAATCAAATCTCCCGTAATTGCAAAGATTCAATCCAATTTCACAACCCTAATTCATTCCTAGATATATATTGGACAAGAACAAAGCATGGGACAAGGTTTTGCAGTCGTGAAAGTGAGAGAACAAGAAGCTCAAAATTGGACAAAAGTGGTGAATTGGTTTCAATCATACAGACCATCTCAAGCCATTCTAGCATTGCCAATCGATTGTTGAACGTCTCAGGAAGCTTTTCCAATCAATTACAAGCCCTTTCACGCCTAGAAATAGCTTGTATGAACATTAAAGTTTGCCTTATTTTTTGAAAATGATTACATCAATTCCTGCATTGTTAACACATTTGATTGGCATATTTATGATCCTCATCGTGTTTGCAAGCTATCTGAATAATTTAATTGCATTTTTAAAGCTTATATCTGCACTTGCCATTGTTAGGTTTTCCATATGCGTTTTGGGGTTTTTGGCTACAGGAAAAATTAGACCATATGCTGGATACTGAGATGCCCGGGACATCATGACCGGTTGAACCATGGTCTTCAATTCCATTTATATTGAGTTTTATGAATTTTTGAATTGCACAAGTTTTTAGCCAAGGAAGTGGTCCATAGGTATAGGTTATATACCTAACACGACGGTTCCAGGAGGAAGAAGATATGTGTCAACCAACCATTCGCCCATTTGAAATAGCGCACGTGATTTTGTTTCAGTCTCATGGAATTTGTTTTGATATACTATATATTGTTCTTATTTCTTTAACAACTAACCAGCGTAGTCTAGTTGACAGAGGCGTGTTGTTGGCAAGCATAAGGTCCCAGCGTTTCTCTTTATTTTATTTTCCACTTACAGATCCAGTGTATCTCTCATCCTGGTGTCCACCATACTCCACCAGCATCCAGCCACTTGATCCAACATAGTACCAGATCCAACGCACATGCAGTGAGGGACCATGATGCACCCTCAAGTCAACGCTACAAGAGATCAGGAGCTGACTAGTCTTGGAGCGTTTTTGGGCCTGAAAAATTCAGATTTGCACCCCCCATTTGCTAGTGCATACAGGCCCAATTTGTCTTTTCTTTTATTTTCTTTTTAATTTCTTTAATTAATTTCTTCATTTTGTTTTAATTAATTAACACAAAATTTTTTTTATAAAACTAAAAAATCACCAAAAAAATACAGAATTAAATATTTATTCAAATTAATATTTTTGGAAATAAATTAGGTTAATTGGTTTATTTGATTATTTTTGTTTCAATTAAAATTAAATAGAAATTAGGTTTTTAATTTTGTAATTAAATTGTTTTTTTTTTCTCAAATAAAAAAACCACAAAAATACATAAAATCTTTTTTGTAAAATATTTTATTTTTCTTGAAATTATTTAATTGGGTTTAGATTAGTTTAATTTCAATTTCTTTTTATAATTAAAAATAATTAGAATTATGGTTTTAGTCGTACATAATTTAATTAATTCTTTTCTCAAAAAATAACTTAAATATTTTCCAGTCATATTTTTAGGATTTTTCAATTTTTTCTCGCATTAAATTTTCCGCGCGCATTTTAATTTGTTTTATTATTATTGTAATTGTTTCGAGCTTGTAATAGTTTTAATTAGGGTTTTAAGCTTTCCGCATTTTTATTTTCCATCAAGATAATTATGTAACTGCCAAAGCCTTGTAATAGCTAGGTTTATTTTTCGCACTTTAACTTCCTGCAAATATTTAACTGTCTAGATGTATGCTAATAGGATTGTATGGGAAGATTACGTGAAATTAAAATAGTAGATCACCTAATGTGCAAAGATTATATAACTGAAATGATTCACATGCACATATTCACTCCTAGGGTTTACCTCACTTCGGTTGCCTTCGGTAAACAGTCATTAAGCATAGAATATTTTAGTGGTTGCCCCCAGTCTAAAAAGATCAAATTGTCCCATTCGAATGTTGCCTCGGAAATGTTGCCTCGGAGATGTTGCCTCAGAAAAATCTTAAGACTCTAGGGTTACTACTAAAGTTTTCTAACTATTGCTTTAGTGATTGCACTTGTCCCTTTCGAATGTCCCTTACAATTCCAACGACAGAGCTACCTACTCTTTAATGGTAGGATAACGTTGTCTAAAGGAAACAAAAATGAACAGACCTTTTTTCGAGTAGGTAGAAATCTTAAGTACTTGCTCAAAACAAAAACTTTTCACACAAACACTTTTCAAAATAGTTTTCAAAACAACTTCGTCACACTCTTGAGGACCGATACAAGGGTTATCACGAAGTAAACAAAACTTTTCAAAACAAGCACACACAAGCAATTTTAAAAAATGAGCAAGTACCTAAGAGCCCGTGGAAAACCACGGATAGAAAGGGTGCTAACAACTTACCTTTCTATAATCTACCCCCCGTACTCAGAAACATCTCGAAAAAAGGTTTTTCTATTCTTTTTCCTTTTCCTTTGTTGGATGAAATCAAATTCGGTGGCGACTCTTGCTTACCACGATATTTGTGAATACAAAATGCAAACCAGTATTAACAGTCAGTTCTGCCACCGTATCACAGAACTGGCGACTCTGCTGGGGACTAATAAAGTGGGGTATACCTTAGGATCTAGGTCATTTTTAAAATTACTTTCTTGTTTGTTTGCTTTATTTCTAAAGGGTCTTGTTTGGGTTATTATAGATCCTACACCCGGATCTGGGGGCATTTTAGGTAAACAGTAATAGATTGTGGATACTGTACGGTGTAGACCGATATGGTTTAAGCGATGGCTGTGTTGGTGTGGAACTTTGGTTGGTACCGGTATCCTTCGTGGGGAAACGAGGAGAATACGGGGCTGCCGCGTGGTGTCGTGAAGCACTAACGGACCTTAGAACCTTAGTTGAACAAACATGGCCATTAGAAAGTAGTGAGATAGCCGGCCTCGGTGTAGAGCTAAGGATTGGTTGATACTCGATGCTACACTCATTGAGATCAGACTTTCGGGATATTTCGGCCACAAGAAAAGATTGCTTGAGCTGAGACAATGCCCGATAAAGGATGGTCAGTGATATTGAGATCCCTTAGAACCCGGTTACTTTTTAAGACAGGTTTGAAACCAACTAAACTTCAAGAGGGTACTACCTTTAACTTCATACATGCCTTAATCCTAAGGAATTGGTGTGATTTGACTGTGTTTGCTATACATGTGTTTGTTATACCTGTGGTTTCTCATGACATCATGCATCATAACATAGCATCCATTCTTATTGCACTAACCATTTCAAAGACCAAGGGAATTTATCTTTGTTCTGTTTTGCAGATCATGGCTTCCGTTCATAGAAACACTATCTGAATCAACTTTGTGAAGATACCTTCCAAACTCAAAGAGCTAGTATCAAGGGTCTCTGAAACTTCTGCGTTCACTAAGAGACATGGTCAACTTCTCAACCTGGTTACTTCAAACTTTGATGAAAAGATGATTAGTATACTCTTTCAGTTCTTTGATCCTAAGCACCGCTGCTTCACCTTTCCAGACTATCAGTTGGTACCTACCTTGGAAGAATTCTCTCAGCTGTTGGATATACCCATTCTTGAACAGTTGCCCTTCACCAGTCTAGAAGAAGTTCCTAAGCCGGAAGTTATTGCCTCAGCTTTGCATCTGAAACGGGCCGACGTGGTATCCAATTGGGAAACAAGAAGCGGAGTCAAAGGTTTTCTAGCTAAGTTTCTGATAGACAAGGCCCAGCTGTTTTGGGATGATATGGATTTTCATGTGTTTGAGGAGGTCTTGGCTCTTCTAATCTATGGGTTAGTCCTATTCCCTAATCCGGACTCATTCGTAAATGTAAATGCTATCAAGATCTTCCTCTCTCCCAATCTTGTGCCTACATCGCTCGGAGATATTATGCACACTCTCCATACTCGCACCATGAAGAGAAGAGGGGTTCTTATGTGTTGCATGCCATTGCTGTCGAGGTGGTTTATTTCTCACCTCCCTAGGTCCATACTGAAGAATGAAGAAGGTTTGGGTTGGTCGCAAAGGATAATTTCACTCACTCATACGGATATTATTTGGTGTTCTCGAGTTATGGAAAACACTTCTATTATTGACCGCTGCGGGGAGTACCCTAATGTCCCGTTGCTTGGTATCAGAGGAGGTATAACCTACAATCCTTGTTTAGCTCTGATAAAATTTGGTTACGCTCGAACGGATGGTCCCCATGAGTTAATTATCGAGGGCATTATATTCAACTATGAGGATGACTCTCACGAGTATCGTCGGAGGTTCATACGAGCTTGGGGCATGGTAAACAGATCTGGCGCCAAGGCTTTGGGGCCAAAGGCTACCAATCTCATGGAACCTTACCTCCAATGGGTACGAGCTCGTGCCTAGAAGCTTATGATGCCTGTTGTACCCCAAAATTTGCCCTCCCATATTTCTCAACACATGGCAAGGGAGGTCCCCAAATTGCTCAAGGAAGTTCAAGAGTTGACCAGACAAACTCTCTCCAAGGGCAGTATACCTCAAATTAGGGTTTCTATTTTCATCAAGATGTGTGAACCACAAAGGACTAAACTTCTCACTATTGTCCTAATATGTTCTCAAGATCATCCATGCCAAGTTTCAAGCATTGCAGAAGAAGTTTGCTCAGTCAATTGCTCATATGCCTGAAAATCAACTGTGTTAGGTCAAAAGTCAATTGTGGCCCACATAAAGTCAAACTTCAATATTTTTGGCCAACATCCTCATTTTTAAGTATTATTCATCATTTTATCAAGGGTTTATCATGATTCCTCAAGGATTGCTCACAATCCATCAAAACCTAAAAGTTGCTAAATTAGGATTTTGTAGGAAAAGTCAACTCAACTTTGACCAAGCATAACTTTCTCATACTTTATCAGAAATGACCCATCCAAAGCTCATTTAGAAGAGGATGAAATTCCATACAATTCATCTTTATCTCCCAAGTTCAGAATATGCACTCACAAAAGGATATGAATTTTGACATTATAGATCCTTTTGAAAAGTCAACAAAAATACCTTTTGGGTCAAAGCTTCATACATGAACATGGAAGACTCAATTGAGATGAGACCAAAAGGGTTGCTTAGAGGACATCCTAAGATTTCTAAGAAGTCCAATAACACCTCTCTAGGGTCAAAATTGAGAGAGTTATGCATTGGCCAAGTTGACCATTTTTGCAAAATTGCCAAAAGTCAAATGTGCTCAAATTTGCATTTTTTGCTAAATGTGCCCAACTTTTTATGCTTGCACTTCAATCATGATGGGGTCCACGACTCAAATACTTATCACACATTATTTGCTTCATTTTTTAATTTATTTTGATTTTTCATTAATTAAAAAGTGAATTAAATCAAATAAATGATGAAAATTATCAAAGATATGATTTTATTTGTTTTTTTTACAAATTGGAAATCAAGATATGCTGAGCTTGCATGATCAATTCGAATCAAGGGCAATTGGTACAAAAAGAGCATGATTGGCATGAAAATAGAAAGATATCCTATGGCTTAAAAATCAAATATTCCATTCATGAATTCTCAATATTGGATCCAAGTTTGTTAACCTAATTGGATTCAATACATATACTGAAGTTTATAGAACCCTAAACACAAGAATTTTCGTGCATGACCTGCCTCCAAGAACCAGAACAAACTTGAAAATTTCCAAGAAAAGTGTGGGACGAATCTCCTTCCATAGGCCAATTCAAGGCGTGCTAGTTATCCCAATCTCTTGCTAGACATCTCAGGAAGCTATTCCAATCACTCCCAGATCTTGAAACTCCTAGAATCGCGCTCTACGCCTCCCACGGTTTGCCTAAAAACTTGATTTTGATTTCACTTATTTACTCATTATAAGCATGTTTTAATTATGTATTCTTGTTCATCGTTGTGTTTGCAAGCTATTGGTACCACTTAATTGCATTTGCAGTGCGGGAATCATAATATGTCGTTGTTAGGGTTTCTTTACTCGTTTTAGGGGTTTTCAGTATAGGCAAAATTAGGCTTAGATTCTGGTACCATGATGCTCGTGAGGATGAGACGAGTTGATTGGTACCATCACCTTTCATTAATATTGCTTGTACAGGATTTTGGAAATGTGTAGGGTTATAATTATAGCAAAGCGTCCGTAGGTAAAAGTATTCTACCTAAAACGATAGGTCGGTGAAGAAGATGATGCATGGCAAAACACCACTGGCTGGTTTGAATTTACGTGCGTGTTCTAGCAATTGATATTGTTTTTCAATATATTTTATTTTTTATTGATATTAACAAATGAAACAATGGCCCAGTGGTACAAGGTAACGTTTCCCAGGTGCGTATGCAGGAGGTCAGGGGTTCGAGCCCTGCCTCCTACATTTTGTTCATTTCTTACAATTCTCTTGCAGATTATGTGCGCGTCATTATCCAGCGCCTACCATACGCCTCCAATAATCAACCAGTGGATCCATCATGTAGCCAAATGTACGCCCAACCTTGAGAGACCATGGTGCGCCTTCAAGTCAATGCCACACCTAATCTAGCATGGTCAACACAGGCTTTGGAATTTTGGGCCCAGAAATTCAACAACATACCCCCAAAATTTCTAACACACAGGCCCATCTTTTCTTTTTTATTATTTCTTTTTTAATTCTTTTAATATTTTCTTTAATTATTTTAATTAACACCATTAGTCATTCTTTTTCATAAAAATCATAAAATCAAGAATTCACACAAAAAGTAGAATTAGTTTTTTTTATCAAATTTAATTTAATTTAGTTTAATTTAATCTAGAGGAATTTTAACTTGTTTTCACAATTATAAATCACAAATAGAAAATTAGGTTAAGTTCTTGATTTATTTCTTTTTTTCTCAAATAAAAACAAAAACACAAAAATAGGTTTTTTATAGATTAAATTAATTTATTTTTCTTAATTTAAAATTAATTAGAACTTAGGATTTTCTTTTTAATTCAATTGTTTCATTATTTTCTCAATAACAAAACATGACAAAAAAAAATTTTAATCAATCGCAAATAGGTTTAGTCAAGGGTCAAAACCCTAATCGTCTCGCATTTAATTCTCCACGCGCTTGTTATTTATTTTTCCAATGTTTTTATAACTGCTCATGATTTGTAATAGTTAATTTAGGGTTTATTTTACTGCTTAAATCCCCAATTTTTTGGCTATGTAACTAATCCCCCTCCCCGAAGCCTTGTAATAGCGTAGGTTTATTTTCTCGCATTTTTAATTCCCGCAAATATTTAACTGTCTAGATGTATGCTAATAGGATTGTATGACAAGAATGAATGATAAATTAATACAATTAGAAAACCCTAACGTGCAAAGATGAATAACTGAAACAAATCACTCGCACATATCACTCTTAGGGTATACTCTCACTTCAGTTGCCTTCGGTAAACGATCATTAAGCATAGGGTGTCTTAGTGGTTACCCTCCAGTCTAAAAAGATCAAAATGTCCCATTCGAATGTTGCCTCGGAAATGTTGCCTCAGAAATGTTGCCTCGAAAGATATTAAGACACTAGGGTTATTACTAAGGTGCCCTAACATTGCTTTAGTGATCGTATGTCCCTTTCGAATTGACCCTTACAAATTCCAACTACGGTGCTACCTATTTCTCAATAGTAGGATAGCGCTGTCTAAAGGAAACAAGAATAGAAGCGATCTTTGTTCAAGTAGGTAGATTCTAGTAGGTACTTGCTCAAATCAAAACTTTTTACACAAACACTTTCAAAATAGTTTTCAAAAACAACTTTGTCACACCTTTGAGGATTGATACAAGGGTTATCATGAAGTTAAACTTTTCAAAAACAAAGCACACACACAAGCAATTTAAAAATGAGCAAGTACCTAAGAGCCCATGGAAAACCATGGATATAAATGGTTCTAACACCTTCCCTTTCTATAATCTACCCTCCGTACTCAGAATATCTCGAAAAATGATTTTTTTCTGTACTTTTTTCCTTTCCGGTTGGATGAAATAAAAGTCGGTGGCGACTCTTGCTTACCACGACATTTTGCAAACACAAAACGCAAAATGCAAACCAGTATCAAACAGTCGGTTCTGCCACTGTATCGCAGAACTGGCGACTCTGCTGGGAACATTATAAGTGGGGTATACCTTAGGATCTAGGTCATCATAATTGCTTCCCTTGATTGCTTTGTTTGCTTTACTTTTAAGGGTTTTGTTTGGGGTTACTATAAATCCTACACCTGGATTTGGGGATACCTTTTAGGTAAGCAGCAATAGACTGTAAGGGAACTGTACATCATAGACCGATACGGTTAAAGCAGTAGCTACGTTGGTGTGGCACTTTGGTTGGTACTAGTATCCCTTGTGGAGAAACGAGGAGAATACGGGGCCTCCGTGTGGTGTCGTTAAGCATCAACTGACCTTAGAACCTTTAATAGCCCAACTTGGCTATTAGAAAGTAGTGAGATAGCCGGCCTCGGTGTAGAGCTGAGAACTGGTTGATACTCGATGCTACACTCATTGAGATCATACTCTCGGAATATTTCGGCCGCAAGAAAAGATTGCGTGAGCTGAAACCATGACCGATGGAGGATGGTAAGTGATATTGAGATTCTCTAGAACCCGGTTACTTTTCTAGGACAGGTTGAACCAACTTAACTTCAAGAGGGTATTACCTTTGACCTCATGCAAGCCTTAGTTCTAAGGTCTTTGTGTGATTTGACCGTGTTTGCAATACTTGTGTTTGCTATACCTGTGGTTTATCATGACATCATGCATCATAACATAGCATTCATGCTTCTTTACACTAACCATTTCAAAGACCAAGGGAATTTATCTTTGTTCTGTTTTGTAGATCATGGCTTCTGTGCATAGAAATACTATCCGAATCAGCTTTGTGGAGATACCTTCCCAGCTCAAAGAATTAGTATCAAGAGTTTCTGAAACTTCTATGTTCATTAAGAGACACGGCCAACTTCTCAGCCTGGTTACTTCAAACCCTGATGAACAGATGATGAGCGTACTTTTTCTGTTCTTCGATCCTAAGCATCACTGCTTCACCTTTCCAGATTATCAGTTGGTACCCACCTTGGAAGAATTCTCTCATCTATTGGGCATATCCATTCTTGAACAGGTACCCTTCACAGGTCTAGAAGAAGCTCCTAAGCTAGAAGTCATTGCTTCAGCTTTGCATTTGAAACGGGCCGACGTGGTATCCAATTGGGAAACTCGAAGCGGAGTTAAGGGTTTTCTAGTAAAATTTATGATAGACAAAGCCCATCTGTTTTGGGATAATATGGATTTTCATGCTTTTGAGGAGGTCTTGGCTCTTATTATCTATGGTTTAGTTCTCTTTCGTAATCCAAACTCATTCATAGATGTGAATGCTACCAGGATCTTTCTCTCTCGCAACCCGGTGCCTACTTTGCTCGGAGATATTTTGCACACTCTCCATACTTGTACCATGAGGAGAAGAGGGATTCTCAAGTGCTGCATGCCATTGCTGTCGAGGTGGTTTATTTATCACCTCCCTAAGTCCATACTAAAGAATGAAGAAGGTCTGGTTTGGTCACAAAGGATAATGTCACTCGCTCATACAGATATTCTTTGGTGTTCTCGATCTATGGAAAACATTGCTATTATTGGCCGCTGCGGGGAGTACCCTAATGTCCCACTGCTTGGTATCAGAGGGGGTATAACCTATAATCCTTGTTTAGCTCTGCGACAATTTGGTAATGCTCGAAGGGATGGTCCCCATGAGTTAGTTATCGAGAGTATTGTATTCAACTATAAGGATGATATTCAAGAGTATCCTCGGAGGTTCATACGAGCTTGGGGCATGGTAAACAGATCGAGCGTCAGGGCTTTGGGGCCAAAGACTTCCATTCCAATGGAACCTTATCTACAATGGGTACGAGCTCGTGCTCAGCAGCTTATTATGCCCTATGTGGCTTTTTTTCCAGTGATTGTGGAACCCACTAATGAAGAAGGCATTCCTTACACGGTTCTCTATCCTTACATGCCCACTGATCTTGGGGAGCTGCAGAGGTCTTGGATTCAGCTGAAGAATGAGCGGGATACTTACAGGGAGAAGTTCTATGAGCAAGAAAGGAAGGTTTTAAATCTCACCAGGCAGCTCGAGGAAGAAAGAGTGCTCAATGACTATATCAGCACAAAGAGAAAGCGTCCATGGGACTTTTGATTTTTTTTTCTTTTCTAGTTTTAGTTTTGTTTTATTTATTTCTTTGTAAACGCCTTAAAGGCATGTTGAACCTTTCAAATTTAAGCTAATAAAGTTTTGTTTATTTTGGTTTGCAAATTTAAATCTCCCAAAGTCTTTGAAATCAACATGCGCATCCTATTATCATACACATCATTACAGGTACCACTACAGGTTTCTCATCTTCTTCGCTGTTTATTTCAGCAGAAATGTCTTCCAATCAAGCCATCAAAGATCTTCAGGCATAGAACGCCCAGTTCCAACAGATGTTCATCAGTCTGGCAAAGAGGCAAGAGGGTCTGAAGGCCCTCATTCTGAAAGAAAAGAAGAAGAAGAAGAAGAAGAAGAAGAAGGGTATTCTGAATATGGGTAGAAGATTTGGAGAAAGGTTGAAGCATCAAACTGATCTGACCTCTTCATCCAAGGAAGGGGAGAACCAAGAAGGAGAAAAGGACCCTAGTCCTGCAGTCTTCGACAATGATACTGATTATGATGATGAGCAATATCCTCCTGCTGAGGATAGATACAAACAGCTAGAAGACCGTCTGGCTGCTATGGAAGTTCAGAAGATACCTGGTTTGGATTTCCGAGAATTGGGATTGGTATCAGGAGTGGTCATCCCTCATAAGTTCAAAGTTCCAATTTTTGCCAAGTATGATGGAGTGTCCTGTCCAAAACTCCATCTCCGCTCACATGTCAGGAAAATTCAACCCCACACAACTGATAGAAATTTGTGGGTCCACTTCTTTCAAGATAGTCTGTCATGGACTCGGCTTGAATGGTTCTACCAGTTGGAGGGAGCCAGTGTCTAAATATGGGAAGATCTTGCTGCTGCTTTCTACAAGCAGTATCAGTATAATACCGACCTTGCTTCCACTCGTACTCAACTCCAGAGTATGTCCATGGGTGCAAGTGAAGATTTTAAAGATTATGCTCAAAAATGGAGAGACTTGGCTGGGAGAGTTCAACCCCCGTTGTCTGATAGGGAGTTGGTTGACATGTTTCTGGGGATGCTGTCTGGTCCGTTCTTCAATCATTTAATTGGCAGCTAGTCATCTGGTTTCACCGAGTTAATTTTAACTGGAGAAAGAGTAGAAGCTGGAATTCGAAGTGGTAAAATACAGAAGGATGCCTCTTCGAGTTCAGTAAAGAAGCCTTTTACTGGTAAGAAGGAAGCCAGTGCAGTCTATAGCCCGAGGGGCCAAAGCAGATCTGAACACCGTCAAACGGTAAATGCTGTAGTGATACCAAGACCTGCAGTTGCTCCTCAACCCAACAATCAACAAAGGGTGGAAAGACCACAATGGCAGTTTACCCTCATTAGCATGACATTGGCTGAAGTGTTACCTCACCTGTTAAAATCCAACTTGGTAACCTTGAGAGAGGCTCCCAAGAATCCAAATACTACATCTCCCAGATACAATCCCAACACACGGTGCGCCTACCATTCTGAGAGTCCTGGCCATGATACAAATGATTGATGGGCTTTGAGAAACAAAGTACAAGATTTGATTGAAGCCAAGGAGATAGAGTTTGATGCTCCAGAAAAGCTGAATGTTATAACTGCTCCCATGCCCAAACATGGCCGTGGAGTTAATGCTGTTGACACCGTTTTGTTTGTGACCTCTATTGAAGAAATTTCCACTCCTCTTATGACTGTTAAGAAGAATTTGCTATTGGTCGTTTTATTTCAGGGTTGTGGTGAAGGTTGCCACATGTGTTTGATTCTACCTTCTGGTTGCCGCTTGTTGAAGTCAGGAGTTCAGCTCCTGATGGATAATAAAGAGATTATGTTCGAGAAGACTATGATTCTTGTTATTCCAAACAAAGACGTTGCCATTATAACCATTTCCTCCAATCCTTCCAAGGTTTCCTCGAGAAGACCAATTAGGATTATACCTGTCCAAAGAATTGCTCCGCTGATAATCACTATTCCTGGTTCCATCCCGTACACCTCAGATAAAGTTGTCCCATGGCATTATGGTGTTGATGTGTATTATCATGGTGTTAAGAAAGATCTGAAGAATGAAGAAGCTGATATTGATGTCAGTAATATTGTCAGGACTAGTAAGGTTACCCGAAGTGGCAGGATTTTCTCTCCTGATATTTCTCCGCTGATCATCAAGCCTACCGTTATTCCAACTGCTGCTCCAACCAGTACTCCTGACATTTCTCCTGTTCCTACTCCAGTTATTACCCCTGTTGCTGAGCCATCTGGGACTCGGGGCAAGGAAATTATAGGTGAGCCTGCCCAGACGGAGGCACCTAAGAAAATTATTGTGGAAGCCTCTAAACAAGAAATAAAGGAAATACTGAAAATTATTAAGAAGAGCGACTACAATGTGGTCAAGCAGCTGGGGCAGACCCCATCAAAGATATCCATGTTGTCTCTGTTGTTGTGTTCTGAAGCCCATGCGAAGGCTTTGATTGCATTTCTCAAGACTGCGCATGTGCTGCAGGAAACTTCAGCAGATCAGTTCAAAGATTGTGTGGCCAGCCTGACTGCTGACAATGGGCTGGGTTTTTCAGATGCGGATCTGACACCAAAAGGAAGGAATCATAATGATGCTCTGCATGACTCGATTGAGTGCAGGGGCACCACTATGGCGCATTTGCTGGTAGATATTGGATCTTCAATGAATGTTCTGCCAAAGAAAGTGTTGGACCGTTTGGATTGCGAGGGTTTGATTCTAAAGCCTAGTAACATTGTAGTAAGGGCTTTGACGGATCAAAGAGAATGGTGCACGGGGAGGTGGACATCCCTGTCAAAGTGGGTTCTCAGACTTTTGGGGCCACATTCTACGTGATGGACATCAGGCCGTCGTATTCTTGCTTGTTGGGTCATCCCTGGATCCATGAGGCTGGGGCAGTTACTTCCACACTCCATCAAATGCTGAAGTATCTGGTGAAGGGAAAGATTATCACAGTGCGAGGTGAAAAAGAATACATGGTGAGTCACCTCAATTCCTTCCGCTACGTAGAGATAGACGGGGAATTCATAGAAACTCCTTGTCATAATTTCGAAGAGGTCCCCCAGATCTTGGCATCAATTGAAGTTACTACCGACAAACCTCCATTGAAGATGGCTTCCCTCAAGGACGCCAGGGCTGTGGTTGAAGAAGGTGGGTGTACCAATTGGGGTCATCTCCCTGATTTCACTCACAAAACTGACAAATTTGGTTTGGGCTTTACTACAGGGTCTCAAAGGGCTTTTAGGAACGCTCGGGCTGGAAGACCTCCTCTACACATCAGTCATCGGGGAATTAATGCAATTGAAGACAGTTAAGAGGACTCAAATATTGACAGTTAGATCTACCCAACAACCAACGGTGGACCGAATAACTGGATGGCAAAGGACTTCATACCTGTTTCTTTTATTCCGCAGTAATTGAGGCACCTTGGCTTTGCTTGTGAGGGCTTACTATTTGTCATTTCATATATCATTAATAAAGCATTGGAAGTTTCTTGCATACAAATTTTGCGCTCCTTGTTTTTCTTTTCTATCTCTCACTTTATCAAAACGTCTATTCTTTTACACACACTCACGTATCATACTGCAGATCCATATCCACTCTGGATCCCATTGATAACAACTCTGCTACTGCAAGTTATGACTTCAAAAATACGATCAAGCAAGCCAAGGACGAAGGTGAGGATGATTGTGAGGTGCCTGGAGAACTTGCTAGACTATTACAGCATGAAGAAAGGGCCATACAACCTCATGAAGAGCCAGTTGAGTCATTGAATTTGGGTACAGAGGAAGACAGGAAAGAGGTTAAAATAGGTGCAAATCTGGAGCCTAGTGTCAAACAACGGTTAATACAGATGCTACACGACTATGTTGAGATCTTCGCCTGGTCCTACAAAGACATGCCTGGTCTTGACACTGATATTGTGGTACATCGCCTGCCGACTAAAGAAGACTGCCCTCTGGTAAAGCAGAAGGTTCGCCGTATGCGCCCTGAAATGTCAGAGAAAATCAAGACAGAGGTCATGAAACAGTTTGACGCGGGATTCTTAGATTTCACTTCTTATCCGCAGTGGGTTTCTAACGTTGTTCCGGTACCTAAGAAGGACGGTAAGGTACGGATGTGTGTGGACTATAGAGATATGAACAGGGAAAGCCGCAAGTATGACTTCCAACTTCCTCACATTAATGTTCTAGTCGACAACACCGCGCAGCACAAGATATTTTCCTTCATGGATGGTTTTTCTGGCTACAACCAGATCAAGATGGCTCCTGAAGACATGGACAAGACAACCTTCGTTACATAGCGGGGCACCTTCTGTTACAAGGTAATGCCTTTTGGGTTGAAGAATGCTGGGGAAACTTATCAACGTGCCATGGTCGCTTTGTTCCACGATATGATTCACCATGAGATCGAGGTTTATGTTGATGACATGATAGCCAGGTCCCAGACTGAGGAAGAGCACCTTGATCATCTCCATAAATTATTTGACAGGTTGAAGACGTACAAGCTGAGGTTGAATCCGAACAAGTGTACCTTCGGGGTAAGGTCTGGTAAGCTTCTGGGTTTTGTTGTCAGTGACAAAGGTATTCAGGTAGACCCTGCAAAGGTAAAATCCATACAAGAGATGTCGGCTCCCTGCACAGAGAAGGAAGTTAGAGGTTTCTTGGGACGCCTGAATTACATCTCCAGGTTCATTTTACATCTGACTGCTACTTGTGAGCCAATCTTCAAGCTGCTGAAGAAAGATCAAGTGGTAAAGTGGAATGATGAGTGCCAGACCGCTTTCGAAAGAATCAAGGAATACCTTCAAGAATCACCAATTCTGATGCCTCCAGTTGAAGGAAGACCTTTGATAATATACTTGACAGTGCTAGACAATTCAATGGGGTGTTTGCTGGGGCAGCATGACGAGTCTGGTCGAAAAGAGCACGCCATTTATTACCTTAGCAAAAAGTTTACCGACTGTGAGACCCGATACTCATTGCTCGAGAAAACTTGTTACGCTTTGGCATGGGCTGCTCGCCGACTGAGACAGTATATGCTTACTCACACTACCTTTTTGATATCAAAGATGGATCCAATCAAGTATATTTTCGAGAAGCCCGCCTTATCCGAAAGAATAGCAAGATGGCAGATGATCTTAACCAAGTACGACATCCAATACACAACCCAAAAAGCAATCAAGGGGAGTGTATTGGCGGATCATTTGGCGCATCAGGCCGTGGATGACTATCAGTCTATGAATTTCGAGTTCCTGGATGAGAATATCATGTTGGTAACCGAATGCGAAGAACCGGGACCGGAGGAAGGACCCGGGGAGGGATCCCGATGGTCTATGTATTTTGATGGAGCCTCGAACGCATTGGGTAACGGAATTGGCGCTGTAATTATATCTCCTGAGGGCTGTCATACTCCGTTCACCGCCCGATTATGTTTTAACTACACCAACAATATGGGGGAGTATGAAGCGTGTATCATGGGTCTTCGAGCTGCAATTGACCTGAGGATTAAGTTCTTGAGTATATTCAGAGATTCCACTCTGGTGATAAGTCAGATCAAAGGCGAGTGGGATACGAAGCACCCGAATCTTATTCCTTACAAAGAGTATGTACTGACATTGCTCCCACACTTTGAGGAAATAACCTTTGAATATTTCCCACGAGAAGAGAACCAGTTGGTGGACGCACTAGCTACCATGTCTTCTATGTTCAAAGTTAGGTGGGACAATGAAGCTCCCCAGGTTACCATTGAGAGGTTGGATGAACCCACGCATTGTTGTGACGTTGATACTAAAGAGGTAGAAGATAAACCCTGGTTTCACGAGGTAAAGAGGTATCTTGAGACTCAAGAATACCCCGAGGGGGCATCTGTTAATGATAAGAAGTTTCTGAGGAGGTTTGCTGCAATGTTCTTCATCAGTAATGGAATCCTCTATAAGCGTAACCATGATTCAACCTTACTGTGGTGTGTAGACAAGAGCGAGGCAGAAAGGATCATGGCAAAATTACATGAGGGTACCTTCGGAACTCATTCCAGTGGACATACCATGGTGAAGAAAATCCTACGGGCAGGATATTACTGGTCCACCATGGAAGCTGATTGTTATCAACACTCTCGAACCTGTCATAAGTGCCAAGTCTATGTTGATAAGGTGCATGTACCTCCAGTTCCCCTGAATGTTTTAACAGCTCCTTGGGCCTTTGCAATATGGGGCATCGATATGATTCGAGAGATCAGACCTACTGCGTCTAACGGGCATTGCGTCATTCTGGTAGCCATTGACTACTTCAAGAAGTGGGTTGAGGCAGCTTCCTTTGCTACAGTAACCAAGAACGTCGTGGCGCAATTCATCCGACACAATCTGATCTGTCGATATGGTGTCCCAGAGAGAATTATTATTGACAATGGTACAAATCTCAATAACACAATGATCACCGAGCTCTGTAAACAGTTCAAGATACAGCATCATAACTCTTCTCCCTACCGGCCAAAGATGAATGGGGCTATTGAAGCGGCTAACAAGAACATCAAAAAGATTATACAGAAGATGACGGTGACATACAAAGACTGGCACGAGATGTTACCATTCGCTCTTCATGGGTACCGTACCTCAGCACGGATGTCGACAGGGGCAACCCCCTACTCTCTGGTATATGGCATGGAGGCAGTCCTACCCATAGAAGTCCAGATACCTTCTCTCAGGATTATGAAGGATGCAGGTTTGAATGAAGACGACTGGATCCAAACCCGACTTGATCAGCTGAATCTAATCGATGAAAAGAGACTTACTACTATCTGTCATGGTCAAACGTATCAAAAGCGAATGATCAAGGCCTTTAACAAGAAAGTCAGACGTCAAGAATATCAAGTAGGGGATCTAGTGATCAAATGCATGATACTACCACAAGGTGATCCCAGGGGAAAATGGACCCCCACATATGAAGGGTCGTTTGTGGTTAAGAACATTTTCTCAGGAGGAGCTATGATTCTAACCACCATGGATGGTGACAACCTTCCTTACCCCGTCAATGCAGACATAGTGAAAAGATACTACGCATGATCAAAGACCCACTAGGTTGACTGGCCTAGGCAAAAATAAGGGCTTCCCGGCGAACCAAAAGGGTTCGGGCAAAAGTAAGGGATGAGAATAAAAAAAATTGTACACCCGGCAAGTCGAAAACCTGAAAAGGCGACTTGGGCAAAAAAGGGTATCCCGGTAGACTGAAAACTCGAAAGAGCGGTCCAGGAAAAAATTAGGGATTGAAGCGTAACACTATGTCTCATTGGATCATCTTGCAACCAGACTTCGGTATCAACTATCAAGTTCGAACAACGCCAATCAATCTGATCAACCTTCGGCCAAGTAGCAAAGTGATGAGACGCTTGAAGATATAAAGGCAATAGGAGAGTTGGAACCCAATGGGATTGTTTCACATAGCTGTTTTTCTTTATTTTACACAAATTATATATATTTCTGTTTTTCGGCGGCGTTTTCTTACTAGGACGTCAGCCTCTTTGTACAAAACGCCTATTACGGGCCAATTTCAAAATCAATACAAGTCATTTTACAAAATTTCAATTTGTTTCTTCTTCTTTTTCTGTCTTGTTTTGCAAAAACGTCCAATGATTCATTTTTGATATATGCATTTGAAAATAATGGTTGCTCATAAATATTTACATAAGAAACAAAAGACGATTACTCGTAATTCCAGGAACAGTGAAAACAAGAAATGCCCAAACCTCACAGTTACTCTGCCCATCAGGTGTCGGGATAGAGCCAGCTTGAGAATATGAGTAGTGGTACATACACTCTCCATAGAGTAAAAAGTATCCAAAGACAATGATGCTAACTTTCCTGAATAGGAAATAACTCTCCCCAACTGAGGTTCACAATCGCGAGCGAGTCAGTAAATTTTTCCCCAAGCAGAGTTTATTTCTCTCACAAGCAGAAATTCAATCTCCAACAGAATTCATTATCACCCGCAACATAAATTCATCCCCGGTGGAGTTTATTTCTCCAAGTCAGAAGATCTATCAACAGAGTATCTCCTCTCCAACAGGGTTATTCTCCCGCAGAGTTGTTCTCAAATAGAGTCTCTCCTTGGCAGAATGTCCATAAACGAGGGGCAAACCCCCAAAATAGCCATCTTTGTTCACCGTCCCCAATAGAAGTAGAGGAACTATGGGTTTTTACAGCAGTCAAGAATACCATTTCTCATACTCTCCAAACGGAAGTCAGGGATTTATTTTCCCGGACTCAGATTATTACGTCAGCATTTCATGTGCATACATCATGACATGTGCATACATTACATATAACATAATCTCAGTTATTTTGAGAACCTCTTCGCAATGCATCTCATGCATCACACATAACTAACCCTGTATTCCTTTCAGGAAAGACAGTTATTATCAACAATTTCCAACAGGTCCATAATCAACACTCGAAGCTAAATAGAGTAATCATCGATGCGACAAAAACAACCTTACTCAGGTTCCCTCTGCAGTTTTACCTAAACTCATATCGAAGTAACCCTACCATCCAGGTTCCTTCTCATAACCCTACCATCCAGGTTCCTTCTCAAGCCCTACTACCCAGGCTTTCATATCGAAGTAACCCTACTATCCAGTTTCCTTCTCACAACCCTGCTATCCAGGCTTTCACATCAAAGTAACCCTACTATCCAGGTTCCTTCTCAAGCCCTACCATCTAGGTTTTCGTATGGAAGTAACCCTACTATCCAGGTTCCTTCTCAAGCCCTACTATCCAGGATTTCACATCAAAGTAACCCTACTATCCAGGTTCCTTCTCACAGCCCTATTATCCAGGCTTTCATATCGAAGTAACCCTACTATCCAGGTTCCTTCTCACAGCCCTACTATCCAGGATTTCACATCAAAGTAACCCTACTATCCAGGTTCCTTCTTACAGCCCTACTATCCAGGCTTTCATATCGAAGTAACCCTACTATCCAGGTTCCTTCTTACAGGCCTACTACCCAGGCTTTCATATCGAAGTAACCCTACTACCCAGGTTCCTTCTCACAGCCCTATTATCCAGGCTTTCATATCAAAGTAACCTTACTACCCAGGTTCCTTCTCAAGCCCTACTACTCAGGCTTTCATATCGAAGTAACCCTACTATCAAGGTTTCTTCTCAAGCTCTACTATCCAGGCTTTCATGTCGAAGTAACCCTACTATCTAGGTTCCTTCTCAAGCCCTACCATCCAGGCTTTCATATTGATGTAACCCTACTATCCAGGTTCCTTCTCATAACCTTACTATTCGGGTTCTTCCTCTCTTATCCCTAGACAGTAGTCCATAATACTGTAATAACGGGATCCGATCAAACACAATTGATTTCACATTTCCCCAGAAAGTCGCGGTGCAGCATATACCCCGACCAAACACATAGTTCACTTCTGCTTCCTAAACCGAAATTATTCCCCATTAGAGTAACGGACAACTGAAGCTCCTAAAACTCTATTTCTCTCAAGACAGAGACCAGCATTCCCCAGCGAAGTCCTCCTCAACAACAGGTATGCGGGTTCTCGCAAAGGAATCTCTTATGCGATTGACACCTCTTCGGATGGCATATTTAATCCCATCTCCGACAATTCTCTAGCAACTACCAAATGGCATCTATAAGCCTATTCCCGATATCGCAAATCAAATGCCACTTCATGCGAGTGCAAATTTCTGGGCACTCTAGTGTTCAATCATCTTCCCCTTCAGATCACGAAAGGCAGAGTAGCCAATCTACATCTTCAGGTTTAAGAAGATTGAACAAGGGCAGCTGTTGTACCCGAAAATTTGCCCTCCCATATTTCTCAACACATGGCAAGGGAGGTCCCCAAATTGCTCAAGGAAGTTCAAGAGTTGACCAGACAAACTCTCTCCAAGGGCAGTATACCTCAAATTAGGGTTTCTATTTTCATCAAGATGTATGAACCACAAAGGACTCAAATTCTCACCATTATCCTAATATGTTCTCAAGATAATCCATGTCAAGTTTCAAGCATTGCAGAAGAAGTTTGCTCAGTCAATTGCTCAAATGCCTGAAAATCAACTATGCTAGGTCAAAAGTCAATTGTGGCCCAAATACAGTCAAACTTCAAGATTTTTGTCTAACATACTCATTTTGAAGTATTATTCATCATTTGATCAAGGGTTGATCATTATTCCTCAAGGATTTCTCACAATCCATCAAAACCCAAAAGTTGCTAAATTAGGGTTTTGTAGGAAAAGTCAACTCAACTTTGACCAAGCATAACTTTCTCATAATTTATCAGTAATGACCCATCCAAAGCTCATTTTGAAGAGGATGAAATTCCCTAAAATTCATATTCATCTCCCAAGTTCATAATATGCACTCACAAAAAGATATGAATTTTGACATTATAGGTCCTTTTGAAAAGTCAATAAAAATATCTTTTGGGTCAAAGCTTCATACATGAACATGGAAGACTCAATTGAGATGAGACTAAAAGGGTTTCTTAGAGGACATCCTAAGATTTCTAAAAAGTCAGAGAACACCTCTCTAGGGTCAAAATTGAGAGAGTTATGCATTGGCCAAGTTGACCATTTTTGCAAAATTGCCAAAAGTATAATGTGCTCAAATTTGAATTTTTTTTGCTAAATGGGCCCAACTTTTTATGCTTGCACTTCAATCATGATGTGGTCCACGACTCAAATACTTATCCATACATTATTTGCTTCATTTTTTAATTTATTTTGATTTTTCATTAATTAAAAAGTGAATTAAATCAAATAAATGATGAAAATTATCAAAGATATAATTTGATTTGTTTTTTTACAGATTGGAAATCAAGATATGCTGAGCTTGCATGATCAATTCGAATCAAGGGCAATTGGTACAAAAAGAGCATGATTGGCATGAAAATAGAAAGATATCATATGGCTTAAAAATCAAATATTCCATTCATGAATTCTCAATATTGGATCCAAGTTTGTTAACCTAATTGGATTCAATACATATACTGAAGTTTGTGGAACCCTAACCACAAGAATTTTCGTGCAAAACCTGCCTCCAAGAACCAAAACAAACTTGAAAATTTCCAAGAAAAGTGTGGGATGAATCTCCTTCCACAGGAAAATTCAAGGTGTGCTAGCTATCCTAATTTCTTGTTATACATCTCAGGAAGCTATTCCAATCACTCCCAGGTCTTGAAACCCCTAGAATCGTGCTCTACGCCTGCCACGGTTTGCCTAAAAACTTGATTTTGATTTCACTAATTTACTCATCATAAGCATGTTTTAATTATGTATTCTTGTTCATCGTTGTGTTTGCAAGCTATTGGTACCACTTAATTGCATTTGCAGTGCAGGAAGCATATTATGCCATTATTACGGTTTCTTTGCTCGTTTTAGGGGTTTTCAATATAGGTAAAATTAGGCTTAGATTCTGGTACCATGATGCTCGTGAGGATGAGACGAGTTGATTGGTACCATCACCTTTCATTTATATTGCTTGTACAGGATTTTGGAAATGTGCAGGGTTATACTTACAGCAAAGCGTCCGTAGGTAAAAGTATTCTACCTAAAACGACAGGTCGGTGAAGAAGATGATGTGTGGCAAAGCACCACTGGCTGATTTAAATTTACGCGCATGTTCTGGAAATTGATGTTGTTTTTCAATATTTTTTTATTGATATTAATAAATGAAACAGTGGCCCAGTGGTACTAGGTAACATTTCCGAGGCGCGTGTGCAGGAGGTCAGGGGTTCGAGCCCTGCCACCTGCATTTTGTTTATTTCTCACAATTCTCTTGCAGATTCTGTGCACATCATTGTCCAGCGTCTACCATACGCCTCCAATAATCAACCAGTGGATCCATCATGCATCCAGATGTACGCCCAACCTTGAGAGACCATGGTGCGCCTTCAAGTCAATGCCACACCTAATCCAGCGTGGTCAACACAGGCTTTGGAGTTTTGGGCCCAGAAATTCAACAACATACCCCCAAAATTGCTAACACACAGGCCCATCTTTTCTTTTTTATTATTTCTTTTTTAATTCTTTTAATATTTTCTTTAATTATTTTAATTAACACCATTAATCATTCTTTTTCATAAAAATCATAAAATCAAGAATTCACACAAAAAGTAGAATTAGTTTTTTTATCAAATTTAATTTAATTTAGTTTAATTTAATCTAGAGGAATTTTAACTTGTTTTCACAATTAAAAATCAAAAATAGAAAATTAGGTTAAGTTCTTGATTTATTTCTTTTTTTTCTCAAATAAAAACAAAAACACAAAAATAGGTTTTCTTTAGATTAAATTAATTTATTTTTCTTAATTTAAAATTAATTAGAACTTAGGATTTTATTTTTAATTCAATTGTTTCATTATTTTCTCAATAACAAAACATGACAAAAAAAATTTTTAATCAATCGGAAATAGATTTAGTCAAGGGTCAAAACCCTAATCATCTCGCATTTAATTCATCGCGCACTTGTTATTTATTTTGCCAATATTTTTGTAACTGCTCATGGTTTGTAATAGTTATTTTAGGGTTTATTTTGCTGTTTAAATCCCCAATTTTTTGGCTATGTAACTAATCCCCCTCCCTGAAGCCTTGTAATAGAATAGGTTTATTTTCTCGCATTTTTAATTCCCACAAATATTTAACTGTCTAGATGTATGCTAATAGGATTGTATGGCAAGAATGCATGACAAATTAATACAGTTAGAAAACCCTAACGTGAAAAGATAAATAACTGAAACAAATCACTCGCACATATCACTCTTAGGGTATACTCTCACTTCGGTTGCCTTCGGTAAACGATCATTAAGCATAAGGTGTCTTAGTGGTTTCCCTCTAGTCTAAAAAGATCAATATGTCCCATTCGAATGTTACCTCGGAAATGTTGCCTCGGAAATGTTGCCTCGGAAATGTTGCCTCAGAAATGTTGCCTCAAAAATGTTGCCTCAAAAATGTTGCCTCGAAAGATCTTAAGACACTAGGGTTATTACTAAGGTGCCCTAACATTGCTTTAGTGATCGCACGTCCCTTTCAAATTGACCCTTAGAAATTCCAACAACGATGCTACCTATTTCTCAATAGTAGGATAGCGCTGTCTAAAGGAAACAAGAATAGAAGTGATATTTTTTCGAGTAGGTAGATGCTATTAGGTACTTGCTCAAATCAAAACTTTTTACACAAACACTTTCAAAATAGTTTTCAAAAACAACTTCGTCACACCTTTGAGGACTGATACAAGGGTTATTACGAAGTTAAAATTTTCAAAAACAAAGCACACACACAAGAAATTTAAAAATGAGCAAGTACCTAAGAGCCCATGGAAAACAATGGATAGAAAGGGTGCTAACACCTTCCCTTTATATAATCTACCCCCCGTACTCAGAATATCTCGAAAAAGGATTTTTTTTCTGTACTTTTTTCCTTTCTGGTTGGATGAAATAAAAGTCGGTGGCGACTGTGATACGGTGGGAGAACTGACTTGAGGTTTTACGTTTGTGTTTGCAAATGTTTCGGTTTAGCAAGAGTCGCCACCGACTTTTTATTTTATCCTATGGAAAGGTCAAAAGGCACAGGAAAGACCTTTGAGATGTTTTCTTGGGTTCGGGGAGTAGATTATAGAAAGGGAAGGTATTACCACCCTTTCTATCCATGGTTATCCATGGGCTCTTAGTTACTTGTTTAGATCACTTGCTTTGTTTAGACCACCCTTTCTCTCCATGCTTTTCTTTGGTTATCCATGGTTGACTGAAAAATTCATCTGTCAATCCTATGCATTTGAGATCTTTTGAACTTGTTGAATGGGTCAAGATGATGTCATTGAGTCCTTGAGTCCATGGTTGGGTTTGATTTGCCATTGGCTAGGTCAAACAGTCAAAAATTGCCTTTGCACAGTCAAAACCCAAAAAATGACCATTTTGCCCTTTTGGTGATTTGATCAAATTTATTGTGGAATTGTGATCCAAACTTGATCAAATGATTCATATGGGTACATAATGTTGATGTGGGTCAAAATTCATGAGGTTTGACTGTCAATTGGCCACAATTGACTTTTTCCCCAATACAGTTGATTTCTAGGTCAACTGTCCAATTGACTGGGCAAAAATTTGATTTAAGGCTTTAAACTTGGTATGGGCAAAATTATGAGTCCAACATGAAGTATGAAAGTCACTTTGGGCATTGTGGGTCAAAACATCCCTGTGCAAACTCAAACCCTAATTTAGGTCAACAGTGCAAGGAGGTGTCTTGAGCAGAGCAAACCCTAGCTTGATCTTGTGTTCCAAGAGTCTTGTGATGAGAAATGTTGATGAAATGGGAGGGAAAATTTTGGGGTACAACAGCGACTCTTGCTTACCACGACATTTTGCGAACACAAAAGCAAAATGCAAACCAGTATCAAACAGTCAGTTCTGCCACCGTATCACAATGCCCTATGTGGTCGTTTTACCAGTGATTGTGGAACGCACTACGGAAGAGGGTATTCCTTACACGATTCTCTATCCTTACATGCCCACTGATCTTGGAGAGTTACAGAGGTCTTGGATTCAGTTGATGAAAGAGCGGGATACTTACACGGATCAGTTCCTTGCTCAGGAGAGGAAGGTTTTAGAGCTCACGAAGCAACTCCATGAAGAAAGAGGACTCAATGACTATCTCGGCACAAAGAGGAAGCATCCATCGGAATTTTGATGTCTTTTATAATTTTAGATTTATTTTTTAATTGTAATGCCTAAAAGGCATTTGAACTTTAAAATCAGCTAATAAATTTTTTGTTTATTTTGGTTTGCAAATTTAAATTTCCCGAAGTCTTTGAAAGCATTGCATGCGCATCCCATTATCATACACATCATTACAGGTACCATTATAGGTTTCTCATCTTCTTCGCTGTTTATCTTAGCACGAAATGTCTTTCGAACAAGCCATCAAGGACCTTCAAGCACAGAACGCCCAGTTCCAACAAATGTTCATAAGTCTAGCAAAAGGGCAGGAGGATCTGAAAGCCCTCATCCTGAAAGAGAAGAACAAAAAGAAGAAGGTTACTGGTATTTTGAATATGGGCAGAAGGTTTGGAGAGCGGTTGAAGCGATAAGTTGATCTGACCTCTTCATCCAAGGAAGGGGAGAATCAGGAAGAAGAGAAGGATCCCAGTCCTGCAGTTTCTAACAATGATACCGACTACAATGATGAGCAATATCCTCCTGTTGAGGATAGATACAAGCAGTTGGAAGATCGTTTGAGTGCCATGGAAGTTCAGAGGATACCTGGACTGGATTTCAAATAATTTGGATTAGTGTCGGGAGTGGTCATCCCGCAGAAGTTCAAAGCTCTAGCTTTTGCTAAGTATGATGGGGTGTCCTGCCCAAAACTCCATCTCCGCTCTTATGTCAGAAAGATCCAGCCCCACACCGCTGATAGAAATTTGTGGGTTCATTTCTTTCAAGATAGTCTGTTAGGGACTCAGCTTGAATGGTTTTACCAGCTGGAGGGAGCCAATGTCGGAAATTAGGAAGATCTGGCTGCTGCTTTCTACAAGCAATATCAATATAACGCCGACCTTGCTCCTACTCGTACTCAACTTTAGAGTATGTCCATGGGTGCAAGTGAAGGCTTTAAAGATTATGCACAAAAATGGAGAGACTTGGCCAGGAGAGTTCAACCCCTGTTGTCTTATAGGCAGTTGGTTGATATGTTTCTGGGGACGCTATCTGGTCCATTTTTCAATCATTTGATCGGCAGCTCGTCAGCTGGTTTCACCGAGCTGATTTTAACTGGAGAGAGAGTATAATTTGGGATCCGGAGCGGTAAGATACAGAAAGATGCCTCTTCAAGCTTAATAAAGAAGCCATTTGATGGTAAGAAGGAAGCCAGTGCCATCTATAGCCCGAGGGGCCAAAAAAGGGCTGAACATCGTCAGACAGTAAGTGTCGTGATGATACCTAGACCTGTAGTTTCTCCATAAAGAAACAATCAACAAAGGGTGGAAAGACCACAACGATAGTTTACCCGCATCAACATGACATTGGCTGAAGTGCTACCTCACCTTCTGAGATCCAACTTGGAAACCTTGTAAGAGGCTCCCAAGAATCCAAATACTGCATCTCCCCGATATAATCTGAATGCCTGGTGTGCCTATCATTCTGAGAGTCCTAGCCACGATACAAATGACTGTTGGGCTCTGAGGAACAAAGTACAAGACTTGATTGAAGCTAAGGAAATAGATTTTGTTGCTCTGGAGAAGCCAAATGTCATAACGGCTCCCATGCCCAAGCACGGTCGTGGAGTCAATGTTGTTGATACTGATTTGTTTGTCAAGGATAGAAATAATGACTTCCCGGAGAAATGCCATGATATTCCCGCTGAGGAGATAAAGTCTCCTTGTGCAAAATAAATGCACAAGCAAAAATTCAAAGTTTTCAGAAATCCATAATACACGACATCGCCATGCAACCACCAATTCAACTCAGAAAAATACCAGAACAAGACGGCCAAAGCGGATTCATCCTTTGAGAAATAAACTCAAGAGGGAAAACCAAATACAACCAAACAAAGAGCGCTGCAGTAAAGGTAGGAAACACAATGTCCATGCATGGTGATTTTAGAAACGTATGATGCATGTATGAATGTACGAGTGCTGTTGTGCATATGCTGATAAAAAGGATACATAATCAGTGCAGACAAACGAAACCGCCTCAGTTACTAACAACGTTGAGCTAAGCTTCAATCAAAAAGATCGAACCAGGAAAGGTGAAAGCGACTGCAGAAACTGAACCTATTGCATTAACTTCACTGAGGAGAACATAATCCAACTGTAGCTTAAATCAAACATACACCGGGATAGAACACCCTGCTTCCGGGTTCATCGGAGAAACATTTTTCCAAAAGTAACATGCCTATTGGAGATTGCAAGATCAACCTTAAATAAGGCAAACTGACTTCGAAACAACCAAACCTCACTGGGGAATTCAAGCCTGCCTCCCAAGAGAAAAGAAACTGCGGGTTGAAAATCTTCACCACGAACCCTCATTCCAACAAGAGATGCCCTGGGATAACCCTCCCGAGAGATCAAGAAGTCAACACTAATGTCGGCACTGTAAAAAGAGCAACACCTCAGCACACCAAGGAAATAAAACCTTTCATCATATGAGGGAAGACTTTGTTGGGGAAGCTGGGACGAAGGCTTCTGACCATGCAAACCCAAAATCAAAAGCGAATCAAGACTTGACTGGGGATAATGGGATAACCATCCCAAATACTGTACTTTGTACCCACCGATATCATCTCTAACTATCTGGGAAACACACAAAGATTGCGCACATACAAGCAAAATAAACTGAGGAAACCTTTATGAAGGAAGTAAATCTTCTTAAAGCAACCAAAATTTGTTCATCCTTGGGATCACCATTTTTGTTGTCATTGTTTCATCACAAATCCCAAAGTAAATTGAATTGTAAAGATCTCTTTTTTTTTTAAAAGTCAATTTTGCTTTTTAATCTCTTTGCTTTAAAAGTTATTATCAGTAATAAATGAAGTCTTTGCAAGCTAAATAAAATTAAGAATACAAAGAATTGGGAAAAAGCTCGAATTTCATCAATAGAATGGTACTCTGCGAATGGCGAGACTCCATGGATGATTACAAAATTCGGGAAATGGTAATACATAATGGAAAAGATACATTGAGATACAATGACCACTATCCCCCTAACAACTTTTGAAATCCTGAGCAGCAGCCTGCGTTGAAGTATGGTGAGGATCTGAGAAGATTGTTGCTTTGGTGATCAAGTTTCGTCTGATGTAGTTACTTGCCAAGAAAATCCCTAACTTTTGCCTAAGCTGCCCTTGCGGGTTTTCAACTTAGCGGGAAATTTATTCTGTTTATGTCTCTAATTTTTGCCTAGACCTCCCTTTCGATTTTTCGACCTACCGAGACGCTCTTTTTTGCCTAAGACGCCCTTTCGGGTTTTCAACTTAGCGAGCTGTTCTTTTATTTCTTTAGGCGAAGTATTTCTTGACTGCGTCAGCATTCATGGGACGTGGGAACTCCTCGCCATCCATAGTTTCAAGAATTAATGCACCGCTAGAGAAGGCTTTCTTGACAACATACGGGCCTTCGAAATTGGGAGTCCACTTGCCCCTAGAATCAGCGTTGAAAGACATGATCTTTCTGAGCACGAGGTCGCCTTCTCTGAATTCACGAGGTTTGACCTTTTTATCAAATGCTTTCTTCATTCTCTTCTGATATAAATGCCCATGACACAAAGTTGTCATTCTCTTCTCTTTAATCAAATTTAATTGGTCAAACCTGTTTTGAACCCATTCAGCCTCTGTCAATTTGGCTTCCATTATCACACGCAGCGAGGGAATCTCTACCTCGACAGGGAGTACAGCTTACATTCCATACACTAGGGAAAACGGGGTCGCTCCTGTTGAAGTGCGAACAGATGTTCAATATCCATGCAGAGCAAAAGGGAGCATTTCATGCCAATCCTTATAAGTGACAACCATTTTCTAGATAATTCTCTTGATATTCTTATTAGCAGCTTCAACAGCCCCATTCATCTTTGGCCTGTATGGAGATGAATTATGATGGACAATCTTGAATTCTTCACACAGTTCCG
This sequence comes from Vicia faba, assembly GCA_948472305.1. Taxonomy (NCBI): domain Eukaryota; kingdom Viridiplantae; phylum Streptophyta; class Magnoliopsida; order Fabales; family Fabaceae; genus Vicia; species Vicia faba. Next base: position 1,018,233,813 of record OX451740.1, read on the forward strand.
TCATCATTTTGTTGTTCAAATTTGAACCATTGTCAGTTGTTGTACCCCAAAATTTTCCCTCCCATATTTCTCAAAACATTTCAAGTGAGATCCTCAAATTGCTCAAGGAAGTCCAAGGGTTGACCAGACAAATCCTCTCCTAAGGCAGTCTACCTCAAATTAGGGTTTCATGTTGCATCAAGATACTTGAGTCCAAGGGATCCCAAATGCTCACTATTGACCTAATATGTTCTCAAGATCATCCATGTCAAGTTTCAAGCCTTGCAGAAGAAGTTTGCTCAATCAACTATTCAAATGCCTGAAAATCGATTGTACTAGGGCAAAAGTCAACTGTGGTCCCCATATAGTCAAACCTCAAGAATTTTGGTCAACATCCTCATTTTAAGTATTATTCATCATTTGATCAAGATTTGATCATGATTCATCAAGGATTGCTCATAATTCATCAAAACCCAAAAGTTGTTAAATTAGGGTTTTGCAAGAAAAGTCAACTCAACTTTGACCAAGCATAACTTCCTCATACTTTATTATAAATGACCCATCCAAAGCTCATCTTGAATAGGATGCAATTTCCTACAATTCATCTTCAGCTTCCAAGTTCAAAATATGCACTCACGAGAAGTTACAAATTTGGAAATTATAGGTCATTTTGAAAAGTCAACAAAAACACCTTTTTTGTCAAAGCTTCATACATGAACATGGAAGACTCAATTGAGATTAGACCAAAAGGGTTGTTTAGAGGACATCTTGATATTTCTAAAAAGTCCCAGAACACCTCTCTAGAGTTAGAATTGAAGGAGTTATGCATTGGTGAAGTTGACCTTTTTTGCAAAATTGCCAAAAGTCAAAAGTGCCTCAAATTGCAATTTTTGTCAAATGGGCCCAACTTTTTGTGCTTGTATTGAGTTTGTAACATGGTCCACGACCCATGATCCTTCCCACCCTTTATTTTATTTTTGTCATTTATTTTGATTTTTATTTCAATTAAATCAAATTAAATCAAAATAAAATCATGAAAATATAAAAATCATTTAAACCTTGAGATTTTATGCATATTTCAGGTCCATGAATAGCTGGAAAGGAGATCAAATCGTGCAAGGTTTGGTTGTGCATAAAAATATTGGTTTTTGGCTTGTTTTGGAAAGGTTTACATGCGAATCAAATCTTGATCAATGATCATTATTGGGAAAGATTTAGAACAAATTTGTAAACCTAATTCACTCAAAGCTACATATAGAACAAATCCAGACCAAATGCATAAGGGGTTAGAGGCGTGAAAAGAGAAGGAGAACTTTCAAAAAAATCAAGAAAAAGTAGCAATCTGTTTTCACAGTTCCGTGCGTTTTCAAGCCTTTCCAAGCATTCCTTTCACTTGCTGGGCATTCAAGGAGTCTATCCCAATCCTTAGCAAGCATTTTTGTGCACAAAAACTCATTGTAAGCGCCTCACGATACCCTTACCTTCTTGAAATAGAATCTCTTGAATTTGGCATTTGCAGCATGAATTATTTATATATTCTTGTTCATTGAAACATTTGCAAGCTAATGGTAATGATTAATTGCATTTTTGTTAGCCATGCAGAGATCCACCATTGTTAGGGTTTAGGGTTCGTTTTTAGGGGTTTTGATTGTAGGTAAAATTGGCCAAAAAGAGGGGTGCTATGGTGTTCACAAGGTCAAGACGAGTTGATCTGCACCATTAGTTTTGATTTATTGTGCCTGTATGAGATTTTGGAAAATTGGAGGGGCTATAGCTACAGAATGTGTATGTAGGTAAAAGTCTTGGAATTTTGCCAACGGAAGAAGGAAGAAGAAGGTGGCGTGGCAACACACGCTTTGTCCATTCAAAAATCTGTGCGTTGTACAATTAGCATTTTGTGTTTTTAATATAATGATGATTTGTTATTTGATATACAACAAGGCACGCTAGCAGGGTTGGTCAGTGGGAGAGAGAAAAAGCCAAAGGGCTTGGGTTCGATCCCCAGGTCCCCTTGGTCTTCAATATTATTTTTCTATACATGTTTCCATGCGCAGGCTTCCAGGATGTCCACCATAAGCCCTCAAGGATCAGCCAGCCAGGTTTCCAACAAACCAAACCTAACGCTTGGCATGTGATGGTCTACCATGCACCCTAGTCAACCTGCAAACGTGGAATTTGAGAAGTCAAACATGGATCCAGGCTATTGGGCTCAAATATGCTATGGACACCTCCCTTTCTATTTTGACACCAGGCCCAATTCTCCTTTCTTTTCTTTTATATATTTTCTTTTATTTATTTGTTTACTTATTAAAATTATTTTCTCACAAAAAATTAATTCTTTTTTTATAAAAAACTCATAAAAATCAATTTCATCAAATTTAGGTTTGTTTTATATATTTTTTGTCAAAATTAATTTAATTAGTTTATTTTAATTTTAGGGTAACTTTAATCATTTTGTAAATAACTTAAAATAAATTAGAAAATTAGGTTTTACTTGATTTAATTTTTATTTTCTTTTCTTAAAATAACCAAAATACAAAATAGGTCAAAATTAATTATTCTTCTTCATTTAATTAGTAATTAGGTTTGTATCATATTTAATTAAAACCTTATTTTCTTAAAATAATCAAAAACAACCAAAAAAAATTCATCTTTCAATTAGGTTTAGACGGGGTCAAAACCCTAATTTTTTTTCCGTTCTCGATTCATCGTGCGCGTTTATTATTTTTGCAAATATTGATGTAACTGCTCATGGGATGTAATAGTTTAATTAGGATTTTTCTTTCATTTATCGTTTTACGTTTTTTTTTGCTATGTAATTAATCCCCCTCCTCGAAGCCTTGTAATAGCGTAGCTTTATTTCTCGCATTTTAATTTTCGCAAATATTAACTGTTAGATGTATGATAATGGGATTGCATGACAAGAATGTATGTTAATTTTAAAATAGTTAGCAAACCCTAAATGTGCAAAGATAATAATCTGAAATCAAATCACTCGCACATGCGCACTCCTAGGGTATACTCTCACTTCGGTTGCCTTCGGTAAACAATCATTAAGTATAAGGTATTTTAATGGTCGCTCTCTTGTCTAAACAAAGATCAAATGTCCCGTTCGGAAATGTTGCCTCGGAATGGTTGCCTCGGAAATGTTTCCTCGAATATGATCTTAAGACATTAAGGTTATTACTAAGACGTCCTAACATTGCTATAGTGATCGTACGTCCCTTTCGAATTGACCCTTACAACTCCAACAACGGTGATACCTACTCATTAATAGTGGGATAGTGCTGTCTAAAGGAAACAAGAATAGAAACATTCTTTTTTCGAGTAGGTAGATGCTAGTAGGTACTTGCTCAAAAATCAAACTTTTCCACACTTACACACTTTTCAAACAAAGTTTTCAAAACGACTTCGTAACACTCTTGAAGACAGAAGCAAGGGTTAAATTGAAGCAAAACAAAACTTTTCAAAATACACAAACACAGAAGCAATTTTAAAATGATGAGCAAGTACCTAAGAGCCCGTAGAAAACTACAGATAGAAAGGGTGCTAATACCTTCCCTTTCTATAATCTACCCCCCGTACTAAAAATCTCAAAAAAAGAACTTTTCTGTGCTTTTGTCCTTTCCAGTTGGATAAAATAAAAGTCGGTGGCGACTCTTGCTTACCGCGACATTTTGAAAACACAAACGCAAAACGCAAACCAGCATTTTCCTAAAAAAACAGTCTGGTTCTGGCCACTGTGTCACATCAGTGATGATTCTGCTTGGCACACCGTATCGACATATAAGATATTTTTTTATTAAACGCACCACCACCTGTTTGGTAACATTGGCATATGAAGCAGCCTCTACCCATTTGGTAAAGTAGTCAATTGCTACCAAGATGAAACAGTGTCCATTCGAAGCCTTGGGTTCTATCATCCCGATCATGTCAATACCCCACATAGAGAAAGGCCATGGGGAGGAAATCACATTGAGAAGTGTCGGAGGCACATGGATCTTATCTACATAAATCTGGCATTTATGGCACTTCTTTGCAAATTTGTAACAATCGGATTCCATTGTCAACCAATAATATCCTGCCCTTAGCATCTTTTTAGCCATTGAATATCCATTAGCATGAGTGCCAAATGAACCTTCATGAATCTCATGCATCAACATGTCTGCTTCGTGTCTATCCACGCATCTGAGAAAGACCATGTCAAAATTTCTCTTGTATAGCATATTTTCACTGAGGAAGAAACTGTCTGCCAATCTTCTCAGTGTCTTTCTATCTTTCTTTGACGCAGCAAACGGGTATTCCTGAGTCTGAAGAAAACGTTTGATATCATAATACCAAGGTTTTTAATCTGCTACCTCCTCTGTCACAAACACATGAGTGGTCCTATCTAGCCGTCGAACTGTAATTCGGGGTATATCATTCCAAGCATTAACTTGGTACATGGAAGCCAGAGTTGCCAGAGCATTTGCCATTTGGTTTTCATCTCTAGGAATGTGATGGAATTCAACTTTATTGAAGAAGGGTAGTAATCTTCTAGCATAATCTTTGTAAGGGATCAAGCCAGGGTGACGAGTGTCCCATTCTCCTTTAATATGATTTATTACCAAGGCTGAATCACCATAAACATCTAGAATCTTGATTCTGAGATCAACAGCTTCTTCAAGACCCATGATGCAAGCCTCATATTCTGCCATATTATTAGTGCAATCAAATGTTAACCTTGCAGTAAAAGGAATATGCGATCCATGAGGAGTAACAATCACAGCACCAATTTCTTTACTATAAGCATACACAGCTCCATCAAATACCATACTCCAACGAGATTCAGAGTCGGGGCCCTCCTTAGGCAATGGTTCATCATAATATTTCACTTTTAAGAACATCACATCTTCATCGGGGAATTCATATCCTACAGACTGATGATCTTCCACTGGCTGGTGAGCAAGGTAATCTACCAACACACTACTTTTGATAGCTTTTTGAGTGCGGTATTCAATATCATATTTAGAATAAACAACATTTGCCAGCAGGCAATTCTCCCAGTAAGAGCAGGTTTTTCTAAAATATACTTGATTGGATCCATTTTGGAGATCAACCAAGTAGAATGATTTAACATTTACTGCTGCAAACGCTTTGCCGCCCAGGCCAAAGCACAACATGTTTTTTCTAGCATAGAATACCGCGACTCATAATCAGTGAACTTTTTGCTGAGATGATAAATGGTGAACTCTTTCTTTCTTATTTCATCCTGTTGTCCCAGAATACGACCCATGGATTTATCTAATACTATCAGATACATAATCAACGGTCTTCCTTCTACAAGAGGGAGCAAGATAGGAGGTTCAAGCAGATACTCTTTAATACTTTCAAATGCCCTTTGGCAGTCATCTGTCCACACATAACCTTGATCTTTCTTTAACAACTTAAATATCGGTTCACACGTTGCAGTCATGTGGGAAATAGATCTGGAGATATAATTCAAACGCCCGAGGAAACCCCTGACTTGCTTTTTAGTTCTTGGCGCTGGAATTTCTTGAATTTCCTTGACTTTGTCAGGGTCAACTTCAATTCCTTTCTGGCTAACAATAAAATCCAACAATTTCCTTGATCTAACTCCGAAGGTGCATTTATTTGGATTCAGGCGGAGACGATACTTCCTCAAACGCCGAAACAACTTCAACAAATCTTCTATATGCCCTTCTTCAGTTTGGGATTTGGTAATCATATCATCAACATATACTTCGATTTCCTTGTGCATCGGATCATGGAATAGGGTTGTCATAGCCCTCTGGTACATTGCACCAGTGTTCTTCAACCCGAAGGGCATCACTCTGTAATAGAATGTTCCCTAGGGTGTGATAAACGTTGTTTTTTCCATGTCCTCTGGAGCCATTCTTATTTGATTATACCCATAAAATTCGTACATGAACGAGAATACCTTGAATTTTGTTGTGCTATCCACTAACATGTCAATGTGAGGCAATGGAAAATCATCTTTTGGACTAGCTTTATTTAGATCTCTGTAATCTACGCACATGCGGACTTTTCCATCTTTTTTCGGTACAGGGACAATATTGGCAATCCATTGAGGATACACTGATGTCATAAGAAAACCAGCATTAATCTACTTTAGGACCTCCTCTTGATCTTTACTGTCATATCTGGATGGGTTCTTCTCAACTTTTGTTTAACTGGAGGACACTCTGGCTTCAACGGTAAGCGATGCTTGACAATGTCTGTATCTAGACCAGGCATATCTTGATAAGACCAAGCAAAAATATCCACGTACTCTTTCAATAGCTCAATCAACCTGCTCTTCACATCAGGATGCAACGATGCTCCAATCTTAACCTCCTTCGGATCTTCTTCTGAACCCAAATTAACCACTTCCAAAGGCTCCTTATATGGCTGAATGGTATTCTCCTCGTGCTCAAGCAACCGTGAGACCTCTTCTGGAATATCATCATAATCTTCTTCTTCGGCCCTAAACACCGTACAATCAAAGTTAGGAGAGGGTGCAGGGTCATTGTATTCAACGGGTTTTTTAATTAATCTGCACATGAAATTTATGATTTGCTTTTAGAAACTGACACATATAACAAGTGATTATGCAGATTAATTTTCAGTTATTATTTATTTTGAAAGGTTTTTTTATTTATTATTACCATTTCCCAAGAAAGGGGCAGAAAATAAAAGACATAATTTGGAAGCAAATACAAATTTTATTAATGATCTTAACAGTTATAACAAACAGATAAGCCCTACAACATCGATACTTCCACCTTGGGCAGAGTGAAAGCTTTTCAAAAGAAAGAAACAGATTAACAAAACAAATTACTTTGAAATATGTATGCAAGAAGGAACATCAATGGTGACCCAGTTCTGAACTTGGACTCCATGCGTCACGTAATTCGGTGCTTCCTGCTCTGCTTCATCCTTTTCAACGACATTATTTCCAGAACCAATCGGATGGAGGTAGCCTCCGCTGCGGAAAACATCATGATAATTGTTCACAGAAGACTTTGACTTTAAACTTTCGCCTTTGCCATTCCTCGATGAGAAACCTAAACCATCTTTGTTTTTGTTCACGGGTGGATCCACAAGTAGTCCCCAAACTACATTATGACCATTGTGCACAACCTGCTGCGCATCCTTCAAAGAAACCACAGAATTCTCATTCTTCCTTATGTTGTCAATGGATAGGGCTTGGAACTGGGTTCCAACAGCAGCCTCATCCGCTTCTACAATACTGAAATAGGATAGATAGGATATCAACAACGCCTGCTCCCCATTTATGATCACTACCTTCCCTTCACGTACAAACTTTAGCTTCTGATGCAGAGTTGGAGTGACAGCCCCTGCTTCGTGTATCCATGGCCGTCCAAGCAAACAACTATACGCGGGGATAATATCCATTACCTGGAAAGTTATCAAGAATAAATGTGGTCCTATATGGATGGGCAAGTCCACTTCACCGATGACAGATTGTCTCGACCCATCAAAAGCCTTCATAATGATGCCACTTAGGCGCATAGGTGTTCCCTGATACTTTAACTTCATGAGGGTACTTCTTGGTATAACATTTAACGCAGATCCGTTATCAATTAGCACATTAGGTAGCGAGTCATTCTTGCATTTCATGGATATGTGGAGGGCCAGGTTGTGATTCCTCCCTTCATCTGGTAACTCATCATCGCAGAAACTCAAGTTGTTACATGACGTAGTGTTTCCAATTACGCTGCTGAATTGATCCAACAACATGTCATTCTCTACAAAAGCTTGGTCTAGTACTCTCATCAATGATTCCCTATGAGCGGAGGAATTCATCAGTAATGCCATGATGGATATCTTTAAAGGAGTCTGCAATAGCTGATCTAAAATTTTGTAGTCTCTCATCTTAATTACCTTCAGGATATCATCCACTTCTTTCTCTAATGTGGCTCCACTAGTCTCTCCTGCAGCCTTCTTAGGCTCATCGTTCTCAACAATTTTCTTTCCAGCAACAACATCTTTTCGAATAACGGGCACAAACACACGACCACTACGGGTCACCCTGCTATTATCAGCTATATTCCAAACATCTGGCATTGGCTAGATGGGAACCTCCACCCCATCCTCTAGATTATAGCGTTGTATTTGTAAGGCACAGCCTTATCCGATTTATAGGGAACAGGACCTGGTAGACTAATTACCAATGGGGTAATAGCTGGTTTGCTATGGTACTCCACCTCAAGATGAGCAGGTGCACCAAAACAAGGTACAATGACGTTTACACCTTCCTCAACACAATCAGCCCTCAAAAGGTCATTTTGGCAAACAAATCTTCGTCTGAAGAAAAATACTCATCCGCTGAGGTATATTCTTCCTCTGACTCTTCTTCCATCAAGCAAACTTCAACCATATAAATCCTGTGATAAACATCTCTTTGTCCTGTGATCTTGATAGTCCCATTGTATAACAGAAGCTGAATACCCTCTCTCACAATAGAACATCCTCGGGGGTCTCGACAGCAAACTATGCAAGACCCATATTGGTGTTCCACCTGACCAGCAGTATGGTAAAAGGTAGCATGCAACTGTACGAGATCTTCATTCAAATGCTCTACTTCAAAAATTCTGAATTCACCCGGACATCCAGAAACCATATTCACTTCCTCTTCATACTCTGCCCTAGGCCTGATTATATGGATTAAACCTTCATTCATCATCTCCTGCAAATCAGCCTTCATTTTCTTGCAACTTTGGATGTTTGTACTCCAAACAGCAACCCGGCGTGGTCATGCGTATAATAACTGAATTCACATAGATCTGTGTGCATCTTTACCAAATCCTCTAACCAGATTAATGTCAAAAATCTGGAAATCACTGGGACAACCGGCCACCATATTCAAAGCATTCACTCCCCCGTGCTTGGGTAGAGGATTGTCTTTCACATTAGGTCTCATGTCTTTAAAAGATAAAATTCTAGACTTCACCAACCTTTTCACTTCGGTCCTCAAAGGATAACAATTCTCAACACTGTGCCCTGGTGCTCCCTGATGAAAGGCGCACGTCTGGTCTGCTTTGTAATACCAAGGCAATGGTGATGGTACTGCTGGAGGTGGTCGTGTCTGGACCAACTTCTTCTGAATTAATGCCGGTAGTAGCTCGGCATAACTCATGGGAAAGGGTCATAGTTCTCCCTTCTCTAATTATTCCCTTGGTTCCCCTGTTGGGATTGTCTTTGATAAGCAACGGTAGTTGGAGCGGCATTCATAACAGGAGTCACTGTAGCAACTTGCTGGTGACGCTGAAAATTCCTTCTAGGAGCATTCACTCTCCTCTCTTGTATGACAGCATTGGTATCCCCCTCTTTATTCTTTGTAAACCCATAAGCTGGCTTCTTCATACCTCCAGATCCTTCACCCTTTGTCAAATGGCCTTCTCTTACTTCCTCTTCTAGGCGGACACCCATTCCTACCATTTCTGTAAAATCACTCGGGGCACTTGCTACCATTATTTCGTAGTAGAAAGCACTCAGCATCTTCAGAAAAATTTTAGTCATTTCCTTCTCCTCTATAGGAGGGATCACTTGTGCAGCCACTTCGCTCCATCTCTGTGCATACTCTTTGAACGATTCTCTGTCTTTCTGAACCATGGCCCTAAGTTGGTCATAATCAGGTGCCATATCCACATTGTACTTGTATTGTTTTATGAATGCTTCTCCCAAATATTTAAAGGTATGGATGTTGGCATTGTCTAAACTCATGTACCATTTCAACGCTGCGCCGGTTAGACTATCCTGGAAAAAGTGAATCAGCAGACGCTGATCATCGGTGTGGGTAGACATTCTCCTTACATACATCACCAAGTGAGCACGAGGGTAAGTGTTACCATTGTACTTCTCAAACTCAGGGACCTTGAACTTAGCAGGCCCTTTAACATTTGGGACCAAACACAGCTCATTCACGTTCTGCCCAAATAACTCTTTTCCCCTAAGAGCCTTCATCTCTCTTTTCATCCTATCAAACTGCTCTTGGAAATCATCCATTATGTCATAAAGACCCAAATCTTCACTCGGTGGAGGGAAAGGACGACACACATCTTCAAACGGAATCAAATTCACCGAAGGAGGTGCAGCAGGAACAGTATGCACCACAGGAGGTGCTGGAGTAACAACATTTGGAACCACTGGAGCATCTTGGGGACCCAAATTGAAACCTTCAGGTGCAAAATTCTCCGGCATTCCCCATGGGTAACCCTGAGGCATACGGTTTTGAACAACAGTCGGAGTAGCAGATACGGGAACAGCGGGAATTTCAGCATTTGCCGTTGTTGGTTGAGGTTGAACACTCGGTGGCTGTTTCTGAGAAACCACCAGAGCTTCCATTAGAGTAGTCAAATTGTCCAAGCCAGCCTTCAGAGTAGAAACTTCTTCGCGCAGCTCGCGATTTTCCTGTTCCAAATTGTCCATCTTCTTTTTAAAGTTAGCCCGAGTGTTGTAGTGATGAGTCAGTTTGCTGAACGAAGCAAAGAAGCTGGGTAAGGCACCTAGGTATGCATAATAAATGAAAGAAATATGTGTAATATGATGCATGTCATGCAATTCACATGATTATTTTTATTCCATCATTTTAATATTTCAAGGGATTTAAGATCATATTGCAAACATCAAAACAATAACGCATTTGAAATACTGAAAATTCTTTATTATAATAATTTCAAAATGGATTACAAGTTTCAATGATCCCAAGTACAAGATGAAAATACAATCTAAAAATCTTGAGAGAAAGAGACTGATTGAGATCAATTTGTACGCTGGCGCTTCCCTGTGAGTCTGGAAATCTGAGCCCTCAACCTCTGGTTTTCTTCCACCTGTCTGATGGCAACCTCCTTCCAATCATTTGAAGCAGGAAGTGAGTAATCAGTACCTGTTTGAGGCTTAGGGGAAAATAAATCCCCTTGCCTCTCCATAGACTCCACGACTCGACTCTCGAGAATCTCGATCAAATCATCTTTCTCCTTCAAGTCTGCTCTATAGGAACTCTCTAAAGTCTAGAACTTGTTCTTCCAAGCATCCCTTTCTTGTTGGATCCTAACCAAAGCAAACTGCAGTTCTTCTAGATCTTCTAATAAAGGAGGAGCGGTCTTCACAAATAAATCAGGTATGGGTGCCTCTCGAGTATACGGCATTTTCAACTAAATGGCTCTCGATCGGACCCACTGAAGATATGGATCTAAAGAAACAGCACCCCTAGGCCCCAAATCTTTCCTACTCTTCTTATGAATGTGACGCCAGGCCTTCGCTATCTGCTCCCTAGCTTCCTTGTGGTCTTATCCCTCCTTCATAAAGAAACTACTCAAATGAATATTGTTCGGTTTATCTCTCATCGGATATCCAAGCTATCGCCGTGCAAGAACAGGGTTATAGTTAATTCCTCCCTTTGTACCAAGAAGAGGTACATTGGGGAAACTACCACAATTGTCAATAATCTCTATATCATGATAATCTCTATGATACCAATCAATATCCGAGTGAGTAAGTTCCATGATCTTAGGATCCCAACGGGGTTCCTTCTTGACATCCCAAAAGGTATCAGACTGAGGCATATGAGAGATGAACCATCGGTACAACAAAGGCATGCAACAGAAAATCATTCCTCCATGATAAGAACTCTGAAGATGAACAGAGTAATAAGCATCACCCAACAGTGTAGGAACCGGGTTTCCAATCATGAAAATTCTGATAGTGTTAATGTCGACAAACTTGTCCACATTAGGAAATAAGAACAAGCCATAAGCAAGTAAAGCAAAGATGGCCTCAAAAGCAATTGTACTCTTCATTATGGAAAAGTAATGAGCTTTCTCCAATAAGAACTGAGCTGGTAATCCTCTAACCCCTCCTTTAGTAGTCATATGGGCTTCCACCTCACACTTCCCCAGATGTATCAAAGCAACAATCTCATGTGGTTTTGGCTCACCCTCCAAACCAGTAAAAGGAACACGATCGGTAACGGGTAAATCCAATAGATAAGAGTACTCCTCCAGTGTAGGCATCAGCTGATAATCGGGGAAAGTAAAGCAGTGATACACCGGATCATAGAACTGGACCAAGGTCGAGAGAATACCCTCCTTCATTTTCAGCTTCATGAGAGGAATAATGGATCCATACTTCTTCCGAAAGTCTACAGGACACTCAATCTATGGAATCAAAGTAATCAGCTCATCTATCTTGGGATCCTTGAAACTGTATTTCCCGGTCTTTCTCTTTCCATAATCCATGGTTAAAAGTACCTGAGATATTCACAAATAGTCAACCTGTAAATCCCTTGAAATATTGTTTTCTTCAAAAGATGCTTATGAGTGCATGGATGCATGATGCAACAATCACACACAAGATCACACATATAGGATTCATAGGTTCAACGTCACGAGCATGAGGTCGAAGGTATTACCCATAAGGTGTTGGTTTAAGAGTTATCACCTTCCGAACAAGGTTCTAGAGGTTCCCAGAATCTACATCCTTCCTTCGGATATTACCAACTTCCCGATTAACTCGGTAATTAGTAATATTCTCAAGAAAGACTCATTTGAGCGTAGTATCGCGTGACGACTATTTCTGGATTACTCCGTCATAGCTTCCACACTACACCTAAAAGGCCAAGATGGGTTTGGTATTCTACGGTCCTCAGTTTCAGCAGGCTCCTAGGTCGAAAGCAGCACGTCTTCCTGATTACTCGGTAAACGACACTACATTCAAAGGGTCCTCCACTGAGTGGGGGATCTCATGCCTCCTTTTTTGGGATTACTTCCTCAAAGTTAACATGACTATACCGCCCATCCTATCTTAAATTTTGCCCAAGTCTGGGTATAGGACTTATGAATAATCACCAAGCACCCTGAAAACCGGGAAAAATCCAGACAAACATATATATAAATTATAACACATAAACAACAATAGCACATATATAGATATAAACAAAGATAGGCTTAACCCACTTAGGGATGGACCAGCAAGAGGTTAATCTTTCCCCAGTGAAGTCGCCATTTTTCTGTAGCGGTTGAAATGTTCAAGACTAAGTCATTGGATTGACTAGACTTTATACAAATCAAAATAAAAATCGCCACCGCGCTTTATTGTTTCCAAAGGAATGGGAAAAGAGCGAATAACCCAAAAAAAGGGGGAAAGATTCAAGGTAAGGGGGTTGGTTATGCAAAGGGAAGGTATTAGCACCCGAAACATCTACAGTACTCCGCAGGAGCCTCTTTGTAAAATTTGTATATTTGGCTATATAAAAAAAGGTGTTATATATAAAATGGATGGTGGAGGTGAGAAAAGAAATATATTATTTTATGATTTTTTCACCCGCCGCATTTGTGAACCTTTAGTGCCTACGTACCATCTTTCATGCAATAGGGGATCAGAGTACACGTAGTTCCTCTTTTAAAATATTTGAAACATGAGTGTGTTGGTTAATTTTAAGAGATAAGGCATCATCGTCATTGTCCATGTGGAAAACATACTTACTACCAACAATCATGAGAAAGGAGAATTTGTATCATCTCAAAGTGGAGGATATGGCTTTGATTTTAAAATCAGCAATGCCTCACTCAACACCCAAGTGGAAAATGTATCTCTTCACTACATATTGTAGAAGTATAGTTGTTTGCATCACTACAAGGATTGACAAGAGTCTAATCTTTTAAGAAAAAGTTTAAGGGTAAAAGCCAAAGTGGCAAAAATGGTTTGAAATAAGATTGGTTGACTTTTAGTATTCTCGTCAAAAAATGTCAAAGTATTATTAAATTGATTGAGGTTTATTTATGAAAATGTTTTGAAAATGCATGGAACTAAGTCCAAGTTTATTATGAAAGTGTTTAAGTTTCAAAACAAGAAGAGTTTTCAAAAGGAGGGAGAAGATTTTTGAAATTAAAGAAGATGGGAGGGGAAGAAGAGACTATCCTAAAGCATAAGGTAAAAGCTAAGGATAAGGACTATCTAACCGACAAGAAGCCAAAAACTTGACATTATGAGTCAAGATAGAATTCCCATTCTTTGGATTAAAACCAAGCAAGCAAAGATATTAGACCTCTTCAAATGTATTAAGTCTTCAGAAAAATTAGGCAGAGTAACGGCTGTATACGGGTGAATTCCAGATTACAAATAAAGGATGCAATCACAAAAACCTTCACACAAAAATAAACAAGCAACCCAATGTCTTGAGGTAAACCTCAAGATCTCCAGACAAAATAATCAGATAAGATCACAAGGTCTCCAAGATAGGCCAAGGTTTCTAATCCTAAGTCTAAAAAAGTCCACTGCTCCATAATGCCAAGGATAGTAACCAAATAGTCCAAGTACCATTAAGAGTTTTTTAGGGTTTATGTTGATTATTAAGTATCTTGAGAAGAAAGAAGAGGAAAAGCTCAAGTGAGCAAAGTAAAAATGACAAGGATAAATAAATGCTCAAATGAGCAAACATAAAAAATGGCATGAAATGTAAAATGCTAAAAATAAATAGTACGTAAAGCATAAAAAGAATAAAGCATAAAATAAACAAGTCAATAATTAGTGGTTAGTTGGATGACCATCTTGAAACTTGCATTTGGAACTCATTAAAGGATTGGTAGAACCAAAGCCTCCACACAACAAGTTGCATTTGCTTTTTGTCAAGTATATCATCCATTTGGAATTCTCATAAGTACCATTTAATGATCAATGATGTTTAAGTGATCCGTGTTGACCAAAGGTGTTGTAGATCCATTAGAGGATTGGTAGAACCAAAGCCTCCACACAATGAATCTCAAGGTTATTGGATCAAAGAGATCAAATTAACATACTTGGGCTTGCAATCATAAGTTTGGGCCACGAATGATCATTTATTCGAATCGGGACAAAATTTAGCGCTATGTTAAGCAATCGTAAGTGGACTTATATAGAAGTCGCACCTATTTTGAGGCCGGTCAATAGAAATCTATGCACCATTTGTTTTGAGACATGATATAGAGATCATGCTCCAACAACATTTAGTGCAAGAAGAAGGGGATGAGATGAAGAGGGATCTTAGGGTAAAAAAGAATAAACCACTTTTGAATTAATATTTAATCAAACTATTATTAAAATCTTTCATCCATTTTGGTGGAGTTGAACTCAACACCTAAGATCCAATGATGTTAATAAAGTCATGATCAAAAAAATTAACTCAAGACAGCCAGAAAATAATCACAAAATAATGATATATTTAATATATACATTTAAAGGGTTAAAAAAAGTTTAAAAATAGAAAATAATGAGGAAAATATCAATTATGTTCAAATTAATCAAGAAATAAAAAATAAGGTCATAGAAAATTCAGAAATGGATCCAACTATTTTTATAAAAAATTTGGTAATTTTTAAAAGTCAGAAACTATTTTTAAAAATTAAAATAAATGGATAAAATAAACAAAAATAGTAAAAAAATAACAAAGTCAGAAACAAAAATAAAATGAGGTCACCAATATTTATTACAATGTCATTGGATCATTTCATAATTTTTTCAGAATTAAAAAATGTGCAAAAGTATTTTTAAACATTTTAAATGAATCAAATAAGTGAAAAATTCATAAAAAATACCAAAACACAAAATTAAATTGTGAAAAAATAAAAATCAGAAAGAGAATAATCAAAAATATTTTTCATAATTTTTTTGGATTTTTTGGACTAAAAATGAATTTTCTATGATTTTTTTAAATTTAAAACAATTAAAATATAAAAATCAGAAAAAGAAAATAAAAGAAAAAGATGTGGACCATTGGATGAGAGTCAAAACGCGTTAGTAATCAAATCTAAGGGATCTGGCGCGTTGTGCATATCATGGTCTTTACTGAATAAAGCACTGAATCAAATGTAAAATCAGAAATTCAAAAAATACAAATGGCACGCTTTCATTGGTTAGAAGGTGATACGTTGGTCATCTTCAACCTCCAGCCTCACGAATTGCAGGTCTCTCAAACTGTAAAATCAGAAACTCAGACCTATGCCATTCGTTTCATCTCTTCAAGACGAAGATAACCATATCCTCGCACCATTTTTATATAAACTGTAACTCAAGCAATTTTGAAAGAAAATTTTGAAAGGGGATTTGAAAATTCATGGTCAAAATGTATTTCCAGATAAAAGTAAGTGTTGTAACTAGAACCAGGGAAATGAGAGCAACACAATGGTACAAAAGTTTTGAAGAATTGGTGAAGGAATCTACCTATTGAAGTTGAGTTGCAGAGCTCTGAAACTGGACTTCTATGGAGCAATATAGGGCACGATTCTTTAATGTAATGCTATGGTTAGCTTCAGGGAAGATCAAGGAAGGTGAATTGATGGAGAAAATGGATTGAAAAAGGCTTGAGAATAGGATTCGAAGTAGTTGAATTCTGAGTTGTGAAGCAAGTTTGGCAGGGTGATTCTGGCTATCTAAGCTTGAGAAAATGAATGGGATAGTACATGTATTTATAGGAGAAGCAAATGGGATCAAAAGGAAGAGTGAATGATGCGCTTTGGAGGGAATTTGTGCAAACCTGATGCACGAGTGAAGTGTGATCCAAACGTCACCAAAACTCATCCAATTCTTGTGTTTTGATGCACTAATCCACTTGGGAAAGTTGGATAATCATGTTTAGACCCAAAATGCATGCTAATTTGAGGTTTAGAGGTTGTAACATGAAATTCAAATTCTGACTTGCAGGGAAACTTCAATTCCAAGTTACCATTTTTGAACTAATGGCATTTCCATCTCAGGGAGTCTTAAGTCATGATTCTTGATGCTTTGGAAAGATGAGGTAACAAACTTTGCAATGGAAAAAGAATGGAATTAATTGGAGGCTTGAGCTGAAAATTACATGGAGTCAAAGTTGGAGAAAAAGAGTTGACTTTCCATACTTAGAAATATTTCAAATTCTTCTTTAAAAATGACCTATAATCTCTTGCTTCCAAACATGGCCTTGCACTTAGAATTTTCTCTTTATCAAAAAAGATGGAATGAAGTAGACCTCTTGATTGACATTTTGCAATTTGAACCACTCAAAATATCCAAAAATTGAGAAAGTTATGACTTGTTGAAGTTGGCCAAAAATCATGAAATGACCTATAATCTTTTGCATTCTTAAGGCAACTTCCATCCATTTTCTTACTTTGCACATAAAAGAAGGCATGAAGTACACATCCTTAAGATCGTCATGGAAAACTAATGGTCTCAAGGTGATAAAAATTGACCAAATTATGACAATTTGAAGTCACATATGGAAAATTTGGTATTCAACTGGGTGACTTGTGATCTTGCTTCTTCACCAAGTTCCTTCCACATGAAAACTCTTTGGAGATTTTGAAGTGATTTGTTGGTAACTCTTTGAAGAGAAGAATGTTTTTGGAATCACTCAAAAATGACAAAAGATGAGCAAGATATGCCTCTTTGAAGTCCAAAACTCTAGCCCCTAGATCAAGAGAATGCCTGGTGGAACTTTGCCAAGTTTGAACAAACATTTTGTGCCAATGTTCTTCCTTTGTGAATAGAAATTGTTGAGGATGATTATGAGGACCTATGGCCACTAAAACCAATTTCATATCAACTTCAAAACAACTTTAATGGTGAGGTTTTAATCTCTCAAGCTTTTGACTAGGGCATGGAAATAAACTCATGAACCCATGAAGCAACTTGCTAAACCTCATTGCTTTTACCTACATTATCAACAAGTAAGACAAACCAACATTGAATTTTATTAATTAGAGAGAAAAATCAAAGTACAATATCTATGATCACAAAAGTAAACAAATCAAGGTGCCTGGTAACTTCTCAAAGAGCAAAGCTAAAGATAGGGAGAAGAACCAAAATCCCTAATGTGATTTTTGTGGTGATTGAAACAATGTGGTATGATGAAGGGATCTTAGGGGCAAAAATTGGGGTACAACAGCGGGGAGGTGGACATCCCTGTCAAAGTGGGTTCTCAGACTTTTGGGTCCACCTTCTATGTGATGGATATCAGGTCGTCATATTCTTGTTCGCTGGGTCGTCCTTGGATCCACGAGGATGGGGCAGTTACTTCCACACTCCACCAAATGCTGAAGTATCCGGTAAAAGGGAAGATTGTCACAGTGCAGGGTGAAGAGGAGTATATGGTGAGTCACCTCAATTCCTTCTGCTACGTAGAGATGGACGGGGAATTCATAGAAACTCCTTGTCAGAACTTTGAGAGGTCCCTCAGATCTTAGCATCAACTGAAACTACTACCAACAAACCTCCTTTGAAGATGGCTTCTCTCAAGGATGCCAGGGTCGTGGTTGAAGAAGGTGGGTGTGCCAATTGGGGTAGCTCCCTGATTTCACTCAGAAAACTGAAATATTTGGTTTGGGCTTTACTACAGGGGATCAAAGGGCTGTTATACGCGCTCGGGCTGGAAGACCTCCTCTACACATCAGTAATCGGGGAATTAACGCTATTGAAGACAGCGAATAGGACTCAGACATTGACAGCTGGATCTACCCAACTACCAACGGTGGACCGAGTAACTGGACGACTAGGGACTTTATACCTGTTTCTTTTATTCCGCAGTAATTGACTTACTTGTTTTGAGATTTGTAATAAACAATTTAAAACTTTACGGCCATGTGCCTTGCCCGAGGCACATTGGCTTTGCTTGTGAGGGATATTATTTGTCATTTCATATATCATTAATAAAGCATTAGATGTTTCTTGCATACAAATTTTGCGCTCTCTATTTTTCTTTTCTGTTTTTCACTTTATCAAAACAGTTATTCTCTTACACACACTCACGTATCATAATGCAGATCCATATCCACTCTGGATCCCATTGATAACAGCTTTGCTATTGCCAGTTATGACTTCAAAAATTCGATTAACCAAGTCGAGGACAAAGGTGAGGATGATTGTGAGGTGCCTGGAGAACTTGCTAGACTATTACAGTAGGAAGAAAGGGCCATACATCCTCATGAAGAGTCGGTTGAGACAGTGAATTTGGGTATTGAGGAAGACAGAAAAGAGGTTAAAATAGGTGCAAATCTGGAGCTTAGCGTCAAACAAAGGTTGATACAGATGTTGCACGACTATGTCGAGATCTTCGCCTGGTCCTATGAAGACATGCCTGGTTTGGACACTGATATTGTGGTACATCACCTGCCGACTAAAGAAGACTGCCCTTCGGTTAAACAGAAGGTCTGCCGTATGCGCCCTGAAATGTCAGAGAAAATAAAGGCAGAGGTCATGAAGCAGTTCGATACAGGATTCTTAGCTGTCACTTCTTATCCACAGTGGAATTCCAACGTCGTTCTGGTACCTAAGAAGGACGGTAAGGTACGGATGTGTGTTGATTATAGAGATCTGAACAGGGCAAGCCCCAAGGATGATTTCCCTCTTCCTCACATTGATGTTCTGGTCGACAACACCGTACAGCACAAAATTTTCTCCTTCATGTATGGTTTCTCTGGCTACAACCAGGTCAAGATATCTCCTGAAGACATGGAGAAGACAACCTTCATTACACAGTGGGGCACCTTCTTCTACAAGGTGATGCCTTTTGGGTTGAAAAATGTTGGGGCAACTTATCAGCGCGCCATGGTTGCTTTGTTCCACGATATGATTCACCATGAGATAGAGGTTTATGTTGATGACATGATAGTCAGGTCTCAGACTGAGGAAGAGCACCTTGATCATCTCCATAAATTGTTTGACAGGTTGAAGACATACAAGCTGAGGTTGAATCCGAACAAGTGTACCTTCGGGGTAAGATCTAGTAAGCTTCTGGGTTTTGTCGTCAGTGACAAGGGTGTTCAGGTAGGCCCTGCGAAGTTAAAGGCCATACATGAGATGTCGGTTCCCCGCACAGAGGAGGAATTTAGAGGTTTCTTGGGACGCCTGAATTACATCGCCAGGTTCATTTCACATCTGACTGCTACTTGTGAGCTAATCTTCAAGCTTATGAAGAAAGATCAAGTGGTAAAGTGGAATGACAAATGCCAGACCGCTTTTGAAATAATCAAAGAATACCTTCAAGAACCGCCAATTCGGATGCCTCCAGTTGAAGGAAGACCTTTGATATTATACTTGATGGTGCTAGACAATTCAATGGGGTGTGTGATGGGGCAGCATGACGAGTCTGGTCGAAAAGAGCATGCAATATACTACCTTAGCAAAAAGTTTATCGACTGTGAGACACGATACTCATTGCTCGAGAAAACTTGATGCGCTTTGGCATGGGCTGCTCGCCGACTGAGACAGTATATGTTGACTCACACTACCTTGTTAATATCAAAGATGGATCCGATCAAGTATATTTTCGAGAAGCGCGCTCTCTCCGGAAGGATAACAAGGTGGAAAATGATCTTAACCAATTATGACATACAATATACAACCCAAAAAGCAATCAAGGGTAGTGTATTGGCCGATCATTTGGCTCATCAGGCCGTGGATGATTACCAATCCATGAATTTCGAGTTCCCGGATGAGAATATCATGTTGGTGACTGACTACGAAGAACCTGGACCGGAGGAAGGACCCGAGGAGGGACCCTGATGGTCTATGTATTTTTATGGAGCCTCAAACGCACTGGGTAATGGTATCGGCGCCGTAATCATATCTCCTGAGGGCTGTCATACTCCACTCACTGCCCGATTATGTTTCAACTGTACCAACAACATGGCGGAGTATGAAGCATGGGTCTTCGAGTTGCTATCGACCTAAGGATCAAGTTTTTGAGTGTATTAGGGGATTCTGCTTTGGTGATAAGTCATATCAAAGGATAGTGGGATACGAAGCACCCGAATCTCATCCCTTACAAGGAGTATGTACTAACATTGCTCCCACACTTTAAGGAGGTAACCTTCGAACATTTCCCACGAGAGGAGAACCAGTTGGCGGACGCGCTAGCTACCATGTCTTCTATGTTAAAAGTTAGGTGGGACAATGAAGCTCCCTAAATCACCATCGAGAGGTTGGATGAACCAGCACACTGATGTGAGATCGATACCGAAGAAGTGGCAGACAAACCCTGGTTTCACGAAGTCAAAAGGTATCTCGAGGCTCAGGAATATCCCGAAGGGGCATCTGTCAACGATAAGAAGTTTCTGAGGAGGTTCGTTGCAAAGTTCTTCCTCAGTAATGGAATCCTCTATAAACGCAACCATGACTCCACACTACTACGGTCTGTAGACAAGAGCGAAGCAGAGAGGATCATGACACATCTACATGAAGGCACCTTCAGAACACATTCTAGTGGACATACCATGGCTAAGAAGATCCTACGGGCAGGATATTACTCGTCCACCATGGAAGCCGATTATTATTAGCACTCTCGAACTTGTCATAAATGCCAAATCTATACTGATAAGGTGCATGTACCTTCGGTTTCTCTGAATGTCTTAACGGCTCCTTGGACCTTTGGGTGTGGGGCATCGACATGATCGGCGAGATCAGACCTACTGTGTATAACGGGCATCGCTTCATCTTAGTAGCCATTGATTACTTCACGAAGTGGGTTGAGGCGGCCTCTTTTGCTACAGTAACCAAGAATGTCATGGCGCGGTTTATCCGACATAACCTGGTATGTCGATATGGTGTACCAAAGAGGATTATCACTGACAATGGTACGAATCTCAACAACACAATGATCACCGAGCTCTGTAAACAGTTCACGATACAGCATCATAACTCTTCTCCCTACCAGCCGAAGATGAATGGCGTTGTTGAAGCAGCTAACAAGAACATCAAGAAGATTGTATAGAAGATGACGATGACATACAAAGACTGGCATGAGATGTTACCATTTTCTCTTCATGGGTACCGTACCTCAGCACGGACGTCGTTAGGGGTAACACCCTACTCTTTGGTATATGGCATGCAGGCAGTCTTACCCATCGAAGTCCAGATACCTTCTCTCAGGATTATGAAGGATGCAGGTTTGAACAAAGATGACTGGATCCAAACCCGACTTGATAAGCTAAATCTAATCGATGAAAAGAGACTTACTGCTATCTTCCATGGTCAGACGTATCAAAAGCGAATGATTAAGGCTTTTAGACGCCAAGAATATCAAGTCGGGGATTTAGTGATCAAATGCATCATACTACCGCAAGGTGATCCCAGGGGAAAATGGACCCCCACGTACGAAGGGCCATTTGTGGTTAAGAACATTTTCTCGGGAGGAGCTATGATTCTAACCACCATGGATGGTGACGATCTTCCTCACCCTGTCAATGCAGACATAGTGAAAAGATACTACGCATAATCAAAGACCCGCTAGGTCGACTGGCCTAGGCAAAAATAAGGGCTTCCTGGCGAACCAAAAGGGTTCGGGCAAAAGTAAGGGATGAAAATGAAAAAATTTGTATACCCGGCAAGTCAAAAACCCGAAAGGGAGGCTTGGGCAAAAAAGGGTATCCTGGTGGATTGAAAACCCGAAAGGGAAATCCAGGAAAAAGTTAGGGATTAAAGCGTATCACTATGTCTCACTGGATCATCTTGCGACAAGACTTCGGTATCGACTATCAAGCTCGGACGACGCCAACAAATCTGATCAACCTTCGGCCAAGTAGCAAAGTGGTGAGACGCTTGAAGATATAAAGGCAATAGCAGAGTTGGAACCCAAGGGGGTTGTTGCACATAGCTGTTTTTAGTTATTTTACACAAATTGTATAATTTCTATCTTTCAGCAGCGTTATCTTACTAGGACGTCAGCCTCTTTATACAAAACGCTTATTACAGGACAACTTCAAAAATCAATACAAGTCATTTTCACAAGAAACTTCAATTTGTTTTTTCTTTTTTTGTTTTGTTTTACAAGAACGTCTAATAATTTATTTTTGATATATGCATTTGAAAATGATTTCCGTTCATAAACATTTACATAAGAAACAAAAGATAATTACTCGTAATTCCAGAAACAGGGAAAAATAAGAAGTGTCAAACCCTACAGTTACTCTGCCCAGCAGGTACCGGGACAGAGCCAGCTTGGGAACATAATTATTGGTACATACACTCCCCCCACAGAGTAAAAGTATCCAAAGGCATTGATGTCATCTTCCCCGAAACAGGATATAATTATCCCCAGCCGAGGTTCATAATCGCAGGCGAGTCAGTAAATTTCATCCCCCGAGCGGAGTTTATTTCTCCAGATACAGAAGCTCAATCTCCAATAGAGTTCAACATCTCCAGCAACGGAATTTCATCCCCAGCTGAGTTTATTCCTCCAGATTAGCAGGTCTACCAACAGAGTATCTCTTCCCCCTAAGTTTGGTCCCTGCAAAGTTATTCTCCAGCATCTCTTCCCGACAGAATATTTATAAATCTCCAGCGACCGTCAGGGATTTATTTTCCCAGACGCGAGCATACCCGATAGAATTTCATGAACATACATCATAACATACGCATACATGTCATATACAGCATAATCTCATTTATTTTGAGAACATCATCTCACCTTGCATTTCATAAATCGCATATAACTAACCCTGATATCTTTTCAGAAAAAGACGATTAGCTTCGACAAATTCAGCAGTTATATAGACCACATCTGCAGACGACTAACAGAAACTCAGTTCCTGAAACCAAACGAGTCAACTAATCTATAATATCGCTTCGAAGTAACCCTACGACCCAGGTTCCTTCTCACAGCCCTACTATCCAAGCTTTCATATCGAAGTAACCCTACTATCCAGGTTCCTTCTCACAGCCCTACTATCCAGGCTTTCATATCAAAGTAACCCTACGACCCAAGTTCCTTCTCACAGCGTTACTATCCAGGCTTTCATATCGAAGTAACCCTATGACCTAGGCTCCTTCTCACGGCCCTACTATCCAGGCTTTCATATCGAAGTAACCCTACGACCCAGGTTCCTTCTCACAGCCCTACTATCCAGGCTTTCATATTGAAGTAACCCTACTATCCAGGTTCCTTCTTACAGCCCTACTATCCAGGCTTTCATATCGAAGTAACCCTATTATCCAGGTTCCTTCTCACATCCCTACTATCCAGGATTTCATATCGAAGTAACCCTACGACCCAGGTTCCTTCTCACAGCCCTACTATCCAGGCTTTCATATCGAAGTAACCTTACTATCCAGGTTCCTTCTCACAGACCTACTATCCAAGCTTTCATATCGAAGTAAACCTATGACCCAGGCTCCTTCTCACATAGCTACTATCCAGGCTTTCATATCGAAGTAACCCTACTATCCAGGTTCCTTCTCACAACCCTACTATCCAGGCTTTCATATAAAAGTAACCCTACGACCCATGTTCCTTCTCACAGCCCTATTATCCAGGCTTTCATATCGAAGTAACCCTACTATCCAGGTTCCTTCTCACATCCCTACTATCCAGGCTTTCATATCGAAGTAACCCTACGACCCAGGTTCCTTCTCACAGCCCTACTATCCAGGCCTTAATATCAAAGTAACCCTACGACCCAGGTTCCTTCTTACAGTCCTACTATCCAGGCTTTCAAATCGAAGTAACCCTACTATCCAGGTTCCTTCTCACAGCCCTACTATCCAGGCTTTCATATCGAAGTAACCCTACGACCCAAGTTCCTTCTCACATCCCTACTATCCAGGCTTTCATATCGAAGTAACCCTACTATCCAGGTTCCTTGTCACAGCCCTACTATCTAGGCTTTCATATCGAAGTAACCCTACTATCCAGGTTTCTTCTCACAACCCTACTATCCAAGGCTTTCATATCGAAGTAACCCTACTATCCAGGTTCCTTCTCATAGCCCTACTATCCAGGCTTTCATATCGAAGTAACCCTACTATCCAGGTTCCTTCTCACAGTCCTACTATCCAGTCTTTCATTTCGAAGTAACCCCAACGACCCAGGTTCCTTCTCACAGCCCTACTATCCAGGCTTTCATTTCGAAGTAACCCTACTATCCAGGTTCCTTCTCATAACCTTACCATCCAGGTTTCCAGACAGCAGTCCACAACACTATAAGACCGGGATCGGGTCAAACACGATTTGTTTCGCATTTCCCAGTAGAGTAACGGACAACCGAAGCTCCTAAAATTCCATTTCTCCCAAGACAGATACCAACGTTCCTCAGCAGATTCCTCATCAACAACAGTAACAGGAACTCTCATCGAAGGAATGTCTCAAGAAATTAACATCCTCTAGATGGCATCTTTAAGCCCATCTTTGACGGTATTCCGCCACATCTTGGATGGAATATTTAAGCCCATCACTAACAATTCTCTAGAAGCTTCCAAATGGCATCTATAAGCCCATTCCCGATATCACCAAATCGAGTATCACTTCATGCGAGTGCAAATTTTTGGGCACTCTAGTGTTCAATCACCTTCCACCTTCAGATCACGAAAGGAAGACGAGCCAATCTACATCCTCAAGTTTAAGAAGTTTGAACAGGGGCAGTTGTTGTACCCCAAAATTTGCCCTCTCATTTTACTCAATACATACTCCTAGAGATCCTCAATTTGCTCAAGTTTGCCCAAGAGTTGACCAGACAAACTCTCTCCTAAGGCAGTATGTCTCAAATTAGGGTTTCCATTTTTATCAAGATAGGTGGACTCCAAGGACCTAATATATTCTCCATGGTCTTAATATGTTCTCAAGACCTTACATGTCAAGTTTCATGCCTTGCACGAGAAGTTTGCTCAGTCAACTGCTCAGATGCTTGAGAATCGACTGTATTAGGTGAAAAGTCAATTGTGACCCACATACAGTCAAACTTCAAGATTTTTTGTCAACATTAACATTTTGAAGTGAATTTCATCATTTGATCAAGGTTTGATAATGATTCTTCAAGGAATTCTCTAAATTCATCAAAACCCAAAAGTTGTTAATTAGGGTTTCTTAGTAAAAGTCAACCAAACTTTGACCAAACATAACTTCCACATGCTTCATCAGAAATTTTCCATCCAAGGCTCATTTTTAAGATGATACAATTCCATACAACTCATCTTCATCCCACAAGTTCAAAATGTGCACTCATAAAAAGATATGAATTTCTACATTATGGGTCCTTTTGAAAAGTCAACAAAAACACCTTATGGGTCAAAGCTCCTTACATGAACATGGAAGACTCAATTGAGATGAGACAAAAAGGGTTGCTTAGGGGACATCCTAAGCTTTCTAAAAAGTCCAAGAACACCTATCTAGGGTTAAAATTGGAGGAGATATGCCTTGTCAAAGTTGACCCTTTTTGCAAGATTGCCAAAAGTCAATGTGCTCAAAAATGCATTTTTTTGCTAAATGGGCCTAACTTTTTATGCTTGCACCTCACTTATAATGTGGTCCAAGACTCAAATATTCACTCACACATTATTTGCTTCATTTTCAACTTATTTTGATTTTTTATTAATTAAAAAATTGAATTAAATCAAATAATTGGTGAATAATAACAAAGATATGATTTGATTTGGTTTTTGGATAGGTTGGCAATCAAAATATGCTGAGTTATCAAGACCAAAACGAATCAAGCATAATTGGCACAAGAAAGGGATGATTTGGCTCAAAATAGCAAGTTTACATGTAGCCTGAAAATCAAATCAAATCTCTCATAATTGCAAAGATTCAATCCAATTTCACAACCCTAATTCATTCATAGATATATATTGGACAAGAACAAAGCATGGGACAAGGTTTTGCAGTCGTGAAAGTGAGAGAACAAGAAGCTCAAAATTGGACAAAAGTGGTGAATTGGTTTCAATCATACAGACCATCTCAAGCCATCCTAGCATTGCCAATCGATTGCTGAACATCTCAGGAAGCTTTTCCAATCAATCACAAGCTCTTTCACGCCCAGAAATAGCTTGTATGAACATTACAGTTTGCCTTATTTTTTGAAAATGATTACATCAATTCCTGAATTGTTAACACATTTGATTGGCATATTTGTGATCCTCGTTGTGTTTGCAAGCTAACTAAATAATTTAATTGCATTTTTGAAGCCTATATCTGCACTTGCCATTGTTAGGGTTTCCATATGCGTTTTGGGGTTTTTGGCTACAGGCAAAATTAGACCATAAGTTGGATACTGAGATGACTGAGACATCATGACCGGTTGAACCATGGTATTCAATTCCATTTATATTGTGTTTTGTGAATTTTTTAATTGCACAGGTTTTTAGCCATGGAAGTTGTCTGTAGGTATAGGTTATATACCTAACACGACGGTTTCAAGAGGAAGAAGATATGTGTCAACCAGCCATTCGCCCATTTGAAATAGCGCGCGTGATTTTGTTTCAGTCTCATGGAATTTGTTTTGATATACTATATATTGTTCTTATTTATTTAACAACTAACCAGCGTAGTCCAGTTGGCAGAGGCGTGTTGTTGGAAAGCATAAGGACCTGGGTTCGATCCCAGGTCCCAGCGTTTCTATTTATTTTATTTTCCACTTACAGATCCAGCGTATCTCTCATCCTGGTGTCCACCATACTCCACCAGCATCCAGCCACTTGATCCAGCATAGTACTAGATCCAACGCACAGGCAGTGAGGGACCATGATGCACCCTCAAGTTAACGCTACAAGAAATCAGGAGCTGACTGGGCTTGGAGCATTTTTGGGCCTGAAAAATTCAGATTTGCACCCCCCCATTTGCTAGTGCATACATGCCCAGTTTGTCTTTTCTTTTATTTTCTTTTTAATTTCTTTAATTAATTTCTTCATTTTGTTTTAATTAATTTCTTCATTTTGTTTTAATTAATTAACACAAAAATTATTTTTTTTATAAAACTAAAAAATCACCAAAAAAATACATAATTAAATATTTATTCAAATTAATATTTTTGGAAATAAATTAGGTTAATTGGTTTATTTGATTATTTTGTTTCAATTAAAATTAAATAGAAATTAGGTTTTTAATTTTGTAATTAAATTGTTTTTTTCTCAAATAAAAAAACCACAAAAATACATAAAATATTTTTTGTAAAATATTTTATTTTTATTGAAATTATTTAATTGGGTTTAGATTAGGTTAATTTCAATTTCTTTTTATAATTAAAAATAATCAGAATTAGGGTTTTAGTCGTACATAACTTAATTAATTCTTTTCTCAAAAAATAACTTAAATATTTTCCAGTCAGATTTTTAGGATTTTCAATTTTTTTTCTCGCATTTAATTTGCCGCACGCATTTTAATTTGTTTTATTATTATTGTAACTGTTTCGAGCTTGTAATAGTTTTAATTAGGGTTTTAAGCTTTCCGCATTTTTATTTTCCATCAAGATAATTATGTAACTGTCAAAGCCTTGTAATAGCTAGGTTTATTTTTCGCACTTTAACTTCCTGCAAATATTTAACTGTCTAGATGTATGCTAATAGGATTGTATGGAAAGATTACGTGAAATTAAAATAGTAGATCACCTAATGTGCAAAGATTAAATAACTGAAACCATTCACATGTACATATTCACTCCTAGGGTTTACCTCACTTCGGTTGCCTTCGATAAACAGTCATTAAGCATAGGATATTTTAGTGGTTGCCCCCCAGTCTAAAAAGATCAAATTGTTCCATTCGAATGTTGCCTTGGAAATATTGCCTCGGAGATGTTGCCTCGGAAAGATCTTAAGACTCTAGGGTTTCTACTAAAGTTTTCTAACTATTGCTTTAGTGATTGCACTTGTCCCTTTCGAATGTCCCTTACAATTCCAACGACAGAGCTACCTACTCATTAATGGTAGGATATCGCTGTCTAAAGGAAACGAAAATGAACAGACCTTTTTTCGAGTAGGTAGAAATCTTAAGTACTTGCTCAAAACAAAAACTTTTCACACAAACACTTTTCAAAATAGTTTTCAAAACAACTTCGTCACACTCTTGAGGACCGATACAAGGATTATCACGAAGTAAACAAAACTTTTCAAAACAAGCACACACAAGCAATTTTAAAAAATGAGCAAGTACCTAAGAGCCCTGGAAAACCACGGATAGAAAGGGTGCTAACACCTTCCCTTTCTATAATCTACCCCCCGTACTCAGAAACATCTCGAAAAAAGGTTTTTTTTGTTCTTTTTCCTTTTCCTTTGTTGAATGAAATAAAAGTCGGTGGAGACTCTTGCTTACCGCGACATTTGCGAATACAAAACGCAAACCAGTATTAACAGTCGTTTCTGCCACCGTATCACAATCGTTATCTAGCGTTACGGTGTAAATCTAAGGCTAAAAATATTTGGTCTAGATTAGGGAAGTAAAAGTAAGTTTGAATCTAGTTAAATAACCAGAGGGGGTAAACAACCAGTATGTAATGATCGGGCTTTGGGAATTAGTGACCTATTTGGTAACTTGCAGTTTCTAACAATTCTCAGTAGAAATTTATTAGTTTAAAAACCCTCGTCTCACACTGTCGTGGTTGTTGATTTAGGTTATGCAATTTAAGTCCTAACGTATACTCTCGCTATCCCTTCGGAGTTAGAAACATTCTTTTGAAAAAAAATAAACTCTAATTCGCTTTAAAGTGCTCTCGATGTTTTAAAAGCTAATGCCTAGTTACTACGTCCAGTTAAAGATCCTCAAGCTCTTTCTTTATTGAACCTAACTTCTATTCGTTTTTACTCTCGTAACAAAATGGTTCATCATTAAAAACAAATTAATTTAGTCTAGAAAATAGTTCAACAATTAAATAACCAATAGTATTACCAAATTCCCTCAGTTTTATGATCTTACATACCGGTATAGGAATCTAGCCTAGCATATCATAAAACTCAATCACAGAATAATAAAAGCCAGACTACGAAGTAAACATGGTTATCAAATTAAAGAGCAAATAATGATTTATTAAAATAAAAACCTGGAAATAAATTTACTGGAGACTGATAAAAATTCGTCTGGCTCTAAAGGAAGCACTCCTCCACAGGTTGGTAGGTTTTGCTTCGATACGGAATAGGGACAATTGCGAAAATGAAATAATAAACTTAAATAACAATTCAGGAGGTCTTGAAATAAACTACTGGGAAATAGATCTCCGGTGTAGAAATCTATTGCTTAAAACGGGTTAGGAAAATAAATCTGCTAAGGAAAATAATAGCTGAGGAAAAAAAATTCTGGAAAGCAGTAGCTCTATGAAATATATGAAGAATAAAAGGGAAGTAATTGTGTGAGTCCCCTTCAGTGCATGAGGTCTGCTATTTATATAAATCTCAAGTAACCATTCGTGAGGATTTGTTGGAGAGATTATAGGGCTGCTGAATATCCGCGTGTCTGACTTAGTGGAAGCAGTTAACACACATTCGTTGCAAGCTTTTAAGGACGTGGCGAAAGAATAGGGATGTGACGTTCGTCAAAAGGATTAGTGACGTTCGTCACGTACTTGGTCAATGCATGTCGTTCGTCAAGCTAGCCTTGCCGGTCGTCATGCTTCTTGCGCTTTTGGGCTTGGGCTTGTTGTTGACTTTTATTGTAGCTTTTTTTCTTCTTATTTTTCTTCCTTTTTCTCCTTTCTCTTATAATTAATTTGATACCTGCAAAATAGCAAAATACCGGCATAATACCAACTACAAAGTGATTTAATTTAGAATAAAAATGGAAAATAATTTAGTTAAATCAAGCTAAATATGCAATATATTTATGTATTATCAAACTCCCCCATACTTGAATCTTTGCTTGTCCTCAAGAAAGTGCTCGGTATGATGTTTGTCTGAACATTGGCCAGGAGCAAATGTATGATCCAAATCAACTTGTACGCGGTTGTGTGATGTTTTTGTTAGAGAATCAAAAGCTTAATATGTACTCCAGCACTACGGTAACAACACTAGACAACCCCGTCTTACGTAAACTGGTTGCAGATGCTATTATAGCTCACCCCAAGTAATCGTCTTATTTTACCCATTTTCATTCGAGCACAATCACATTAAGCCCTTTATCCTAACACGTATATAGCAGAATAGGCGGTTAGTGGTTATGATATTTTTTAGCATAGTGGTTTCTGGCACAATAATGTGGCAACCTTCTTTTTTTTAGCCATTTGCATGATGCGGGGGATCAAACCGTAGTCTGCCCTACCAAGTTCAGTACAGACGCCTCTGAACCACCTACAATGGATTTTATATTACTTCGTAGGGCTTACATCCGTTGGATTAAACGATCGGATGAGGATCGCCCAATTTAATAGGTGGATTTCCTGTAACATTTTCTAAATAAATACCCGAGATCATCCACTCATATTCATCGACTTTCTGCGTAGTTTGTGTTTAAGATGGTGTTGATTGCTAGATAAACTATTCAGGATTACTTCAAAACTAAAGCTCTGGGTTTCGGAATAATAGGTACTATAACTAGTCTATTAAATCCTGGGGCTGTAGAGTGTCAAGACGGTAGTGATTTCGTCAAGTCTTGTGAAAGTTTTTAAAAAATTAAAAGGTAGCAACCTACATACTCGTCGAGTGAGTCAAGTTATGTATTAAATTGGAAAAAAAATTAGGGCTCAATAAAGTGAGGGAATCGGAAAAACAACACAAAATATTTCATAAAAATAAGGGAGAAGATAAAAATAAAAATTTACTGGAAAAAGTGTAAATACTTCCTCCCCCATACTTAAATTATACAATGTCCTCAATGTATTGGAAAAGGAGAGTGAAAAACTAAATACTCATTCTTTCTCGCCTAGGCCACAGAATCTACCACGCATCCTTGGTCTAGATCTTCTACGCTCTTGCTCACCCCTTCTAGAAGATTCTGGTTCATATCTTTGACCCTTCACACAGGAAACAACTTCATGCAAACCTTCAACACGGAGTGTCAAAACCCTCATGTCTTCTGTCATCCCTGCGGTGAATTCTAGCATACTTTGGTCTTGCCAGTGAGCATAATCATGTTGATCTCTTTGCATCTATTGTACGAGACGCATCATTTCCTATTGAAGCGTCTCGATGCTCTGGTAGCGCTGGTTAGACAATTGATTATGCTGCATTATTGTGGCGTAGATGGCATTGAGTGTGGCAGGTGGATTAGCATTTGGTGGCTCTTGGGCTTCGGGAGGTTGAATGTCAGGTTGAGGTGTTTGATGTTCTAATTCCTGTTCCATTTCATCGACATCATCCTTATTGGCTTCACCTTGGTTTCCTTGTGCATTGACACCAGGCTCGGGGGTGTTGAGGTTGTATAACTAGTTGTTTGCAATGCTTAAGTTCGTAGTATTTGGATTTGGCAAAATGACACTACGGACTTCATTATTCCTCACCATAAGATAATACCCTCCTGCTTCTCTTACCTTAATAAGGTGACCGGCTCGACAGTTGTTAATGTCCAAGAATATTGCTGGCAGAGAGGGTAGATTTAGGACTGTCCCTCCCAGGTTCAGGTGAACTGCTATTGCAGTGACGATACCTCCAATACAGAAAGGCACAGTCCCGTCTCTTATTACAAGATTTTGAATGTGAGCCATCAGGAAGGTGCTTGGGTTCAGATGTAGGTTTAGCGCGAAGGTGTAATGGAGAGCATACAACTCCTTGGTGTTGACCTTATTATTGTTGGTTCTCCCAAAAATAGTGTTGGCCAGGGTGCGGTGAAGGTAGTGAATGTTCGGATTATGGATGTGAGAGGAGTAACGCACTTCGGGAGCGACATTATGCTCACCGGATATTCTCTCCCGTAATTCATATGACGTTCTATTCCAATCCAATTCACGGGGAATTCGGTATTGCATATTTTCTCCACGAGGGAAACGAAACATGTCGCTCAAAGCATCCTGGATCACCATGTATTCCTGGTTGAACATACGAAATGTGGCTTCTCCAAAAATATTTTCATCGGCGTCGGTGGGAGTGATGTAGAAGTAGGAGCTTAAGAACTCCAAAGTTAAAGCCTTGTAGGTGGGTAAGCCCGTCGTGCTTACAAATCCCAGGCCTGCTTTGTTTATCAAACCTTGCATACTGTCATACAACCCTAAATTGCATAAATAGTCGTTGTCGACATATCGTGTGGGTGTCAATCCTCGCTGATAAAACTTCCAGTATGTTTCTTGTTGGAGTTCACCAGCTTCGTCTTGTCGGAACACAAGATGTGTCATGTCGGGTTCTCCTCGATTGAGTTTATTTCTATGGGAGGCCACGGTATATTTGACAAAGACGAGAAGGGGAGGTGTTTGTGTAGTGCAAAGAAGGTAGTGAATGGTGGTGATATTAGGATGGAAGATTATGAGTGGGTAATGAATGGTTTTTTTTTTACAGTTTTGAAAGTGGGAGGTTATAGGAATTATAAGGAATGAATGAGTGGTAATGGTGGTAGATAATGGGAATTATGGGGTTTAAATAATGGAAGATGGGAGTTATAAAAATAATAAGAAGAAAGTGAAACGGTGTGGTCTTGTAGTCAAACATGTGGTCACGAGATCTAAGAGCGTGGGAGGCAAGGCTGGTGGTCGTCATTTGCGTAGCAGGGCGTGGGAGGCAAGGCTGACGAAAGTCAGACAAAGCTGTCAATTGTCACATGCATGGCAGGAGTGGTTGACGGTCGTCACGTCTAGCTTGACGGTCAGCAAAAAATGTGACGAACGTCACATCTGGCTAGACGATCGACACATCTGGATAGACGAACGGCAATGGATGCATGTGATTTCAATGGACCGCTATTAATACTTATACATATAATATTAATTGTACTATAAAGGCATACATATAATAATAACAGTAGGTATAATGAAGATGATAAAAACTCAATAACATTGAATAACCAAGAACATTGAAAATACGAATAATAAGAAATAATGTTATTGGGTAAGGAACTGGTACAAAAGAAAAAAAATGAAATAACAAAATATCCTAAAATGAGAAAACAAAACAGTAATGGCCAACAATAGTGTAAAATAAAACAGTAATGGCAAACAATAATGTAAAACAAAATAGTAATGGCAAAAAATAATGTTTCCTGCCCCCAAACAGAAATAGACAGTGTCCTCACTGCCTTTAGAAAAAGGAACAGAAAAAAATAAAAATAGTAGGGTAAATATAGCCACAACATGGGCCTCCGGGAGGTGCAGTAACAGAATAGAAGTGCTGATATAGATGATCAAAATGTTCTGTTATGATATCCACGAAACCATGAAAGTCCGAACGCAAAGTGGTGAATTCTCCGCGTAAACTTTCAATATGTGTCTCCAAATTAGCAATAGCAATAGTAAAATCAGGAGGCGGAGGTCCAGCATTATCCAGAATAGTAACAGCAGTAGACACAGGAGAGGCATCTGTTGTAACTTCATGACGAACAGGGGAAGGAAGATCATAATAATGAGGAGGAGTCTCAGGGTCAAAATCATCGGAGTCTCATACGGTTGAGGTGTTTCGGGTGATGTAGGGGCAGATGGGGGATCCAAGTAAAAAAGCCAGTTATCTCTGTTATGGACACTCGTTATAGGATTGGGTAAAACAAATTGGTGGACAATGTTATGGTTAATGAGCAAGTCAAACTGAAGTGGTCCAAGGTTTCCTATAAGGTGAGTGTTGAAACAGAAACGGATGTTCATGGGTCGAATTCCTCCATAGGGGTTTAATCCTAGGAGTGGTTGTCTCATTCCGATAGCATTTGCAATCATTGTAACTAGACCTCCTATAAGGATAGGTGTATGAGCGATCTCTATAATGCGAACAAAATTGGCTAACATAAAGTTAGCCGCATTGACAGGAAATTTTTGTGAAGCACAAAACAAAATGAAAAGCTCATCACGGTACACCAAATAAATGTTTTGCTCTTTTCCAGACAGGGTGTGGGCCAGGATTTTGTGGAAATATCTTATAGCAGGGTTATGGATGCTGTCAGAATGCATATCATCAGGCTCAGGATGGTTGTTACCAGTTATGCTACCCCAGAAGTAATTAAGCTCGTGGTTGGAGAGGATATCCTCTTAGGCGATGGTAAAGACATCAGGGCCACTAGGGAAACCTAAAAGGTTAGCAAACTCATTATTGTTATAATGGAAATTAATGCTAAACAGTCTAAACCGAATCAGGCCACGGTTAAACCCTAGTCTGTGGTTAGGCACATAATTCAAAGAACTCGGGAACTCTAGGGTAAGCCTATGATATGAACTGAATATCCTCTGAATAGGGGATGTATCCCAACCTATATGGTTCAGCAGGTATAAGACACTTTCTCTAATGCCTAAGGCGGTCATAGCACAGTCATCAGCATAGATGGTGGGGGTCATCTCTCTATCGACCAAGTCCTCAAACCTCCTCATTTGATCTTTTCCCCTGAAAGTAATACTCATATAATCTACTCTTGTCATTTCGAGAGTTAGTCACTAGCTAAAAAAAGGTAAATTAGCCTGAAAAGTAAGTAGATTATAGAAACATCAAGTTAGAATTAGCCAAATGCCTTTTAGCGTAAAAAATAAGAAAAATAAGAAAATGATAATATAGAAAGAAAGATGAGAATAAATAAAATATTAAAAAAAATTGAAAAGTTAAAGAAAAATATAAAGATAAAACTGTGGGTTGTCTCCCACAAAGCCCTTTATTTTATATTGCAAGCTCGACACATTTTGAATTATGAATTAGTCG
The DNA here is from genome assembly GCA_948472305.1 of Vicia faba. Taxonomy (NCBI): domain Eukaryota; kingdom Viridiplantae; phylum Streptophyta; class Magnoliopsida; order Fabales; family Fabaceae; genus Vicia; species Vicia faba. Next base: position 1,018,269,267 of record OX451740.1, read on the forward strand.
TTTGGTTCAGCCGGTGGCTGTAGAAGCTTTAGGGTAGCTGATTAATCTTTGTTTTCGATACGATGGTAATGCTTCAAACCTTGCCCGTTTACATTAAATGGGTCACTAGAATTACTCTTAATTTCTACGGTGCCACTTGGGTAAACCTTGGTGACTTCGAAAGGGCCAGACCACCTAGAGCGTAGTTTTCCCGGAAAAAGTTTAAGTCGAGAGTTAAATAGGAGTACTACATCTCCCTCGTTGAATTCTCTCCTAGAAATGTGCTTATCGTGCCACTTTTTTTTTCTTTTTAGATCTTGGCATTTTCCTAAGCGTCTAGTCGAAGCTCTTCTAGTTCGTTAATATCTAGGAGTCTGTTTCCTACGGCAGTAGAGTAATTTAAATTTAGGGTTTTAATAGCCCAATAAGTTTTATGCTCGAGTTCCACCGGAAGATGACATGATTTTCCATAGACTAACTTGAAAGGTGTGGTCCCTATAGGTGTTTTAAAAGCTGTCCTATATGCCCACAATGCTTCGTGTAACTTTGAGGATCAATCTTTTCTGGATGTGGCAACAGTTTTATCAAGTATTTGCTTAATTTCTCTGTTTGAGACCTCTACTTGGCCACTCGTTTGTGGGTGGTATGGTGTTGCTACACGGTGTTTAACTCCATATTTCACTAAGAAGTTTTTGAAGATTTTGGAGATGAAGTGGGAGCCTCTGTCACCGATGACGAGTCTCGGCACACCGAACCTTGGAAAGATTATGTTCTTGAAAAGCTTGATTACTACTCGTGTGTCATTTCTTGTAGAGGCTATAGCCTCGATCCATTTGGATACGTAATCAACAGCTACGAGTATGTATTTTTTACCAAAAGAAGATGGGAAGGGTCCCATGAAGTCAATTCCCCATACATCTAAGAGTTCGACTTCTAGAATACCTTTTTGAGGCATTTCATCGCGTCTGGAGATGTTGCCAGTGTGTTGGCAACGATCACAGTTTAAAACAGCGATGTGCATATCTTTCCATAGATTAGGCCAAAAGAAACCAGATTGTAGGATTTTCGTACAGGTTTTTGATGTACTTGAATGCCCTCCATAAGGTGCAGCATGACAGTGGTCTATAATACTTTGAATTTCTTCTTCGGGCATGCAACGATGAAAGATCCCATCAGAACCTCTTTTAAAGAGTAGGGGTCATCCCAGTAGTATTGTTTAAGGTCGTGGAATAACTTCTTCTTTTGTTGGTACGTTAGCTCAGATGGAAGGACACCGGCGGCTAGGTAATTTAAGGAATCGGCATACCATGGTGCAACAGAGTGAGCTAATGCCACTTTTACCAAATTGTTGGTTTCAAGACTTGAGGCCTCTATTTATAAAGGATAGTTGGCTCGATAATGTTCACCCTCATTGTTTTCCAACTGAGCTATAAGTCTCTCATATGGGGAATCATCATTAATTGGTATTTGTTCGGTCTTTAGATTTTCAAGCCTAGAAAGATGATCTGCTACGACGTTTTCGGTTCCCTTTTTGTCTTTGATTTCCAAATCAAATTCCTGTAGTAATAGGATCCATCTCAATAGTCTAGGTTTGGCATATTTCTTAGTTAGGAGGTATCTAATAGCGGCGTGATCGGTGTAGATGATAATTTTGGCTCCCACCAAGTATGAACGGAATTTATCTAATGCAAACACAACTGCTAAAAGTTCCTTTTCCGTCGTAGCATAGTTCATTTGGGCTTCGTCAAGGGTTCTACTCGCATAGTATATTACATGGAGTTTTTTTTCTTTTCGCTGTCCTAGAACGGCACCTACAGCATATTCACTTGCATCGCACATTATCTCGAATGATTCGCTCCAATCTGGAGACTGCATAATTGGCGCAGATATTAGTGCTTGTTTAAGCGTTTGAAATGATTTGGAACATTTGTCATCAAAGATGAATTCAGCGTCTTTCATTAGCAACTCAGTTAGTGGCTTGGTTATTTTAGAGAAATCTTTGATAAAACGTCAGTAAAAACCGACATGTCCTAGAAAACTTCTTATTTCTTGAATAGTTTTAGGAGGTTGAAGGTTTTTATCACTTCTATTTTTGCCTTATCTACCTTTATTCCTATGTCGGACACGATGTGTCCAAGTACAATCCCTTGTCGGACCATGAAATGCAATTTTTCCCAGTTGAGAACAAGATTGACGCTCACGCATCATTTAAGTACCATTTCAATGTTTGCTAAGCATCCTTCGAAACTTTCTCCACAGACGGAGAAGTCGTCCATAAAGACTTCCATCATTCCATCCAGGAAATCGACAAATATGGCCATCATGCATCTCTGGAAGGTTGCAGGTGCATTGCAAAGTCCGAAAGGCATTCGTCTATAAGCAAATGTACCATAAGGGCATGTAAATGTGGTTTTTTCTTGTTCATCGGGGTGGATAGGTGTGATACGGTGGGAGAACTGACTTGGGATTTGCGTTTATGTTCGCAAATGTTGCGGTTTAGCAAGAGTCACCACCTATTTTTTATTTATCCTAAGGAAAGGTCAAAAAGCACAGGAAAGACCTTTGAGATGTTTTCGTGGGTTCGGGGGGTATATTATGAAAAGGGAAGGTGCTAGCACCCTTTTCATCCATGGTTATCCATGGGCTCTTAGTTACTTGTTTTAGATCACTTGCCTTTGCTTTTCAATTGTTTGAAATGATGCTTTGTGTGTGTGGTTTTGAAAATGTTTTGAAAAAGATGTCTGGTCTAGGCAACCTTTGTAATGATTCTTGTTTTGAATATATACAAAGGTGTATGTCTTTTTGAAAAGATAATTCAATATTTTGAAAGTTGTTTTGAAATTGTTTTTGAAGTTGTGTTGTGAAGTGTGTTTGAAAAATGGCAAGGATGTTTTGCAAGATTTTTGATCAAGTAACTAAGAGTTGTCTACCCTATTTTACTCAAAGATTTTCTTATGTTTTTGACCCTTTTAACAGTGTTGTTTCACCATTGTGTTTGATGAACAACCTTGTGTTAGGATGTTGAACGGGACGGGCGCGGGACGTCGTATGTAATCATTGAAGGCAACTTGTGAGACGCTCTAGCAATTTCGTAAGGGACGAGATCGTTTTACCGAAGGCAACATCGAGGGTCATCGAGGGACTACGATGTTTGTTTATCGAAGGGACATTTGCTAGAGTGTCTCATACTCGAGGGACATGATTGCATTTTTCGAGGCAACAAGTGGAATTACCCTAAGGGTGTAAGTGTGCATAATGTGTTTGATTTGCATGCATTTAGTCTTTGATTATGGTTTGTCTACTTGTTGTTTTCATCTTTCCATACATCCTAATTACTAGCATTTGTGTGAGAGTAATAAAAATGCAGAAAATAAATCCTACGCTATTACAACCATATTGAAGAGCAAGAAATGTAAATACAAAACAAAAATAAAAGGAATAAAAATGATCCTTTCGATCTGGGCAGAGACACCCTTCGATTCTGCCCTTCCTGACTTCCTTCGATTTGGGCCTGGAGTCAGTAAGGTCGTGTCTTTTGATTTCACCCTTCTCCTGCTTCTTTCGATTGAGACTTGGCAGTCAGTGTGGAGATCCTACTGGCTACTTCTTTCGCTTGAGGCCTGGGATCAACGTGAAGTACACTCTTTGCCTCAGGCTCCTTGCTGCTTCCTTCGAATGCAGGAGTGTTAGGCCCTTAGGTTGAGATTCGAAAGGCTTGAATACTTAGCCAATCGAAGGATACAGAGAACCTATTTTAAACTTTTAAAACACAACACTCAAGTGTAACTTTCAAAGCTACAGGCCATGGGTTAGCATAAGATTAATGGGTCTCAAAAGTCCAAAGTCTAAATAGTCAGGGTCAAAACTTTCAACACATAGGCATTCAGGATCGAAGATTGAAACATGGTCAAACTCCCTAGATGAAATATCTACATCTTTTTTTTATTGGTATGCACACATAATATAAAAATGAAATAGTTCTAAGTTTAGAGTGAACTTACCTCTTGAAGCGCTTAAATCGAAGGAAACTGCAAGTGACTTCCTTGGTGATGAATGGAAGTTCATTGGGGTCTTCCTGAGGCTAGTTCAATTACCACCTTGCTTGAACAGTCACTGAATCGAAGGAGGGAGTTTAATAGTGGTGAGTGAAATGAAAGTTATTATATAACAGTCTACAGGATAAATCGAAGGCTAGTTATCTGGATGTTGGAGAGTGAATCGAAGGATTCACCAATGTATGAAAGGTCTGAGTTTTTTTTAAAAGTGTTAGGAATAAAACGTTGGGAGGTGTCTGAGAGTTTTGAGAATTTTCACTAGAGTTTTCTTGCTTGAGGATTTTTTATGATTTTTCTCTCTTAGTAAAAATCTGGACCCTTTCTTTGTCAATGGTTCCTCTATTTATAGAGAAAAGGTTTGGGAGTTAAAACAAAGGTGTGGCTTGGCTGAAGCTTTTGGAGGGAAAACAAAATAATTTGAACAATTTGAGTAAACTGCTCTTTGTAGCCTTTGAGGGACAGTGCTTTATTGCCATTTTGGTGCAAGGAATTGGGCGTCAGTGCAGGACAGCTGTGCAGCAGTTTTGGAGTTTTATGGCCAGTGAATCAGGCCCGAGCCTGGCAGCTCATGTGACTTGGTCGACAAATGCCTTTGGCCTCTCGTCCTTTTGTCTTGACTCCCTAGACTCACCTTTCGACCATACTTTCATTAACCATCTCCTTTTTTCAATCGAAGTGACGTTCGAATGACTTCCCCAGACAATCCTTCGAATGGGCCAAATTAATGCTCCTGGGATGGAAGGCTCAATCAAAGCTTGCAATGTTGGAGAATTCACTCCCCAAACGAAAAAGGCGTGCAAGGGCAGGATGTGTGATCGAAAGAGGGCAAAAGAGAGGCTTTTTCCTCCTGGATCGAAGGACATCATCAAGAGGGTTTTTTGCCTTGGAAATGAAATAGATTACAAGAGGCTCTTTTCCTTGTGAAACCAAACCAAACTGTGTCAGAGGCCCATGCCCAGTCGAAGGATGCAAGTCAAGCTTGTGTCGAAAGAGGCCAAAAGGCCAATTGAAGGATGCAAGTCAAGCTTGTGTCGAAAGAGGCCAAAAGGCCAATCGAAATATGCAAGTCAAGCTTGTGTCGAAAGAGGCCAATAGGCCAATCGAAAGATGCAAGTAAAGCTTGTGTCGAAAGAATCCAAAAGGCCAATCGAAAGATGCAAGTCAAGCTTGTGTCGAAAGAGGCCAAAAGGCCAATCGAAAGAGCTGAAACGAAGAGCACTTGTATTTCTCCAATTTTTGTCAAAATAATATTTTTATCTGTTTTCTCCCTTTTTGACAGTTTCCTCTTAATTTTGGTACTGGAAAATCCCAATGCACTTGTTCAAGCTTGAACCTTGAGAATCCTTGTGAGAAAGGCCTTGATAATTGAGAGGGCAAATTTTGGGGTACAACAGTTGCCCCTGTTTAATTTTCTTAAACCTGAGGATATAGATTGGCTTTCGATCCTTTCGTGATCCGAAGGTGGAAGATAATTGAACACTAGAGTGCCCAAAAAGTTGCACTAGTATGGTGTAGTATCAGCATTGTGATGTCGGGAATGGGCTTACATATTCCATTTGGAGATTGTGACAGAATCTTGTCGGAGATGGGCTTAAAGATGCCATCTGGAGATGTGACAAAATCTTGTCGGGGATGGGCTTAAAGATGCCATCTGGAAATGTAATGGATAGTTGTGGAGATGGGCTTAAAGATGCCATCTAGAGGTGTTTGTTGTAAGTGCAATGTTGTAGGTCAGAAGAATGAGCATCAAAATGGTATCCATGTCTAGAATGCACTTGAACTGTATCTGGAGACTGAGTCTATATGAGCCAAAGAATGGCGTCCGTGTTTGGAGCATATCTGAAATGTATTTGAATGAGTGACAGAATGGCATCCGAATCTGGATCGTATTTGGACTGTATTTTGAATGAGTGATAGAATGACATCAGAATCTGGATCGTATCTGGACTGTATTTTGAATAAGTGACAGAATGACATCCGAATCTGGATCGTATCTGGACTGTATTTTGAATGAGTGACAGAATGACATCCGAATCTGGATCGTATCAGGACTGTATTTTGAATGAGTGACAGAATGACATCTGAATCTGGATCGTATATGGACTGTATTTTGAATGAGTGACAGAATGACATCCGAATCTGGATCGTATCTGGACTGTATTTTGAATGAGTGACAGAATGACATCCGAATCTGGATCGTATCTGGACTGTATTTTGAATGAGTGACAGAATCTTGTCGGAGATGGGCTTAAAGATGCCATCTGGAGATGTGACAGAATCTTGTCGGGGATGGGCTTAAAGATGCCATCTGGAAATGTAATGGATAATTGTGGAGATGGGCTTAAAGATGCCATCCAGAGGTGTTTGTTGTAAGTGCAATGTTGTAGGTCAGAAGAATGAGCATCAAAATGGTATCCATGTCTGGAATGCACTTGAACTGTATCTGGAGACTGAGTCTATATGAGCCAAAGAATAGCGTTCGTGTCTGGATCGTATCTGAAATGTATTTGAATGAGTGACAGAATGACATCCGAATCCGGATCATATCTGGACTGTATTTTGAATGAGTGACAGAATGACATTTGAATCTGGATCGTATCTGGACTGTATTTTGAATGAGCGACAGAATGACATCCGAATATGGATCGTATCTGGACTGTATTTTGAAATGAGTGACAGAATGACATCCGAATCTGGATCGTATCTCGACTGTATTTTGAATGAGTGACAGAATGACATCTGAATCTGGATCGTATCTGGACTGTATTTTGAATGAGTGATAGAATGACATCCGAATCTGGATCGTATCTGGACTGTATTTTGAATGAGTGACAGAATGACATCTGAATCTGGATCGTATCTGGACTGTATTTTGAATGAGTGACAGAATGACATCCAAATCTGGATCGTATCTGGATTGTCTCTAGAAAGAATCTGGAATAAGTATCAGAATGTCAGCCATATCTGGATCGCATCTGAACTGTCTCTAGAAGGAATCTGGAATAAGTATCAGAATGTCAGCCATATCTGGATCGCATCTGAACTGTCTCTAGAAGGAATGTGGAATAAGTATCAGAATGTCAGCCATATCTGGATCGCATCTGAACTGTCTCTAGAAGGAATCTGGAATAAGTATCAGAATGTCAGCCATATCTGGATCGCATCTGAACTGTCTCTAAAAGGAATCTCAGAAGATGATGATCTTTGCCTGTTGATTCATCTTTCCTGAAAAGGTAAAGAGTTAGTTGTATGCAATGTCATGATGTATGCATTGTGTAATGATGTTCTCAAAATAAAATGAGATTTGTGTCATATGTATTTTGTATGCATATGTTATGAATGTTGTTGAAGTATAATTTTGTTTTGGACTTTGCTCAAAATGTTTCCACCGGGGATCCCTGCTTTGTTGTTTGAGGAGAACTCCGCTGGGGGATATTGAAAACTCTGTGGGGAGTATGTTTATTTCTGCTTGGGAAAAGAGTTTAGGAGTCTTAGTCGTCCGTTGTTCTACTGGGGAGTCGAAGTTGAACTGATATCTGGTCGGGTCCAGGTTTCGCAGTAACTTGCTGAGGATTGTAGAGTAGTCTACTGGGGAAGAGGAGTTGTGGTCCTTTGATTTGTAGTAGTCGGAGAGGCAAACTCAAGCTGGGGAATCCTGGTGTTGATGGGGAAATAAACCCTGTCGTCAGTCTGCTAGAGAGGTGACATCTTCGTTGGGGGAAGTCCTAGAGGATTCTTGAGGTTGATTCAGCTGGGAAAAGGGGTCAGAGATTATACTCTTGCTGGGGAATCATCCTATAAGAAGGATTTTGGGGAGCTTTGTCACTGCCCCTAGCAGCGAGTGTTTGTGGCACTGCCTGGAAATGTTTGACTGTATGTAACCCTTTATTGAGATTGACGTTCAATGTCCCAAGTGACGGAGATGGAGACTTGCCCCTGGTTACTCTGCACTTCTTCAGAGATTTCCTGGAATCTTGACTAGACTTCCCCAAGTGTGCTGGATAGTGACACGTCATGCCCCCTTGTTGATAGGAGATTTGTCAATGGAAGTGATTTTGTTCACTGAGAGAGCTTTTGTTCACTGATGTTCATTGTGTGAATTTCTCCACTGTTAAACAAATAGCCATATGCAAACAATTATATTCAAGTAATGAAAAGTTTATGTTTGTCTTGAATTTTTTTTTTTTTTGAAAATGCGTTTTAGTGAGTAAAGAATTTGCTAAGAAAATTCAAACTCAGGATTTAGAGCAAAGCCTTACAGGAGTCAGGATACCTTTTGTAACAGTATGCTTTCGAACTAACCCATGCTTCAATTAGGACTTTTGAAGGGTTGTAACGTGGCTTGGTTCACGGTTTAAGAAACAAAGGATAAAGGCTCAAAGTATATTTGTACCCACCCGTTCTTCGTGATGTTCTTCAATCCTAAGCTCAGTTAATTGTGCGTTTGAACTCCAAATGAGTCTGGAACGACGTTTTTTGTGATGGTTCACACAAGTTGAATTTGTTGGAAGGCAGTCATCATTTTTTTTGCAACATTTTCCATGTTGTTGAGGATTTGTAGTGACCTCGCTCTTTTGATTTGTTATCCCTAACTTTTGCCTGACTGTTCCTATTTTCGAGATTACAATTAGCGGGATGCCCCGGCTTTCTTAAGCCTCCTTTATAGGTTTTGGCTCAGTGGGCTTTTCTCTTTTGAGAGATTGACTGCCTACGAGATAAAGAACCACCATTGTCTTTTGATTCCAGAGGAATGCTTTTGATGTCGTTCGTTGTATTATGAACTGAGAGTTTGCGACTTAAAGTGAATTTGAATTAAATGAGAGACTACCCTGCCCCAGGTTTTGATTAAAGGTTTCAATTTGTGTTAAAATAGAAAACTTCTACTTCTTTGGCTCGAAGGGGTTGACTAGGGATTATCTTCCTTATAACTCCAGTGTTTAGGATTTGAAAGAAATGCTTGTACATTGTCAGCAAGGTTTGTTCAAAAGCATACTGTATGAGATTATGGCATTGTTTCGTCATCCTCCATCTAAAGGCTTGTAGCTTTTTAGAAAGAGTTGAATATCATAAAGACAATATAAGAATAGTGAAAACGTGTGGATGAATTCAAGACAAACATATGCAATGCATTAATGAAACAAAGTTTGACATTAATAGATAATTGTTTGAATAACAAAGAGATTACAACTTGAAAATTCAAATGAACAAAAGCTTTTAATGATTCGTCATAGGAGCAGTGATTATGTTTGGAGTCTCTAGAGGGTCAAACTCGATCTCCTTGGCATCAATCATGTCTTGGACCTTGTTCTTCAGAGCCCAACAGTTGTTTGTGTCATGTCCCGGACTGTCAGAGTGGTATGCACACCTTTCATTGGGATGATAGGTAGGAGCGGAAGTATTTGGGTTCCGGAGAGGAGCCTTTAATGTAATCAGCTCTTCCTCCAACATGCGTTGTAGCGCTTGAGTCAGTGACATGTTGATCTTAGTGAAATGTCTTTTAGGCGCGACCTCCTTACGCTGATGCCCCTGTCTTTGTTGAGCAGGCGTAGGATTAGAGATCAAGATTTCTCCTACGTGTTGGTCATGACGACTCTTTTGACCATACACAGCATTGGACTCTTTCTTCCCATTGTATGGCTTTTTCTGAGCATCAGAAGGTGTAGCTTCTTGAATCTTCCCACTTTTGATGCCAGCTTTGACCCTTTCGCCGGTCAGTATTAGCTCAGTGAACCCGATTGAAGAGCTTCCGATCAAGTGTTTGAAGAAAGGCCCTATCAATGTTCCCATGAAGATGTCAATCAGCTCCCTGTCAGTTAAAGGGGGTTGTACCCTACCAGCCAGATCTCTCCACTTTTGGGCGTATCCTTTGAAGCTCTCGTTGGAACCCATGGTCATGTTCTACAATTGCACACGAGTTGGTGCAAGATCAGTATTGTACTGATACTGCTTATAGAAAGCAACAGCTAAATCCTCCCAGGTGTGGATGCGAGAACTCTCCAATTGATAGAACCATTCGAGTTGAGTCGCTACCAGGCTTTCTTGGAAGAAATGGGTCCAAAGCTTTGGATCAGTTGTGTATGGTTGAATCTTGCGGACATAAGACTTTAAGTGCATCTTAGGGCAAGAGACTCCATCGTACAGGGAAAAGATAGGGACTTTGAACTTTGGCGAGATGACCAACCCAGAAACTAGACCCATGTCTCCTAAATCCAAGCCAGGTATTTGTTGAATCTCCATAGCACTGAGGCGATCCTCTAACTGTTTGTACTTGTCATCAGTGGGAGGATGTTGTTCCTCGGAGTGGTCAGCTTCAACATCATCAATCTCCAAATTGTGGTCTTCTTCAAGACTATCCCCTATGTTGGATGGAGTTGAAAGATCTAGAGCTCTCCTGACTGGTCCTCCAGGTCTTCCTCTCAAGTTCAAGACGCCTACTGACTTCTTGGATTTTTTCTTCTTTTCTTTGAGAAGGAGAGCTTTCAGATCCTCTTGCCCTTTACCCATAGCCATAAGCATTTGTTGGAATTGAGCGTTTTGAGCTTGGAGATCTTTCACCATTTGTTCCATATCCATCTTACTGAAATAAACAGCAGGAAGATAAGGAGACCTGTAAGGGAGAAACCTGTCATGATAGGATGCATGATATGTGGATGCATGTTTTCAAGGACCTCGCGGGGTAAACACAAGAAAATGTTAGAGGTTGAATTTTGATCAACATCTTTGATTGGAGAACTTTGTAACGGTGGATGTCTTTCCACGAGAATCAAGCTCACCATGTCAAGTGGGTCATAGCCCCTGATTCAAGTTGTTGCACTTGATCTTTGACGGCGTTTGTTTAGAGGGGAACCCTCTTGTCCTTTGGTAGACGTCTGGTTCAATGTGACCCTGCATCAAAAGACCCTCGAGATCCTTGAAATGGTTATTGAGAATGCCATGGTATGATGTTATGTACATGTATGCAAAAGTAAGCAAATGTATATACAGGTAATCATATTCACACAAAGCAAACAAGTCCTTAGGTTTAGGCTTGCATGGGGTTTGTAGGTAAGTACCCTCTTGAAGTTAGTTGGCTCAACCTGTCCTATAAATAGTAATCGGGTTCTAAGGAGCTCAGTATCACTAGATTATTTTCTGTGTTCATTGTTTTGGTTTAGCCACTTAACTGGCGACCAAAATATTCCAAGAAAACAATCCTCAATGAGTGTAGTATCGAGTATCTACCAACTTCGGACTGCACCAAAGTCGGTCGTCTCACTACCCCTAAAAAAAAGGCCAAGATGGTCAAGTAAGGTTCTAAGAGTTCGTTAGTGCTTCATGACATCACTCAGCGGCCCCGTATTCTCCTTGACTACTCAAGGGCTACCGGTACCCACAAATATGTCACACTAACATAGCTACTGCTTCAACCATGTCGGTATACCCCGCACAGTTCCCTTACAGTTTATTGCTATTTACCTAAAAAGGTGCCCCCAAATCCGGGTGTAGGATTTACAACAAACCCAAACAAGGAACCCAAAAAGTAAAGAAATCAAAGCAATCAAAGCAAGCATGTAAAGGTGATCTAAAACCCTAAGGTAACCCCACTTTTAGAAAATCCCCCAGTAGAGTCGCCAGTTTTGTGATACGGTGGGAGAACTGATTTGGGATTTGCGTTTGTGTTCGCAAATGTTGCGGTTTAGCAAGAGTCGCCACCTACTTTTTATTTATCCTAAGGAAAGGTCAAAAAGCACAGGAAAGACCTTTGAGATGTTTTTGTGGGTTTGGGGGGTAGATTATGAAAAGGGAAGGTGCTAGCACCCTTTTCATCCATGGTTATCCATGGGCTCTTAGTTACTTGTTTTAGATCACTTGCCTTTGCTTTTCATTTGTTTGAAATGATGCTTTGTGTGTGAGGTTTTGAAAATGTTTTGAAAAAGATGCCTTGTCTAGGAAACCTTTGTAATGATTCTTGTTTTGAATATATACAAAGGTGTATGTCTTTTTGAAAAGATAATTCAATGTTTTGAAAGTTGTTTTGAAATTGTTTTTGAAGTTGTGTTGTGAAGTGTGTTTGAAAAATGGCAACGATGTTTTGCAAGATTTTTATTCAAGTAACTAAGAGTTGTCTACCCTATTTTACTCAAAGATTTTCTTATGTTTTTGACCCTTTTAACAGTGTTGTTTCACCATTGTGTTTGATGAACAACCTTGTGTTAGGATGTTGAACGGGACGGGCGCGGGACGTCGTATGCAATCATTGAAGGAAACTTGTGAGACGCTCTAGCAATTTCGTAAGGGACGAGATCGTTTTATCGAAGGCAACATCGAGGGTCATCGAGGGACTACGATCTTTGTTTATCGAAGGGACATTTGCTAGAGTGTCTCATACTCGAGGGACATGATTGCATTTTTCGAGGCAACAAGTGGAATTACCCTAAGGGTGTAAGTGTGCATAATGTGTTTGATTTGCATGCATTTAGTCTTTGATTATGGGTTGTCTACTTGTTGTTTTCATCTTTCCATACATCCTAATTACTAGAATTTGTGTGAGAGTAATAAAAATGCAGAAAATAAATCCTACGCTATTACAACCATATTGAAGAGCAAGAAATGTAAAGACAAAACAAAAATAAAAGGAATAAAAATGATCCTTTCGATCTGGGCAGAGACACCCTTCGATTCTGCCCTTCCTGACTTCCTTCGATTTGGGCCTGGAGTCAGTAAGGTCGTGTCTTTTGATTTCACCCTTCTCCTGCTTCTTTCGATTGAGACTTGGCAGTCAGTGTGGAGATCCTACTGGCTACTTCTTTCGCTTGAGGCCTGGGGTCAACGTGAAGTACACTCTTTGCCTCAGGCTCCTTGCTGCTTCCTTCGACTGCAGGAGTGTTAGGCCCTTAGGTTGAGATTTGAAAGGCTTGAATACTTAGCCAATCGAAGGATATAGAGAACCTATTTTAAACTTTTAAAACACAACACTCAAGTGTAACTTTTAAAGCTACAGGCCATGGGTTAGCACAAGATTAATGGGTCTCAAAAGTCCAAAGTCTAAATAGTCAGGGTCAAAACTTTCAACACATAGGCATTCAGGATCGAAGATTGAAACATGGTAAAACTCCCTAGATGAAATATCTACATCTTTTTTTTATTGGTATGCACACATAATATAAAAATGAAATAGTTCTAAGTTTAGAGTGAACTTACCTCTTGAAGCGCTTAAATCGAAGGAAACTGCAAGTGACTTCCTTGGTGATGAATGGAAGTTCGTTGGGGTCTTCCTGAGGCTAGTTCAATTACCACCTTGCTTGAACAGTCACTAAATCGAAGGAGGGAGTTTAATAGTGGTGAGTGAAATGAAAGTTATTATATAACAGTCTACAGGATAAATCGAAGGCTGGTTATCTGGCTGTTGGAGAGTGAATCGAAGGCTTCACCAATGTATGAAGGGTCTGAGTTTTTTTTAAAAGTGTTAGGAATAAAACGTTGGGAGGTGTCTGAGAGTTTTGAGAATTTTCACTAGAGTTTTCTTGCTTGAGGATTTTTTATGATTTTTCTCTCTTAGTAAAAATCTGGACCCTTTCTTGGTCAATGGTTCCTCTATTTATAGAGAAAAGGTTTGGGAGTTAAAACAAAGGTGTGGCTTGGCTGAAGCTTTTGGAGGGAAAACAAAATAATTGAACAATTTGAGTAAATTGCTCTTTGTAGCCTTTGAGGGACAATGCTTTATTGCCATTTTGGTGCAAGGAATTGGGCGTCAGTGCAGGACTGTTGCGCAGCAGTTTTGGAGTTTTATGGCCAGTGAATCAGGCCCGAGCCTGGCAGTGCATGTGACTTGGTCGACAAATGCCTTTGGCCTCTCGTCCTTTTGTCTTGACACCCTAGACTCACCTTTCGACCAGACTTTCAGTAACCATCTCCTTTTTTGCAATCTAAGTGACGTTCGAATGACTTCCCCAGACAATCCTTCGAATGGGCCAAATTAATTCTCCTGGGATGGAAGGCTCAATCGAAGCTTGCAACGTTGGAGAAGTCACTCCCCAAACGAAAAAGGCGTGCAAGGGCAGGATGTGTGATCGAAAGAGGGCAAAAGAGAGGCTTTTTCCTCCTGGATCGAAAGACATCATCAAGAGGGTTTTTTGCCTTGGAAATGAAATAGATTACAAGAGGCTCTTTTCCTTGTGAATCCAAACCAAACTGTGTCAGAGGCCCATGCCCAGTCGAAGGATGCAAGTCAAGCTTGTGTCGAAAGAGGCCAAAAGGCCAATCGAAGGATGTAAGTCAAGCTTGTGTCGAAAGAGGCCAAAAGGCCAATCGAAAGATGCAAGTCAAGCTTGTGTCGAAAGAGGCCAAAAGGCCAATCGAAAGATGCAAGTCAAGCTTGTGTCGAAAGAGGCCAAAAGGCCAATCGAAAGATGCAAGTCAAGCTTGTGTCGAAAGAGGCCAAAAGGCCAATCGAAAGATGCAAGTCAAGCTTGTGTCAAAAGAGGCCAAAAGGCCAATCGAAAGAGCTGAAACAAAGAGCACTTGTATTTCTCCAATTTTTGTCAAAATAATATTTTTATCTGTTTTCTCCCTTTTTGACAGTTTCCTCTTAATTTTGGTACTGGAAAATCCCAATGCACTTGTTCAAGCTTGAACCTTGAGAATCCTTGTGAGAAAGGCCTTGATAATTGAGAGGGCAAATTTTGGGGTACAACAATAGGGATTTGGAAATATCCAGAATAACCATCTAAGTAACAGAGATGGGAATGTTTGGCCAAACGCTCGAGCATTTGATCAATGAAAGGTAGAGGAAAATGATCCTTGCGAGTGGCTTTGTTTAGCTTCCTATAGTCGATGCACATTCTCCATCCAGTTTGAGTGCGTTAGGCTACAGATTCGCCTTTTTCATTGGTGACTATGGTGACTCCTCCTTTCTTGGGTATGACATGTACATGACTGACCCATTTACTGTCGGATATATGATATGTAATTTCGGATTCCAACAAATTACAAATTTCCTTCTTAACTACATCGCTTAGAATGGGATTGATTCGTCTTTGATGCTCTCTAGAGGTTTTGCAATCTTCCTCGAGCATAATGCGATGTGTACAGATAGAAGGACTTATTCCTTTTAGGTCCGAGATGTTATAGCCTAGAGAGGTTGGATATTTCCTCAGGATATTAAGTAATTTTTCGGTTTCGGTTCTTCCTAAGTCAGTATTGACTATGACGGGTCGTTTACATTCTTCGTCCAGGAATTCGTACCTTAGATCATTTGGTAATGTTGTAAGTTCTACAGCAGGTTTCTTGGGGTCAGGCATGGGATCGGGAGTCAGTGCTAGGAATTCACTTAGGTGGTCTTCCTGGCGTTCCCCACACCAGTTGTCGTCTTCAAAAATAGGCGAGATTAGAATTCTTAGGATTTCAGTATCCTTTATTGGTTCTGACTTTATTTCCTTCACGCATTCATCGATGATGTCAAGAAAATAGCATGTGTTGCTTATTGCAGGGGCTTTAAGCAATTGAGAAAGAATGAATTCAATTTTCTCTTCTCCGACTTCAAGATTCAATTTCCCTCATTTCACATCAATGATGGCGCCAGTGGTGGCTAAGAACATTCTTCCTAATATGATGGGAATGTTTGAGTCTTCTTAAATGTCCATTATAATGAAATCTGTGGGAATATAGAATTGACCTATTCTAATGGGGATGTTTTCTAGCATACCCACTGGGTATTTCACAAATCGATCAGCTAGTTGTAGGGACATCCCAGTTGGTCGCAGTTCTCCTAATTGCAGCTTTTCACAGAT
This sequence comes from Vicia faba, assembly GCA_948472305.1. Classification (NCBI taxonomy): domain Eukaryota; kingdom Viridiplantae; phylum Streptophyta; class Magnoliopsida; order Fabales; family Fabaceae; genus Vicia; species Vicia faba. The sequence goes on from OX451740.1 coordinate 1,018,285,069, forward strand.
TGAAAGGGGCATCAAGCTCGCACTAGCTCTTAGATCGCAGAGTGCTTTGTCTATTACGAATTTTCCTATCACACAGGGTATGGAGAAACTACCAGGGTCTTTCAGCTTAGGTGGCATATTATTCTGGATAATAGCGCTACATTCCATAGTAAGCATCATTGTCTCATTATCCTCGAGTTTCTTTTTATTAGACAATATTTATTTAAGAAATTTGGCATAAGATGGCATTTGTGTTATGGATTCTGTAAATGGTATTGTTATGTTTAATTGTTTCAGAAGTTCCACAAATTTCTTGAATTGTACTTCGGTTTTAGATTTGGCTAATCTCTGAGGAAATGGGATAGGTGGCTTATATGGTGGTGGGGGTACGTATGGTTTTTCCTTTTCAGCTTCGTCTCTGGCTATGATTTATGACTCAATATTTTTATTCAGCTCGTCATTTATTTTTGCCTTTTCGGTTTCATTTTCATTTTGTTAAGACATTGACTTAGTTGAGATTCTCGGATATACCGATCCGTCTAATTCAGTCTCACTTCTTAATGTAATGGCATTAGCATGACCTTTCGGGTTAGGTTGTGGTTGACAGAAATCTGGGTTTCTAACATTTTGTTATGTGTAGCCAAGGCATCTACTTTGGTTGCTAATTGTTTTACTAATTCGGAGGTGTGCACGTTTTGGTTTATAAATTCCTTATTTTGTTGTGTTTGAGCAGCAACAAAGTTTTCCATCATTATCTCAAGGTTGGACTTACGGGGTGCTTGAGGTGCAGCTTGAGGTGCGGCTTGATGTACCTTTTGGAAACCAGGAGTTCCTTGAGGGGTGCATACCGCATTATTATTCTTGTAGGAAAAGTTAGGATGATTCTTCCAACCTGGGTTATAGGTGTTATAATACGGGTTTCCTTGAGCGTAGTTCATCTAGTCAGAGGGTATCCTAGCTAGAAATTGGCACTCGGAAACGATATGTCTAGGTATTCCACACAAGTCATAGTTTCGAGTTACGGCAGCCATGGTGGCTGCGGGGGTTGGGTTATTGCTAAACTCTCAATCTTTTGAGTCAGGGCGTCAACTTTAGCATTGATGTGGTCTGTGCCACTGACTCCGTGCAATCCTCGTGTGGAGGCTCGTTCTCCTCCCCATTGATAATGGTTTTGTGCCATGTTTTCAATAAGTTGATAAGCTTCTTTATAGGGTTTGTCCATTAGTGCACCACCAGCGGCAGCGTCTAGAGATAGTTTCGTGTTATACAGGAGACCACCATAGAAGGTGTGGATGATTAGCCATGGTTCAAGTCCATGATGTGGGCAAACTCTCAGCATGTCCTTGTATCTCTCCCAAGCTTCGAAAAGTGATTCGTCGTCTTTTTGCGTAAATCCATTGATTTGGCCTCTCAGAATTGCAGTTTTGCTTGGTGGAAAATATCTTGCTAAGAAGATTTTCTTCAATTCGTCCCATGTAGTTATGGAGTTTGAAGATAAGGATTGGAGCCACGCTCTGGCTCTATCTCTTAAAGAAAAGGGAAAAAGACGTAATCGAATTGCTTCGGGATTAACACCATTAGCTTTTACTGTGTCGGCGTATTGTACGAACACGGATAAATGGAGATTTGGATCATCCGTAGGGCCTCCGGAAAATTGATTTTATTGCACGGCTTGCAACAATGAAGGTTTAAGCTCGAAGTTATTTTCCTTGATGGCAGGAGGAGAAATACTCGAGTGCATTTTAGCTCGAGAAGGAGAAACGTACTCCTTAAGAGGTCGATTACCTAGTTCAGCCATGTCTAGTTTCAGAGTTGGTTTTTTAGAAATGGGAATTGGAATTGGAGCTACTTCGGGAAGATCAAGGATTCTACGTCTTATGTTAACAAAACGTTTGATTTCATTGATTCGTTGTACTAATTCCCCTGCTTGTCAATAAGTATTCGGCATACAATCATTCCAAGAAAGGAAAAATATTGCCCTGGTCTATACGGTGCAACAGCAGAATTACGACATTGACTAAATTGGTCCCCAGCAACAGCGCCAAAAACTTGATCTGACGGATATGGTAGTCTAAATGATATGGACTTCAAGTGCACAATCTTATCGCGTAGTTTTAAAGATTATTGAACCCAAAGGACCAAAAGTCAAACGTATCGTTATCTAGCGTTACGGTGTAAATCTAAGGCTAAAAATATTTGGTTTAGATTAGGGAAACTAAAAGTAAGTTTGAATCTAGTTAAATAATCAGAGGGGGTAAACAACCAGTATGTAATGATCGGGCTTCGGGAATTAGTGACCTATTTGGTAACTTGCAGTTTCTAACAATTCTCAGTAGAAATTTATTAGTTTAAAAACCCTCGTCTCACACTGTCGTGGTTGTTGATTTAGGTTATGCAATTTAAGTCCTAATGTATGCTCTCGCTATCCCGTCGGAGTTAGAAACATTCTTTTGAAAACAAATAAACTCTAATTTGCTTTAAAGTGATCTCGCTATTTTTAAAGCCAATGCCTAGTTACTACGTCCAGTTAAAGATCCTCAAGCTCTCGCTTTATTGAACCTAACTTCTATTCGTTTTTACTCTCGTAACAAAATGGTTCATCATTAAAAACAAAGTAATTTAGTCCAGAAAATAGTTCAACAATTAAATAACCAAGAGTATTATCAAATTCCCTCATTTTTATGATCTTACATACCGGTATAGGAATCTAGCCTAGCATATCATAAAACTCAATCACAGAATAATAAAAGCCATACAACGAAGTAAACATGGTTATCAAATTAAAGGGAAAATAATAATTTATTAAAATGAAAACCGTGAAATAAATTGACTGGAGACTGATAAAAATTCGTCCGACTCTAAAGGAAGCACTCCTCCACAGGTTGGTAGGTTTTGCTTCGATACGGAATAGGGACAATTGCGAAAATAAAATAATAAACTTAAATAACAATTCAGGAGGTCTTAAAATAAACTACTGGGTAATAGATCTCCGGTGTAGAAATCTATTTCTTAAAACGGGTTGGGAAAATAAATCTGCTAAGGAAAATAATAGCTGAGGAAAAATAATTCTGGAAAGCAGTAGCTCTGTGAAATATACGAAGAACAAAAGGGAAGTAATCGCGTGACCCCCCCTTTAGTGCATGAGGTCTGCTATTTATATACATCTCAAGTAATCGTTCGTGAGGATTTGTTGGAGAGATTATAGGGTTGTTGAATCTCCATGTATCTGACTTAGTGGAAGCAGTTAACACACATTCGTTGTAAGCTTTTAGGGACGTGGCGAAAGAATAGGGATGTGATGTTCGTCAAAAGGATTAGTGATGTTCCTCACTTACTTGGTCAATGCATGTCGTTCATCAAGCTAGCCTTGTCGGTCGTCATGCTTCTTGCGCTTTTAGTCTTGGGCTTGTTGTTGACTTTTATTGTAGCTTATTTTTATTCTTCTTTTTCTTCCTTTTTCTCCTTTCTCTTATAATTAATTTGATACCTGCAAAATAGCAAAATACCGACATAATACCAACTAAAAAGTGATTTAATTTGGAATAAAAATGAAAAATAATTTAGTTAAATCAAGCTAAATATGCAATATATTTATGTGTTATCAATTCTTCTACCTAGGATTATAGGTGTTAGAATATGGATTATTTTGCCTCAAGAATTTTATCCCCTCAATTTATTGTGGAGTTGTAAGACATTGCACATTAAGGTGTGGTCCACTACAAATTTTACAAACAAACTTTTGTACTTGTTGAACTTGAGCTACTTGTTGAGTACCCATGTTCATTGCTTTCAGCTTTTTATCCACTTCTGCAGCAATAGCCTCTTCAATTTTTAGTTTCTTACTCACTTCCAACTTCAAATCAATCACTCCCTCGTGTTTTCTTACAACTCTGGCATATATCTTCAGATGCTCATTTGCGGTAATGGCTTCAATAATCTTCTTCACACAAGTGGATGTTGTAAAGTTGGATGAGCCATCGACAGCTGTATCAATAAGCTACTTTGTCTTCATTTTGAGGCCATTTACAAACATTTGCATTTGCTCAATTTGATCCATGTTGTGAGTGGGACATGCTACTAATAACCTCTTGAACTTCTTATAAGAATCACCTAGCGACTCTCCTTTCTTCTGCTTAAAATTCACAAGATTATATCTTTTACGAATATAAACAGAAGCAGGAAAGACTCGTCAAGAAAAATCTTCTCCATCTATTCCTAAGTGGTGATACTTTCAGCATGTAATGAGTAAAACCACTCTTCAGCATCTTCAGACAGCATAAACGGGGACATCCTTAATTTCTTGGCTTCTTTAGAGTGCCCCTTAATCTTCAAAGTAGTACTCATGGTGAGGAATATCTACAAATTCTTATTGGCATCTTCATTGATCTTTCCGGTGAAAGATCTGTTCTCGAGCTGGCAGATGGTTAAAGGATGTAGTTGAAAATTTGCAACATCGACCGGTTGATTCACAATAGTCAAATGACCTGCTGGAGCATTTTCTCTTCCTTAATCCCCAAGAAGTTTCTCTGGTGGTGGTGGGTCTTCATCCATTGTTTCTTTCTTTTCAGACTCTGAACCTGAATGATCTGATGAACATTCTGATTCTTGTCTAACTAACTGAGCTTGTCTGCGCCTTGCATGAAAAGTTATTTTGATTTCAGCGTCAAAAGGAAATTCAGTCGAGGGCTTTCCTCGCATGCAAAGGTTAGGAAAAGTCAGGAATAACAAAAATATAAAAATTACAGAAAAGAAATTTTAGTTGCAGAGCAACAAAATTTTAATTGAACTCAAATTACACTCAATAACTCGGCAGTCCCCGACAACAGCGGTAAAAACTTGATGAGAAAAATAGAAAGTGTACTATTTTTGCCTTGCAGTAATAATGGGAAATTCCCCGAATTTCGATCTCGAGGACTGCATGCAATTATCGAGTTCAATTTACGTTCAATTAAACAAAAACTTAATTTGGGGTTTTGGTTTTGATATTGTCACTTAGTAGAAACAAAAAATTAGCAAAGTGTAAATTAGGTTTTTTTCACAGATATGAGGAGCATGCTAGGGTATGGTGTATAATTTTCCTTGTAACAACCTTGAATCCTGGTATCTTTAACAAGTTCATTTCCTTCAATTACCCGCCCTTTAGATTATACTCCCCTAAGTCATTAGTGGGAAAACCTTCAACCATTCATCCTAAATCCTAAGTCCTTAGAGATATCTGATGGAGTCAAGCCTTTATTTTATCAAGGGTTAAATTTGATAACTATAGGGTATCCCTAGTCCTAGGTAATATCTATTATAGCCTAATTATACAAAAAAAACATTAACAATTGCGGTCCAGCTGGTTGTTAACCGTAAATCAATCCTAATTTATCTGATCAGGAAGGCATAAAAACATTGTATAATTAAATTGAATAGAGAAGACTATTGTATTAAAGAAATTCAGGAATCAAAATCGTTTACAGATGTAAATCAAGGACACCCCCTAGCATTGGGGGGTTTAGCTACTCATATTGTTCAAAATAACCACAAGACAAAATATAGACATTATAAGGATTGAGATGAACTTTGATCTTCAATTGTTTCCACGCATGAAAATGTTTTGCTCTATAAAAACCTTGACTTCTCCAATCTTCCTTCGTGTAAACTATTCTTTGATTCCAAAAAAAAAATTTATTCCTTATGAAAACTCATTTAAATAGTCACCATTCATCCGGGTCGGTTGAAAGTACCCAAAACGCCCTCACAACTTAACATATGGAAAAAGTATGGAAAAAATCAGGAAATCAGCGTCATAGGCCGACACAGGCCGTGTCACCTAAAACGGGCACCCTTGTCGTTCTCTGTTCATCGCACCAACAACTCTCTCGCCCAAACCTTTTGACATGGGCCGTGTCAACTGAGACGAGCACCCGTGTCAGCCTCTGCCTCTTCTCCCAAACCTACCTGATGAGCTTCCTCTCCTGACACAGCCTTTGTCAAGTTCCTTGTATCTTGTTTTTTGAGACTTCCTCTGAATCTCTGAATTCTGCACTTTTCGAACTGATTTTCTTGGTTTTATTCCTCTGAATCTTAAAACAATAAAATACACAACCAACTCATAAAACATAGAAGAATGAACTAAAACACTTGACAAAATAAATAAACTATAACTAAAATCAATTGTAAATAAAGGTGGAAAAACCACTGATCAAACCCGCTAAACTTAAATTGTTGCTTGACCTCAAGTGACCAATACAAGAACTCATGAAAGTTACAACAGCCCGGTACTCATACGTGAGACATCCGTTCAAATTGATCAAAAAGCACTTCGTATGATGTTCACATGACGCAAAGAGTTTGCTTAAGAATCTTTAACTCTAGAGTTTCCTCTTCAGATACCTCTCTAACTATGCTTTTTACTTAAGTCTCTTTCTGATTTTCCTCCTTTTTCATTCGGATAGTCAAATTAAGGCAATGAGAATTATGATGATCAGAACATGCACAAGACTAATCAAGAATTTTTTCTTAGGCACTAAATAGCAGCATTGGCTACTTTTAAATACCGATGAAATTTCCAAACTTTGCAGTTATATATTATCCTTTTGGACGATGTTTGGGGATAAACCCCCTTTGGGCTGATTAACCGGATGATGGCTACCCAACTTAGCAAGCCAGTTTCCTTTTACCTCCTTTTCATCATTTCGTGCAAAATTTCTTTCTTTCTCCATCAATCGTAAATGCATGTGAATCTATGTTATGCCAGACTGTGAGGATAAACTACTTCAGGAGTACTTCTCAGGAATCAAGTACTATGATACAAATCTACATGTTAGACTCGTATCACTGTCATATTATTTCAAACTTCCTACCTCCCAACAACCATCCATTTGTCTCTATATACTATTCTCGAACTCTATGAGAAACAAGTTCTTAAACAAAACAAAAATATTTGGCAAAATTTGGGAAGGACTTCAACTCGTGGATTTACACAACACTTAGCATAAAACCAAAAAACAGATCTAACAAAAAATCAATAAAAATAAAAAGCAATAAAATCCTCCAAACTTGAACTAAACATTGACCCCAATGTTTCAGAACAAGCTCGAGGAAGGTGACTCAATGAGGGGAATGCAACACATGTTGTTGCCTCCTAGATTTCACCAGTAAGACTCCCTTTTTATTACCTGCAGACAAAATTTAAAAAAAAAACTAAGTTAAAAGTATGGGTTGCCTCCCACGAAGCACTATTTTTAACGTCACATGGCTCGACGGTTCATCCCCTCATGGGGGTATTTCCTCTTCCACAACTTGTTGCTTGTCTCTTCTGCAATCCAGAACTCATTTATATCAAAAGTATCAATCAATTTGTGCTTCCAGCCACTTCTAACTTCCATCTTTTCAACTCGGTGTTCCTTCTTTTTTCTCTTCTTTCCTTCTTGACTGAGCTTAGGAATTTTTATTGATGCCACTTAAGAGATTTTTCCTGAGACTTCTTCTGGCAGTGATTTTGAATTGTTGCTTTCTTCTTTTACTTTGATCATTCCGACTGAAGATTTATTCTTTCCACCTGCACCTTGCTTCTTGATTTCAAACACCTTCAATGTTATCTCCTATTCAAATGATTTCAGTGTCAGATTACCTATCTCGATATCAAAATTACATCGACTAGTCAGCATAAATGGTCGACCAAGAATGATAGGAGTCTCTTCATCTTCAGGTATGTCCATGATCTGAAAATCAACTAGGAAAACAAAATTTTCAACTTCCACTAATACATCTTCAGCTATCCCATATGACTGCTTGATGGTGTGATCAGAAAATTTCAATTTTGTTCCACTCCTGCTTATCTTCTCAATATCGAGCTTCTTAAAAATCGATAATAGCATTAAACTCACACTAGATTTAGAATTAACCAGAACCCTCTTGAAAGTTCTGCCTTTTATGGTGCATGGTATTACAAGTGACCCCAGATCCTTCTACTTGACAGGTATTTTTCTCTCATATGCAATTACATACAACTTCTCATCACAGAGTACCAATCTCTCTCATGTTGATCTCTTCTTTGATAATGCCTCTTTCATGAATTTATGATACAAAGGCATTTTCTCGAGTGCCTCAAAGAATGGTATATTGATCTCTAGCTTTTTGAACAGCTGGACAAATTTATCAAACTCTTTCTCTTATGTGTCCTTCTTTGCCACTCGAGATGGATATGGTAACTTGATCATTGGTTTAGTCTTCTCTTCAACTAGCTTCACAGGTGAGACCACTTCTTCCTATTTTTTCTGTTATCTTTCACTTCCAACTCTAATTCTATGATATTGTCATTAAATTTTACCTTATCTTTCTTTTCTTCAGTAGCATTTTCATTCCTTGTTGTGACAACATTAACATTCTCATGATTTTTCTAATTTTCTTATGCTCGTATCGCTACTTGTTGTGCAATCTGTCTCATTTGAACTTCCAAATTTTTTATTGCAGTTGTGGTATTCTTGTTATTACTCCTTGTCTCTTCTTTAAATTGAGAGGTGTGGTCTGCCTCCTTTTTAATAGCCACCTCCCACTCTGCCTTTTGAGGAGCTTGTTGCTGCTGATCTTTCCAGGAGAAGTTAGGATGATTCTTCCACCTAGGATTATAGGTGTTAGAATATGGATTATTTTGCCTCAAGAATTTTATTCCCTCAATTTTTTTGTGGAATTGCAAGACATTGCACAGTAAAGTGTGGTCCACTACAAATTTTACAAACAACCTTTTGTACTTGTTGAACTTGAGCTACCTGTTGAGTACCCATGTTCATTGCTTTCAGCTTTTTCTCCATTTTGGCAGCAATAACCTCTTCAGTTTTTAGTTGCTTACTTGCTTCCAACTTCAAATCAATCACTCCCTCTGGTTTTCTTACAACTCTTTCATATACCTCCATATGCTCATTTTCAGCAATGACTTCAATAATCTTCTTCACACCAGTGGCTGTTGTAAAGTTGGATGAGCCACTGGCATCTGTATCAATAAGCTACTTTGTCTTTATTCTGAGGCTATTTATAAACATTTTCATTTGCTCAATTTGATCCTTCTTGTAAGTGAGACATGTTACTAATAACCTCTTGAACCTCTTATAAGCATCATATAGAGAATCTCCTTTCTTCTGCTTAAAATTCACAATATCATATCTTTTGCGAATATAAACAGAAGCAGGAAAGTACTCACCAAGAAAAGTCTTCTCCATCTATTCCCAAGTGGTGATACTTTCAGAAGGCAATGAGTAAAACCACTCTTCATCATCTTCAGACAGCGTGAACGGGAACATCCTTAATTTCTTGGCTTCTTTAGAGTTCCCCTCAATCTTCATAATAGTACTCATGGTGAGTAATCTCTTCAAATTCTTATTGGCATCTTCATTGATCTTTCCGGTGAAAGATCTATTCTCGAGCTGGAGGATGGTTGAAGGATGTAGTTGAAAGTTTTCAACATCGACCTGTTGATTCACAATAGTCAATCGACCTGTTGGAGAATTTGCTCCTTCGTAATCCCCAAGATGTCTCTCTGGTAGTGGTGGGTCTTCAGCCGTTGTTTCTTTCTTTTCAGACTCCGAACCTGAATGATCTGATAAACCTTCTGATTCTTGTCTAACTAACTGAGCTTGTTTGCACCTTGCGTGAAAAGTTCTTTTGATTTTAGCATCAAAAGTAAATTCAACTGAGGGCCTTCCTCGCATGCAAAGGTTAGGAAAAATCAGGAATAACAAAAATATAAAAATTACAGAAAAAGAAATTTTAGTTGCAGAGCAACAAAATTTTAATTGAACTTAAATTACACTCAATAACTCGGCAGTCCCCGACAACGGCGCCAAAAACTTGATGGGAAAAATAGAAAGTGTACTATTTTTGCCTTGCAGCAATAATGAGAAATTCCTCAAATGTCGATCTCAAGGACTGCATGCAATTATCGAGTTCAGTTCACGTTCAATTAAACAAAAACTTAATTTGAGATTTTGATTTTGATATTGTCACTTAGTAGAAATAAAAAACTAGTAAAATGTAAATTAGGGCTTTTTCACATATATGAGGAGCATGCTAGGGTATGGTGTATAATTTTTTCTGTAACAACCTTGAATCATGATCTCTTCAACAAGTTCATATCCTTCAATTACCAGCCCTTTAGATTATCTTCCCCTAAGTCCTTAGTGGGAAAATATTTAACCATTCATCCTAAATCATAAGTCCTTAGAGATATCTGATGGAGTCAAGCATTTATTTTATCAAGGGTTAAATCCGATAACTATAGGGTATCCCTAGTCCAGCTGGTTGTTAACCGTAAATCAATCCTAATTTGTCCGATCAGGAAGGCATAAAAACACTGCACAATTAAATTGAATAGAGAAGACTATTGTATTAAAGAAATTCAGGAATCAAAATCGTTTACAGATGCAAATCAGGGACACCCCCTAGTATTGAGGGGTTTAGCTACTCATATTTTTCAAAATAATCACAAGAAAAAATATAGACATTACAAGGATTGAGATGAACTTTGATCTTCAATTGTTTCCGCGCATGAAAATCTTTCGCTCTCCGAAAACTTTGACTTCTTCAATCTTCCATCGTGTAAACTATTCTCTGCTGCCAAAAAAGTTTTTTTTTATTCCTTGTGAAAACTCATTTAAATAGTCACCATTCATCCAGGTCGGTTGGAAGTACCCAAAACACCCTCACAACTTAACATAGGGGAAAGTATGAAAAAATCAGGAAATCAGCGTCATAGGACGACACGGGCCGTGTCACCTGACACAGGCACCCGTGTCGTTCTCTGTCCATCACACCAACAATTATCTCGCCCAGACCTTCTGAAACGGGATGTGTCAGCTGACACGAGCACTTGTGTCAGCCTCTGCCTCTTCTCCTAAACCTGCCTAATGAGCCTCCTCTCCTGACACGGCTTGTGTGAGGTGACACGGGGGCAGTGTTAGATATCATATAGCTTGGTTTTTTAGACTTTCTCTGAAACTCTGAATTCTGCACTTTTAGTACTGATTTTCTTGGTTTTATTCCTCTGAGTCTGAAAACATCAAAATACACAATCAATCGAAATGGAGAAGCAATGACTGATGCTCGTTGATCCGTTGTCGCACACAGATCAAAAATGAGTATTTTGTAAAATGCAGTATAGCGACAATGGCTCGAGTCGTATCGCAAGAATTCTTGATTTTATTATTAACTAATAGAAATCTAATGGGAGGTTGGTTTTAGGATTGATTCATAACACGAAATAAGTGATTAAAATAAGTGATTATAAAAATAAGTCGATCTACTGTTTTCAGGTTCCTACTAATCATAGGTTTTTACCTTACCAATTCCCTAAGCGGCTTCGACATCTATTCGATTTCAATACCAATTGACAAGTGCAATAGATATAAAATAGATTGAATTCCCATTCCGAATTAAGCAAACAGATTAATACAATCGTGAATTAAGCAAACACGGTATAAAACGCGATTTAACGACTAAGCAACGTAAACAACAATTAAAGATTAGGAATACAAGCATACAAATTTAATCAAGACATTCCATGAAATAACAAATTAAGCAAATTCAATTTCATAAAATAGAATTGAAAGAGAAACGAAATTGAATTGATAAGTTAAAAACCTCAAAGCATCGAAACACGATTACAGTAGATCAACTCTGGATGATTAGTTCTTCATTCAAGTGTAAAAGCAAAATGTATTTTTTTCTAAATAATGAAAAGGTCAAAACTAAATTACTGTAGCGGCTGCTAGGTATAGCAAGGATAAGGATTCGGTTTATAACTCAACTGGGTCGAAAACATAACCCAGATCCAAAACAAATGACCCAAAACTTAAATATAAAATGCTGCAACTTCAACGAATTTTATGGCCCTGCTACAGTCTGATTCATCTCTTTACTTCTGAATGAAAATCGTAGCTCTTTCTCTTAGCTTTCCAACGACCGGTAGCATGCCTCATTCCGACTCATGTAGCTTAAGTTATGAATTTATTCGTGCAGACTGCTAATGCTGAAAATAAAGTGCGAAAATCAAATAAGAGTAGAAATAAACTAAAATAGAAAAACACTATAAAATACAAAAATAAGCTAAACAAACCATGAAAATGCATAAGTACAATCATGAAAGAATGTGCATCAAAATTCACTGATCAAATTCCCCCACACTTGAACTTTTGCACTCCGAGCAAAATAAAATCAAAAGAAACACAACAACATCATCAGCTACTCATTCTAGGCTACAAACTCTTCTTCGGTTAAGATTACATCAATAGGTACTAATCTTGCACACTAAGGATATCGTAGTAACACTAATGTTTTCTCTTGAATATGCAAACCAATTCGAATCATATTATTATGCCAAAGCCTAACTTACTCGTCCTCCTTTTTTCTCTTTTTCATTCAGGCGCAATCACATTAAGCCCGTTATCTCCACACACTCATAGCAAGGAGACCGGTTAGTGACTCTGATCCTTTTTGCACGGGGTTCTGGTACTTACATGGCATAACTCTTTGCTTACTCGGTTGTAGTTGCGGGGGATCAGACCGTAATCTTCCCTACCAAGTCCAGCACCAGAAACCGTTGAACCAACTAACAACGAGTCTTATTATCAACTTTTTTTTGTAGGTTCTACGATCGTTGGGTTAAGTGACCGGGTGAGGGTCACCAAACTTAGAAGACCCATTCCTTTTTCTTTCTTTTTTTTCAAATAAAACTTGAATCACTCACTTATTTTCATTGGCTTCCCTGCGTAGAGTGCGTGTGAGATGGTGCTGACTGCTGAAATAAACTACTCAAGAGCTATTAAAAGATGAGAATTCAAGGCTACGTCATAATAAAAATTCAAATTAACTTCCATATGCATGAGAATTACAGTGTTAAGATGATACCGATCTTGTGAACTTTTCCCAAGTCTCCACAATTAACCTCATATTAATCTATAACCCAAAACTTTCAAAAAGATGCATATTTTTTTATTTTTTTTATAACTGAAAATAAAACAATGAACAAAAGCAAAGAAAAAAAAAACAAATAAATAATTCTCTCCCCCACACTTAAAACACACATTGTCCTCATTGAAAGAAACAAGCATAAAATAAGAGAGATGAGAGAGAGGAAAGAACACACCCGAGAAGTCAAGGCGGATAGATGATCGCATAAGTAGCCTTTCCCAACGAGAGCTCTTTTATAATTTCCTCTTCTAACGTGGGACTCTCATGGAATAGCTTGAGGCGATGTCCTTTGACTTTGCAATTTTTATGAGTACCTTCACTTTTTATTCCTGGATCAAAGAATGTTCTTCTAAAAGTAAAAGTGTCAAATGGGCACGTGAACATGATATCATCTTTCACAACATCAAGGATCAAAAGGTTACGGGGCTGCATCACTACTTTTGCTACATCTTCAAGTGAGATCCTATGCATACACGTGGATGGACTAACATCATAAATATCATCCAAGGTCCATCCAATTCCTTTCTTATGCTTCTTCAAAACCTGCAAAAATTTACTTTCTTGATCAAAATAAATTTTAGAAGAAATTATAACCGGGAGTTTTTCATTCATCTCTAAATAAGCATATTTAAGATTTTCAGGAATTAGTTTCAGCTCTCGGGAAGGTGGTTGTTCGATGGATGATTTGTTTCGGGCAGCCAGAGTGTCGAGAGCTTCATCCATATGAACAACTTCATTTGCAACCTCATCTACAGTAAAAATATCAACTTGCAAGGCGGCCTCAATTTCAGCACAAATAGAGCAAATTTTAATATCAGTACAAACATCACAAGAGTAAACATCATCAAAATCAGATAATGATGGAAAATCAGCTGCAAATAAATCAATACAAGTATCATCAACAGTCTCAGAAAGCAACTCTATTGTAAAAACATAATTCTCTTCCAAGGGTTGTTGGTTAGATCCTTGAGCTTGTTGCATGATATTCATCAAAGAGGCAAGTTATTCAATCTGTGTTTGCAAAGTCTGGAGAGTAGAATCTATTTGTTGTTCATATTGGAGATTATTTGCAGCCATTTGTTTAACAATGTCCTCTAGCGAAGGTTCAGAAGGTTCTGAGCACACAACCTGTAATTCTTTCAGATGCTTATGTGGATCCTCACCTGTAAGACTATTAAGCTTTGACAAGAAGTGTATTAAATCAGATTTGGATTCAAAAGGTGTATCAGCTGCAGGATAGTCAATACATAAACCATTATAGCTCACATCAAGGCCATCCAAATTCCTCAAAGTTCTTTGTTCAGCCATATTATCAATAAACACAAAAATATCAACTATGTCCCAAACAGGCATAAACAAATAGAAAGAAAGAAAACGATTAAAATAAATTCAAAAAAATACAAAAATACATATTTTAATCTAATAGAGCAAAATACAATTTTTGAGATTTTTTTTTGGATTTTTTCGACACTATGAAAACAGTAATAAATCATTTTAAAATAGAAAAAAGATGAATTTTCGATTTTGAGGGTCAAATTCGAAGCAAATCAAAACAGTAACTTCTAAATTTACCTGACAGGTTGAAAAACGGTACTGCAACCGGAATTGCAATCCTGAAAATCAACAAACACAACAAAACAACAAAAAAAAACCAAGAAAAAAAATAACAAGAACACTAAACCTATGACTATAATATCAATTAATAAAAACAAGAATCCCCGGCAACAGCGCCAATTTGATCTGCTATCGCACACAGATCAAAAACGAGTATTTTGTAAAATGCAGTATAGCGACAATGGCTCGAGTCGTATCGCAAGGATTATTGATTTTATTATTAACTAATAGAAATCTAATGGGGGGTTGGTTTTAGGATTGATTCATAACATGAAATAAGTGATTAAAATAAGTGATTATAAAAATAAGTCGATCTACTGTTTTCAGGTTCCTGCTAATCATTGGTTTTTACCTTACCAATTCCCTAAGCGGCTTCGACCTCTATTCGATTTCAATACCAATTGACAAGTGCAATAGATATAAAATAGATTGAATTCTCATTCCGAATTAAGCAAATGGATTAATACAATCGTGAATTAAGCAAACACGATATAAAACGCGATTTAACGACTAAGCGACGTAAACAACGATTAAAGATTAGGAATACAAGCATACGAATTTAATCAAGGCATTCCATGAAATAACAAATTAAGCAAATGCAATTTCATAAAATAGAATTGAAAGAGAAACGAAATTGAATTGATAAGTTAAAAACCTCAAAGCATCGAAACACGATTACAATAGATCAACTCTGGATTATTAGTTCTTCATTCAAGTGTAAAAGCAAAATGTATTTTTTTATGAATAATGAAAAGGTCAAAACTAAATTACTGTAGCGGCTGCTAGGTATAGCAAGGACAAGGATTCGATTCATAACTCAACTGGGTCGAAAACATAACCCAGATCCAAAACAAATGACCCAAAACTTAAATATAAAATGCTGCAACTTCAACGAATTTTATGGCCCTGCTACAGTCCGATTCAACTCTTGACTTCTGAATGAATATCGTAGCTCTTTCTCTTAGCTTTCCAACGACTGGTAGCATGCCTCATTCCGACTCCTGTAGCTCAAGTTATGAATTTATTCGTGCAGACTGTTAATGCTGAAAATAAAGTGCGAAAATCAAATAAGAGTAGAAATAAACTAAAATAGAAAAACACTATAAAATACAAAAATAAGCTAAACAAACCATGAAAATGCATAAGTACAATCATGAAAGAATGTGCATTAAAATTCACTGATCACTCGTATTGTCCAAAAGATTCTGAGATCTTTGACAGACAAGTTCGAAAATATAGTATGCGCAATAGAAGAGGCGAAGGATCTTTAGAAAACCACTGTCGAAGAAGTCGCTGGTTCACTTGAGGCACATGAATAACCCAAAATAAAGAAGAAGAAGAAGGTGACACTTGAGGATGCAGAACCCAACAGAGACGAAAAGGAACTTTTCTCTCAAAATTAGTGTGGGAGAGGACATGGCCGTGGAGGACGTAATGGTGGTCGAAGTTACCAAAATAACAACTTCGACAGAGGATAGTCAAGCCAACAAAACTGGCGTGACAGAGGACGTGGACAGAAAGGTGGTAGGTCGAATTACAACAATATATAATGTTACAAATGTAACAAACAAGGGCACCATGCGAAAGATTGCAACTCCTACAATTGCTACAACTGTGGTAAAGTGGGACATCTTACAAAAGATTGTCGACTCAGAAGAAAGATAGAAGAAACAACAAATCTTGCCCTAGAAACAGAATCGAATGAAGGATTTCTGTTAATGACTCAAAAGGAAGCAGATGCAGAAAATGACACTATGTGGTACCTGGACTCAGGAGCAATTAACCATATGTGTGGTCATAAGCACGTGTTCAAAGAAATAAAATAAATTGAGTATGGTCATGTTTCCTTTGGAGATGCATCGAAAGTAAGGGTTGAAGGAAAAGGAACAATCACTTTCTTGCAGAAGGATTATTTGATAGAATCAATCCAAGATGAGTACTATGTACCAAACCTCAAAGCAAATATTTTGAGTCTGTGACAACTCACAAAAAAGGGCTATTTGATACTCATGGAAGATCGAAGCTTGCACTTAAAAGACAAGTCAGGACATCTGGTTTCTCAAGTCGAAATGGGGAGAAATTGAATGTACAAGTTGAATTTGAGAAGCATTCGAGAAAAGTGTTTGCAAGCCAATGTCGAAGACCAAGCATCCATGTGGCATCTATGTTTTGGTCATCTACATCAGGCTGGACTAAGGAGGTTAGCAAAGAAAAATATGGTGCATGGATTGCCAGACGTAGAATTCGAAGGAAAGTTCTGTGAAGAATGTGTGTTTGGAAAACAGACGAGAACCTCATTTCAAAGGAAGGCGGAATATCAGGCTAAACAAATTATGGAATTGATTCACACTGACATATGTGGACTAATTACCCCAGAATCCTTCAGTGGCAAAAGGTACTTTATATCCTTTATTGATGATTTCTCAAGGAAAACTTGGGTGTATTTTCTGAAAGAAAAATCAGAAGCCTTCGAAGTATTCAAGAAGTTCAAGATAATGGTGGAGAAAGAAACAGACAAGCACATCAAAGCTCTTCGACCAGACAAATGTGGGGAGTATACTTCGACAGCCTTTATGAAGTAATGTAAAGAGCAAGGCATAAGGAAATTTATGACTGCAGCAAACTCACCTCAATAAAATGGTGTGGCGGAAAAGAAGAATCGAATAGTCCTCGACATGGTTTGATCAATGCTTAAGAGCAAGAACATTTCGAAGGAGTTTTGGGCAAAAGTTGTACAATGTGCAATCTACGTTCAGAGTAGATGTCCACATTCGATGTTGGGAGATTTAACACCTCAAGAATCTTGGAGGGACAAAAGCCAACTGTGTCTCACTTCAAAGTGTTTGGAAGTGTGGCTTATGCACATGTACCTGATCAAAGAAGAACAAAGTTGGAAGATAAGAGTCAGAAATACATACTTTTTGGGTATTATGAGAAAACAAAAGGTTAGAGTCTTTTCAACCCAATAAACAAAAAGGTGATAGTGAGTAGAGATGTTCGAGTAAACGAAGGAAGCGAGTGGGACTGGAACAACTCGATTGAAGTTATGGTCGAATTACCAGGTGCTATATTGAAAAACACTTTGACAAAATCAGAAGACTCTGATGATGAAGATGGACTCTCACAGTCCAGGTTGTGAAGTTTACAAGACTTGTATGAAAACACAAAAGAAGTACATCTCGTATGTTTGTTGGCAGACACTGAAGATGTCATTTTCGAAGAAGCAGTAAGAAACAAAAATTGTAAGGATGCTATGAATGAAGAAATTAAGGCCATCGAATGCAATGATACTTGGGAACTAGCAGAGTTACCAAAAGGAAGTCAAACAATTGGTGTGAAGTGGGTGTTTAAGAAAAAGATAAATGTACAAGGTGAAATCGAAAGATACAAGGCGCGACTTGTGGAGAAAGGATACAAGCAGAAAGCAGGAATCGACTATGATGAAGTGTTTTAACCTGTTGCAAGAATGGAGACAATTCGACTGCTCATATCTCAAGCTGCTCAATACAAATGGAAAATCTATCAGATGGATGTCAAGTCAGCCTTTTTGAATGGCGTGCTTGAAGAAGAAGTTTATGTCGAACAACCACCTGGATACCTGAAAGTCGAAAATAAAGGAAAGGTGCTAAAGCTAAAGAAGGCACTTTATGGGATGAAGCACGCACCACGAGCACGGAATACACGAATTGACACATACTTCAAAGAAAATGGATTTCAGCAATGTCCCTACAAACATGCCCTGTATGTGAAGAAGAAAAAAGAGAAAATATTGTTTGTTGCTCTCTATGTCGATGACTTAATTTTCTTGGGCAACAATAATCAAATGATAGAAGAATTCAAAGGCGCAATGACACAAGAATTTGAGATGACTGATTTAGGCCTGATGAAATACTTTCTTGGTCTGGAGGTTCGACAAGAAGAAACAGGAATCTTCATCTCACAAGAAAAATATGCAAAAGACAGATTCTCTTTGGACAGTGAGAAGTTTATTCCTTAGGTATCTAGTAATAGTTAATGTTGTAACATTTAATATTCTATCTTGTGATCTCTATAAATCACTTTGTATTCATATTAGAAGGAAGTTGGACATTTTATAAAAGAAAGCGAGTTTAAGTCCACTCCCATTTTCTTTTCATGATTCATATGAATACCTACAAACACATTCAATTTAAAAGCATGAATTCAATTTTACAAGTTAAAGATAAATACGCAAGTGTAGTGATTTCACTTTCTGGAGGGCATGACCTCTATCTTATAGTTTTCAAATGATAACATATTTTGAAATTGTTATGAAATTCATCAATAATTAAGCATACAGAATCAGGTTCTGAAAGATTGAGGAGTCTGATTTTAATCTTATAACTCGTCTACATAGCTTACAAGAATCCATCTTAGATTGTACTTCTTGTTAATTGAAACTTGTAAGAGAAGTGTCAGAAAAAGAAATTACTTCCACAGGGCTTCAGTCATTTTCATTTAGATTTGGAATTTCTTGTCTGGATTTTGTCATTTTCCAATTACATTGAATATGATCAAATATATATTTAGTATAATTTAAGCTTACACATTGCATTGTACAGTGAATTGTGTATATAGTCTTATTATTATTTTTCTTTTAAATGATCAGGAAAATTTAAACAATAAATCATATATTAGCACTATAATGTGTGAACGCACAAGTAACACATTAATATTGTATGAACGCATAGATAATAAATGGATGCACATAATGTTGAGTAAACTTTAATGTCATTAGTAATAAATTTTCATATTAAATATGGTAGTAGAAAGATTAAGAACCAATGTAATTTGGAAGGACAAAAGTTAGTAAGTTATGATAGTTTTTAGGCAAAATACTCATTTTGGTCCCTTAACTATACCCTTGGGTTCACATTGGTCCCTTAATTTTTTTTCGGGTCATTTTGGTCCCTTAACTTTCAAAATGTTTCATTTTAGTCCTTTTTGTCTAATTAGCGACAGATTTAGCGACGTATTTCCAAAGTTTTTCCGTCGCTAATTAGACAAAAAGGACTAAAATGAAACTTTTTGAAAGTTAAGGGACCAAAATGACACGAAAAAAAGTTAAGGGACCAATGTGAACCCAAGGGTATAGTTAAGGGACCAAAATGAGTATTTTGCCTAGTTTTTATTAGTAGCAATTATCTTTTGGAATTGTAAAAGTCATTGGGTTTATATAAGGACCAAAAGTGTATTTTATTTAAAAAGCAATATAAAAAGGTTTGCCTCTTTCTCAAAATAAATCACATAACGAAGTCTGCTTCTTTATATCAATTTGGCATCAGAGCTCATGGCAAACATGATGAATCAAATTTCGTTGTCACGGCTAACAAAGTCAAATTATGAAAACTGGAGTATCCAAATGAAATCTCTTCTTGGATCTCTAGACGCATGGGATGTGACCCATGAAGGGTTTGAATAACCAACAGAAGTTGGGGGATATACGGAAGCTCAAACGAAGGCGTTGAAAGAGACGCGGTCGAAGGACAAAACGAAATTATACATGTTGTTCAGGGTTGTAGATGAATCAGGCTTCGAAAAAATTATTGGTTCGACTACGTCGAAACAAGCGTGGGACATGTTAGAAAGAGTGTTCAAAGGAGCAGATCGAGTGAAGCAAGTTCGACTCTAAACTCTTCGTGGCGAATTGGAGAGGATATAGATGAAGGATACAAAAATTGTATCTGACTACATCACACGTGTACAAAAGGTGGTGAATCAACTCACCAGAAATGGAGAGACAGTAACTGATGCACGGGTTGTTGAAAAGATATTGAGATCTTTAACAGACAAGTTTGAGAATATTGTGTGTGCAATAGAAGACTCGAAGGACCTTTCTACACTCTCAATCAAAGAGCTCGTTGTTTCTCTCGAAGCACATGAACAACGAAAGATGAAAAAGAAAGAAGAAGCAATCGAAGAAGCAAATCAAACCAGGGAATCGAACAAAGACGAAAAGTTACTCTTTTCTCAAAACTTTCGAGGAAGAGGACGTGGACGTGGTGGTCGTGACAGTGGTCGAAGTGGTAGAGGTAGCAACTTTGAAAGAGGACAATTGAGCCAACAAAATTGGTGTGGAAGAGGACATGGTCAAAGAGGTGGTCGTTCGAATCATTCCAACTTTGAATGCTACAAGTGTGGGAAGTATGGTCATTACGCGAAGGATTGCAACTCCTACAAATGTTACAACTGTGACAAAGTGGGACATCTTGCAAAATACTATTGAATTGAAAAGAAGATTGAAGAAACAACCAACCTAGCCTTAGAAGCTGAATCGAATGAAGGCTTTCTCCTGATGGCTCAAAACGAAATCAACACCAATAATGACAATGTTTGGTATCTTGACTCGGGAGCAAGTAATCACATGTGTGGTTACAAACACCTGTTTAAAGATATGAAGAGAATTGAAGATGGTAATGTGTCTTTTGGAGATGCATCGAAAGTGAAGGTCGGAGGAAAGGGCACAATCAGTTACTTGTAGAAGGATGGCTTGATTGGATCAATCGAAGATGTTTACTATGTACCAGATCTCAAGACCAACATATTGAGTATGGGACAACTTATAAAAAAAGGTGCTTCGATACTTATGAAAGATCGAACACTGCATTTGAAGGACAAAGTAGGACATCTGATTGCCCGTGTCGAAATGGAAAGAAATCGAATGTACAAACTGAACCTGAGGAACGTTCGAGAGAAATGTATGAAAATCAAAGTGCAAGACAAAGCGTCACTATGGCATATGCGCTTTGTTCATCTACATCATGCTGGTTTGAGAAGGTTGGCGAAAAGGAACATGGTGCATGGACTACTAGACATGGATTTCGAAGGAAAGTTCTGTGAAGAATGTGTGCTCAGCAAACAAACAAGAACCTCTTTTCAAAAGAAGGCAGAGTATCAGGCTAAACATATTCTCAAATTGATACATACTGACATATGTGGGCCAATCACTCCAGAATCCTTCAGTGAAAAAAGGTACTTCATTTCTTTTTTGATGACTTCTCAAGAAAAACTTGGGTTTACTGCCTGAAAGAAAAATCTGAAGCATTAGAGGTGTTCAAAAAGTTAAAGTTCAAAGTAATGGTGGACAAGGCAACAGATAGACACATCAAAGCAATTCGATCTGACAGAGGAGGTGAGTATACTTCGATGGCTTTTGTGAAGTACTGTGAAGAACAGGGCATAAGGATATTCCTAACTGCGCCATATTCACCTCAGCAAAATGGTGTGGCTGAAAGGAAGAATCAAACTATTCTTGACATGATTCGATCAATGCTCAAAAGCAAGAACATGTCGAAAGAATTCTAGGCAGAAGCAATACAATGTACTGTTATGTTCAGAATAGATGTCCACATTCAAAGTTAGAAGACAAAACACCACAAGAAGCATGGAGTGGATAAAAGCCAACAGTTTCTCATCTCAAGGTATTTGGTAGTATAGCTAATGCACATGTACCAGATCAACAAAGAACAAAGCTTGAAGACAAAAGTCAGAAGTACATATTCATTGGATATGATGAGAAGACGAAAGGGTACAAGCTCTTCGATCCCATAAGCAATAAAGTGATCGTGAGTAGAGAAGTTCAAATGAACGAAGCAAGCAAGTGGGACTGGAACAATTCGACAGAGGTTATTGACGCAGTTGAAGAAATAATTGTAGCTGTACCAACAAGTATTCCAACAGAACATGAAGAAACTGAAGATGAAGATGAACCTCTACAACCCAGAATGAGAATTTTGCAAGATTTGTATGATTCAACAAGTGAGTTACATCTTGTGTGTCTTCTGGCAGATGCTGAAAACATCAGTGTCGAAGAAGCGTTATGAGACAAGAAGTGGAAAAGTTCCATGGACGAAGAGATTAGAGCAATCGAACGCAACAATACTTAGGAGATAGTCGAATTGCCAAAAGGTAGTCAACCCATTGGTGTAAAGTGGGTATTCAAGAAAAAGATGAATGCTCAAGGAGAAATCGAAAGATTCAAAGCACGACTGGTTGCAAAGGGATACAAACAGAAAGTAGGAATTGACTATGACGAAGTGTTTGCGCCTGTTGCAAGAATGGAGACAATATTTCAAATGGATGTCAAGACAGCATTTTTGAATGGTGTGCTCGAAGAAGAAATCTATGTCGAACAACCACTTGGATATATGAGAATTGGAGAAGAGAAGAAGGTGTTGAAATTTAAGAAATCATTGTATGGGCTGAAGCAAGCACCTAGGGCATGGAACACACGCATTGACACATATTTCAAAGAGAATGGGTTCGAGCAATGTCCTTATGAACCTTCCCTCTATGTGAAGAAAAATGGAAGTAATGTATTACTTGTTGCTCTCTATGTTGATGACCTTACCTTTCTAGCCAGTGATGTTCATATGATCAAAGATTTCAAGAGCACCATGACAAGCGAATTCGAAATGACTGACTTAGGTATGATGAGATTCTTTCTTGGTTTGGAGGTTCGACAAGAAGAAGCTGGAATCTTTATCTCACAAGAAAAATATGCAAAGGAAATCCTAGAAAAATATATAATGAATAATTGCAATCCAACTTCGACGCAAATGGAACCAGGTGCAAAACTGTCAAAGTTTGATGGAGGAGAACGGGTTGAAGGAAGCAAATATCAAAGCTTGGTAGGTAGCCTTCGATATCTCACATGCACAAGGCCGGACATTTCACTAAGTGTTGGCATTGTAAGTCAATTCATGGAGGAGCCAGTACACACACATTGGAAGGCACTGAAACGAATTCTAAGATACATTCAAGGAACAATATCACTTGGTGTGATGTGGTGGGAGAACTGACTTAAGGTTTTGCATTTGTGTTCGCAAATGTTGCGGTTTAGCAAGAGTCGCCACCGACTTTTATTTTATCCAAAAGGAAAGGTAAAAAAGCACATAAAAGACCTTTGAGATTGTTTTTGGGTTCGGGGGGTAGATTATGAAAAGGGAAGGTGCTAGCACCATTTTCATCCATGGTTTTCCATGGGCTCTTAGTTACTTGTTTTATATCACTTGCTTTACTTTTCAAATTGTTTGAAATGGTGATTTGTGTGGTTTTGAAAGTATTTTGAAAAGAGGCCATTGTTTTGGCAATCTTTGTAATGATTCTTGTTTATAAGAATGTATACAAAGATGTTTGTCTTTTGAAAAATGTTTCAATGTTTTGAAAGTTGTTTGAAAATGTTTTGAAATTGTGTATGTGTTTTTGAAAATAGCAATGATGGTTTGCAAATTGATCAAGTAACTAGAAGCGTCTACCTACTCAAAAGTCTTTCCTACACATTTTTATTCCTTTGACATTGTTGATTTACCATTGCACTTGATAATCAACCTTATCTTTGGATGTTAAACGGGACGGGCGTGGGTCATCGTATGACCATGATAACAATATTGCCAAGTATCTTAGCAAGTTTTGAGGGACTAAGATCATTTGTTTTTATGCAACCAAGATAGCGTCATCGAGGGACTATAATCTTTTGTTTTTGTTTTGTTTCGCCAAGATACCTAGCATGCATACCATGGTCATGTTTTAAGACAACCAAGTAGGTGAAACCCTAAGGGTGCTTGTGTGTAATGTGTTGTCATTTTTCATGCATTTTTGTCTTGTATTAAGTCATGCTATTTATTTTGATTTTTGGTCTTTGCATACAAAATCCTAGTTTACTATCATGGTATATGAAAGCAATAAAATGCGTAAAATAAATCTAGACTATTACAACAATATTATGGGGAGGGGGATACAAGTTTTGAATAGGGAGATGTTGCTCAAAATAAAACCCTAAAACTATTACAACCAAATTGAATTTATTGTACAAATAAATAAATAAATAAGCAAATATTTAAATATACAATAAAATGTAAATATGCAAAAAAATGTTTTTGTATTTATTTTATGTATGAGAAAATAAATTTATTTATGTCTTAAAAATAGGAAAATAAAATGATTATTTTTGAAAGGGTGAAAACCCTAATTTTTGTTTAATAGAAAATATATTCTAATATTATTTCTTTTATTCATTTTTTGTTCAAGAAAAAATAATAATAATAATATATACAAAATATTAAAAAATTGAATATTGTATGAAAATATTATTTTAAGTGTATAAATAATAAAAATAAAAATGTATGATATTTTTATATTATTTACAAGTTTTATTTAAGAAAATAAATTCTATTTAATCTAATAAACTATTTTTATGCCATAAAAATAATTTTAAAAAAAAATGATAAAATGCAAAAAATAAAGAAAATATTTTTTTATGATTTTTCAATGTTCAAAAAACATAATAAAGTCAGAAAATATAAATTATGCAAGAAAATACAAAAAATATAAAATAAAAGGTCAGGGGGTGCAAAAAGTAAAAGGGGGGTGCAAAAAGTCAGAAAAGCCAAGCCCAAACGCGTCAGGCCCAGACACCACTTCATCCCTGTCCTCCAGACAAAAAAAACGCGTGCGCCCTGCTTCAAACTGTATCTCTTGCATAAGTGCATAAAAATAAAATCTTGTTCAGTTGAGCTTGGATATGGCAATGTATGGGTTTTGAGTGAGGCCTGAAGGTCGTGTGAGCTTGCTTGAAGCTCGCTCAAGCTATCCCAATGCTCAACTTGCTTTGTAGATGCCTGAATCCTCCTATAGAATTCAATCTGCAAACTCAAAAAATGAAAATGGTGAAGCTTGAAACAGGGCTCACAGTTGCTGGACAAGGGCTTGGATAGCTTAGATGGGATGTATGTAATGTATTTGAAGTGGTTCAAGGCAAAACACACGAGGCAAAATGGAAATGGCTAGTGATTTGCAGAGGTTGCCCTGTTTTGGGCAGAAATGGTGTTTTTGGTGTATTTGAGTGTTTGAGAAGTTGTAAATTCGTGCTTTTGGCTTGATACAATATTCTGAGGTTGTTTGAAATGATACAAAGTCTTGGTTTTATCAGATACACAAGCTTGCTTGACTTTTGCATGTTTGCTTGCTTTTGAAGAAAATGTGAAGTGACAAAGCCAAAGGCCTGTACAGGCTAGTTCAAGGTCTAATGAGAGTTGGTACAAATTGCCTGATATTTGTAGATATTGTTTGCAGCAAGAGATTAGGTCCATGGCTCAAGATAAACAAAGTTGCATAAAGCATGCTTTATCAAAGTAGCAATGTGAACTTTATGCCATTTTTGGATTAATTCAATGTACAAAGCTTCAAAGATCAGAATAAGACCTTTATCCATTGTGTTTGCATTAAATTAAGGAGTGTATAAAGGATTAGCACCTGTAATACCAAGTACAATAAAGCTAGGACAGATTTGCAACTTGAACCATTGTGAAAAATGCCTTGGACAAAAGTGATAGTTTGCCATTTTCATTTCTTCGATTCTCCCTAACCATAAATGATCTTGGAGAGCTCTTGGGCATTTTGGAAAGCTTGCAACATGCTCTACAATCCATCTTTGAAATTCATTTTGAGATTCCTCTTGGAACTATATGAAAAGTTGTCATGAAGTTAGGTCAAAAATCTGCCTAAACTAGGGCAAAATTTCACTAAGTTAAAAAGTTTATGGACCCTTATTCACAAAATCATAACTTGAGATCCAAGCATATTTTGGAAAAACCTTGTGAATAAAAGTTGTATATTTTGTAGAGTACTACAACTTTCATGTTGGAAGTTTTCTTTGAATCCAATTGCATCATGGTGAAAAAGTTGGGAAAAGTTGGGGGAAAATAAGAAATTTCCATAACTTCAAAAAATTCTAAGTTATGAAAATTTTCAAACTTAAACCCTAATTTCCAAATTTAAGTTTCTTGGTGAACAAGTTTCAAGTTTTGACATATCTTGATGAATTATGACCCTTGGCACTTGATTTTGACCAAAAAGTCAAAGTTTGACTTTTCAGTGTACAATTGATTTTTGATCAGTTGACTGGAAAATTCATCTGTCAATCCAATGCATTTGAGATCTTTTGAAATATGTGATTAGGTCAAGATGATGAAATTTAGTCCTTGAAATCATGCTTGAACCCAATTGGTCATTGTCTAGGTCAAAAATCAGAAATTGCCCTTTCTCAGTCAAAACCCTAATTTTGACCATTTTGCCCTTTTGATGATCTGATCAAATTTCTTGAGGAGTTGTGGTCCAAACTTGATCAAATGGTTCATATGAGTCTAAAATGTTGATGTGGATCAAAAATTATGAGGTTTGACTGTAAATTAGCCATGGTTGACTTTTTCCCCAATACAACTGATTTTTAGGTCAACTGTCTAATTGACTGGGCAAAAAAGTGATTCAAGGCTTGAAACTTGGTATGAGTAATCTTAGAGGTCCAACATGAAGTATGTAAGTAACATGAGGCATTGGAAGTCCAAAAATCCCTGTCCAAATTCAAACCCAAATTTCAGGTCAACAGTGCAAGATGAGGTCTTGAGCTGAGCAAAACCTAATCTGGTCTTGAGTCCAAGAAGTCTTGTGAGGAAAATTTTGATAATATGAGAGGGTAAATTTTGGGGTACAACACTTGGAATGTTTTATTCAAAAACAAAAGACTACAAGTTAGTTGGTTATTCTGACAGTGACTGGTGCAGAGACATAGACGATCGAAAGAGCACTTCTGGATATGTGTTTTTCATGGGAAACACAGCATTTACTTGGCTATCGAAGAAGCAACCTATAGTAACACTTTCGACGTGTGAAGCTGAATATGTTGCAGCATCCTGGTGCGTCTGTCATGCAGTATGGCTCAGAAGGTTGATAAGCAAGATGGAGCTAAAACAGGAAGGTTCAACAATAATACAAGTGGACAATAAATCAGTTATCGAATTGGCAAAGAATCCAGTGAATCATGAACGAAACAAACACATTGATGTTCGATTTCACTTCATTCGTGAACATGTGAATGAGGGAAGTGTCGAATTGAGGCATGTAGCAAGCAAAAACCAAGCAGCGGGTATTTTTACAAAACCACTATCAAAAGAGATCTTCGATAGAGGCAAGAAGATGATAGGAATGATGGATGGAAGAAACATTTAAGTTTACAGAGGAGTTTTGTTGAGTAAACTTTAATGTCATTAGTAATAAGTTTTCATATTAAATATGGTAGTAGGAAGATTAAGAATCAATGTAATTTGGAAGGACAAAAGTTAGTAAATTATGATAGTTTTTATTAGTAGCAGTTATCTTTTAGAATTGTAAAAGTCATTGGGTCTATATAAGAACCAAGAGTGTATTTTATTTAAAAAGCAATATAAAAAGGTTTGCCTCTTTCTCAAAATAAATCACATAACGAAGTCTGCTCATTTATATCACATAACACACTCGTAGCTATACGAACGTACAAACAATATATATAGTAGTACAGTGCAAACACACTGATAAAACAATAGTACCGTGTGAACGCATGGGTAACGTTTTTAAAATCAGTGTATTTTATTGATAAAACAATTTTATTTTAGTAATTTACATTTTTATTACATTTTAAAATAATTATATTGTTGATTAAAATATATTTTTATACAGAAGAAAATATTAAAACCAATTTATTTTTATTTTTTTAAAATAATAAATTATTTTTATTAGGCAATCTTGCCTTTTATTTATTTTACTTTTCTTATTATTTTACTATTTTTCATTTCTATTTTATTATTTTTTTTAAGATATAAATTTTTTAAAATTAACATGTATATATTATTTGTGTCAAATCATTTTGATAAAATATAATATTTTTTAAAAAATATTTTTCTTTTAAAAATAATAATATATTTTTTTAAATTAATTTTATTTTATTTATTAATATTTTAATTATATTTTAAAAATAAAAGTGTATATCACACTAACACTTATGCGAACTCACTAATATTCACTAATTTGAAAATGAAAAGAATACGATGCTTTTGGAACATAAAGATTTATCCATATAAAAAGAATACATGTAATAAAGATATTAGATCAAATAGTAAAAGTAACTATATAAATGAAAACCTGAAAATACTATATTAAAAATTATTTTAAAAGAAATTGGAGATTAACGATTTACTTAAAAACAAACATAAACGTCACTCCTTCATTCTCAATTTTTTAAATATTTTTTCCAATGACTTCCTCTGTACCCAAGTCAACTAGTCAAGGTACCAATTTTCATGTGCTTTCCTTCCCTCAATTATCTCGTATAGTGGGCCATCAAAAGTAGAACCATATCAATTATTTTAAAGAACCCATCAATAATAAATCGACACGTGTTAACTTTTTGTTAGACTCACCATTCTAAGGTTCTTGCACCACCACTTTTTCTAAAAGAAAAAGTGAAGGAAAAAAAAAGTTAAATCAATTAAATATATTATTATTATTATTATAAATAGATAAGACATAATTTTTATTATAAATTTATAAATATTAACAAAATTAATCATAAAAAATAAATCTTTTAAATTTATCAGATTAATTTATTTAAATAAACATAAATAATTTTATTTATTTATTATTATTACATCATAGTGTATTTTGAATTAAAAATATAAAAAGACTTGACAAAAAATAAATAAAAATAAAACTTAATTATTTTTAAAAAATTATAAAAACATTTCTTTTAGCCAAAAAAAGCAATGCCCAAGAAGTAGAAGGAGAGATTCTTTTTATTTTAAATAGAATGGAAAAGGGTAAAAATGAGCAGGACTAGACCAAAACTTCAAAACTAACAAACTCTAAAGTTAGGTATACCTTGTAAGTTTCTATCGTAGGAACTACTTACATCATTATGAATGTTATCTTATCACACATAATTCCTGAGAGTTAAACCTAAATTAGCTAAAGTATATGTACATTAGTTGTCTTTTCTATAAATATGAGAGGGAAAAAAATTAATAAAAGAGATGCCAACGATATAATTGTGCCACCTATTAGAAATTTTCAAGGCACCAAGATAGAGTTAGAGAATGATTGAATAACGAGCATTGAATATGTTTTCAACCAAAAGCATTGTCAATGAGAAGCAATGACATGTTCAAAAGAGAGAATTAAACTCATGATCGTGGTCAAAAAAGAATCACCAGCTTCATAAAAATAAGAGAAATTGTCAATGCGCACCTCATTATGATTATGAAATACCCCCTACAAGACGCAAGATTATCAATCGAAACGCCGTCAGAGTTACCTTTTATCCAAAAATGATGCGGAGAGGTCCACAACATTTCCTTAACTAGCCTAGGGGTGGAGGAGAAATAAGAGACTTTGAAGTTTTAAGCAAAACGAAATTAGACATATGCACCAAAAAGGTAGAATTGGGGACTTCTCTAGTAAGAGCAACTTGCGAAAAAGCCTTGTGGTCGTGATCTCCCACCTATTTAGCACATCATTAAACCTAAAGTTATTCTTTTCCCTCCAAAATTGCATAGAAGATGTTGGCATACCCTACAAGCAAGATGATATTGGAAATTTTCGAATTGCACAAGCTTAAACTAGCAAAACACTCAATTAAAGAAGAAATCACAGATGATTTTGTGAGATGACTAAACTAGTCCCAAAGTTTCTTGGCGTACTAGCAGTCGAAAAAGATATGATTTATATTATTTGAGTCAATCCTATAGAGTTGCATATGGACACTAACTGAATACATTTACGCGATATTTGCTCATCCTTAGGCAGCTTACCTTGAATAATTCTCTAGAAAAGCAGATAAGTAGAAGGACGGATTCTTTTATTCCAAATAGTTTTGCCCCAATGAACTCTCTGAGTAAGGCCTGATAAATGCAAGTAGGCTTTCTTCAAGTTAAGTTGACCATCATTCTCAAGACACCAGATCCTCATGTCTTGTCTTTGTCTAGCCTCATCCACATTATGAGCAACATAGTTCATACTAGGAAAAGTCTCTAAAAGAGCTTGCGGTAGAGCAATTCTAGAAATATGAACAAAAGAGCTAAGCATAGTCCTCAAATGGAAATGAAATTGTTCTAGGATATGAAGATGCTCTGCAAGAGTTTTGTCACACCAATTATCTAGCTAGAAATTGATGTTATTCATTGAACCCACCAGCCAGGTAGTATTGTCTTTAAAATCATGAAATTGTTGCTTCATACCAGTCCAGATGGAAGAAGAAACATGGTGCTTGATATGTTATTCACCTCTATGCACTCTAACCCTCAAAATTAAAGCCCAATGATCCTTCAAATAGGTTAGATCCCAGCAGTTCACTAAATCAGCTTTTCCTCATTAAGAGAGATGAGATACCTCAGGCCTAAGCCTCCAACCTTAGAACTCTAGCAGCAACACTTCCAAGAAACACTAACTAATGTACTCTTTGAAGTATCTCCAAAGCAAATGAAGTTCATGGACCACTTTTCTATATCCTTTAGTAGAGAAATAAGCCATGAATATATCAATAATTTGTGCAACAATATACTCTGAATCAAGTCCTAACAAGGAAAATTCTCCCAATAATGGAAAGGAATTGGGCCATCCAAGATGAGAGCTTGCTTTTGATCCTGTCAGAAGTAGCCTGAAAATGGGGAAATTTTGGTTTTCCTTTAAAAACTGGGGCCCTTAGGTAGATGAAAGGCATATGCCCAATTTTTAAATTCATTATAGAAGCAAGCAAGTCGTTCCTTGGGGGTTCATAACACGTGTATACAAAATTGATTTAAATTTTTTAATTCTATGTAGAGTACATGTTAAACAAGTCCTTGATTGCCTTAATACTATCCTTTCCTCTAAAAAATATTATATCATATGCGTAGAGAATGTGGGAAGGGACCATTTATTGCCTATTGTCACTGATGAGATTAATGCAATTTTTTGAGACAAAAGTAGAGAGAACCCTACTTATGACTTCTTCAGCCAAACAAAAAAGAAGGGGTGAGGGTAGGTCTCCCTACCCCACACCTTGCTTGTAACACCCACATATAATATAATATAGAAATACATTACATATATTGTAAGTATTGGTGCTGATACAATCATAAAGCCTATCAACAATGTTACACATACATGTCCAAAATGATAATATACATAAATGGAACATGATATACATAGGTTCCTAAAAAAAATGAGGATCTAAAAGAATCATAATCCAAAGATCCTCAAAATGACAATGGAAGAACAATCAAAATGAGCAAGTTGCTAAAACATCATCACATAAGCTTACCCTTTCCTTTCACCTGCAAAGAACCGCCTGAAAAAAATAGTGGAATGAGATGATAATCTCAGTGAGTTCCCCTATCCTATGAGTCCACTCGACTCTAAAGGGATAACATACAACCACTCAACTCTACTTGATTAATCCTCACAGGATCCTATGATCTATGGGTATTAGAGAATGAACCCTACATTATGGGAGAACTTTATAATAATAAATGCCTATCACATCCATTGTACATTATCTCTAGCCATCTAGGCTTATGGATACACTTATGGCTAAGCTTGTAATCAGCCATCCTTCACGCCCATTAAACCCAGATTAATCTAGCCTAGAGTTTAAGGTTAAACTTATATTGTTCTCACAACTATCCATTTATTCACATAACACACATCATAATCAAGTGGGGTATTAATTATGTTATTCAGCCTGATACTTACACTAGTACCAAGGTATCTTTATGACTCCTCATTAGAAGTAAGATACTTATGCCAATTATAACTCTTCCAATAGGAAATTAGTCTCCCAACTAATCATGACCCCACTTGATTTAGAATTAGGACATGACACACCATCACTAATTACAACCCTTCCGATTGGAATTTAGTATGTGTGCTAATCACGACCTCAAAGGAACTTAGTCATACTACTAATCACGAC
Source organism: Vicia faba (assembly GCA_948472305.1). Classification (NCBI taxonomy): domain Eukaryota; kingdom Viridiplantae; phylum Streptophyta; class Magnoliopsida; order Fabales; family Fabaceae; genus Vicia; species Vicia faba. Next base: position 1,018,317,386 of record OX451740.1, read on the forward strand.
CCCACATGGTTGGATTTAGTGTATAACTCACCATTACTAATCATAACCTATCCCAGTTGGAATTCAGCGTGTGCGACTAATCACGGCTCCACACAGTTGAATTAGAATATCACTAGGCTTACACTGATTATGGTTCACAAACCCACACCATATACGCATCATTAATTCATGCATACACAATACAAGTGAAATACAACTGTAATCTCTCTTACAAAAAGGTAGCTTATTAGATTAGCTTTCTAACATATCTTACCTTATCTCAATCGGAAACATGAATCTTGTTTTATGGTATAAATAGGAAAAAAAATTATTTTTCTCCATTCTTTCATGCTCGCTTAGCGAGGTCCAATGAGGCGCTCTAGCGAAGCCTTGCTTAGCGAGCCAACAATGAACCAGGAGCCAGATATTACAGAAAGTTCAATCCCAAAAAAATTACGTGCCTCTCTTAGCACGAGATCTCCCCTTGCTTAGAGAGGATGACAAACTCAGGAATTATAGGTAGCTTGATTGCTCGCTTAGTGAGCCCAGTATCGCTTAGCGAGAATGACAAATATCAAACAGTTCAGAAATAAAGAAAGGAAGGAGGAAAAGAACAAAAAACGAGCACATATGATTTCAATGCATCAAATAACACAAAGTAGCATGGTTTATCAAACAAAAAATGTAAAGCATCAAGAACATCATGTATGGCACAAATATTCACGTTTTTAAACATAAACCCTAACTTCCCAAAACATAAATTGTTTCCCCAAAGCTAACACTAGCTTTGAACCCACCTCTACCAAGAAAAGATGATGAAGGATGGTGTTGGTTTCTTAATGATCCAAGCTTTGATCATTGATTATCCAATTTTGTCCTCTTTTCTCTTCTTTCTATTTTTTCTCTTCGTTCTCTTTTTTCCACTTTCTCTTCTTTCTTACTAATGAGTGGTAAAAACTTGTAAGAGGGATAAATGAGGAAATCTAGGGCAATTGTTTTGTCTTCTTGTAACAAATATCACTTAACTTTATACTAACAAAATACTCTTCCTATAATTAGAAACCCTTAGGATAATTGAGTAAGAATTGATCTCTTTTGAGTACATTAATTACTTTATTTGCCCCCATTGATATCAACTGACAACTAATAGAGCACTTATGAGCTTAGTTTGTCCCAACTGATAACTAAAAGAGTATTAAAGAGGGTATGAGGGATTACATTGCTTGCAATTGAAATATCCCCTAAGTTTACCATTGATGGAGATAAAAATATAAGCATATTATAGTATGAATTTAATCCACTTGGAAAAAGTAGGATGAAAACCAAACCTCTCAAGGACATGAATAAAAAATTCCTAGTTAAGAGTGTCGAAAGCCTTAGAGATATCTTCTTTCAAATATACATTCCCTCCAAAATCTTTCATATGAATAATGTTTGCAACCTTAGAAGTAATTCTAATACAGTCCCTTACAAATCTAATATGAATAAAGTCCTTTTGCTCATTAGAAGTAATATTTTGCATTACATTTATAAGCCTGTCACCAAGGATTTTCGTGATGATCTTGTGCTTGAAGTTGGAAAGAGCTATAGGTCTATAGTGCTCGATACTCTCTGCATTGTTGCTTTTAGGAATCTGATGAAATCACTTTTAAAGGGGTAAGTATTGTTATATCATCTCCACGTGGATTAGTTCGATATCATTGTCGTTCACAATTAATATGATTTTATGGAAAGGATCACAAAAGTTTTGATTTGGTAAAGTAATGAGTTGTAACAATGGTAAATGCTTAAGAAATTAACAAGTAGAGAAACATGTCAGAATTATTTATTAACCTATTTCATATATATTCAACTGGTATAGTATGTGAACCTAGTTGTTAATTTCTATTATCACGTATCACTCTTCGACACCTCTTATGTCTAACCGACGGCGTGGGTTTTACCGTATTATTTAATCAATAATCTCTCTACCTATTAAAAAAATACAATAACATTAAGACTTGATACAAGTGAATACCAAACCCCAAATACATCTCTAGACTTTAGTGTTGGATAGATGATGATCTTAGGTCAAGACTTGAAAAATATTTCCCAATAATGATTCAAACCCATAAATTTAACATGAAAACAAAGATAACATCAATATTGATTCATAACTAGTTCACATGACAATGATCAAAAGAAATACATACGAGTAATGTTAATTGCATCTAACCCTAACACGAGAGATTTAGCCACATATCATCATGGTAACTTGCTATACAAGAAAAGAGAAGAGATGAATAAGCATCAAAGTTGAGTAGTCCACTATTGTCGCGTATTCAACTCTGATTTCCTTGATTATGAGTTTTTCTCTTGTTGTTGGTGTATTTCTCTCTCCAAAATAGTGTTTAAACCTAAAAATATGAAGTGGGAAAGTATTTATAGAAGACTGAAAAAGCAACGTGTGCTCCGCGCAACTACTTGACAAACAACTTAAACCGCCCTAAATGGCGCTCAACGCATGTATCTAGCGCTCAACACCCTCACACTGCCAAGGCGCGCTCAACATGAACACCTCTTAAATTCTGGCTTCAGATGGCGCTTCAACCGCGCTTATCCCGGAATTGCGGGTTTTTTATTCTCCAAAAATGTATGTTGAAGCCATTTCTTTGTCTTTTCATTACCAAAGTTTCTCCTATGAAAACATACCTACAAAATGAGTTGCAATTAAGTAAACTACACAACATTTACATGATAATCTACTAAAGCAAATATTTACACAAAAGTTGAGGTTTTAACTTTTGAATCCAATGAATCAAGTTAATAAATGCCACTATTTCATATAAATATTCAACACAATTTGGCCCTTATCATAATGATAACCACTTTGTTAGATTTGTATGAAGGTAGAATCCATCCATATTTGAAGAATTAAAGGGTGGTTGCAAAAACATCTTTATGAATGATACTCCAATATGTTGGGAAGAAAAAAGGTCGAAAACCATCAAGACCTGGGGTGTTATCTTTCTCAAGGTTGAAATCTGCATGTTGAACCTCCTTTAAAGATGGGAGTGTGATGATAATATTGTTTGCCTAGTTAGTTACAAGATGAGGAATGACATCATCAACAAGAGAATAATCTTGAAAATATTAAGAATGATTAAATAAATCATGAAAGTGGTGCACTACATGATTGGCATTAACCTATGAGTCTATAGTCATAACTACAAATAAAGCTTGCAACGTCAGACACGAAATCCGTTTTACCTCAGCTACCCATGCGAGATAAATAAGGTCATCTTGAAAAGTCTCCACTTAACACCTTGGTGTTTTAAACACTGAGGTTATAATTGAAAAGGTCATGGGTTTGATCCCTTGGAACTGCATGTTTTTATTTTTTACATTTTGTTGCATGCGTCATATAGTTGTCGATTTTATTTATAATCCGGGGTAATAAGGTATTCATTTACCTCAGTTTTATGTAATAACCGAGGGGTTTAAAATGAAGCTTTTTGGCTATATTTATCAATTTCACTGGCATGTATCATTTTCACTGGCCTATATCATATCATTATAATAACTCTATTAACCTGCGAGTATCATTTTTTACACGGAAACTACAAAATATGTAGCAGAATTGGAATATCATATCATTTTAAACCAAACGTGCAAATTTACATTGTTATCATCAAGATAGAATACACTCGTTTGACATTATCATATTTGCACATCAAAATGACGAAACATTTGTTCATATACAAAATAAGATTATAGCAACCAAGAAAAACTATTATTATGGTTGTCGAGCTTCACATTGAGATAAGAAGACATTGATCCAACGTGATCGGATGTCATCAATATCTTCTGTTGAGTATGTTTTTTGGATGCTAAACTCCTACAATTAAAACAAAATTTAAACTATGATAAGCTAAAAACAACAACATTAACTTTATATATATATATATATATATATATATATATATATATATATATATATATATATATATATATATATATATATATATATATATATATATATATATATATATATATATATATATATATATATATATATATATATATATATATATATATATATATATATATATATATATATATATATATATATATATATATATATATATAGAGAGAGAGAGAGAGAGAGAGAGAGATTAAGCTAATACATTATTCTTCATCCATCCTTATGTAATGCCTTCGGAGCCAATATGGAGCATATATCTCATAATATAATATCCACAAGAATGATTGTCGATTTGTTTTCGCCACTACAAATAATTTTTATTTATTAATTTCACACTAATACACAAATAATATAATGTCAAAAAACACAATTACTATACTTACTTTTGGGTAAACATAGAGTGACTTTTTATCCATGTTGTGAGCATTAAATTCCTCCATCACTATACACATGTCAGTTAAAATTAAACATGAATACAAACTATTCAATTCTAAAGTGAAATTTGAGTATAAAAAATAATACCACTTATCCACTCAAATCATTAACCACAACGTCGGGCAGTGTCGAGTGCACCGAGCAAAACACAATTATATTATTTCTCTTGGGACATATAATAAGTAGTTGTCAATGTCCCCTGTATAAACATTCAGAATAATTAGTAGTATGGATAAAATTGATTTATAAATAAAAACAGAAATTAACATATACTTACTCACGGTAAATTGGGTCAATATAAAAATATTTGATACTCCCTTTCTCCATCAACTTCTCTTGTAAGTAAATTTTGATTTCGTGTCCTGTAGAACCGCGAGTAAGAGCAATCATCACAATATCTAAGATACAATACTTGTTTAGAAGCTTCATTTCAACACATACCTAATGGATGTACCTGCAAGGTTAAATATTTATGTAAAAGTATAAGAACGTATGAATATACATAGAAATCAACATAAAACTATATTTACGAACTCTAAATTTTCAATATAGATTTGTCTAGTTCCTCATCTCCCTTTAAAAATTCATGTATATCAGTCTTGTTAAGAAAGAACAACTGGTGTTGATCATGACTTAATTTAATACCCATAATTATGGTTTTAATACTCGGCATCATCATCTCTAGTCTCTAAAGGCCATCTTGATTTTTTGGTGGTGAGGGTTCAACACTTCCTGGTTGGCAGAAAAACTATGTGTCGCGCTTGTACCACCCGTAACTTTCTCAACTACGTTCTCTCAAATTTTCAACTGATTTAAATTTGTGTGGCTGAATATATCCAGCAAACTCAACTTCTGCATCATAAAAACAACATAAATACAATTCAAAATTGAAATACGTAAACAACAATAACAATAACATACAACTTATACCTCAAGAACATCGCATGTACACTTCTTAGACACCTTCTCCTCATTCATCCAATCTCGCTCCTCTTGCACCTTCTGGACACTCTCTCGCATCATATGCTATAACTTCTCCCTCTCGTCCTCCAAGAACTTCTCATGCACCGTATGCAACAACCTCTCCCTCTCCTCCTCCAAGAACTTCTACCGCACCATCTGCAACCAGCTCTCCCTCTCATCCTCCAAGAATTTCTCCGGCACCATCTACAACCAGATCTCTCTCTTATCCTCCAAGAACCTATCATGCTCATCCTTCTACTTCTCCATTTCCTTCTCCAACTCAACAATAACAATATCTTCAACCTCTCTCTTACTAATTTTCTCTCTTAATGATGTAGAGCATCCAAAATATATCTTGAAGCCAACAACTCTATCAAGACCACGGACACGCCCAGGATGTTCCTTGGTTCTAATCATTTCTACCAAGATGTCATGACAACCTTGTGAAGTGAAGAGGTCGGTCTTAGTTTGTTCAACAAGATCATCCTACAAAACATGAAAATTCATCTTTACCAAATTGATTTAACTAAAATAAATATTATTGAAAAATATATATCTACTTATAGTCCTTTGAGCCACTTCGTGCGTAACATATGATGTGTACTTGCCGTATTTTCTTTGGCGTGCCCTCTTCTATTTCTCGTAGCGTGATGGTGGAGATGGATTGTGATCAAGACTTATAAAATCTCTCAACTTTTCATCCCTTTATTTTCTTTTTTCGTCCATTAAAATATTTTCATGTCTTTTATATCCTACATGAGACAACCTATGTGGATAGGTATTTTTAGCTCAATTTTCTCTTCCTTTTTTATTCTTTGCCAATAAGTCAGGAGTGGTGCGAGATTCTACAAATTTCTCCCAAGTAGCTTGATCAATAAATGAATACACCTCATATGGAGACAATTATTTATCTTCTCCATGTTTAATATAATCATGGGTGAGTTGTGTATAAACCCCCCCCCCCCCAGCGCTCACCATAATAAGCAATCATTTTCTTTTTCATGTACTTATCATTTGGAGTAACAATGAACACATCATATGTTTACACAATAGAGATGTTATTTGTATTAAACAAAAAATGTACTTGTAAAACAAATGATAGAATATAAAATAAATACTGTAATATCAGTCCATATGTTGTCTTTCAATTCATCATCAACATCATGCCAACTATCTATCAAAATACTCACTTTACTTTTACCTTGTATTGCAATGTAATCCAAAATATCATCAACATGTTCACCAGAAGCCATACAGGTTTTTGCATCAACTCTAACCGGGTAGCAAATACCAGTTTTGCTGGCTTTTTTCACCATTGTATACATCGTAGCACCTCTAGTTTTTCTTTTACATTTTGTATTAATAGAGTTTGCAGCAGATGTTGTATGAGAGGTGTTTATCGAATCAAACATGACTATCAAGATGAATCAAATAGTAACGTTTCAATCAAAACAAATGAAGAAGCCTTAAACAAAATGATCAATAGACAAACAAATGAAGAAACCCTAAATAAAATGATCAAGAGACTATTTCAGTGAAAAACTAACATTGATAAATATACAAACCTGTTGCTATGATAAACAAACTTATTGCTATGATGAATATCTGTTGGAAGAGTTTTGATGAATATCAGTTTGAAAATCTCCTAGTTTTTTTTTGCGAAATGAGAGTGACGATCTGACGTTTGAGTGTTATTAGGAAAATGAAGAGTTAGAAACTCGATAATAGTCTGAAGTATTTCATGCAAAATAAGTGTCATATCGGTTTTACACAAAAATTGATGTCGTGATTATATTAATTAAAAATATAAATATAAAAAAATTCATAGCACCATATTTTGGGAATTCATTTAAAAGATATATCACATCGATTTTTGTAGAAAACCGAGGGGTTAAAATATATCAAATAAAGTATTAAAATAAGATTTTTAAATTAATATTGTGAAATTGTTAATGCAAAATATATTACTTCTCTATTAGACCTTGTAGTCGAGATAAATACTAATGGAAAAAAAATGGAAATTGAAAAGGCGCCAAGTGAGAAATACGAATTAAATAAATGAAAAAATATAAAATACAACAATTGGGTGTCGAAGCGAGTTCCCTTATTGCTGTTTTTCCTAGGTTTTATTAAATATTCAAGATCTAATATTTTTTATTAAAAATATAATAATAAAACATGGCACTTCCAAGATCTATACTCTTATTTTTTCATTGTTTGAGGTATAAGCTCCGTCATAAAAAACATTATTTGTTGTAGTGGATAATCGTTTCACCAATCTTCATAGAGTGAAAAAGGTGTGTAGTACTTTTGTGTTTAGCCATCCTATGAAAGAACTTTATATTTCTATCACCCTTAGCATGCCATTTGACATTAGTCTTATCCTTCTAAAAAATATCTTCTATCTTAAGAGCTTCATCCAAAGCAATCTGAGCCATTTTCTCTTGATCACAAACTAAATCGTTGTAACCATTGGATCTAATTTTGCTATGAATCCTATTGATATTAGCTTTTGTATTCTTCACAGTGTCTTGAACATTTCCAAAAGTTGATTTGTTACACACTTTTAACAAAGCGTTGGGCAATTACAGCTTCTTTCCAATCACAAACATAAGACACTCGAAGATAGGTGTATCCAATATGGATTTTATGATATTAGAGCAGTCAGGGTGTTAGTTTCACATTTGCATAAATCTGAATTGAGTTTTAAAAGAGATTGCCTGACAGTTGAAGTCCAACATGATTGGGAAATTGTCTAAGTTGGTCTTAGTCAGAGTGGAACAGGAGAGGGAGCTGTAACTTTCCCTCCAGTCTTTGTGTGATCGGTGGATCTGGAACTGACTGTTTAAAGCTGGATCGCGTAATGTTGCGGAAGCAAGAGTCGCCACCGTCTTTTATTTTCTCCAACATGGACAGGACAAAAGCACAGAAAAATTCCTTATGAGATAGTTTCTCGGTTCGGGAGGTAGATTTATAGAAAGGGAAGGTGTTATCACCCTTTCTATCCGTGGTTATCCACGGGCTCTTAGATACTTGCTCATTTGTGTTTTCAAAATGTTTGTTTGCTTTTCAAAGTGTGAGTGGGTTTTGAAAAAAAGTTTCGTTTAAAGTTTCAGACCGACTCTTGTATCAGTCCTCAAGAGTGTTTGAAAAATTGCTTTTGAAAGCTTTTTGGAAGTGTCGGTGTGAAAAGAGTTTTGATTTGTTTTTTTTGAAATAGAGCAAGTATCTATGAGTCATCTACCTACCCTAAGGAATTAGGCTGTGTAAATGTCCTTAAGGTAGTGCCATCCCACCATTGAGAGGTAGGTAGCACCACCGTTGGAGGTGTTCGGGTCAATCCGTTTGTAGGGACAGTGTGGTCACCAGAGCAACAGTAGGACACCTTATAAGCTACCCTTATGCCATGTTCATGGACATAAGGACTTACTAAAACGTCCTATACTCGACGACCACGTTTCGAGGGGCAAGGCAACAATGAGGCGTACCCTAAGAGTGGTGTGTGAATTGTGTGTTATTTTCAGTTAATATTTGTGTTGTCATGCATTTGGTGAGCTACGCATTGTTTTTATTTGGGCCATTCATTCTTTCATGTGATTAACAGTTTAAAGGTGCGGATATTAAAATGCGGAAAATAAAGGTCCTACGCTATTACAAGGCGCGGGTCTATACATCGCCAAATTAACAAAAGACCCGTTTTGAAATAAAATGCAGAAAAGTAAATACGAAAAGTTAAACCTAATTACTATTACAAGGCTTTGGCAATTACATAATATTCACAAACGAAAAAAATAAGAACAAACGCGCGAAAAGAAATTAGAAACGAATATGCGAGGGCGTTGGGCCCTTTAAAGAAATTAAATTGAAATTGACACTTAATTAATGATTAAATAAAGAAAATAAGTTATTTTTTATGTTTTGGTATTTATGAAATAAAGAAAAATTAAAATTAAAAGAAACCCTAATTCTAGATATTTTTAATTATTAAAGAAAAAAGATTAAAGTTTTAACCTAATTTTACTAATTAATTAATTACATATTTATTTACAAAATTAATTAATAGTTAATAATAATGATGAGAAGAAATAAAAAAAAATTATTTATTGAGAAGAAGATAAAAATGCTAAAAACCCTAATTTCTATATTTTTTTAGTTATTAAGAAAGCATTAAAATTTTAAAACCTAATTTACTAAATTTGTGATTTAAAGATTTATTTACAAAAATATTAATAAACTAAGTATTAAATAAAACATATTTTTATTTTTAAGATTTCTGATTTTTTTTTGTATTATGAAAATTATTTTGTATAATTTAAAGGAAACAATTAATTAAAAAAAAAACAAATAAAAGAATAGAAATAAAAATAAATAAAAGTAGAAAATTGGACAAGCCATGGGGGTATCTGACCCCTTTGGAGGTTAATTGCAAGGAATTTGGCCCATTAGAAGTTTGATCCATGCTGACTTTTTCAGATTATGTGCACGTGCGTTGACTAGGGTACACCATGAACTTTGGTTCCTGGCCACTGGATGGACGCTCATGGCCACTTGGCAAGCCACGTATGAGAGTATATGATGGACTTCTGGGCGTGTTGTACACTGGAACGCTTTATGAAAAATGGGAACAAATTATATGGGGGACCTGGGAATCGAACCCAGGTCCCATTGCCTGCATGACAACTCAACAACCACGTGAACCAACGCGCATATTTGTTAGTTAAATGGAACACAATTAATATAATGGGAAAACAAATATTATGCTGGAATAACCAAAAAGCGCGCCAAACTTTGAATGGTCCAATCACGTTCCAACACATAGGCTTTGTCTTCCTTGTTTCTTCGTTTTGCCTGAAAATAACAAATAGGTAGCGGGGGTTTTAAACCCCCACTAACCCCAAACCTGAAAAATAGCGAATAGAGCATATGCAAATATAAAAAGGGCGCGAATAGTGGAATTGATTCGTCTGGATGTCCTGGTTTCAATGGAATAGGTTTTATTGTCCAATTTTTCCAGATGCGTAAAACCCCAAAATTGGAGCTCTGAAACCCTAAAAAGCTTCCATGGTGGATTCTCATACATGCCTTATTAATTCAATCAAAGCATGCCATTAGCTTCAGAACGCTCATGTTAGTACAAATCAATGATTAAAAGTCACAAATAATGCATGGAAACTGGAATACGATTATGAATAATTTTATGAAAAGTGAGACTTCAATATACCAATTCCTTGTGCGTGGAGACTTGATTTCGATTGCAATAGTTTCCTGAATGTGTCGGGAGTGTATTGGAATATTTTACAAGCCTTGAATCGTCCTCAAGCTAGGTTTTCAGTTTTCAAAAATTTGTGAGTTGACTTTTTCAACTGTCCAAAAATAGAAACTTTTGCATCTTGAGACTTTTTGAGCCATGCTTTGAGAATCATGATCAAGAATTGATCAAATGATGTTTGTGGCTTCAAAATAAGATGTTGATAAAAAATTTGGACTTTTGACTGTCAAATGACCATTTTGCCCCTGCAGTTGACTGTGGAGCAATTAGGGTTTTTGACTGTGCAATTTTGTGCCATGAGTTATGAAACTTAGCATATGGATGCTTGACAATGTATGAGGGCATGTGGGACTTGTTTGGACCCTTGGAAACTTCAATTCCTTTGCCAGAACCAAAACCCTAATTTTTGACTGTTAGGAGGCAAATGGACTGTGCAACCCTTGAGAGATTTTGAAGCTTGATCTTGACAAATCTTGAATAATATGGGAGGGCAAATTTTGGGGTACAACAGTTGCCCCTGTTCAATCTTCTTAGACCTGAGGATGTAGATTGGCTGGCGTGCCTTTCGTAATCCGGAGGTGGAAGATGATTGAACACTAGAGTGCCCAGAAATTTGCACTCACATAGTAGAGTGTCAGTAGTATGATGGTGGGAATGGGCTTACAGATTCCATTTGGAGATTGATAGGTGGGAGAGATGGGCTTATAGATGCCATCGGGGGGTTGTTGATCGCGTAAGAGATTCCTTAGCGAGAACTTGCGTACCTGAAAAAAGAAAGATAATTACCTGGCCTGTTACAGGAGTTGGTCTTAAAATCCTTTATATAGACGCGCCCTGGCTGGTTACAGGAATCGAATCTTTAAACTCTTCAGACGTGCCCTGGCGAGGTACAGGAATCGAATTTGGAGCTTCAAAAGGTTTTTGTTGATAATGATGTGATGAATGAATCAGGAATGGTTACTACCTCAACGGGACGATGAGAGAACCTTGTACGATTACTACCTCAACGGGACGATGAGAGAACCTTTGGGCGATTACTACCTCAACGGGACAATGAGAGAACCTTTCAGACGTGCCCTGGCGAGATACAGGAATCGAGTCTACTAGTCGTCAACAGATACACCCTGGCAGGATACAGGAATCGGATCTTCGAACTCTTCAGACACATCCTGGCAAGATACAGGAATCGGGTCTGGTAATGCTAGTCGTCAGCAGATACACCCTGGCAGGATACAGGAATCGGATCCTCAAACTCTTCAGACGCACCCTGGCAAGATACAGGAATCGGGTCTGGTAATGCTAGTCGTCAGCAGATACACCCTGGCAGGATACAAGAATCGGATCCTCAAACTCTTTAGACGCACCCTGGCAGGATACAGGAATCGGGTCTGGTAATGCTAGTCGTCAACAGATACACCCTGGCAGGATACAGGAATCGGATCCTCAAACTCTTCAGACGCACCCTGGCAGGATACAGGAATCGGGTCTGGTAATGCTAGTCGTCAATAGATACACCCTGGCAGGATACAGGAATCGGATCCTCAAACTCTTCAGACGCACCCTGGCAGGATACAGGAATCAGGTCTGGTAATGCTAGTCGTCAACAGATACACCCTGGCAGGATACAGGAATCAGATCCTCAAACTCTTCAGACGCACCCTGGCGGGATACAGGAATCGGGTCTGGTAATGCTAGTCGTCAACAGATACACCCTGGCAGGATACAGGAATCGGGTCTGGTAATGCTAGTCATCAACAGATACACCCTGGCAGGATACAGGAATCGGATCCTCAAACTCTTCAGACACACCCTGGCGAGATACAGGAATCGGGTCTGGTAATGCTAGTCGTCAACAGATACACCCTGGCAGGATACAGGAATCGGATCCTCAAACTCTTCAGACACACCCTGGCGGGATACAGGAATCGGGTCTGGTAATGCTAGTCGTCAACAGATACACCCTGGCAGGATACAGGAACCGGATCCTCAAACTCTTCAGACGCACCCTGGCAGGATACAGGAATCGGGTCTGGAATCGATCGTCAACAGATACACCCTGGCGAGATACAGGAATCGGATCTTTAGTTGCGACCGTTGATAGGAATTATCTTTGTATTAACCTTTGTCGTGAAAAGACAAAACGTTAGTTATATGCGATGTCATGGTGGATGACATGCGAGATGTGATAAGTGTTCGTGATGCGTATATGCATGCTATAGTGTATGAAAATGCGATGTTTATGAATGTATGTTTTCGTCTAGGAAACTAAATCCTTGACGGGTGTCGGGAAGTCACATCCTGGGCTGATGTTTGAAGAATAGTGCTTTGTTGTTTCCACTGGGGAGTGATGGTTGCAAGAATACCGGTAGGAGAAGATGACTCCGTTGGGGAATAAACTTGGAGATGGATTACTCTGCGGGGAGAAAATTACTCTAGCGATCTTGCTAGGGAACATTACTCTGTGGGAAGAGAGATACTCTGTTGGGATGTTGATGATAACTTCGCTGGGGATACCATTGTTATGTTGAAACTTTTAATAGACTCCGCTGGGGATGAGAAGACTTCGCCGACGACGATCTTTCCGTGGCTTTTGGCTGAGGATAACCCAGTTATATCCTGGTAGGGAAATAACCTTCTGAATAAAGCCGGGAGACACGTTTGTGCTCTGCAGGGGATAAGCTTCCAGAATCTACTGGGGATAAGCTTACTGCTGGGGAGATGGATTCCACTTTCCTGGGGGAACTTCAGACTGGACTCTCTTGGGGAAATTTTTAAGATATACTGGGGAAGTGGCTCCACTGAATGTCTGATATACCGCCGAGGAACAATCTTAGATCAAGACTGCCGGAGATGCTTGTTAAGAATGTTCGTATATTGTGCTGGGGGATGTTGAGATCTGCTGGAGGATACCCAACTTCCATAAGGCTGGCAGTAGACTTTGCTTGGGGAGAGTGTATTGACTTGCTGGCTCACTCTCTGGGGATTTAAGATATCTTGGTTACGTTCTTCAGCTGAACTTGTCTTGGTACCTTGATGGCAGAGCAACTAGATCGCTTAGACAACTCATTACTGCCCATGTTTCTGTGGGAGAAGATACTGGTGGAGGCCTGATGATGAGCTCATGTACAACTGCATCTTTGGAGGGAGGAAACCTGTGTAGGGTTTACTGATAACGAGTCCGTATAAGACTGCGTCTGAGATGGAGAAGGAACCTGTGTAGGGTTACTTTGATGACGAGTCCGTGTAAAACCGTATCTAGAGCTGAGAAGGAAACCTGTGTAGGTTTTCTTGATGACGAGTCCGTGTAAAACTTCATCTTGAGTTTGAGAAGGAAACCTGTGAGGGTTTCTTGATGACGAGTCCGTGTAAAACTACGTCTGGAATTTGAGAGGGGAACCTGTGTGGGGTTACCTTGATGATGAGTCCGTGTAAAACTGCATCTTTGGAAAGAGAGAACCTGTGTAGGGTTTCTTCGAGGTAAGTTCGTGTGAGACTTCTTGATGAACCGGGGTAAGGTTATTTTGTGATAAGTCCGTGTAAAGCTTCTTGATGAACCGGGGTAAGGTTATCTTGAGATAAGTCCGTGTAAGACTTCTGGATGAACCGGGGTAAGGTCATCTTGAGATAAGTCCGTGTAAGACTTCGTCTGGAGATTGAGAAGGAAACCGGTGTAGGGTTGCCTGATGATGAGTTCGTGTGAAACTACATCTGAGGTTGAGAAGGAACCGGTGTAGGGTCGCCTGTTGATGAGCCTGTGTAAGACTTCTTCTGAAAGAAAAGGAACTGGTGTAGGGTTGCCTGAGGATGATCCAGTAGATAATTGTCCTGTTTGGCTTCGGATATTAACCCATGATCAGTCGTTCACCGAATTTTCCTGGCTTGTTACCAGTGTTGATTTGAAGCTGTAAAGGTAGATGGTAATCATCTTTTGATTGACCTTTCCTTGGTACTTTGGTTGACAGAGCAACTGGATCGCCTGGACCACTCATTATTGCCCCTGTTTCTGATGTTACCTATGGAGGTGCTTGGTGACTGCCGACTGACAAATCTTCTTTTGGTAGGCAAGTGACAAGATGACGGGACATAGTCGTACGCTTTGATCCCTAACTTTTTCCTGGACTGCCCTTTCGGGTTTTCAGTCCATCGGGATACCCTTTTTTGCCCAATCCGCCTTTTCAGGTTTTCGACTTGCCGGGTGTACAGATTTTTTTCATTTTCATCCCTTATTTTTGCCCGAACCCTTTTGGTTCGCCGGGAAGCCCTTATTTTTTGCCTAGGTGTGTCAACCTAGCGGGTCTTTGATTATGCATAGTATTTTTTGACTATATCCACGCTCTCAGAGTGTAGGGAGTTGCCCCTGTTAGAAGTGTTTTTCCATGCCACCGGAAGATGTTTGATCAGGCAAGATTCGCTGCTGGAATGCCCCCGAGTGACTCAGACGGAGATTTGCCCCAGGCTATTTGGCCTTTGAGAGATTCTCTGAATCTTGATTGGACTGCCCCAGATAATAGACCATGGTCATGTCTGCCCCTTGATTGGAAGTGCTTCTTCCATTTGAGCTTTTGTTGAGAAGATTTTGTTCACTGGATATTCGTCGTGTGAATTTCTCTGTTGTTCAAACAAGAAGTCATATGCAAACAATGTTATTTTAAAAATGCACAGCTTATGTCTGTCTTGAAATTTTTGAAAATGCATTTTTCAATAAAAGCAAGTGAGTTTTTTTTCGTAAACTGTGATGTCAACTCGTTATTTTACTGCGAGCCTTAAGGAGTCAGGATACCTTTGTAACAGTATGCTTTCGAACTAGCCCATGCTTCAGCTAGGACTTTTTAGGGTTGTAACGCGGCCTGGTTCACGGTTTAAGAAACAAAGGATAAAGGCTCAAATTATTTGTACCCACCCGCTCTTCGTGATGTTCTTCAATCCTAAACTCGGTTGATCGTGCGTTAGACCTTATTTGAGTTTTTGTCCTGATATTCCCGTGATGGTTCGGATGTTGATAGTTTATTTTGAATAGGCAGTCATTTCTTTTTGTTTGAGGGTTTGTATGACCTCTTTTCTTTTTGATTTTGTTATCCCTGTTTTTTGCCTGAACTGTTTCCCCTTTTTTTTTTTGAATTACAGTCAGCGGGATGCCCCAGCTTTGTAAGTCTCCTTCGTAGGTTTTGACTTATTGGGCTTTTATTTTGAGAAATGATGACTGCCTGTCTTTATGATTATTCGGAACCATCACTGTCTTTGATTTTGACAGGACTCCTTTGGTGCCATTCGTTGTGCACTTGGATCAGCTGAGAGAACTGCCCTGCCCCAGGTTATGATTAAGGGTTTTAATTTTCGAAAAGAAAAACTCCTACTTCTTTGGCTCAGAGGGGGTAACGAGGGATTATCTTCCTTATAACTCCAGTGTTTAGGAATTGAAACAATGCCTGTACCTCGTCAGCGGGGTCTGTTCAAAAGCATACTGTAGATTATGGTATCGTTTTCGTCATCCTCCCTCAAGAGGCTTAGCATTATTAATTAAGGGTTGACATCAAAAAAATGAAAGCAGTTTGAGTATAGCGAATGCGAATATATTGCTTCAAAACAGACATACATGATGCATTAATGAAATAACAATGTTTAACATGAATAAATGTTTGAACAATCAAAAGAAAATTACAACTTGAAATTTCTGATAAACAAAAGCTTCTTAGTTTGCACTAGTCATCTCGGATGGAAGATTCTCAACAGCAGATTTTCATTTTGCCGTCCGGCATAAACTCCAGCACCCCTCTGTCAATCAAGTCTTGGGTCTTGTTCTTCAGAGCCCAGCAACTGTTTGTGTCATGTCCCGGACTGTCAGCGTGGTATGCGCACCTTTCATTGGGATGATAGGTAGGAGCGGAAGTGTTTGGACTCCGGAAAGGAACCCTTAGGGTAATCAGCCCTGCCTTCAACATTTGCGGTAGCGCTTGAGCTAGTGACATGTTGAGCTCGGTGAATTGCCTTTTGGGCTTGTCCGGCTGGCTCTGATCAACCTGTTGTTCCTGGCGAGGTCGTTGTTGGACCTGTGAAGTGGTAGCAGCTTGGAGAGGTCTATTCATTGGACCAGACCTTTGTCCTCTTGGAAGCTGTTCAATGTCCTGGTCCCTGACTTGGGCTGGTTGCTTCATGTCTTGATGAAGCTGACTGATCATGGCCCTCAGCTCTCCTTGCTCCCGAGCTAAACCTTGGATGAGAGCCCTTTGCCCCAGCATTTGGGTTTTCATTGTATCCACCTCAGCTTGCAGATGTTTCAGCCGTTCATCCTTGTCATCTTTGGGACTTTTATTGGCCAAATTCCCGATGAGGAGTGTCCTTAACTCTTCTTGCCCCTTGGATAGACTTAAGAAGATCTCCCTGAACTGAGTCTCTTGAGCATGAGGATCCTGGTTGTCTGGTTGGAAAGCCATTGCTGAAATAAACATCGAGGAAGGGTAAGTGACCTGCAACAAGGGTACCTGTAATGCAATGATATGTATGATACGCATGCAATGTTTTCAAGGACCTCGCGGGGTAAACAAGAAAATTGTTAGAATTGGGATCCGGTAGCTTGATTAAAGGAACTTCATGTTGTTGAGAGTCCTTCTTCAAGGGTCAAAGGCTCACCATATCCAGTGGGTCATAGCCCCTGACTTAAGTCATCAACCTGGCTAGAGGAAAATAAATCCCCTTTGCCCCTTTCTAGACATTTTGGTTCATCATGACCTGCATCACAAGCCCTTGAGATCCTTGAAATGGGTTAGTCTTATGTAGGATGTATGCAATGATATGATGTTATGATGTTATGCTATGCGTGGAGTAATGTAGGTAAACCCTGTTATGAGTCCAGATTAAGGACTGTAAACAAAACCTGCAAGAAACTCAAGTGTCAGATAACAAGTATGCAAGTAGTCAAGTTTGAAAGCACACAAGTCACACAAAGAGCCCTTAGAGTTTAGGCCAGCATGAAGTTTGGGGTACTACCCTCTTGAAGTTGGTGGGCTCAGACATATCCTATCAGAAGTAACCGGGTTCTAAGGGTCCCAATATCACTGGATTGTTTTCATTGTTCATCGTTTCGATTTAGCCACTGAACTGGTGACCGAAATATTCCAAGAAAAAAACCCTCAATTGAGTGTAGTATCGAGTATCAACCAACCTCGGACTGCACCAAAGTCAGTTATCTCACTACCCTAAAGAGGCCAAGATGGTTCCATTAAGGTTCCTAAGGTCAGTTGATGCTTCACGACACCACGCGGCGGCCCCGTACTCTCCTTGACTGAACTCAAGGGTTACCGGTACTCACCAAAGTGCCACATCAACGTAGCTACTGTTTCAACCATGTCGGTATACCCCGCACAATTCCCTCACAGTTTGTTGCTACTTACCTAAAGGATATCCCCAGATCCGAGTTAGGATCTATAGAACTCCGATACAAGCCCACAAAATTAAAAGCATACAAAGCAATACAATTGAAAACACGAGTGATCTAATCCTAAGGTACACCTCACTTATATGATCCCCAGCAGAGTCGCCAGTTCTGTGATCGGTGGATCTGGAACTGACTGTTTAAAGCTGGATCGCGTAATGTCGCGGAAGCAAGAGTCGCCATCATCTTTTATTTTCTCCAACATGGACAGGACAAAAGCACAGAAAAATTCCTTATGAGATAGTTTCTCGGTTCGGGAGGTAGATTTATAGAAAGGGAAGGTGTTAGCACCCTTTCTATCCGTGGTTATCCACGGGCTCTTAGATACTTGCTCATTTGTGTTTTCAAAATGTTTGTTTGCTTTTCAAAGTGTGAGTGGGTTTTGAAAAAAAGTTTCGTTTAAAGTTTCAGATCGACTCTTGTATCAGTCCTCAAGAGTGTTTGAAAAATTATTTTTGAAAGCTTTTTGGAAGTGTCGGTGTGAAAAGAGTTTTGATTTGTTTTTTTTAAATAGAGCAAGTATCTATGAGTCATCTACCTACCCTAAGGAATTAGGCTGTGTAAATGTCCTTAAGGTAGTGCCATCCCACCATTGAGAGGTAGGTAGCACCACCGTTGGAGGTGTTCGGGTCAATCCGTTTGTAGGGACAGTGTGGTCACCAGAGCAACAGTAGGACACCTTAGAAGCTACCCTTATGCCATGTTCATGGACATAAGGACTTACTAAAACGTCCTATACTTGACGACCACGTTTCGAGGGGCAAGGCAACAATGAGGCGTACCCTAAGAGTGGTGTGTGAATTGTGTGTTATTTTCAGTTAATATTTGTCTTGTCATGCATTTGGTGAGCTACGCATTGTTTTTATTTGGGCCATTCATTCTTTCATGTGATTAACAGTTTAAAGGTGCGGATATTAAAATGCGGAAAATAAAGGTCATACGCTATTACAAGGCGCGGGTCTATACATCACCAAATTAACAAAAGACCCGTTTTGAAATAAAATGCAGAAAAGTAAATACGAAAAGTTAAACCTAATTACTATTACAAGGCTTTGGCAATTACATAATATTCACAAACGAAAAAAATAAGAACAAACGCGCGAAAAGAAATTAGAAACGAATATGCGAGGGCGTTGGGCCCTTTAAAGAAATTAAATTGAAATTGACAGTTAATTAATGATTAAATAAAGAAAAGAAGTTATTTTTTATGTTTTGGTATTTATGAAATAAAGAAAAATTAAAATTAAAAGAAACCCTAATTCTAGATATTTTTAATTATTAAAGAAAAAAGATTAAAGTTTTAACCTAATTTTACTAATTAATTAATTATATATTTATTTACAAAATTAATTAATAGTTAATAATAATGATGAGAAGAAATAAAAAAAAAATTATTTATTGAGAAGAAGATAAAAATGCTAAAAACCCTAATTTCTATATTTTTTTAGTTATTAAGAAAGCATTAAAATTTTAAAACCTAATTTACTAAATTTGTGATTTAAAGATTTATTTACAAAAATATTAATAAACTAAGTATTAAATAAAACATATTTTTATTTTTAAGATTTCTGATTTTTTTTTTGTATTATGAAAATTATTTTGTATAATTTAAAGGAAACAATTAATTTAAAAAAAAACAAATAAAAGAATAGAAATAAAAATAAATAAAAGTAGAAAATTGGACAAACCATGGGGGTATCTGACCCCTTTGGAGGTTAATTGCAAGGAATTTGGCCCATTAGAAGTTTGATCCATGCTGACTTTTTCAGATTATGTGCACGTGCGTTGACTGGGGTACACCATGAACTTTGGTTCCTGGCCACTGGATGGACGCTCATGGCCACTTGGCAAGCCACGTATGAGAGTATATGATGGACTTCTGGGCGTGTTGTACACTGGAACGCTTTATGAAAAATGGGAACAAATTATATGGGGGACCTGGGAATCAAACCCAGGTCCCATTGCCTGCATGACAACTCAACAACCACGTGAACCAACGCGCATATTTGTTAGTTAAATGGAACACAATTAATATAATGGGAAAACAAATATTATGCTGGAATAACCAAAAAACGCGCCAAACTTTGAATGGTCCAATCACGTTCCAACACATAGGCTTTGTCTTCCTTGTTTCTTCGTTTTGCCTGAAAATAAAAAATAGGTAGCGGGGGTTTTAAACCCCCACTAACCCCAAACCTGAAAAATAGCGAATAGAGCATATGCAAATATAAAAAGGGCGCGAATAGTGGAATTGATTCGTCTGGATGTCCTGGTTTCAATGGAATAGGTTTTATTGTCCAATTTTTCCAGATGCGTAAAACCCCAAAATTGGAGCTCTGAAACCCTAAAAAGCTTCCATGGTGGATTCTCATACAGGCCTTATTAATTCAATCAAAGCATGCCATTAGCTTCAGAACGCTCATGTTAGTACAAATCAATGATTAAAAGTCACAAATAATGCATGGAAACTGGAATACGATTATGAATAATTTTATGAAAAGTGAGACTTCAATATACCAATTCCTTGTGCGTGGAGACTTGATTTCGATTGCAATAGTTTCCTGAATGTGTCAGGAGTGTATTGGAATATTTTACAAGCCTTGAATCGTCCTCAAGCTAGGTTTTCAGTTTTCAAAAATTTGTGAAAAAAGTGCAATGTTGTTCTTGTATTCTGAGCGCAGCTTTCTTGTCCAATGCATTAGGTTTATGTTTGCATATGTATGTGAGTAGAACTAGGTCAAAAAGCCAGCCCAAAATCCATGTATTCAATGTTTTTGAATATTTGATTTTGTCAAATCTTTTTCACATCTTTTTGCCATGGAAACTTGCCTATTTTGGATGATCTTGTCCCTTTAGATTAGTGCACGAAATATTGAGCTCGTGATGGGAGGATTTGCTGCACAAAAAGGATTTAAAATCATTATTTAGTATTTTTCTCATATTTAACTTTAATTAAATGAATTAATAAGATTAAAAACTCAATTAATTAATTAAAAATAAGAAAATAACTCCCTTTTAGCTTAATGGGTCGTGCATAGCCTCTGGGTAATGATTCATGGAAGAAATTGAGGCCCATTAGCAATTTTGAGGCATTTGAAGCAAAGTTGACTTTTCAAGATTCCCAAAAATTTCCCAACTTCCACAAGGCATATCTTGCTCAATTTTCAATCCTTGATCATGTTCTTGGACATTTTGGAAAGGTCTTGAAGTCCTCTAACCAATGTCTTTGGTCCCATGTCATTTTGATTTACCAATCTCAAGTTATGGTCTTTGACTTAAAGTGCCTTTTTGTTGACTTTTGAAAATGACATATAATGTTGAGATTGATAACTTTTTGTGAGAGCATTTCTTGGACTTGAAGTGTGAAGATGAGTTGTAGGAAATGTCATTCTATTCAAAATTAGCTTTGGATGGAATTTTTCTGATAAACCATGTGGAAGTTATGCCTTGGTCAATTTGCAGTTGACTTTTTCAACTGTCCAAAAATAGAAACTTTTGCATCTTGAGACTTTTTGAGCCATGCTTTGAGAATCATGATCAAGAATTGATCAAATGATGTTTGTGGCTTCAAAATAAGATGTTGATAAAAAATTTGGACTTTTGACTGTCAAATGACCATTTTGCCCATGCAGTTGACTGTGGAGCAATTAGGGTTTTTGACTGTGCAATTTTGTGCCATGAGTCTTGAAACTTGGCATATGGATGCTTGACAATGTATGAGGGCATGTGGGACTTGTTTGGACCCTTGGAAACTTCAATTCCTTTGCCAGAACCAAAACCCTAATTTTTTACTGTTAGGAGGCAAATGGACTGTGCAACCCTTGGGAGATTTTGAAGCTTGATCTTGACAAATCTTGAAGAATATGGGAGGGAAAATTTTGGGGTACAACTCTTTGTTACAAATGAATCGATCAAGCCTTATTTGAGTGTTTTCATTGCCTCTTCTACCATTAGACCAGGTGAGTAAAAATCCTGCGGTAAGAAGGTGATACAGATGGTGAGAATTAGTCCATTTATAAAATCCCTCCATAGGGGTCCTAGCAGGATGATAGATAATAACAGTTAATTATAAGTTGCTCCTATAATTTAGGTGTAACCAACCATTCCTATTAGTGTGTATATGACTTGTTATAGTTTGAATCATTCATGCCTTGATGTTAGGAATCGGCATAAGAGCCCCCTTAAGATTAGGAATTAGTTATACAATCATGTATCTTTTGTATCTATAAATAGTCAGCATTTATGACTAGAATAATATATTGGAATATTATTCTCTTCATGGTGTTCAGAGCGTAAAAGCTTAAAAGCAATTTTTTCCTCTCAGTTTTTTCTCTCTCTCACGATCCTTACTATGGCTTCACCTTCTGACACTGAAATGAAGTCCAATGTATCATCATCGGCAGACAAACTGATCATTTTGAATGCTGATTCTCAACTCTCCATCAAACTCGATGGAGACAATTACGCTGCCTGGAGAGTCCAGTTCATGGCTCTTTTAACAGGCTATGATCTCCTAGGCTATATTGATGGAACTAAGCACTGTCCATCAAAATAACTCGAGACCAATACCACGACTGTCAATCCAGCCTTTACTCATTAGGTTCGACACGATCAACTGATTCTACATGGAATCGTATCATCTGTGGCTGCAACAGTAGTCACTCACCTAGGAGCTGTCAAAAGTTCCAATCAAGCATGGGAGATCCTAAAAACCATGTATGTTGGCCGCTCAAGAGTACGTATCATCGCTCTCAAACAACAAATTTTCAATTTCAAAAAAGGAAACCAATCGATGGCTACATATCTTCAAGGAATAAAGGAAATTTCGAATGAACTCTCAATCATTGATCATCCTCTTGATGAAACTGACTTTTTTATTCACACTCTCAATGGTTTGAGTGTTGAGTATCGTGAAATTTCTGCTGCACTTCGAAGCAGAGAAAGTCCAGTTGCCTTTGCTGAACTTCATGAGAAGCTGATCGACTTTGAAACAATTCATCACCAAGCTGATCCACTTGCAGTTGATAATGTGATTGCAACAACCAATGCAATCACAAGAAACAACAACTATCACAACAAAAACCACAACAACTGTAGCTCTTCTCCAATTTTAAGGAATGGCAAAAATAAGGTGGTCTGTCAGTTTTGTGACAAGGCTGGTCACACTGCTAAAACCTGCTATAGAATTAAGGGATTTCCGAAACAAAATATGGCCCTAAACCAACAACGAACCTTGCACATAATCAGCCTGCAACATAACAACGTAACTGGATCATGGACACTAGAGCATCTCATCATATTGCTCAAGACCTGCAACAACTCACATTAACAAATCCCTATCCTGGAGCAGATCGGGTGATTGTTGGTGATGGAACAGGTTTGAACATTACTCACACTGGTAACTCTGTTATTAATACTTCTGTCAAACCTCTTCAGCTTAAACAAGTTTTATGTGTGCCTAAAATTCAATCTAACCTTTTGTCAGTTTCCAAGTTATGTGAATCTAATGGTTTTTCTGTTGAATTTTTTCCAAATCATTTTATTGTCAAGGACTTGAACTCGGGTCAACCACTGCTTCAAGGACCCCGTAAACAAGATATTTATCACCTATCCCATACATTTAGTCCATCCAGTCCACCACAAGCATTTCATTCAAGCATCCACTCTACATCTGCATGGTATCATAAATTAGGACATCCTTCTTTCAAAATTATAAAGCATTTGACGCACAATCATCATCTACCAATAAAGCTTCCAGCCTCACATGAGTGTAGTTCTTGTCGTTGTGCAAAAAGCCACAAGCTTCCTTTTTCAAATCATCATCTCACAAGAAGCAAACCTTTGGACCTTTTGTACTCTGATGTTTGGGGCCCAACTCTTGTTAGATCCTTATATGGTTATTTATACTATTTAATCATCGTTGATCATTTTTCCAAATATGTATGGTTGTATCCAATGAAACATAAGTCAGATGTCTTCTCTCTTTTTGTTCAATTCAAGTCCATTGTTGAAAAATACTTTAATTTTTCGACCGCCTCTCTTTTCACTGATAATAGAGGAAAATTTATCAAATTAAAATCGTTTCTTGCCAATAATGGTGTTTCTCATTTAACCACACCACCGCACACACCTGAGGTAAATGGCACAGCAGAGAGGCGACACCGACATGTTGTTGAAACTGGTCGTGCTCTTTTGCATCATGCTAATTTACCCTCTCAACTATGGTTATTTGCTTTCACCACTGTTGTGTACCTTATTAATAGGATGCCTAAACCAAACATTAATATGGTCTCACCATTTGAAGTATTGTTCAAAAGCACACCAAATTATAATAAACTTCATTCCTTTGGATGCTTGTGTTTTCCTTGGCTAAAACCATATATGCAAAATAAGCTCCAAAATAGGTCTAAACCTTGCATATTCCTAGGATATTCCATGTCACAACATGCATACTATTGTCTTGAACCATTTTCGAATAGGATATATGTATCCAGACATGTCAATTTTGTGGACAATTCATTCACATATCAATCCATAATTAACTCGTCGTCTACTTGTCCTCTAATTCCATCACAAGACTTTACTGTACACAGTATTATTCATGTTAACCAAGATCAAAGTTCAGCTCCGGTACTAAACCAGTCCCTATCGCATGAGTCATCTATGTATGTGCCACCCGTTCTCCCGTTAATAGTATCCAGTCCTGCACCAGCCATTGTACCAAACCAAACATGAGTACCCTTATCATCTGTACCTAGCTGTACATATACATGTGATTCATCAGTCCCGGTATTGAGTCCTAGACCAATTCCTGCCTCGAATCCTACACCAGTCCCTGAGTCAATGCTTCCTATTGAGTCATCTGTAACAACAGAGATACCAGTGACTAGTGATAATTTAACAAGTTCTACCACCAATAATGCACATGATCAGGTCCAAACTTCACAAACAAATAATCCAATTCAACGTGATCCTATTGTAACAAAGTCCCAAAATAATACGTTCAAACTCAAGAAGTTATTTACTGCCACTAAACACGAGTTACAGGAAAATCTTGATCCATCTACCATTACTCAAGCATTTAAAATACCACATTGGAGAGATGCTTGTTCTGTTGAATTTAATGCACTCATGAACAATGGTACATGGACCTTGGTTCCACGTAAAGCTCACACTAATTTAGTTGGTTGTAAATGGTTATTTCGCATCAAAAGAAATCCTGATGGAAGTGTGGCACGCTATAAAGCACGGTTGGTTGCAAAAGGATTCACTCAAACACCTGGTCTTGATTTTAAGGAAACATTTGCATCGGTTGTGAAACCTCAAACCATTAAAGTGGTTCTCACTTTAGCACTTGATCAAAGGTGGTCTTTACACCAAATGGATGTTAATAATGCCTTTTTGCGGGGAAAATTGACCGAAGATGTCTACATGCAACAACCACCTGAATTCCTTCATTCTGAATTTCCTTAACATGTATGCAAACTCAAGAAGGCTATCTATGGTTTATGACAAACACCTAGAGCATGGCATAATTCTCTCAAGGCTTTTGTTCTTTCTGTTGGGTTTCAAACAAGCCTAAGTGATTCCTCCTTTTTTATTTACAATAAACATGGTGTACAAGCTTTCTTATTAGTATATGTTGATGACTTACTTTTGACGGGCAGTGATACTACCTTTTTAAATCATTTCATGACAAAACTTTCCAAGAAGTTTTCTCTTAAACAACTTAGTTTCCATCATTATTTTCTTGGAATTGAAATGATTCCAACCAAGGAGGGTATGTTATTATCTAAACATGATTATATTAGAGAACTCTTGGATAAGTTCAATATGGCTGGTGAAAAGTCCATCAACACACCATTATGTATGACTACTCCTCTCAAACTACATGATGGATCTGCCGCTGCCGAATCAAAGCAATTTCATAGTGTCATTGGTGCATTGCAATATGTCACTTTGACAAGGCCAGATCTGTCCTTTACAATTAATAAATTGTCACAATTCATGCATCAACCAACTCAAGTGCACCTCCAGCAACTCAAGAGAGTATTAAGGTATCTCAAACATACTATTAATCATGTTTCGAGGCTAGTAAAACCACTTTATCTCAAATTACAAGCCTTCACTGATGCTGATTGGGGAGGTAATTTTGATGACAAAACATCTACTTCAGCTTACATAATTTACTTTGGTGGAAATCCTATCTCATGGCTATCAAAAAGGTAGAAAATAGTTGCAAGATCATCCACAGAAGCAAAATACCAATCTGCTGCCAATACTACAACGGAGATTATGTGGTTGCTCATTCTATTGAGTGAACTTGGAGTACCATCTCACGTACCTACTCTCTTTTGTGACAATATTGACAGAACCTACTTATGCTCCAATCCAGTATTTCACTCTCGAATAAAACACATTGCTCTAGATTATCATTTTGTGTGACAGATGGTTCAACTTGGAAAAATACGAGTCTCTCATAATTCTACAAAAGACCAGCCGACAGATATTCTAACAAAGGTTATGCATCGAACCAACTTTTCATTTCTCAGAGATAAAATTTGTGTCATTGATGGTGACCCAATTTTGAGGGGGCATAATAACAGATAATTATAAGTTGCTCCTATAATTTAGGTGTAACCAACCATTCCTATTAGTGTGCATATGACTTTTTATAGTTTGAATCATTCATGCCTTGATGTTAGGAATCTGCATAAGATCCCCCTTAAGATTAGGAATTCGTTATAAAATCATGTATCTTTTGTATCTATAAATAGTCAGCTTTTATGACTATAATAATATATTGGAATATCATTATTTTCAATAGAAACCTTAAGTGCTCATGGGCCTCCAAAATGGAATTAAAGTCTTCCCATGAAGAACCAATGAATGTCATTGTTTAAGAGAAGTCCTTAGTGCTCATGGGCCTCCAAAATGGAATTATAGTAACATGATTAGTTGAAGCATAGATGGAAGCCAATCCAACCCTCTTGTTTTGAAACTTAACAGTAAAAGCTATATGTTGATCCTTTATGTCTAATGTGAGGACCCCAACTTTCATCACAGAAGTACCAAAGGTTAGGGTTGAGATTATTTTTAATGTTCACATCAAAGATTTTAAGATGCAATCTTCTAAGCCAAGTTTGAGGTAAATCAAAGAACTTCATCCAAGGTTTAGAGATAAACATAACCCGAGGTTTATATTTAAAAAAAATCCATTTAAGATTCAATTTTGTAGGATACTTGGCTAACCCTCTCACATTCTAGAATAAGCATTTAATGAGGAAGAGACGTGTTTACCAGTTCTTGCCATGGTTATGTATGTTTATTCTTGGATTTCACCAGTTTAAAAGGATCCTCAAGGTCTTCCAACTCCTTATCTACTTCTTATTGTTCAACCATGTTGGCTCAAGATATATTAAAAAATTCTATGTTCTTTTGCAGAGTTATGTATATTCCCCCTCATCACCCTTGTTGGTGGCACTTACATGCTCTATTTCTACGGAGCTCTCAGTATCTAAACTGATATAATCTATATTCTTTTATAATTAAATTAATTGTGTCTCAAAGAACCAACTCCCTCACCTCATCACTATCCTCAGTGCCTGCCTCCACTCCCTCCCTGATGGCGAGGGACTTAAATTGTCACTATTAGTCTCCATTATGTCCATCTCTCTTGGGGGAGAAGTAACCCTAGGATTCTCAATTTGAGCTTTATAAATACCACTTGTTTATCCCACCCTAGTAGGTTCATTTTGAATAGGCTCCATCGCCATGCATCTTTTCCATTATAAGTTTTATCAATACTTACATGGTCATTTCTTGTATGTGGGATTGGATCCTTGTTAACAAGATCATGCTCCTTATTAACTTGTTTGTTAACCTTTTTAGCCACATTTGTATGGGCTTTATCCACCTACTCATCATCAACTTTTTTCCTTATGCAATTATACATATTGTGGCCAATATAAGTACATATTATGCAAAATTCAGGCAGATTTCGTATTCTAGCTCAACGTAAAAAAGCAAAACTTTGTCTCTCAACCAAGATTTTGCATCTTAGATCATTGGGAATCTAAATATCTTCCAACACATGCACATAATGTCTAAATGGCCTATCAAAGTAGGATTTACGGGTTACAAAACCCATACACAATGGCGTTCTTATAATAGTGGCGATTTATAATCCTGCAGGAATGGATTACTTCTTACAAAACCCATGCAGGAATGGATTACTTCTTTGAAGCAAGCAAGTCAAGAGATTTCTAATCCTACTGCTTCTGATTCTCTATGGGAAATATTCAGAAAATGGCTCAACTCTGAAACCCAGAAGCTGAAAGAATTGGGCTATGAAAGGGCTCAGCAAAACTTCAGTGATCAGCTGAAAGCCTTTCAAGATCAAATTCTAAGCCAATGGTATAAGAAAGAAATTCTTCCGCTGGATAATGCTCCCTGGAAAGAGCACCAACATTCAGAAGTCACTGAACCAGATTCTGATAGTCACCCTCTGACTACTGCTCCAGAAAAAGTGATTGCAACAGAAGAAGTTGTTCAATCAGAAGAGGCTGCAGAGTGTTCTGAACGTCATGCAACTCCTGAAGATACACCAGCTTCGTCTCTAGTCATGCAAACTTTGGAAGAGTTGAAGAAGGAGAATGCCTTAATCCATGCCAGACTGGATAAACAAGAGGACACAAACAAAGAGATCAAGGATATATTAGATAAACAATAAGATACAACAAAAGAAATCAAAGACATTCTGGAAAAGCAGGAAGAATCAAGCACTCAGATTAAGAGCTTGTTGGAAGCGTTATTCACACGTCTTCCCCCTCCTTCTTAGATTTTCTTTAAATGTTTATTTGTATTTTTATTTTTCATCATATCCTCCTTGTTTCTGAAAATTGTCATTGCATTTTGTTTTCAATATAAATCATCCTTTTGACTCTGATTATATTGCTTTTTGATGCCTGTCAAAAAGGGGGAGAAAGTAAGATTTTTTCAATAACAGTATACCGGGACAAAGTCTCAAACATTATGAATATCTTAACCTCTATATTTTTTGAAAAACTTGAACATGAACACATTCTGATAAGGACAGAAGGAGATGCATAAAAAGCTATGACGAGAAGGAACTTCAGGGAAGTAACTCATCTCTATCTGAGTAATCAACTCAGGGTGAGACTCTCTTAAAGCTGTTTGTTCTATATTTTTCATTGAAAATACTAGTTTTTTGTCATCATCAAAAGGGGGAGATTGTTAGAACATAGTTTGATTCTACAATCCTTAATTAGAGTTTTGATGATAACAAACACAAAGAAAAAATATGCACTCTAAATTTGTGTTATTTTGTATGAAGAAGTTCTGACTGAAACAACATCAGAAATTAAGCTACAGAAGCTTTCAAACTGAGGTAATCAGAATCTGCGCTGAAGAATGATGATCAGAATCTGCGCTGAAGTGAAGAATACTCTGATTCTGAACAGAAGTTCAATATACCATCAGACCCTCACATCTCTGAGTCATAAATGTTCTGAAGCAATTGCATCATGCAAGATTCTAAGTTCTGAAGCATTACTTTTCATTCAAGACAACATCATATGAAATAGATTCATTCAGACAAGAATCTTCTCAATATGGAAACAACATTGAATGTCCATTATCACGCTTTATGTTGGACAAGATTTCGATGCCTATATAAAAAAGATTAAGAGGACAAATCGTTTACGATTTTGACAACTACTGCAACATACCTCTCAAACGCTACATTCTTATATATTCATATATACGCTAGAAATTGTGTAAAATATCACAGTTGTGATACAGTTTTTGTAAAGAAAAACAACAATACACAGTATACTCCTTTATCTTGATTAAGCTAGTTTTCCTTGAGATAAACCAGGTTGTGGTTGTACTCAAGAAGACATTGGCAGTTGTCAAAGTAGTGTTGTAATCAGTTTTTGATTAGTGAATTAAGTCCTCGTTGGAGAGAGGAGAAATCACCTTGGCGGGTGGACTGGAGTAGTTTGAGATCAAACGAACCAGGATAAAAATATCATGTCTACCGTGCTTTTGATTTTAAGTCTCAATTCAACCCCTCCTTCTTGTGTTTTTCTCTTCTTCAACTTTGTTTCTATTTAATCTGTCGAAATGCACATTGAAAATCATTTGGTCCATTCACATTCTTTGATCCAATGCTTTGATCTTTCACATGATTTGGTATTAATATTTCGATGTATAACAACAATTTTATTTTGCATTTGCATAGGTGAGGTATCATCGTTTTGCGTCAATAGACTGGCTTTGGAAGTTCCAGTTTGACCTGTTTGATGAAATGTTTAAGTAAGGTAGCACTCCTAGAATATTTTGCTTATAAAAATATTATTCACTTCACTAATAATTTTGTTTGAACAGTGGCAATACTCTCGAGATTGAAGAAGAGAATTCCAAAATTATCACTGAGAAAACAGTATTTGATCACATTGGATGATGATGACAATAAAGTTTCTAGACAAACTGTTGTCAATTTTTCAGTTGATCAGAAATCTTGATTGCATGCTGTAGAAGATGAAGAATGCTTTGCATTCAATCAATCTGCACTCTGCAGTTTCAATAAACTCCAGAATTGTTTATTCTAAAAGTTACAGTAGAGGATAAGTTGTATATTTTCAGTATTACAAGGGACCAATATATAACAACATCTATAACAAACATAACCAATAGCAAAAGCCTAACAGAAGCCAATCACAGATGTACAACTAGATGTATATCACTAATACTCCCCCTTAAGTTCAAGGTGATGGCAGCATCATAACTTTGAGCTTGTCCCTGAGTTGTTGAAAGACAGTAGTGGGAAGAGGCTTGGTCAGGATATCTGCTAATTGAGCAGTAGCAGGAACATGTTGGATCTTGGGCTTGTTGGCCATGACTTTCTCTCTTACAAAGTGAAGATCTAATTCAATATGCTTGGTTCTAGCATGCAGGACAGGATTATGTGAAAGAAGAACAACACTCAGGTTATCACACAGCAGAGTTGGGGAGAAATACTGAATATGTAGTTCAGTCAGTAGAGATTCCATCCATAGAACTTCTGATGTGGTGTGAGCCAAGGCCCTGTATTCTGCTTCAGCACTGGATTTTGCAACAAGGGACTATTTCTTTGAGCTCCATGATATGAGATTTGGTCCAATGAAGATGCAAGTGCCAGAAGTTGACCTTCTATCATCTGGATCATTTGCCCAATCAGAGTCACTGTAGGCTCTTAGAGATAGAGGCTGATTAGGAATAGCAGGAGACAAGATTAATCCCATTCTGACAGTGCCACTCAAGTACCTGAGTATCCTCTTAACCAAACTCCAGTGGCTGTGTAAAGGAGAAGCCATGAACTGGCAAAATTTGTTTACAGAGTATGCTATGTCAGGTCTGGTTAGGGTAATGTATTGCAAGGCTCCTACAACAGATCTATATAGTAATGGTTCTTCCATGAAGTCAGTGCCATATTTGTTGGGTTTGCAGTGGCTAAGCATTGGTGCTCCTACTCCATTAGCTGTGTGCATATTGACCCTAGAAAGAAGATCTCTGATGTATTTTGTTTGAGTCAGTATTAGGGATCCATTGGTTTGATAATGAACTTCCAAACCTAAGAAGTATTCAGGCTTGCCAAGTTTCTTCAGAGCAAACTTATGATGTAGTTGATTTATCAACTTGTGAACAAGATGAGAATATGAGCCTGTTACTAAGATGTCATCCATATAGACTAAGGCATACATAATAATTTCTTGATGCTTGTAAATGAACAAAGAGTGATCACACTTGCTAGCCACAAAACCAAAATGAAACAGGGTCTGGTGTAGTTTCTCATACCATGATCTGGGTGCCTGCTTGAGTCCATATAAGGCTCTATTCAACTTGCATACCAGATTTTTGTTCTCATTCTCAAACCCAGGTGGCTGTTGCATATATATCTCTTCCTGCAGAGCACCATTTAAGAAGGCATTGTTGATGTCAATCTGTTGTATTTCCCACTTATGAGTGATAGCTAGGGTTAGAATAACTTTTATAGTTGTTGGCTTGACAACAGGACTGAAGGTTTCATGGAAATCAAGACCATACAGCTGGTTAAAACCTTTGGCAACCAACCTGGCTTTGTGTTTGTTAATGGTTCCATCAGAATTTTCTTTCAATTTAAACACCCACCTACAGCCTATTGGTTTTCTGTGTGGAGTTAAATGAGTTAGTGTCCAAGTGTTTTTGGCTAGGAGGGCATCAAACTCCTGTTTCATAGCCTCAAACCATTCTGGTTAAGTTAAGGCTTGTTTGTAGGTGACTGGTTCACATTGTGCAAGGAATACTTTAGGTTTAAGGTTCCCTGTTTTGCTCCTAGTAACCATAGAGTGATTGTTAGTAACTAAGGCAGGAGAAGGGTGAGTATCAGGATTAACAGTAGTCAGGGATGGACCAGATTCCTGATGGACAGTATTTTGATTAGTTAGAGCAGTGTGATGAGGTTGGATATTTGTTGTACCTTGTGTATGTTGAGAACAAACAGGGGTACTCTGAGATGGATCAGTGTTTCTATCCAGGGGTTCTTGCTCAGTGAAAGAGGAAATTTGATTATGAGAAGAAGTATGATTATGTTCAATGGTTATAGACTGGTTTTGAGGAGAATGCTGGGGTGTGCTATTCAAGGGAAGGACAAGCTGAGTGGTCCTGGTACCATTGGTTATAGGAGTATCATAGGGAGCAGAAAAATGACTGTTTTGTACAAGTAAAGGGATAGACTTGGTGGGTCCTGTTTTGACAGACTAAGGTTGATCATTGAATGTTGGAAAAGGAAAGACTTTTTCATTGAAAATGACATCCTTGGAAATATAAATCCTGCCTTCTTTGCTAAGGCATTTGTATCCCTTATGATGTGGAGAAATTCCTAGATATACACATTCAGAGCTTCTTAGCTGGAGTTTATTTTGATTGTAGGGTCTTAAATGGGGAAAACAGGAGCAACCAAATATTCTAAGGGTGTTGTAGTCAGGGATTTTGTTGAACAGAGTCTGAAAGGGGGAGACCGTTTTAGGAAGTGTAGGAGTGGGAAGTCTATTGATCAGATAGACAGCTGTTGTAAAGGCATGATCCCAATATTCTATAGGCAGATTAGCATGAGCAAGTAAAGTCAGTCCCATTTCTACTATGTTTCTATGTTTCCTTTCAACTGTGCCATTCTGATGTGAAGTGTGTGGGCAAGTTAATCTATGAACAATGCCAAGATCATTCAGGAGTTTAGTAAAGGGCCTGTACTCACCACCAAAGTCAGATTGTAGAGCCTTAATAGTGGTATGAAATTGTGTTTTGACAAAGGCAAGAAAGTGTTTGAAAGTGTTGAGGGCATCTGACTTATTTTTGAGAAAATAGACCCAGGTATATTTAGTGTACACATCTACAAATGCTATGTAGTAAGAAAAGCCTTGGCTAGAGGGGTTTGGTGATGGTCCCCACAAATCAGTGTGAATTAATTCAAAAGGAGCAGTATATACAGTAGAAGTTAGAGGAGCAAATATTCTATGAGACTTGCCTATACAACATGAATTACAGAATTCAACATTATCTTTATTTCTCAACTGAATATTACATATGTTGAGAACTGTTTTAACAGCTACAGGGTTAGCATGGCCTAGCCTATGATGCCATAGAGAAAACTTATTTGAAATGGAATCTAAAGTATTTGAAACCTTATCAGGTGAGATACAAGCTGCATTTGCTATTGGTGACACTGAAGTCTTCAAGGTGAGATTGGGAAAGTAGTATAATCCTCCAGCATCAAGGTAGCCTTCTAAGAGAACTTCCATAGATGCCTGAGATTTGACAAAACAGCTGTTAGAGTGAAACTCAAAGAAGACCTTGTTGTCTTTGGCAAATTTGGAAACAGATAGAAGATTTCTAGTTATGCTAGGAACATGAAGCATATCATTCAGACTTAGCAAATAATTGGAAGTATTGTTAGGCTTAATATGAGTTATTCCTACATATTCAATTTTCAGACCTTTACCATTTCCTATAATGACTTCATTATTTCCAGAATAAGGTTTAGTGTGTTTACTATGATAGTTTCTAGAGGTGATATGATGGGATGCACCTGAATCCGCGAACCAAGCCTGTGATTCAAGATTTGTTGGAAGGCTAAAATCTTCTTGATGTGCTAGGAATGCAGAAGCTTGTGCAGAATTTGAGGCTTCATTCTTCTGTTGATCTTTTGCCTGAGTAGGCTGCTGATTAGCTTTAGGCGCCATAGGTTCAAAACTTTCATCATACCTGTGCCAGCAATTGATGACAGCATGGCCATATTTTCCACAGAGTTGGCATGTAGGGCGATTTCCTTGAGTGTAACCATTGCGTGCCCTGGTGCGGCCACGACCTCTGGACCCAGAGCCACGTCCCCTTGACTGCTGAAAGCCACCTCTGGTGGTCTTGGAACTTGTCTGATCTTCAGTATAGGCAAGATTGGCAGTGGCCGTGGTAAGTGTAAGTTCTTGACGATACTTGTCAAGTTGTGCTTCTTGGACATAGAGGAGAGCTTCCACATCATAAATGGAGGATAGCTCACCTTTGCCATAGGTCCTCATGACAAATGGATTGTACTCCTCCGGAAGCCCCTGTAAAATGGAATCAATTTGATCTCTCTCTGAAATGGGATCCCCAATGGCTAGCAGTGCATCAACGATAGCTCTAATTCTCAGCACATACTCAGAGATTGACCTAGTCCCTTTCTTGGTGGTTTTCAATTCAGAACGCAGCTGGTGAACCCTAGCTTTCATGACTGCATTGAAATGTTTGTGGATTTGATCCCAAATTTGATATGAGTGTTTGCAGGAGAGGAATCTTGGAAGAACAGATTCGGAAATCGTTGAGAGCAGCCATGAGAACAATGCTTGATCTTGTACAATCCAAGATTCATACACAGCTGAAACTTTGTTGGCTATGCGATTATCTTCTGAATCAAAGATTGGGGGAATCTGTGGATTCACAACTAATTTGTGAAGTTTGTGAGAAAGAATAATTCCTTCAACCTGTTGATTCCAAAGGAGAAAATTGTTCTCTTGAAGCTTGATGGAGAGGCGAGGTCCAAATCCATTGTTGCCAGTGGAGAAGGGGGTGAATGAAGACTGTATTTCTTGATTTTCAGTGGCCATGATGCAGAGATGAGAATGAAGAACAAAGAACAGAGATATTGCAGAGACACCGGTAGGAGAAGAGAGATGAGCGGAATGTGGATGGATCGATCACGATGATACCATGTAGAAGATGAAGAATGCTTTGCATTCAATCAATCTGCACTCTGTGCAGTTTCAATAAACTCCAGAATTGTTTATTCTAAAAGTTACAGTAGAGGATAAGTTGTATATTTTCAGTATTACAAAGGACCAATATATAACAACATCTATAACAAACTTAACCAATAGCAAAAGCCTAACAGAAGTCAATCACAGATGTACAGCTGGATGTATATCACTAATACATGCTGACAACAGTCTCGAAAACTGAATTATTCTCACAGAACTATCCCAATTCTTTGAAAGTTGCTTTAAGTGTGGTATCAAAGACTAATTTCTCAAACATGGTGACCGACAATATGCTGGTGTGAGATATGGAACCTACTGATTCCAAAAACTATTGATCTGATATTCAAGTTGGTAGTTCTGTTGAACACAAGAAATTTGGAGATTCATGTTGCACATATGGAGTAGTTAATATTTCTAAGGGTTTTTTTAACCACCAATTTTGTCTAATCGTCCAATTTTGTTCCAATTGTTGGTTATCCAATGTCAAAGACATCTATGTTTGCCAACGTAATCAAAAGAAGATAAGTTAAATCCAAGTGAAGTACTAAGCCAATTATGTTCTTTGAAAACTTCAGCCCAAATGAATCAAATAGAGCAATGTCTCGAAGTTATTATCTATGATTTTTTTATATATTTTTAATATCAATTTAAATATATCTCTTTTCAAATGTTTCGAAGTGTTCAATAAATTATCACGTTGCAAGGAAGAGTAATGCATTGATGGCTTTGCCTAAAAGAGATATCTCTCATATTGGCTGAAATGTTCTATATCAATAGCTAAACAATGTTCTATCATTCATCTCTCATACACCTTCAAATAGACTATTCGGTTATATACAAAGGAAAATGCATAAAATTATAAAATAGAGAAATGAAAAGAATTTACTTATGTGTGTTATGAATGATGGTAGAGTTGAGCATGTGCATCCAATGTTTTTAAAAAAATTGTTTACCCATGTGTGTGGATTTACTTATGAACTTACTTATTATCTACTTCACGTTATATTTGTTTATTTTGTATTCTTTTTAAAAATTGTAATATATTAACTATCAATTTAAATATTATTACTTATTAAAATATAATCAATAATATTAAATGTCAAATTTATGTCACTATTATTTTGTATCTTTTTTTACCATGGATTAATTCTTCATTTTATCGGTTTATGGATTAGTGAAAGAAAAATATAAAGTTTTGATTATGAATTTGAATGTTGGTTCTTGGTTGAATATTCCTGGCTAACACTACTGAATTGACTGTGTGAAATTTATTATATTTTTATTTTAATATCATTCCATATGTATAATCTAATTGTATTAATCTCTCTCACAAAATTATTAAGCTTCATGTTTCCAAAAAAAATATTGAGATTCTTTGACAAAATATTAAAAATGAATGGAAAAAATCATTAACATTTCCTATAATAAAATGTTGGATTAAACACTAAAATAATAAATGTTTAAATTTTTATTATATTTTAAAAAGAAATGTGCACAATTCATCAATATCTGTAGGAACATACAAGTATTCTGACTAAAATTTGTGTAAATCTATGAATTATTATATTTTTTTCATATAATTAAAGAAAATAAGAGTAAATATATTCAAAATATTTTATGAATCCAAACACTGGTAAAATATATTTATTTATGTTATTAAATATTTTTATATACAAAAAATGGTATTTATGATCTAAATATTTTTTATTTTAAAATGGTATACGGTAAAAATATATTATTAATCTAAATATTTTTATACACGTAAATTTACTATTGATTCAGATATCATTTGTAAATTATACCTAAACAAAAATAATATTTTTATACAGGAAAAAATATATTATTGATATAAATATTTTTATATACGAAAAATAGTATTTATGATTCAAATATTTTTTATTAAAAAATAATATAAGAAAAAAATGTATTATTGATCTAAATATTTTTATATATAAAAATTTACTATTGATCTAGATATTTTTGTTAACGATACATAAACAAAAATAATATTTCATTTGTAATAAAAATAAATAATATTTATATGCGGGAAAAAATTTATTATTAATTTAAATATTTTTATATATGAAAAATAATTTTTTTGATCTAAATATGTATGATTCAAAAATAATATACATAAAAAAAAATTTAATAATAATCTAAATATTTTTATATACGAAAAAATTTA
Source organism: Vicia faba (assembly GCA_948472305.1). Taxonomy (NCBI): domain Eukaryota; kingdom Viridiplantae; phylum Streptophyta; class Magnoliopsida; order Fabales; family Fabaceae; genus Vicia; species Vicia faba. The sequence continues at coordinate 1,018,354,940 of OX451740.1, forward strand.
TTATTAATTTAAATTATTTTTTTTTTAACTTCAATTTAAAATAAATATATTATAGAAATAAATGCACAGACCAAAACTCATACAATGGTAAGCCAAAAGGCACAAAACAAACTTAAAGTTCACCGGAAACAAAAAGGGGTAAAGAGAAAGAGATAAAAGAATTTTAAAAATCTTCGAATAAGAATCGACATTACTTATGGATTGCTTTAAATGCTTTAAATAAGAATAGAATTAAAAGATTATTAAGGTTCAATTTTCAAAAAAAAAACAGAAATATAAATACTATTTAATTTTAATTATTTTTGGGAATAAAAAGAATAAAAATTTCTTGACAATAAAATCATTTGCACGTAACCAAAAAAAAATCATTTGCAAAACTAGTTTTAAAAAAATAACAATAAATACTATAATTTCCTTATTAAAAAAAAGAAAAAACTTAGGTTAATTTTAATTATTTTTGAGAATAAAAAGAATAAAAATTTCTTGACAATAAAATCATTTGCATGTAACAAAAATAAAATCATTTGCAAAATTAGTTTTAAAAAAATAACAAAATAAATACTATAACTTCCTTATTAAAAAAAAGAAAAAATTTAAGTGTATTGATAAGTATATAATTTCTTCTTATATATATAACTCTTCTTATTTTAATTTTTTTAAAAATATTTAAATATATTTATTATATTTTTATTAGAGAAAAATATGAATCAAACTTATAAAATTATATATACATATTCTCTTTAAAAAATATAATGAAAGGATGCTTTTAAAAGAGGAAAAATGTCACACTCACAAAAATTAACTTTGCTTCATTATTAAGTTAAGTATAGAACATATATATTGATTGCAACCGGATAAGTTTAGGATTTTTAACGTCAGTAAGTATATATATTTATTATTAAAAGAAATTTATTATGATTTTTAATAAATATAAAAAAAGTCTTTTTTTTCCTAATAAAGTTGTACGGAATATGATGAAGCAGAAAAAAAAAAGCATAGTGCAAAGACTTTATTATTAAAAAAATTTAATCATAATATTATTATATTGTAAATTAAATAATATAAATTTTTTAAAATTTGATAAAATAAAATATAATGAATCCTATTATGCATCCATTACTTACAAATTTAATTTATTATCACACAAGGGAAGATAGTTTAAGGGACACTTAATCGGTTCGTTTTATCTTTTAATGACTTAATTAATTAATTAATTAATTAATTAATACACTATCTTCTCCGTTACCTCTCGTGTATATAAAGCAAGTGTAGTTAGTAGTAGCAAACAAAATTAATAGAAACCAAGTGTGTTGAGAATGGGTTCAAAGGGAAAGAGTATCAGCTATGGCAGCGACTCTGAAGATGATCATGATGATCAGAAAAACACTGAAGAACCAGAATTGGACCTTCCTCTTGAGAAGCTGAATCTTGGTCCTAAGAAAAAATTGCTTATTATGAACCTTAATGGCTTTCTTCTCCACCGAGTTCATGTTCGTAATAAGAAAGGAATTCCAAAATCTCGAACTGCTGATTGCAAATATCGTTACTTTCTTCGTAATATCTACTCATACATCCACTTTATGATATTTAATATTTTCTTTTTATTATATGATTAATTATTGTATTGAAAATTTGTCATACAGTTTTTAAGAGGCCATTTAGTGAAGAATTTATGAAATTCTGCTTAGAAAGATTTGAAGTTGGAATCTGGTCTTCTGCAATGGAGTTAGTAACATAACACTCTTTTTTGTTCGTTTATCTTCTATTTCTGTATTGACCTGATTAAACTAATTAATTTTACAGACATAACATCGATGGTGCTTTGAGCTGTGCTATAGGATCATCAAAAGACAAGCTACTCTTTGTTTGGGTACTTTTATTTACTTGAAGCTGTTTTAAATATGGAATCATTTTTTATTACTTTAATAATCTTGTGTTTTGTATATTTAATATATAGGACCAAGATGAATGTATCGATTCTGGTTATAAATCCTTGGAGAATAACAAGAAACCTCTTTTTTTCAAAGACTTGAAAAAAGTGTGGACTAGAGTCAAGAAAGGAGGCCCATATTCTGCTGCTAATACTTTGCTGATTGATGACAAACCCTACAAGGCTTTCCTTAATCCTGTAATTTAATAATACTCATTTTTGTATTATATATACGTTTATTATATGTATATATATTTTTGAATAAAATTTTAACAACTTTTATGATTAATTTTCAGCCTAATACAGCAATTTTTACTGAGTCATATGATGCAGAAGATAAGCATGACAAAGCATTAGGTGAGAGAACATTTTTAAAAGATATCGTGTAGATTAACTTAACAAATTTTAGATTCAGTACAGTAGTCTGTCTTGCACGTTTTCAGAAAAATGACTATCATGTTTAGAGATTTTAGTATTTTAGTAGTGTGACATTTGTGATTTGTGTAGATCCGGAAGGCGAACTATGCAAGTACTTGAAAAAGCTAGCTGAGGCTGAAGATGTTCAATCATATGTGAAGGAAAATGGTTTTGGAATACCAGCAATTACAAGCTCTCATCCTGATTGGGGTTTTTACTCGCGTGTTCGTTCAGTTTGCGTTAACAAATAATAAGAAAATTTAGTATTTTGTATTATGTTTGCGTCATAAATTATGGTTTTATTAAAGGTTTAATCGTTTTATATATGACGATTTGGAGTAAGTTTCTTTTAATTTTATCAATGGTTGTTTTTGGTGTTTTATCTATGTATGGCCGTTTTGTTTAGTCGTATATTTTACTCTATTGTGGAATGAAAAATAATTAAGACATGTTTATTATCGGACAATTATCGATATTATTCTTATGCATCGTCACATTACTTTTCCATTAACGACAATCTTGTCGTTAAGGTAGATTGACGAATATGTCCTACAATATTGATTAATCCTCACATGTACCTTTAGCTACTATAAGCCATTTCCCACCGAAACAAAGCTTGTTGAACTTGCTGTAAAAAACAAAAACAGAATAACATTATCAGTAACTAACTTTACAATATCGGTAACTAAATTGTTTATTGACTAATTATCCTTCTAATACCCCAATAAAAGCTTGAGAGTATGTATTGCATTATTTTTGTGAGAATGCCACTGACAGTTTTTCACAAATTAGGTGACAATCACTCGATATGATTGTTCAACTTCAAGGGAATATTTAGCTTTCTCCTTGCATAGAAAATAATGTTGAGATAATCGATCATGCATGTACATCGGTTATTTGTCATCGATTTTGTTAGCTCAACATCACTCAACATCATTGGTAAACAAATAAACATAATTGAAACTCTAATATAGTAAAACCTCAATGTATGTAAATAAAACAAGCATCTATAGTGTTAGATAACACTGTCTAAATGGATTTGGATAACACTATTCGAGTGTTTTCACACCACTAATATCAAAACAAAACCAAAGTCGTATTCTTGATCAATCGTCTTCTTTTTACTGTTAATGAATTTGGTTCTTCCTTCTTCTGTCTTTTTAAAACTCAGTCTGATTATAGTGATTTATATACTTTTGGATGTGTGTGTTTTATTCACTTACCTCAGTTTGAATGAAATAAGCTTGACGCACAGTCTATTCAATGTTCGTTAATGGGGTATAGCAACTCTTATAAGGGGTTGTGTGTTATGATTTCTCTAATCACCGTTTTCGAGTTTCTAGGAATGTTACATTTTTTGATAATCAATATGTTTCATTCTCTTACACTTCCCACAAATGATATTACCATTCTTCCCAACCTCGATCTATAGAACGTTACAAACCAGGAATCACATATTCCAGACGATGCAGAAAACAAGTTCCCACTGCCCCTCCTAACATTGATCCGCCACCCGATCATGAACCAGACAAACCACAAAGTTCTGTTTGAATATCTAGAGCACCAAATAGATATTCACCAGATAGGTATGATTCCCCACATACTTCTTTGACTGCCTCACTGTCTAGCATATATATATCCGTACTTGTTATGCACAGGCCGTTAAAGACGTGCGCTGGATAAAAGCTATGGATGGGGAACTTCAAGCTCTTTAAGAGAATTTTACATGGGATATTGTCTCTTGTCCCCTTGATATCAAACCCATAGGATGGAAATGAGTGCATTCTTGAAACTAAATTATGATGGGTCTTTAAACTGTTTCAAGGCTAGATTGGTTGTCTTGAGAAATAAGCAGGAATATAGAATTGATTATGATGAGACATTTGTACCGATTGTCAAAATGACATATGCTCGTACGATACTCTCTATAGCTGCTTCTAACAGATGGTCTCTTCATCAAATGAGTGTGAAAATGCTTTTCTTCATAGAGACCTGACAAAAGATATTTATATGACTCCTCCTCAAGGTTTATTCTCGTCAACTAAGGGTGTGTGCAAGCTCAAACATTCCTTATACAATTTGTAACAAGTGCCTATAGCGTGGTATGAAAAATTCCGCTCCACTCTACTTGGGTTCTCCTTTACTCAGAATCAATATGATTCTTCTCTATTTATTCATAGAACGTCTACTGAAATTGTCCTACTTCTTTTATATGTTGATGATATGAATATTATTGGCTCTGATCATGCTTCCATTCAAAGCCTTAAACAACAGTTACAAGCACCATTTCATATGAAAGATCTTGGTAATTTGCATTATTTTCTTGATCTTGAGGTTCATTCTACATCCAACAATATCTTTCTCCATCAACACAAGTATGCCACATATTTAATTTCTATGGATGGTCTCCAATCCGCTAATCTAGTGGATACTCCTCTTAAGGTTAATGTTAAATATTATTGTGATGATGGTGATCTCCTGACTGATCCCTTATTGTATCGTCAACTAGTGGGTAACCTTAATTACTTAACTATACTCACCCTGACATATATTTTGTTGTTCAGTAAGTAAGTCAATTCATGCACTATCCTCGCTATCTTCACTTGGCAGCAATTCATCGTACAATTCAATACTTGAAAGGAACTTGTCGTTGTGGTTTATTCTTTCCCGCTGGAATTGCTCCTAAATTGAGTGCTTATAGTGTATGTTTCTTGGCTCCTCGTTGATCTAATGGAAAAGTAAGAAACAAACGATAGTCTCTAAATCTTCTACTGAATCTGAGTATCGTTCCATGTCTGCTGCTTGTTCTGAAATAATTTGGCTTCGTGGCCTTTTGGCTGAACTTGGATTTCCTTAAATAGAGCCTACCTCACTTCATTCTAACAATACAAGTGCTATCCAAATTGTTGTGAATCCTATTTTTCACGAACACATCAAACATATCGAAGTTGTCTGTCATTCAATCTGTGACGCGTATGATGACCTACTAATATCACTCCCGCATGTCAGTACTCAATTTCAGGTTACAAATATTCCTACCAAGGCCGTTCCTCATCCATGTCATCAGTTTCTTGTTAGCAAATTGATTCTCATTGACCAACAACATAAATTTGAGAGGGGATGTGAATAAGAAGTTAATTTGGACTCCTGATTATATTCACGATTTTATTCCTAGAATAAGGAAAACAAATTAGGAATCTATTTGTTCTCATTAAATGTAATTTAATGTAATTACTTGTACAAATTCGGGCTCCTGATTATATTTACTAATTTGTTCCTAGAATAAGGGAAATAAATCTGGAATCGATTTGTTCTCATGCATCAAGGTTAAACATCAAAGGTATCCATCATGATAAAGTACCAACGTCAATTCAAAACAAAATTATGGTGTTGGGATTCATGCATTAGGGTTTGTGTCAAACATCCACGTCCCAAGGAACAAGTATTTAAGCATACATGTATTCAAGGCTTCTTATTCAAACATCACCATATCATCAAAGCTCAACAAGAAAAATCCTCAAAGCAAAGAGAGGAAAAAAATTCAAGAATGAAAATATCAAGATCAAAATATGACATTCAAATCATCATGGAATCAACTAGGCATGGCATGGTATGTAATCAAGAGGTTTCATCAAGACATGGTACACAAACAAGTAAAAAAAACCTCAACAAGACATGGTCGTAAATTAGGTCATGATTCACACATTTAACTAATCTTACTAATACAAAGAACATAAATAAGAAATTAAAATAAAATATCAAAATAAATAATAATAAGAAAAAACAATTAAAAATAGTTTTGTTTTATTTTAAAATATTCAAAGAGGATTAAAATTAAGTGAAAGAAAAATAAAGGAAAATATAAGTGAAAACAAAATAAAAGAAACAAAGAAAAATAAAAAAGAAATGACAAAATAATAAAAAAAATAAGGTTGTAAAAAAGGGTCTTCCTAGGTGTTGAAACCAAGACCCTTCAATCAGCAAACACACGCTTTACCACTGCATTATTGTCATTTAGTCGTTAATGGAATGACTTAAATGAAATAAAACATAAAATACACATCCTGACCAATTAAAATTAAACAACACAAATGTTTGAACCAAAGATCATGCGGGGTATCTATCTTCTCCTTCCTCACGCTTTATTGTAACATTTCTATCATGTCCAAAACAATTTTGCATCAAAAACAACATATAATATACCAATTCACTCGAAATTTTGCAAGGAATATGAGTATGGTATCAATTTTTATTGATTCAAACCGAAAGTCACACAATCAAGAGAAAACTAGAGAAAACCTAAACTTTCAAAGTGAAATTACATCTCATACATCAATAATCAAAGTTCAAAAGTTTAGGGCTTTCAATCAACACATCAAAATGAACATAGCTGTAACAAGAATGAATTGAAATGATGCATAAATGATAGAGTTCGAAGATGGTAAAAAGTTACATGATGAAGGAGCGCTGACGCCTTTTTTTGAGCAACACAGAAGAAAAAAAACGATGCCCTTAACTTCCTTAAGTTACCAGGAGTGCAATGGTATGGTCACTTTGCTCTTAAACTTGTTGAAACACTCTACCCAAGTCAAGTTGCAAATGAAAGAAAGTGAGGTTGGGTGGCACGTTTTAGAGGCTACAGTGATGAACTATTGCATAAAGTAACTTATGCTTGACGTATTGATGATGTATGTGAAGAAAAAATGTGAAAAGATTGAAGGAGGAATGATTTTTGAAAATTTGGTTTTGAAGTTGCAACAATGGTGTTTTGAAGTTTATTTATGTGTACAACAACAATGAGCTTGTGTTAGGTTTTATAGCAGCTTTGTTTAGGTTAGGATAAAGGTTTGGGATAGGTTTTGAGGTCTCAATGCTTCTCATTGGCTTAATTCAAACAAAAGTGGCAATGAGGTACACCATGGCCAAGTTTTGGTTTTGGCTCCAAATGGCCATTTTGTGCTCTTGTTCTAGGGTTGGATAACTTGTATTTAAGGTTTGGAATGAGTGTGTTCTGATCAAACTTCATAGAGAAGTCTTCATAAATTTTTCCATGAATTGTATTTTTGGAAAATTTGGAAAAATGCCTTATGTGACATGCTCATGGTTGCACCACTTTTGGCAAAGTTTGGGGCTTGTGTTTGGAGTCTTGTTGAAACACTTTTGTAGGGTGAGTATTTTATTTATCGTATCCATAGGGATTGATGTGATATTACCGTCGTTTTATAGTTAACAATGTTTTGAGTAAGGGTTTAACAAAAGTTTTGGTATTTGAAAGCTTTGTTTGCATGAAAAGTAGGAATTTTTTTTATTAATAACCATGTATTAAAATAATATTTCGCAAATAACCGGGTTTCGGAAAAAATTACGCAAATAACCACGTTTGAGATGGCTCCACAAAGGAGGAGCCATCTCACTTGGCGCATGCACCTAGGGTTTTGCCCTAGGCTCCATCTCACTTGGCGCCTCCCTTGGCTTTTAGCCAAGTGAGATGGCGCATGCTCCTTAAAAATGAGAGGAGGCGCCATCTCACTTGGCGCCTAGGGCAAAACTAGGGCAAAATGCTGTTTTATAAATAATTCGTCCGTTTCTTTGAAATTTCTCACACTTTCTCGCACTGTATTTTTATTTTGTACTCCGTTATTTGCGTAATGACGTCGCCTATGATTTTTAGCACAGATGGTTACGTTATATTCTCCGCCACGAAACCTGCGATGAAAATGAAATTCTGGCACATTCACTCCATGGAGCGTCTGAAGCGGGAGTTGATGCGGTGGCTAGATGGAGACATCGCGGAGGGGGAAAAAATTCGAAGGATCCAGCGAAAACGAACAACAACCTCACATGCGACAGGAAGACCTAATGTGTGGTTGGAGGAAGTCAAAACAGACAGTGATGTAATGCTGATGATGCATGGGTCAGATGAAATTGTGTTAACAGTTGTAATTTCCTAGATTGAATATTGTTAATTATTGTTGTACGCGTTTTATTAACTGTAGCAAAATCTGTTAACGGAAAACCCTAATGTTTACAACACAAATATTGAAAAGATTTATTGTATTACAATATTTATATGGTCGAGCCAGACGCCCGACTCGGACAGTTTTTGCGATTGTGTCCGACCTGACGGCATAAACCACACTTTCTTTCCAACCTGTCAAGATCGTCCATTTCTGTTGTGATGCGCCTACTTTTGGGACGACCCTTCTTGTTCCTTCGCATTTGGTCATTGTGCCAAACTATATTGTCGTTGTATTCAGGCCAGTAATCCGGTTTTGCCACCAAAGGAAAGTTGTTGTTGTAAACAGTGAGCAACGTTTCAGATTTGTAAACGTTTGACAGCAGTTGAAGCGCGTCTTGATGGGTATGAGCACAAGCGGCAATGACATGAGAGCAAGGCATACGAAATGCTTGAAACCTGCCACAATCGCACCATTGAGAAGGTAAAATGACCATGTATTCTTGTCTTGGCAGGCCTTCATTGTGGTCGATTGTCTCTTTCACAATGAAGTTGTGGCTGTGTCGGTCAAACCGTGTAACCATGTGAGTGTTGGCTTTAGCACTTTCAGCCTTAATGTATTTCATGCAGCTTTCACTCCATAGTTGTCCTGATTGCAACACCGCATTCCACATTTCACCTCTTTTGGCAAATAACGCAGCCATCCTAAAATACGTAGATTTTACCAAGGCAGTGATTGGGAGGTTTCGTATGCCCTTGAATACCCCATTCATTGATTCAATAAGATTCGTTGTCATATGCCCCCATCTTTGGCCATTGTCGTATGACCTAGTCCACTTTTCCACCGGAATATTGTCGATCCACCTACCGGCTTCTGGATTAGACAAACGGATCTCGTTGTGGTAATATTTGAATGTGGGTTGTGTCAATGCATATCCCGCATTCATAACCGCTTTCCTCAATGTTTTGTCCTTGACCTCCCTCGAGAAATTCTGAACGATATGCCTGACGCAATAGACATGCGTAGAAGGAGGGTCATGCCAACCATTTGCTGGATTATTGTAGGCACTTTCAATGGAGGCATGTCTGTCCGAGATCAAACAGAGATCTGGTTGAGGAGCCACGTGTGTCCGAAGATTTTTCAGGAAAAAGCTCCAAGCACCACCGGTCTCCCCCTCCACAAGGGCAAACGCAACGGGGAAAATGTTATTGTTTCCATCTTGTGCAACTGCCATCAATAGCGTGCCTTTGTACTTCCCATACAACCAAGTCCCGTCAATTTGTAGAATTGGTTTGCATGATGCAAACCCTGTTATGCATGGTTGAAATGCCCAAAACACGCGACTGAATATTCTGTTGCCATGCAGTAGACTACCATCTTGGGCGTACGCTGGCAATGTTTCCAGAATATAAACACTACCTGGAGAATACGTCTTGAGTGCATTCAGGTAGCGGGGAAGTTCTCGGTATGACTCCTCCCAGTTTCCGTACACCTTTTCAATCGCCTTAGTCTTTGCTAACCACGCCTTACGGTAAGACGGAGTGTAGTTAAAAACCATGGTGATGTGGGAGATGATTGTTTTCACCTTCAAAGATGGGTCGTTGCTGACCAGGGGTAGGATTTCTTGACAGATTAGATCATAGTTGAGTTTTCGGTGGTCCTGTGATTGAGTGGAACTTACACAAGTGTGGGTAGTCATGGAACCTATGACCCAACAGTCACCCCTTAATCTGTATGATGCGGTCAGCTTGAACATACAGTCAGGGTGGACACACTTGATCTTGTACCTTTCCGGGTTGACACGATCCACCTTAAAATCAACCGAGTTGAGCATGTGAAATTTTTTAATGGCCCTGATGCATTCCTCTCTGTTACGAAACTTGTCCTTCTCTTTTAAATTTTCATCCGACTGCATATACGGTTTGAAAAATAAGTCAGTAGAAGGTTCATCTCCGCCCATGTTGAAGTTTGTCATGTGCGAAGGTGGTGTGTAGACTTTGTCTGTAGGAATACTAGGGATGCCATCATCGTCAGAATCATCGTTCACCATTTCATTAAACTCTAACTCGTTATCTTCTTCTTCATCATCAACTGCATCTACCTCATCTTGTTCATTCTCCAAAGGATCAACCTCCTGTGTCACCGGAGGCTCTACCTCCTGTGTCACCGGAGGCTCTTGAAGCAAAACGTACAACTCAATAGAGTCGTATCCAGAATAGACATGGCTGGAAATCATATTCTGGAGATCCTCGTCATCTTGAACTTCAACCTTATAAAAAATTACTTGGTTGTTTCCAAAAAAAACTGGATTCTGATAAAATATCTGGGACACCGGGCCTCGTTCAAGTTTGGCCTCCAATCTTTTCTTGAAGTACGAGAAATTGGCTTTCCCGTTTAAGAGAAATCGAACGTTGCCGGTGTTTCTAAACAAAAACCCAACTGTGGGACAAATGTATGTCTCACTGTTGAAATGTGCTTTGACGATAAATTGTGGTGAAGAGGCCATTGCGTAGAATTGTTTTAAGGATTGAAGGTTGGAATGTTTGAGGTTTATTGATTGTATGAAGGTATGAATGTTGTAATGTTTGAAGGTTGGAATGTATGAATTTGATGACTGATTCGAAGGTTGGAAGATTTGACAGATTATGTGAATCAATGTTATGTTAAACGTAAGGCTAAAAATTTCAATTAAGTAAGGATGCAACCCCCCAAGGCTGCCAATAATATTACATGCAATAATGAAACCCCATAGGCTGCCACCTATCCTGGCCCTATTCTGCACATATACATGTTTTTTGTAAGACTCCACCCATCAACTCCAATGGCCTTGCATGCAATAAAGAAAGGAATCTCAAAGGCTGTCACGTAGCCTGAGCCTATGTTGTAACAAATGACACCTCTTATTCGCCAAATGGGGTGGCGACACCATTCATTTTTGTACTCTTTCGCCAAGTCCAATGGCGCCTCCCTTACTGTCCAATCGTGATACATGCATGGGCTTATGAAACCCCATAGGATGCCACCTATCCTGGCCCTATTCTGCACATATACATGTTTTTTGTAAGACTCCACCCATCAACTCCAATGGCCTTACATGCAATAAAGAAAGGAATCCCAAAGGCTGTCACGTAGCCTGAGCCTATGCTGTAACAAATGACACCTCTTATTCGCCAAATGGGGTGGCGACACCATTCATTTTTGTACTCTTTCGCCAAGTCCAATGACGCCTCCCTTACTGTCCAATCGTGATACATGCATGGGCTTATGAAACCCCATAGGATGCCACCTATCCTGGCTCTATTCTGCACATATACATGTTTTTTGTAAGACTCCACCCATCAACTCCAATGGCCTTGCATGCAATAAAGAAAGGAATCCCAAAGGCTGTCACGTAACCTGAGCCTATGCTGTAACAAATGACACCTCTTATTCGCCAAATGGGGTGGCGACACCATTCATTTTTGTACTCTTTCGCCAAGTCCAATGGCGCCTCCCTTACTGTCCAATCGTGATACATGCATGGGCTTATGAAACCCCATAGGCTGCCACCTATCCTGGCCCTATTCTGCACATATACATGTTTTTTGTAAGACTCCACCCATCAACTCCAATGGCCTTGCATGCAATAAAGAAAGGAATCCCAAAGGCTGTCACGTAGCCTGAGCCTATGCTGTAACAAATGACACCTCTTATTCGCCAAATAGGGTGGCGACACCATTCATTTTTGTACTCTTTCGCCAAGTCCAATGGCGCCTCCCTTACTGTCCAATCGTGATACATGCATGGGCTTATGAAACCCCATAGGCTGCCACCTATCCTGGCCCTATTCTGCACATATACATGTTTTTTGTAAGACTCCACCCATCAACTCCAATGGCCTTGCATGCAATAAAGAAAGGAATCCCAAAGGCTGTCACGTAGCCTGAGCCTATGCTGTAACAAATGACACCTCTTATTCGCCAAATGGGGTGGCGACACCATTCATTTTTGTACTCTTTCGCCAAGTCCAATGGCGCCTCCCTTACTGTCCAATCGTGATACATGCATGGGCTTATGAAACCCCATAGGCTGCCACCTATCATGGCCCTATTCTGCACATATACATGTTTTTTGTAAGACTCCACCCATCAACTCCAATGGCCTTGCATGCAATAAAGAAAGGAATCCCAAAGGCTGTCACGTAGCCTGAGCCTATGCTGTAACAAATGACACCTCTTATTCGCCAAATGGGGTGGCGACACCATTCATTTTTGTACTCTTTCGCCAAGTCCAATGGCGCCTCCCTTACTGTCCAATCGTGATACATGCATGGGCTTATGAAACCCCATAGGCTGCCACCTATCCTGTCCATATTCTGCACATATACATGTTTTTTGTAAGACTCCACCCATCAACTCCAATGGCCTTGCATGCAATAAAGAAAGGAATCCCAAAGGCTGTCACGTAGCCTGAGCCTATGCTGTAACAAATGACACCTCTTATTCGCCAAATGGGGTGGCGACACCATTCATTTTTGTACTCTTTCGCCAAGTCCAATGGCGCCTCCCTTACTGTCCAATCGTGATACATGCATGGGCTGCCACCTAGTCTGCAAGTGTGACACCTTTCATTTTTTGTACATGCATGCATGCATATGTGTAACCCCCTAAGCATACAAATGTGACACTTCGCAGGCATGCAAGCGCAAGCAACCACCACATCAAACTTATTTACCTATAAATACATACCATATGAAACATCTCTCACACCCACACAAGTATCACTCTCTGCTACGAAATATTTCATAAGTCTATCATACTCTCTTTCTCTTCCTAAGTATTTCATACTCTCAAGCATTCTAAACAATGGATCTTCTAACAATGGGCGATAATCACAGAGGCACAAGGGAAAACATTGCTGCATTTGTAAGTCTCTTCTTTGGTTATACATTTTTCATACTTCAAATAACGCGTTGTTCATCTTAATTAATCTTACACCTGTTAAATTATGATCTCAGGACACAAAAAGATTCAGAATCCGTTCGCACAACTACCTGGATCCCGACCCGATTATCGTCCCTTATCTGGAATACGCAGGTTTTGGACATGTGATAAAGATCTCCAACTGCACCATTGACTCAAAGTTCATTCTTGCAATGTTAGAAAGGTGGAGACCGGAGACCCATACATTTCACCTACCAATAGGTGAATGTACCATCACGCTCGAGGATGTGTACATGCTACTGGGCCTCCCTATCGACGGTAAGGCGGTGAACGGGTCGGTTCAACAACCCAACTCACAGTGTGAAGAACTGTTGGGTAGGGATATGGTAGAAGGTGGTGGAGCAAGAGGGCAGGGAATACTACTCACTGACCTGAAACGTCATTATGCAAGTATGGAATTAAATGAAAATTCCTCAGAGAATGACCGAGTAGTAAAAGCCAGAACGTATCTTATGATACTTTTTGGTACATTTTTATTTCCCAAAAGTACGGGAAATAGTGTAAATTTTATGTACTTACATTTACTAACAAATTTTGAAAAAACTAGAAAATATAGTTGGGGTTCTGCAGTATTAGCCCACCTATACAGTTCCTTGTGCAAAAACGCAGTCAAGGAAAAATGTACATTTTATGCGTGCGCATTGTTACTACAAGCCTGGGGTTGGTGGAGGATGGAGTCCTTAAACCCCGTCAACAACAACACTTTTGGTTTCCCGTACGCAACAAAGTAAGTCATTAAGTTATAGCATTTATAACTATTCTGCTCTTTCCAAAATATATGCTAAAAATAACATGTTTCTCATTTCCTTTAGGTACTGCGTGAGGGGTATGGATTACGGCAAGAATCTAAGATTCAATGTCGCACTCTACCAGAATCTGTTGGATCACTTAAGCCCAGACGACGTACGTCGTAGCTTTTAACTTTTGTTCATTTTAATTATTTATACATTACTTTTGCGCTAACCTGATTTAATTTTTATCGCAGTTCGTCTGGAGACCATATTTGGGCTTGGGCCATGATCCAAACCCAGAGGATGCAGCAACTTGGACTGCAAAGACTTCACTCATTCGGTTCAACATTGTGGAGATGCACCACAGCGACCGTGTGAAGATGCAGTTCGGAATGCATCAAGAGATACCAAGTGATCCAACAGATTTGTCCCCATGGCATCTTAAAGGGTCGACGCCCAGTGGGGTCTTACCAACTGGAAAGACTTTGCTCCGGAATGGTGTAAGATGTGGCAGAGGCGTCACCGCTACGTCTTGCAATTCCCGATTTTCCTTACTCAAGGTAACATGCAACACACAGATCAATATATGTCGTGGTACAGCTCGGTTAGTAACCCAGAAATGCACGTGTCTCATCTGAGGTACTTGGTTGACCCACGCACACAATGGGCACAACCCTCGATTCCCCATCAACAAACCCAAAACCCATCAACCTCCAACCAACCCCCAAGAAGAAACAGACCCACAAACACCCAACCACATTCCCCACCACAACACAATTACAATCAAATGTCGTACTACCAACCACAATCACCACCAAACTACCAATACCCCGATATGCCTCAAACCCAACCACAATACCAACCCCAATACCAGCACATCCAAATACCCCACACACAATTTCAATCTTCCACATATCCCAATATGGCGCCCTCAACATCCAGCCTTAGCCCTGATATGGGAATGCCGGAAGATTATGACCAAGTCGACCAAACCTACCATCACCCACCATATCACCAAACCACCCAACATCCACAATACCAAACACCCCAAGATCCATTTCCTTTCTACCCCCCATACTCAGACGACCAATGCTACCGACCAACCATGGAACCCCACCCACCGCCAATACGACCAAACTTTGAGGGTATGGGTAACCGACTGTATCAGAGCGAATCTTCTAGATATGGAGATCTTACTGATTTTATGGATTCGGACCGCATTGACTTCGCTAGGCCATCGACCTTGCCGTAGCAGGAAACGCGACGACACCCAGCAAGAGAAAGGCGAGGACGGGGATGCGGAACCAGGGGTCATTACCGGGTTCCGGGGGATCACTGATGTATCTTTTTTTTCCCCAGTATTTTTGTATCCATTTTTTTTACTGTTATTTTAATGTAATACAGTTGGATGTAATTATTTTTTTATAATAAAAAGTCCATTTTGTTGATCTCTGTCCAATAGACAATGCACAGGAAAAAAAATAAAAAAAAATTTTTTTTGCCCTAAGATTACACTTAGGCGCCATCTCATTTGGCTTAGGGCATGCCCTAAGCACTTAGGCGCCAAGTGAGATGGCGCCTCCCTTAAAAAAGGAGGTGCATGCGCCAAGTGAGATGGCTCCTCCTTTGTGGAGCCATCTCAAACATGGTTATTTGCGTAATTTTTTCCGAAACCCGGTTATTTGTGAAATATTATTTTAATACTTGGTTATTAATAAAAAAAATTCGAAAAGTAGTTATCAACAGTAAAAAGTTTTGGTTGTTTGGATTAAAAAGCATGTCAAGATTAGTGTTCGTTAACCTATTTCATATGTAATCAATTAATCAAGAATATGAAGTTACTAATGATCGACATATCCACATATCCTCTCAATATCATTCATGTCTAAACAATATTGTGAGTACTATAATATTAATCCTTAGATGATGTCTCAACCTAACTATTAACATAACAATCTTTAGAGCTTGATACTAGTGAATATTAACTCACAAATCTATGTCTAGAGTTTGCTCATTAATAGATGAATATCTTAGGTCAAGTTTGAAACATATTTCTCAATAGTAATCCAAACCATAAAAAGAATAATGAAAGCAAAGATATTCAACATATATTTATCATCAACCAAGTCCATACACAAGATGATCAAAAAAAATACATAATAGTTAGGTTAGCTACCTCTAATCTTGACACAAGAGAAATTTAGCTATCCATAGACATGGTAGCTTCAGCAATAAGAAAAGAGAGAAGATGATCAAGCATCAACGGTGATTTCTCGACTATTTATGCTCCGAATCTTAGATTTCTTCTTCTATAATGTTTTATATCAGTTTTTCTCTCTCAAAATATGTTTGAACCCAAAAAATATCTAAAGACGTCTATATATACAAGTGAAAAGTTCCATAGACCGCGCTAAGCGCGCTTCACTTAAATGTTAAACCACCTTAAGCGTGCTAAGCGCCAAATACTAGACTAAGTGCACTACCTTCTGCCAGAACTTCTTCCACCGCGATGTGACTGCGCTAAGCGCGACCTGAAGCATACAAAATCCTTCCAAAAATGCGTGAAATCCATCTTTAAGCTAATCCAATGTTCAAGCTACAATCCAAAGCAAAATCCTACAAATTTAAGACAAAATATGATTAACTACAAACTATTTAATTGATTAAATCAAAATATGATTATTTACATTGAAACAAAAGAGAAACAACAGAATATGCGATAAAACAGAATAAAAAAGCACCAATAACTATACTAAATATTACTCCCTCGGTTTCTTTTTAAGTGTCATTTTAGCATAAAGATCTTTAACCAAGATAGTGGATTATTAGAGTTATTTTTTTTATTATACCCTCATTTATTTTCTCTTTCCAAATAAATTTAATCGTACACCATCTCTCTTTTTCCAATAACTAATTGAGAAAATAATTAATTTTATGAAAATATGAAGTGGAGTTATTGAGAAAGTAGGGATATAATTGATAAATGATAACATTAAACTATAAAAACGACACTTAAATAGAAACAAAAAAATTCTTCTAAAATGACACTTAAAAAAGAACGGAGAGAGTAACACATTTTTGGCACCTAACAACTCTCCCCAACTTGCTTCTTTATTTATCCTCGAACAAAGATAAAACTCAACAAGAGACAAGATGCAACTTTAGAGAAGGAAAACAAATTAGAAATAGATGGTTCAAACTCACAGATTAACGCACAAGATTAATTGCCAAATGCTTTCTCAGAATCAAACATGGTTATGAATTAAGTTCTAAACACAAAAATCAGCAATGCAAACATAAGCAACAACATGTTCATGTTTGAATCACCTACTCTCAATCAACAAAAATATGAACTATTTACATTATGAACAAGGGACAAACACTCTCATTAGTAAATATGCTAACATCCAGAATAATTCATGCATTCATCTCATCAGTTAAAAAGAAGATCAAGAAAACATAAATTACAAAAGAACTTTTATTGGTTGTAACTTGGCTTGGGTTAAAAACAAAGGATAATATATATATATATATATATATATATATATATATATATATATATATATATATATATATATATATATATATATATATATATATATATATATATAAGGCAAATGAAACAAAAAGGGTAAAGATCATGAAGAGCATTTCAATTTATTCACAACATTCATTCTTGCTTCATCCTTATTTTTATCACAATGCTCCTTTCCTTGTATTCAAGATTCTATACATTTTTTTGATATTTTATTTTCAATATCTTTTCTTTTTCTTTCTTTTTGAATTTTCTCAAAGGATGCATTGTGCCACCAATTATTTCTTTCTTTTAAACATCCTCCCCAACTTTCTACATTTATTTCCTCTTTTTTTATACAAGAAAATGCTCTTCAAACAAGGCTAATCAAACAATTGGGTAAAGTGTTTACAAACAAGAAAAATTCTTTAGAATGAATCATCAATGAATTTCTTTTTGATCATCAATAAAATTATTAAGTAGTATACTTAATAATTTATTGACCTTTTGATTGATTCATTCAAAAAATTTAAAATTAAAGCTCAAAAGGGTTCACAAAAGTTCACAAACAAGGTTGAATGAGATCCTTTTGGAATTGGTGGTTATTCTCACAGTACAAAAACAATGCCTTGATCATTTCTAAGTTTCTAAAATTTCAATTCAAATACAAGATTTAACATGAATCACACGAGTTAAAACAACAATTACTAAAACGACATCAATTTGGTATACAATGGAAAGTCTCCCACCTTTGTGATTTTATCCTAATGATTCAAATATGAACATGATTGCAAAATAATTAACTACGTGATTTTTGTATAAAGCACAAAATTCATAAGCATGCAAACATTCTACAAAGCAATTAACAATGTATCTTTTTTTGCGCAACACAACAAGATTCATATTATCACCATCACATTTCTTTGTGTTGACAACACACTCATTGACTATCATTCACATCTTGCTTCTTTGAGCATCTTAAATCAACCAAGGACAAACAACAAAATAATTTTTTTTATACAAGCATAATTCCAAAAATAAAATAAAATAGATAATTTTTAAAACACCACCAAAGTGAATGATGCTCAAAATATTTCACAACTAAACCATCATCCTTGAAGGATGGAATATCCACAACACAAATTCACCATCTTTAAGAGG
Source organism: Vicia faba (assembly GCA_948472305.1). Taxonomy (NCBI): domain Eukaryota; kingdom Viridiplantae; phylum Streptophyta; class Magnoliopsida; order Fabales; family Fabaceae; genus Vicia; species Vicia faba. The sequence continues at coordinate 1,018,373,632 of OX451740.1, forward strand.
ATGGAACAACAACAAAACATAAAATAAATATTGTCTTAGTGAAATAAAAATAGCAAGAAATCATAAAAATAATAGTAAATAAAAACCTAAACATAAACATAAACATAAACATCATTAAACATCCAAGTCATCATCGCCATCCTCCTCAGAAATCGAATCTCCACTTTCTTCTTCTTCATCATCACCAACTGCCTCCTCCTGAGCACTTGGCCTGCCCTCAAGCAAATTAGCATAAGCAATTAATTCCTCCCGAGTCCCCAAAGGGTGAGGAACCTGAGGATTACCCATATGAAGATGCACTTGCTGCATGGACTCATGCATAAATAAGAAAGCTCACTGATGTGCTTCATGCATAGCCTAAGAATATTCAGAACTAGAAGGAGGTGCAACTTCCACTGGAACAACAGATGCAACAAGAGTCTCTCCTCACACAATACCTTGCAATGAAGGTGTCATCAATCACCCCCTCGATAACCTGATGACCTATAGAAGGAATAGGAACTCATTCCTTCTTGCACAATCCCATAATCAACCCCGGATAAGTAAGTTGACATGGAGTACGATCACCCAAGCTAGTACCACTCAAAGCAACCTTCTTCAACTTATTTGCAATAAGTTTTCTAACATCCACATTAGTACCCTCTAAAATGCAAGCAAGAAGACCACCAACTTCCACCGGAATGGAAGAAGTATGACTACATGGCCTAATATTATACAAGACCACCGCCATAAGCAACTGAGCTTTAGTATTCAAGCTACTCCTTAAAAACTTTTGGGGCCTCCCTCAAGCAGTTAACTCATGTGAATGCCCCCGACAAACACAACTTGTTTTTCACATATACAAAGTTCCAAGCCTTTCTTGCCAAGATATCATGATACTCGCACAACTCACCATCAGCAAAGGTGGAAGGCAGGGCAAGGTATTGATTAATGCTACTCCTTGAAAAAGAAATTTCCTTACCCCGCACCCAAGTCTTAAACTCAAAACAGTCACCATCTGAAGGCATAGCATTCGTATATAACTCTCACACGCTTTCCAAATTCAACTTTGGTTCTGGCTCACACAACTTGTCCCACTTCCTATCATGAAATTTTTTCCAACAAGACGGGAATTCCCCATCATGCCTTAACCATACAACTCTTTTCGTCCAAACTTTCCTTTGTTCCAGCGTCTTATACCTCTCTTGCCGCTCTATCCCCACAAATTTGTTACAGTCAAACTGAACAATACGGGTTCCTTGTGAAGAAACTGCACCAGTATAGGTCTTTTGCTTCTTGTTGCCAAAAAGTTTCGGCCCCGTCTGAAAATAAAAGAAACACAACCAAAACAACACCACCAAAGTCAATTAAAATTAATTTCCTGCAAAATTAATGTCAAAAAGTCACAAACAACCATCTAAGAGCAGAATGTACACCACAAAACAGAGGAGGAATTTTTCGAAAACTCCCAGGTCGCGCTTAGCGCGGATTCACACTTAGCCCGCTCTGAATTTTCAGAAAAATTTCCTCTCGGGACAGCTAAGATTTCAGCCAACACCCTAACCACATATTATCCTATCTACAACTAATTGCACGATTTATCAACTATCAACTACAATAGCAACCTATTTTCTAATTATTCCCAAAAATCCAACCCTAAATTCCTAAATCTAACACACAAAAGATGATGAATAGAAATTAGAGAAATAAAATACACACAAACCTTATAGATGATGCTTGCAAGAGAGATGAAACAAAGAAATTTCAGATAAATAATGAAGATTGTGTTTTTGTTGTTGTTGTTAACTTTGGAAGGAGGAAGAGAGAAAGAGGTAAGAGTGGAAAACAAAATAGAAATGAGGCTAACTTACCCCACTATACCCTAATTTCGCGAAATTGGGCTGGGCTCACAAGTTGGGCCTCAGTTAAATAGTTAATTTTCTTTACCTGCAGACCGCACTTAGCACAAAAAAAACACGCTAAGCGCCAAACCTACTGCCAAATTTTCTATTTTACTTCTCAGGCCGCGCTAAGCGCAAACACGGGGTGCTTATCCCGCTCTGCGACACTCAAAAATTTTAATTTTGAGCGTAACAGCTCGCACCTGACCCGAATAAATGCTACTTAAACATAGTTATGACTAAAAAACAGTAAAAATTCACAAAATTGGGTTGCCTCCTAATAAGCGCTTTGTTTAACGTCGTTAGAGCTTGACGGTCTACAGTGATTTCAATGATCACCAAGACGAATGACGCAAGTTTCCCGAATCATATTGCCTCCAAGGTAGATTTTTAATCATTAACCATTCATTGTCCATTGTTCTTTGGAAATTGGATCTTCTAACACAATTGCACCGTAATGCTTAATCTCCTTGATGAAAAATGGTCCCGACCACTTTGACTTCAATTTTCTCAAAAAAAGCCTTAATCGAGAATTGAAGAGAAGCACCATTTGGCCAACTTCAAAATTCTTTGGATAGATTTTATTGTCATGATATCTCTTGACTTTCTCCTTGTAAAGTTTTGAAGACTCATAAGCTTTCAACCTCAATTCGTCCAATTCATTCAATTGTTCCTTCCTTTTCACCCTGACTTGATTTTGATCGAAATTCAAGAATTTCAAGGCCCAAAATGCTTTTTTTCCAAGCTCCACCGGAAGGTGACATACTTTCCCATAAACCATTTGAAATGGAGTAAGACCTATTGGAGCCTTGAATGCCGTCCGATATGCCCAAAGAGCCTCGTCTAACTTCAAAGACCAATCCTTTCTTGAAGATGAAACCTTTTTTCTCTAAAATCCGTTTTACTTCTCGGTTTGACACTTCGGATTGGCCATTTGTTTGAGGATGATAAGGTGTTGCAACCTTGTGCTTGACACCATAATTCTCCAAACCTCACGCCAACTGAGATTTACAAAAATTTGAACCTCCATCACTTTTTAAAACCCTCGGAGTACCAAAACGGGTGAAAGTATTTTTCTTGAGGAATTTAATCACCATCTTGGCATACGTCTTTTAAGATGCAATCGCCTCAACCCACTTATAAACATAATCAATCGCGACCAATATGTACTCATTAGAAAATGATAAAGGAAAAGGTCCAACAAAGTCTATGCCCCAACAATCAAATACCTCAACTTCAAGCATGTTTTGAAGAGGCATTTCATTTCTTCTTGTGATTCACCCTATTCTTTGACAATTGTCGTAACTTCTTACATGTTCAAATGAGTCTTTAAATAATAAAGGCCAATAAAACCCGAATTAAAACACCTTTGAAGTTGTTCTATCACTATTATAATGCCCACCACACGGAGAATTGTGACAATGCCACAAGATGCTACTTGATTCTTCTTTGGTCACACATCTTCTTAACAAACTATCCACCCCTAACTTGAATAAATAGGGGTCATCCCAAACAAAATACTTTGCATCTCGGAGAAACTTTTTCTTTTGTTGCCCATTAAAATCTTCTGGTATCAACCTGAAGGCTTTGAAATTTGCTATGTCCGCAAACTTGATCTTTCCCAAATCATCAATAATTGCTCACCCGTAAATGACTCCTCCACTTATTTCTCCTTTATGGTTATCTCATTGTTCACCAAACTTGACAAGTGATCCACTACCAAATTTTTGGTCCATTTTTTGTCTCGAATTTCTAGGTCAAACTATTGCAACAACAAGATCCACCTAATAAGCCTTTGCTTGAAATCCGGTTGGTAAGCAAATACTTCAAAGCTGCATGGTCAATGTAAACAATAAATTTAGAACCAATTAAATAGGATCTAAATTTTTCCAATGCATACACTATAGCTAACAATTATTTTTCATTTGTGGCATAATTAACTTGTGCCTCATTAAGAACCTTGTTAGCATAATGTATAACATGAATTTTTTTCCTTTTCTTTGACCAAGAACCGCACCAATAGCATAATCGCTAGCATCACACGTTAGTTCAAAATTAATTTTCCAATTTGGTGCTATAATTATTGGTGTGGTTATCAAATTTTGTTTCAAATCATTAAAAGCTATCAAACAAGCATCATAAAAAATAAAAGACTTATATTTGTTGAGCAAGTTACTCAAAGGCCTCGCAAGTTTGGAAAAGCCTTTGATAAATCTTTGGTAGAAGCCCGCATGACCTAGAAAAATTTGGATCCCCTTCACGTTCAATGGTGGTGGAAACTTCTCCATAACATCCACTTTGGCTTTGTCAACTTCAAGCCCCTTGGATGAAATTTTGTGACCAAGAATAATACCCTCGATAACCATGAATTTACATTTATCCTAATTAAAAACTAAGTTGGTATCCACACACCTCTTTAAGACGGTATCCAAAATTTTCAAACAAAGATCAAAAGATGCCCCCAAAACAAAGAAGTCGTCCATGAAAACTTCCATAGTCTTCTCAATAAGATCAGAAAATATGTCTTGCATACACCTTTGAAAAGTGGCTGGTGCATTGCACAAACCAAAGGGAATCCTTCTATATGCAAAAACTCGAAATGGACAAAGTGAAAGCCGTCTTCACATGGTCTTATAGATTAACCGAAATTTGGTTATACCTGGAATATCCATTCAAAAAGCAATAAAACTTTTGACCCAATTACCTTTATAGCATTTTATCCATAAAAGGAAGAGGGAAGTGATCTTCCTAGTTGCTTGATTAAGCCTCTGGTAATCAATACACATTCTCCATCTTGTTACGGTTCTTATTGGAATCAATTCATTCTTTTCATTTCTCATCACGGTCATTCCATATTTCTTTGGAACTACATGCACCAGACTCACCCAAGTACTATCAAAAATAGGATAAATCATCCCAGAATCCAATAGTTTCACAACTTCCTTTATCACGAATTCTTTCATTGTCAGATTCAAGCAGTGTTGAGATTGAGCTACCGACTTGAAATCCTCTTCCTTAAAAATCTTACGCATACAATAAGCCAGACTAATCCCCTTAAAATTGGAGAAAACCAAACCTATTTCTTGTTGATTTTCTTTCAGCACCATAATAAACTTTTCTTCCTCTTTGCTAGACAATAAACCACTAATGATAACCGGTTTGTTACCACCATCTTCAAGGAATACATACTTCAAATATGGAGGTAACAACTTCAACTCAACTTTAGACTCCTCCTTAATTGGTTCTTTTTTAAGACTTCAACTTCATCTTCCCATGGTTGAATTTCTTTAAAAAACTCAAGGTCCTTCAAACATTCTTCAAGCTCTTTCTTTTCATTAGCATCAAGAACTTGGATGGAATTGGTTAAGGTTCTCTCAAGAGGTGTTTAAAGATGAAATTGACTTGACACATTCCAAATTACTTCTTCGGTGGCATCAATTCTAAAATAATCTCCTTTGTCACTAGAATGCTTCATTTCTTCAAAGAGGTTAAAACAAATTTCTTCATCTTGAACTCTTACTTTCATAAGACCATCATCAATATTAATCATCATTCTAGCGGTCTTCATGAAAGGTCACCTAAGAATTAAAGGAGCATCAACATCTTCTTCCATGTCAATGACAACAAAATCAACCGGAAAAAAGAATTTATCAACTTTGACTAGCAAATCTAAGGCTACTTCTGATATGGTGGCATAACCGAATGTTAATACTGGTTTGCAATTTTTGTTCACAAATGTCGCGGTAAGCAAGAGTTGCCACCAACTTTTCTTTTATCCAACAAAGGAAAGGGTGAAAAGAACATAAAAAGATATTTTTTCGAGATTTCTGAGTACGGGGGGTAGATTATGGAAAGGGAAGGTGTTAGCACCCTTTCCATCCATGGTTTTCCATGGACTCTTAGGTACTTGCTCATTTTCTAAAATTGCTTGTGTTTGTGTATTTTGAAAAGCTTTGAAAATGCCTTAGTGCGACGATCTCACTTTATGGTAACTCTTGTATTAGTCCTCAAGAGTGTGATAAAGCGTTTTGAAAACTTTTGTTTGAAAAGTATGTTTGAAAGTGTGGTGTGAAAATTTGTTTGAGCAAGTACTTAACAACTATCTACCTACTCGAAAAAAGACTGTTCTTCTCCTCCTTTCCTTTAGACCGTGTTATCCTACTATTAGTGAGTGGGTAACCCTAGTCGTTGGATGTTTGAGGGACTATCGAAAGGGACGTACGGTCACTAAAGGAAACTGGGCAAGAACTCTTAGTAACTGTCCTAAAGCCCTAAAATCACTTTTAAATCGAGGCAACAGTCGAGAGGGTCATCGAGGAACTAGTGATCTCTTTAGACTTAAGGACATCCACTAAGAATTCTCACTATTCGAGAATTGTGACTGTTATTTTCCGAGGCAACCAAGTGAGGTATACCCTAAGGGTGCAAGTGTGCAACAATTCTATTTTCAGATATATTATCTTGAAGTTAATGTTCTAATGGTTAATTGATTTATCTTGTCATGCACGTCTAAGTTACTAACAGTTATATATACAAGCATATACATAATATAAAAGCGAGAAATAAAGGGTCCTACGCTATTACAAGGCTTTGGTATAGATACATAAATAATGAACGAAAAATAAGATGCGGAAATTGTAAACCCTAATTAAGCTATTACAAACCGGCCGCAGTTACATTAATAATAAAAAAAGTAATTGTACAGAAAAATAATAACGCGCGAGAATTAACTGGAAACAAGTTTTAAACCCTAAAAATCTAATTTGGTCATTGAAAATATTTTTGGGATTTTTTTATGAAAAGGTTTGAAATTTAACCTAATCTTTTAATTAATTTTAATTAATGAAACGAATTAAAGTTGATGAAATTAATTAATTTGCAAAAATTAATTTATTAAAAAAAACTAAGTCCTATTTTTTTGTGATGATTTTCTGATTTTATAATTAAAAAAAGAATAAACAAATAAAATATAAATTAAATAAAAAGAACAAAGAAGTTAGAAAAATGGGCCTGAAGGGGGGTGAGAACCCAATTTGGAGGGTTGCATGCTGAATTTGTCAAGGCCCAAGATCCTGTAAGCCCAATGCAAACGTGAGATCCAGTGTGGAACAAGCTGGGAGGTCCATCATGTAGCTGCTTCCCCCAAGGCATTAGATCTGGCGCTGTTTGATCTGATGGTGATGAATTTGAGGCCTATGATGAGCGCGTTGGGAATGGAAGTATTGGATCTGCAAGAAAATTATGAGAAAAATAATATGCAGGAGGCAGGGGTCGAACCCCTGACCTTCCACACGCGCGCGCCTTAAACCCTTCCCCTTTGCCATCTGAGCCAGCTGATCATTCATTATACAAAAAAAACATAATATAATATATTGAATAATGGTCAGTAATTATAACAAAACACGCGCGCCATTCAAACTAGCCAACCAGATCTTGCCATGCAATCGTCTTCCCTAATAATTGTCGTTTTAGCCCAAAGACTTTTACCTACGGACATGGTTGTAACTATAGGACCTGCATATTTCCAAAATATCAACCAAGCAATATAAATTGAATCTAAATACATAGATAAACCGGGTTTGATCTCGTGAGTACAACGGTACTCTTCTTTTGGCTTAATTTCACCTGTAACAAGAAACCCTAAAACGAATCTTCAAACCCTAGTAATGACAGGTTATCATACAAGCATCAAAACAAGAAATTAGCCATTCCAACATGTTCTAAATGACCATATAAACATGAATGCATATTCAAAATTCATTTATCATGCGTAAATTATCAAAATCGATTTCAAGAAAATAAGGCAAATCGTGGTTCTGTATGCGCGGTTTCTAAAGGTGTTGAGGTGTGGTAATGGTTCAAATAGCTTCTAAACGTGCCCAGGGGTTGATTGCAAGCCTTAGAATGCTTTGAATCTCCCTGTAAATCAAAATTCGAGCACCACTTTTTGTTAAAAAATTGAAGTTTCTTGTCTCAATTTTACACGACCAATCCTTGTTTTTATCATCAGGGTTTATTATGCATATATAATAGAAGCAATTAGGTCAATAAAACTGAGTTGAATATTTGCAAATCGATGAGAAGAGATTTGATTTGCATCTTATATTTTTTATTTCTAAATTTGGCCAAATCATGATCTTTTTCAATGCAATTAGTCCTTGCACGAATTATATGATTTCCCAGCTGATTATAGACTCGTAATGTGCTCATAAAATCCAATCTTTGATTTTATTTCATTATTTCACTATTTTAAATGATTTATTTTGGCTTTAATGAATAAAAAAATCAAAATAAATAATAAAAATAATAAAATAATAAATGGATAAGCTCAGGGGTCGTGAGTCCTCTTAGGAACAAGTTTCAAACAAGAAAACATGGGCCCATTTAAAAAAAAAATCAATTTTGATCAATGTTGACTTTATGCACATTTCCAAAATTTGGTCAACTTTAGCAATTCACATCTCTCTCATTTTTAACCCTAAGAGGGTGTTCTTGAACTTTTTAGAAATCTTAGGATGTCCTCTAAACAACCCTTTTGGTCTCATCTCAATTGGATCCTCCATGTTCATGTAAGGAGCTTTGATCCAAAAGGTGTTTTTATTGACTTTTTGAAATGACCTATGATGTATGAACTTGTAACTTTTGATTGAGGCATTTCTTGACCTTGAGTGATGAAGAGAAGTTGTAGGTGACTGGATTCTCTTCAAAATGAGACTTGGTTGGAAAATTTCTGATAAAGTATGAGAAAGTTAAGCCTAGTCAAAGTTTGGTTGACTTTTCCTATAGAAACCCTAAATTGCCATTTTTGACTTTTGATGGGTTGGGAGCATTTCTTGAGGAATCATGATCAACCCTTGATCAAATGATGGATAATACTTCAAAATGTTGATGTTGACCAAAAATATTGAAGTTTGACTGTATTTGGGCCACAGTTGACTTTTGACCTAATACAATTGATTTCCAGGTATTTGAGTAGTTGACTGAGCAAACTTGTTGTGCAAGGCATGAAACTTGGCATGGATGATATTGAGGATAAATTAGGACATTGGAGACCATTTAGGACCCTTGGTACTTAACCATCTTGATGAGAATTGAAACCCTAGTTTGAGGCTTATTGCCTGATCAATCCTTAGTCAACTTGAGCAATTGAGGACCTCTAGGAGTATGTCTTGTGTGAGAATGGGAGGGCTAATTTTAGGGTACAACACTACTCCATGAGGATGAGTAGTAGACTTGTCGGATAATTTTAATTTAATTTTTATGGATTTAATTTCAATGATTCCCAACCTTTTTACAATAGATAATGAAATCAAATTAATGCTAGAGCCCAAATCAATCAACCCCTTACCGGCATAAACATCACCAATGGTACCCGGTAAAGTAACCCTTCCCAGATTGCTTTCCTTATTTGGTAGAGTCCATTGAATTATGGAACTACAACTTGCATCAACAAGGATAGTTTATTGGTCCGTGTATCTTTGCTTTTTTATAAGGATGTCCTTCATGAATTTCGCATACTTTGGCATTTGTTCAATGGCCTCGGGAAATGGAATATTAATTTGAAATTTCTTAAAGATATCCATAAAACGAGCATAATACCTAGCATCTTCCTTCTTGGAGGGAGAATGAGGATAAGGAAAGTTTTGAATAGGAGGATCATTCTTCACTATCTTCTTCCCTTCTTTTATCTTCTCCTTCTTTTCCTCAATCTTTTTTTCCTCTATTTTCTCTTTTTCAATTCTCTCATTTTCAAATAAGTCCTCCTCAACATTTTTCTCTACTATAATCTCATATTCTACTTCCTCTTCTACCACAACCTCCTAAATAATCTCATCACCTTTCTTTGTATTTTATTATCCACCAACTTCTCTTCCACTCCTTGTTACAATTACTTTGTAATGCTCCTTCGGATTTACATGAGTGTTCGCGTAAAAGGACAACCTCGTTTGTTGTTCGGATATGTGCTTTGCAAGTTTCCCAACTTGGCTCCCAAGATTTTTGATTGTCGCTTCATTTGTCTTTTGGTTTTCCATCGAAACTTTCATACATTGAGTTAGAGTTTCTTCCATCTTTGAAGTACCACTTTGAGGTTGTGAAGGTTGAGTGGTAGTGTTGTACCCCAAAATTTGCCCTCTCATTCTTCAAGGCCTTTCTCACAAGGATTCTCAAGGTTCAAGCTTGCACAAGTACTTTGGAATTTTCCAGTACCAAAATTAAAAGGAGACTGTCAAAAAGGGAGAAAACAGATAAAAATAACATTTTGACAAATTTGGAGGAAAACATGTCTCCTTCGATTTAGCACCCTTCGACTGACTCTAAGCCTCTTTCGAATGCAAGTTTAAGTGCATCCTTCGTTTGGATTTGAAACCTCCTTCGAATGCAACTTGGATTACATCCTTCATTTTAAACTGAAAGCCTCTTTCGAATGCTAGTTTAGGTACATCCTTCGTTTGGATTTGAAACCTCCTTCGAATGCAACTTAGGTACATCCTTCGTTTGGATTTGAAACCTCCTTCGATTCAGCCTTTTGATTGGACAAGTGTGCTGCCTACATGGTTGCAATCAAAGGCCATGACATGTTAGCCACACATGCCCCATGTAAGGAAACCTTTTCGATTCACCAAGCGTGCTGCCTGCAAAGCCTACTTCGATTTGGACAAGTTTATTGCCTACAAGCCTGCTTCGACTGGACAAGCTTACTGCCTGCATGCTTGCTTCGTTTGGACAAGTTTGGATGGGACAGAGTAACCATCTCTATGCATCCTTCAAATCCACTTGCACCAGGGGCCTCTTGCATACTTTGCTTCATACAAGCTTCGTTTGATCCAAGAAGTATCTTCATACAAGATTCGATTAAGTTCTTGCTCCCCCTGAAGGAACACCCCTCAATTAAGAAGCCAGGAACTTCCCTCATGCTAAAAAGACACAGGGAAATGACTCCCTTTATGTTTGTTTCGATCCACATGCTTCGATTGGGCAACATTGCTTCCTTCGAACACGGGCTTTCGATTGGGAAATATGTTTGTTTCGATCCAAGATTCGACTGGGCATTAGCTTCCTTCGAGTAAGTTTGTTTCGACCACAAGCTTCGACTGAGGCAAAGGCTTCCTTCGAAAAGGTGTGCTTCGATCTCACTCTTGCATTCGACTCAATACCAAATCTCGTTTGCCAGGCTATGTTGCGTCCAAATCTTTACATAGTCAGAAGCTTGTACAAGGGTTTTAAACTTTGTCTTTTAGATACTACTATTCTTGGTTAAAGGCTACATACTCTTTCTTTTCATAGAGAGTACTTTAGTCACAAAATCAGCTTTCAACCTGATTTTGGTCTGAGCACAAGCAAGGCCAGAAGCATAAGTCACATCTTCTGCACCCCAACTGCCAAGAGGCTCCCACATGTACTTTCGCGTTACCTATTATTTTATTATTTTGCAAGGCTGGCTATGGAAAACATGTCCATTCTTTTTCTCTATAAATAGAGGAATTTTTGAAAAGCTAAGGGAGGATCTTTGGACCAGAGGAACGAATCTCCCAAATTTTCTCAAACACAACAAAACTCTCAAGTTCATCAACACTTGAGAAATCAAAACCCAGAATCCCAAACACTCACCTCTTTCGATTCTGAAGAACACCCCACACATAGAAGTTTGTTCAAACTCAAAGACAACCTTCTATGACAACTCTTCGAACCAAAAGCAAACCCCCTGTGACTACTCTTCGAATTCCAGAAACGTCCAGGTAGCAGTTCAAGTTCGAAACCCACCTCCATTCAAGGCCTGAAGCAAGGTAAGTTATTCTTACCTTTGAACTTTCCGTTTCATGGCATAGTAGTTTTCCCTTTCGTTTGAAACATGTACATACCATTGTTCCTTTCGTTTCCACCCTTTTTAAACATATTTTTTAGAACTAAGCCTTTCGTTTTGCTTTCTGTTTACCTGAACTTGCTTTAACTATTAAACTGTTTACAAGAAAAATACTAGCATGGCCTCAGGCCATGTTGCCATTTAATGCTTGAAATGAAAGAAACAGGAAACAGGAAATAGGAAACAAAGCTTTTGTCTTCTACCACCTTTCTCCAGGCCCAATTGAAGGAGGCAGAAAGGCAGATTGCATCTTATACTGGTTCCAGGCCCAGTCGAAAGGCACAACATGTTGTCCTGCTGGTCCCAATCGAAAGGCACAACATGCTGACCGTGAGGCCTCTGTCGAAAGTCACGCCTTCACCCTTTTCAGGCCAAATCGAAGAGAGCCAGAAAGTGCAGAATCGAAGAGTGCTACTGCCTGGGTCGAAAGACACTCATTTTTCTTACTTTTATCTTATTTTTTCCTTCATATTTTTTATGCCTTTCGATATGGTTGTAATAGCGTAGGATTTTATCTTTCTGCATTTTATTTACTTTGTACAAATGCTAGTAATTAGGCGTGTATGGCAAGATAAAATCAACAAGTAGACAACCTAAAAATCAAAGACAAATGCATGCAATAAAACACACTTTGCACACATGCACCCTTAGGGTAATTCCACTTGTTGCCTTCAAAAATGGGCCATGGTATGCATGTCAAGTACTTTGGCAAAACAAAAAGATCATAGTCCCTCGATGACGCTGTCTTGGTTGCCTAAACAAAATGATCAAGTCCCTCAATAAAATTTCCAAAAATACTTGACACAATTGCTATCATGGTCTATACGATGACCCGTGCCCGTCCCGCTTAACATCCTAACGCAAGGTTGTTCACCAAATACAATGGTGAAACAACACTGTTAAAAGGGTTAAAAACATAAGAAAGATCTTTGAGTAAAATAGGGTAGACAACTCTTAGTTACTTGATCAAAAATATAGCAAAACATCCTTGCCATTTTTCAAAACAAACTTCAAAAAACAATTCCCAAACAACTTTCAAAAACATTGAATTATCTTTTCCAAAAGACTCACACCTTTGTGTATACTCAAACAAGAGTCATTACAAAGGTTGCCTAAGACAAGGCATCTTTTTCAAAGCATTTTTCAAAACCACACACACAAAGCATCATTTTCAAACAATTGAAAAGCAAAGGCAAGTGATCTAAAACAAGTAACTAAGAGCCCATGGATAACCATGGATGAAAAGGGTGCTAGCACCTTCCCTTTTCATAATCTACCCCCCGAACCCACAAAAACATCTCAAAGGTCTTTCCTGTGCTTTTTGACCCTTCCTTAGGATAAAATAAAAAGTCGGTGGCGACTCTTGCTAAACCGAACAAGTGCGAACACAAACGCAAAATCCCAAGTCAGTTCTCCCACCGTATCACAGGTAGTTTGATATGGATTTTGTCGGTTTGCATTTCCACTGTCTTACCTCCAACCTTGTTAATAACCTTGATTACTCCTTTGTTGGTAACTGGTTATTTTGATAATTTTTTTGTCTTGGTTGATAAGCTTGATTTTGGTTTTGATTTCCCATGTAATTCGCTTCTTCTCCAACCAGAGGATAAAATCTGGTTTAATGATCTCCTTGGCATAATTCAAGAGAAGCTAATTGTTGTATTTGCTTACTTGGAATTTCTTGCATCTCCTTGATTTGTTGAGGTAATTTGGCCATTTGCTTTGTAAGTTCCTCCACTTGTTGAGAAAGTTATTTGTTTTAAGCTAGGATAACATCATTTATTCCTAATTCAAGAACTCCCGACTTCCTTTGTGAGGTACCCTAGTCGTGTTGAACTTGATGATCATTTATTTCCATATTCCCAATGATTTCAATTGCTTCCTCTAAAGTCTTTGACATTAATGAACCACCCGCTGTAGCATCCAACAATAATTTCGGTTGAGGTTGAAGACCATTGCGGAAAATGTGTAATTGTGTAGTCTCATAAAAACCATGGCTAGTACACTTCCTCAAAATTGACTTGTACCTATCCCAAGCTTCATTAAGAGATTCATTACCACCTTGAGAAAACATAGATATTGCGGTTTTGGCCTCCATAAACCTAGACTGAGGAAAGAATATTTCTAGAAATTTCTCTTCTAAAACATTTCACTCCGTCATAATTTGAGTGGGATGGTCAAGATACCAATATTTGGCCTTCCCCATCAAAAAATGAGGGAATAATATTTTGAAGACTTGCTCTTCTTCAGCTTCTAGAGCTTCCACGCAATCGAAAATCTCTTAGAGTTTTGTGAGATGGTAGTATGGGTCTTCATGATCAAGACCGGTGAAAGTATTCACATACTAAAGTTATAGTGTGCCAATTTTCATCTCATAATTCCTCTCATTGGCTTGGCGAGCAAACTGAGCATTCCGTCTAGGACTATTTGTGCACGGACCTCTAGGTGGAGGTGGTGAATCTGCCATAACTTCTAGATTTTGGACTGTTGAAGAAGTAAATGCTTCCTCTCTTTCTTTCCTTAGATAGATTTCTCCTCCTTCATGTATTGCTATTAAGTCTTCTGCAAGTCTGTTATACCCCAATTTTCCCCCTAAGATTCCTCATCATCTAATATAATCAATGCATCAAGATAACACATTAGGGTTGGTTCTACCTTTCTACTTCATCCTATCTTTAAGTTTGCTCTTGAGGGATCACCAAGAACCCTGACCTGTGTATCTTGAACATGTGTTCTTTTAACTAACATCAAGATATGTATATATGTCTCTTTGAATGTTCATATTATAGGTGATGACACAATTGCATTCATCTCACCATCTAACCTAAGGTTTGAGGGGTGGTCTTCAGTCAAATGGTTCTTTAATGGATTGAAAGAGCTCAATCTTCAAGGATATTTCTATGATATCAAATATTTGTGGTTCAAAGATCTCCTTCACTTTATTTAGGTCAAGTTCTCCTCAAAGTTGGTGGTGGTATTCATCAAGAAGATTCATAGGTTCATGTGTTTACTTCTATACCTTCTTCAACAAGTTTCTTTGAGACTTTAGCTCCACCTTTAATTGTGCTTCAAGAAAACATCATCTCAAGGCTTATTGTGATTCATCATGCTATATTTTTCCAAGAAAGTTCAAAAAGATTCAAGGTTGATTCAACAAGTTTGACATAATTGAGCAATTGCTTGATTCAGTGATCACAAGTGCATAACTCTCTCAATTTTCAACATTTTGAGTTGGTTATTTTTTCTATGGATTCTTATCATCATCATCTACAACAAATTATATTCACATGACAAGATTTAATCATGCAAAAAAAATCATCAAAAGTTGAAAGGGGTTTCTAGTCATTTTGACACTCTCTAAGCTAGGGTTTGTTGACTTCCAAGGACCATATCTAGCTCATTTTTTGAGATTTTTGATTGAATACAAAGCCATGATTCTCTTTAAATGGTCCTTAACAAGCTCTGTTCAGGAATCTAAGGCTAATTTTGAATGAAAGATCACTAATGGATGAGAAAGATTACAAGTCTCTTTGAAAAGCCTTTGGATTTTAGGGTTTGACTTCAAATGATCATAACTTGGTCAATTTTTATCTCATTGAGCCCATTAGTTTTCCACAATGATCTTTAGGATGTATAATACAACTTTGTTTTAGTATGCAATACTTGAAGATGCTTAGAAGCTGGTTGAAGAATTGAAAAGATTATAGGTCTTTTGTGAATTTCCCCAAATTTGTTCATCATCTTCCAAAGACCATAACTCTTTCAATTTTTATCATTTTTGAGTGATCTCAATTCTATAGTTCAATCCAAGAGGTATACTCATTTCATATTCATATATCAATACCAAATTTCAAGTGGAAGGTCATGCAATTTTGAAGAACATTATAGGTTATTTTGAGGTCCCATACTTAGAAATTTTTCTAAGTACAAAAATCAGTTTATTTTTCACGATTTCAAGAGGACATAACTTTCATATCAGTTATCCAAATGGAGTCTTTATTGACACATTTTAAATATTGTGAACTTGTATTTTAAATGCTTCAAGAATCATGCCCTAAAGCCTCCTGAGTTGTGTGCACCATGGATTCAAAGTTGGTACCTTAGAACTGAAGTTTCACTTGCAGTCAGATTGCAATTTCCATAATCTGGCTTCTAATGATCAAATTTGTGCATATTTTCCACTTAAACATGTTTAATAAAGTTGCTAAGGATGGATTAATGGTTGAAACACAAGAATTAGTTGAGTTTTGATGAGTTAGAAGTCACACTTTTGTCATGTTCAGGGTGCACATGATTTCACATGATTACTTATCATTCACCCTCTCTAAACATTGCATCATATTCTCCTATAAATAGAGACATACTATACTTCATTTTGACAAGCTTGGACAACCAGAATCACCCTTCCAAACTCTCTCCAAAGCTCACATTTCTGAGATTTTGAAATCAAAATTTCCTCCCTTCCAGCTCCAATTTCTTTATTCATTCTTCTTTCTTGAAATTCACCGAAGCTAACAGAAGAAAAATTAAGTCTTGAGGTACTCTAAGTCGCACAAGCCAGTCAAGTTTTAGAGCAATTTCTTCATACTTCGTTCAGGTAGTTTAAGGCAATAATTCTTCTAACTCAAATTACTGGAAGGATCTATGATGTTCATTGATGCTTGCTGATGGTTTAATTTTGATTAATTGATGCATTTAATGCATCTGTTTGCGAATTCAAATTCTTCAAAATCTCTATGGTTTTTTCCAAATCGAGTGAGCTACACTTTAAATATTTTTTTCGCGAGCATATGGTCGTGATCTTTTCAAGTAGACGCATCTAATGGTACGACTATGAACGCGTACATTTACATATTTAAGGATATTCGTTTTCCCCTAGTTGCAGGAGGCTGAAGGTTGAAGACGACCTACGTGTCGTTCTTCAACCAATGATACACAACCAAACATTCTAATTTGTTTGGTTGGATTTTTTTGTGTTGCCTGCGCGCTATTCAATGATGATCACCATACGTCCTAGCTTCACTTTTGGATTTTCCAGCATGTACAAGTGAGCTAAATCCAACGCGTGACATTATTTTGATATTATTTTTATTTTATGATTTTTGATTTAATTGTTTTAAACTTCAAAAATTCATAAAAAAATCATTTCAACTTCTAAAATTCGGAAAAATTCTCAAAAATACTTTTGATTTTTCTCTTTCTGATTTTTATTTTTTCACAAATTTATTTTAATGATTTGGTATTTTTTTATGATTTTTTCACTTTATTTGACTTGTTTTAATTGTTTAAAAATACTTTTCTTGATTTTTAAATTCTGAAAAAAAATATAGAAGGATCCAATGACCTCTTGACAGATATTGGTGACCTCATTTTATTTTTTACTTTTCATTTTACTATTTTTCACAAATTTTGGTTTATTTTGCTTATTTATTTAAATTTTAGAAATAGTTTCTGACTTTAAAAAATTCTAAAAACATTTGTCAACACTTGTTGACTCATGTTTGACCTCTGATATTTTTTTAGGATTTTTATTTGGTGTTTTAACACATTTTGTGTATTTTACCAATTATTTCCCTTTTGCTAAATATTTAAATATTGTTTTATTAAATATATTTTATTATTTTTGTTTGGTCCTGATTTGAGTATTATTTTTGGGACAAGTTCCTCAACCTCATTGGATCTTGGATGTTGATAGGTTAAAAAACCAAATCCACCAAAATGAATGAATGATGTTGATGATACTTGAAACTCTAATTTCATCTGATACATCCCCTCCCTCTTCATCTTATCCCTTTCTTATTTTTACTTGTGCTACATATTTTTGGAGAATAATCTACATATCATTTCTCTAACATGTTAGTACATAGATTTCTATTGACCGACCTCAAAATAGGTGTGACTTCTACATAAGTCCACTTATGATTGCTTAACATGGCGCTAAATTTGTCCTAATTCAAAATATGATCATTTGTGGCCCAAACCTTTGTTTGCAAGCCCAAGTATGTCTAATTTGAAACCTTTGATCCAATAAATTTGGAGTTCATTGTTAGGAGGCTTTGATTCTCTCAATCCTCTAATGAACTTCATGAACTTTGGTCTAAGTGAATCAGTTGAACATCGTTGATCATATGTGGTTGCTTTGAGCATTTGAAATAAATGATATACTTGACAAAAAGCAAATAAGACTTGTTGTTGAGAAGCTTTGATTTTATAAATCTTCTAATGAGTTTTCAAATTCAAGCTTCAAGATGGTCATTCAACTAACTTTCTAACTTCTAATTCACTAACAATTAACTTTACTTTATTCCTTTATTTTTGTGCCTTTACTTTTATACACCATTTATTTTAGCATTTACATTTCATGCCATTTTTATCTTTGCTCATTTGAGCTTTATTTTCTTTTGAAAACACTTAATAACCAACTTGAACATTTAAATCCTTAAGGTTACTTGGACTATTTGGTTACTATCCTTGGGACAGTGGAGTTGTGAACCTCTTAGACTTAGGATTAGAAGCTTTGATACTTGGGACCTTGTGGCTCTGTTGTTATTTTGTATGTGGTTCTTGGGGTTTACTCCAAGACACTGGGTTGGTTTTCTTTTTGTGCAGATTATTTTGATTATATACTTTGTCTATTATTGAGAATTCCTCTGTATACAATCGTCACTCTACCCAATTTTTGTGAAGACTTAATTCATCTGAAGCTTGGGATTTCTCAGAGGTTTAGTATTTTTTATTTGCTTGGTTTCAATCCAAAGGATGAGAATTCTATATTGACTTCATAAGTCAAATGTTGGCTTCCTGTTGGTTAGATTATTCTTTTCCTTGGCTTTTACCTTATGCTTTAGGATAGTCCCTTCATCTCCTCTTATCTTCTTTAATTTCAAAACTATTCTCCCTCCTTTTCAAATTTCTTCTTGTTTTCCAACTTGAACCGATTTCATGATAAACTTGGACTTAGGTCCAAGCATTTTCAAAAATATTTTCTTAAATAAAACATTAATCAATTTAACCATACTTTGATATCTTTCTCAAGACTAAAAGTCAATAAACCTTACTCAAACCATTTTGCCACTTTGAGCTTTTTACTTTAAAATTTTTCTCAAAAGATTAGACTCGTGTTGCTTCTTGTAGTGATGCAAGCTACTATACTTCTACAATATATAGTGAAGTGAGATATTTTCCACTTGGATGTTGCGAGAGGCTTTGTTGATCTTAAAATCTAAGCTATATCCTCCATTTTGAGATGATTCAAATTCTTCTTTCTCATAATCATGGGTAGTAAGTATATTCTTCTACTCTGATATGACGATGATATCTCTTCTCTTAAAATTAACCAACACACATGTGTTTTAAATTTTTTAGGTGAACTACGAGTACTCTGATACCCTATTTCAGGGAAGGTGGTACGTAGGTACTAAAGGTTCACAACCGCGGCGGGTGAAAAAATTGTAAAAAAATACTTCTTTTCTCATCTCCACCATCTATTTTAGTATATACTTTTTATAGCCAAAATACACAGATTTTCAAAGAGGTTCTTGCGGAGTACCGTAGATGTTTAGGGTGTTAATACTTTCCCTTTGCATAACCAACCCCGTACCTAGATTATCTCCCCCTCTCTTTTTAGGTTTATTTGCTCTTTTCCCATTTCCTTTGGAAACAATAAAGTGCTGTGGCGATTTTTATTTGATCTGTATGAGTTAAGTCAATCTGATTGCTTAGTCTCAACATTTCTACCGCTACAAAAAACTGGCGACTCTGCTGGAGAATAAGATCTCTAAGTGGGTTGAACTTATCTTTATTTACTTGTGTATGCACTATATCTGTTGTATATTTGTATATATGTATGTCTGGATTTTTCTGATTTTCAGGGTGCTTGGTGATCTCTTATAAGTCCTCTACCCGGACTTGGGAAAACTTAAGATAGGACGAGTGGTATAGTCATATTAAATTTGCGGGAGGAATCCAAAAAAAGGAGACATGAGATCCCCCACTCAGTGGAGACCCCTTTGATTGTAGTATTTGTTTACCGAGTAATCGGGAAGACGTGCTGCTTTCGACCTGGGAGCCTACTGAAGCTGAGGACCGTAGAACCCTTAACCCATCTTGACCTTTTAGGTGTAGTGCGGAGACTATGACAGATCAATCCGGAAGTGGTTGTCACACGATGCTACACTCATACGAGTTTTTCCTAGGAATGTTGCTAATTACCGAGCTAATCAGGACGTTGGTAATATATGAAGGAAAGATGTAGACTATGGGAACTTTTTAGAACCTTGTTTGGTAGGTGATAAACCATCAGTCCTTACCTTGTGGGTAGTATCTTTTACTTCATGCTCGTGACGTCGAACCTACGAACCCCCCATGTTTGTGATCTTGCGTATGATTGTTGCATCATGCATTCATGCACCCATGAGCATTATTTAAATGGTTTATTCAAGGAACTTAAGGTTGACTTTTGCAAACATCTCAGGTACTTTTTGACCATGGATTTTGGAAAGAGAAAGACTCGGAAGTACAGTTTCAAAGATCCTAAGATAGAGGAACTAATGAGTTTGGTTCCTGAGATTGAGAGTTCTATAGATTTATGCAAGAAGATTGGAGCCATTGTGCCTTTTATGAAGCTCAATATGAAGAAGGGTATTCTTTTTACATTGGTCCAGTTCTATGACCCGTTACACCGTTGTTTTACTTTTCTTGATTATCAACTGATTCCCATATTAGATGAGTACTCTTACTTACTTGGTTTACCTATTACTGATTGTGTTTTGTTCACCAGTTTAGAAGGAGAGCCTAAGTCTCATGAGATTACTAACATGAATCATTTGAATAAGTCCGAGATTAAGGCTAACATGGCTACCAAAGGAGGAATCAGAGGCTTACATGCTCAGTTTCTATTGGAGAAAGCTCGTTGCTTCGCTAAAATGAAGAGTACATCTGCTTTCGAGGCTATATTTTCTTTGCTTTCCTATAGCTTGTTCTTGTTTCCTAACACCAACAAATTTGTGGATGTTAATGCCATTAGGGTCTTTCTGATTGGGAATCCAGTCCCTACACTGCTAGGAGATACTAATTCCATCCATCTTCAGAATTTGTATCAGGGAGGGATGGTCATTTGTTGCACACCGTTGTTATATCAGTGATTTATTTCTCATTTACCTCAGTCTGTTGCTTTTTGGGATATCAAGAAGGAACCACAGTGGGTACCAAATATTATGAACCTTACTCATTCTGACATTGATTGATATCATCAAGCTTATTATGATGTGGAGATTATTGATAGATGTGGTAGTTTCTCCAATGTGCCTCTTCTTGGTACAAAGGGAGGAGTTAACTATAATCCCGTTCTTGCGCATCACCAACTTGGATATCTGATGAAAGATAAGCCAAACAACATTCGTATGAGTGGTTTCTTTCTCAAAGAAGGAGGAGATCACAAGGCAACTAAGGAAGCGATTATAGAGGCTTGGCGCCATATTCATAGAAAGGGTAGAAAAGACTTGGGACCAAGATGAGGTGTTTTCTTATAGCCCCATCTCTGTTGGGTACAAGCAAGAAAAATTTAGTTGAAGATGCCTTATTCTCGTGAATAACCTATACCTGATATGTTTATGAGGACTACTCCTCTTCTCCTAGATGATGTGGAAGAACTTCAGCTTACCCTGGTTAGGATACAATAAGAGAAGGAAGCATGGAAGAATAAGTACCTGACTTTGGAAGTGTCTTACTTAACAGAATTGAAAGAGAAGGATGACTTGATTGAGATTCTTGAGAGTCATGCTATGAAAATGACGGAGAAGTAAGAGCATTTATTTTCCTCTAGAGTTCAGCCAGGTCCCGGTCAACCATTTTCTAATTCTGGTGGATGGAAAGAAGTCGTCGGAAAGTACGCAGAAGAGAATAAGCAGTTGAAGGCTTAGATTACAAGACTCAAGGGAAAGCGTCAGTATATGGAGAGATCTCCATCAGCTTTTCCTCCTTAGGATTTTTAAATTCTATCTTTATTCTCTTGTACTTAGGATTATTGGAACTTGTACTAAAAGTTGTAATCCATTCCAAAATTATTATTAAAATGAGATTTTTTAGTATTTCCAAATGTGTTAGTACTTCAATGTTTTCAATTGTTTATGATTATTTGGGTTCCTTGAATAAACATAATAAATCATATGTATTATATATCATGCATCATTTTGCACATATTTTTGTATTCCTGTTCATTCTCGGATGTCTTACTTGTTTCTCTACTTCGTTCAGACAGCAAGTTGTCTAATCGCTACAATACTCGAGCTAATTCTAGAAAGAAGATGGAAAATCTTGAACAAGAGAATCATTATCAACATCAACAAAAAGTTACTTATGTGACTCTGATTGTCAATGTAGCTCCGACTGATGCTGCCTATCAGAGAGCACCACAACAAGGTAATCAAGGTCAAGGTCAGAAGAGAGAACCTTTTGATCCTATTCCGATGAGTTATGCAGAATTGTTTCTGACTTTAATTCAAAAGAAATTGGTGCAGACTAGGCCTCCCCCTGCTATACCTTCAACTTTACCATGGTATTATAAGGCGGATCAGACTTGTGCTTTTCATCAGAGTCCCGGAGCACAACATTGAAAACTATTATCCATTGAAGTTTGAAGTGCAGAAGATGGTCAGATTTGGTCTCATGTTTTTTAAAGATGTTGGTCCCAACATGAAAGATAATCCACTACCCAAACATGAAGGTGGAAGTGTTGTAAATATGGTTGTTGGTTGTCCTGGGGACTTCCAGATTTTTTATATCAATCTGGTCAGAGGTGATTTAGTGAAGATGCATGCTGATCTATGTGAATTCAGCTATCATATACATGACCATGCCGCTTGTAGTGTATGCAGTACGAACATTCATGGATGTGATAAAGTGAGAGCTGATCTTTAAGAAATGGTGGATGAAGGTCTTATCCACATAATCAGACCAATGGCTGAATATGAAGAATATGTGAATATGGTTTATGGATGTCCCGGTGAATTCCATATTTTTGATGTAAACTATATGGATGATGATATGGTACAACTGCACGCCATATTTTGCCACATGAATGGCCAGGAGGTACATTATTATTGGTCCTGTCATATATGCTATAATGATTCTCGTGGTTGTTCTGTTGTAAGAAGAGATGTTCAATTGCTGTTAGATAATGGTACTATCAGAGTCACAAGAAATAGAGATAATTATAATGAATTTAATATGATTGATGACTACTCTATTGAGGCCATATATGACGAGGAGTACATTTCTGCTGATGAGTTATTTTCTTCTGATGAAGGTATATTTTCTAATAATGATTATGTGATTCCTGAGTATGTTGAAGAAGCAGGGGTGAATGTCATTGTGCCATATTTTGGTGTTCCCTCTCCGGTAGAGATTGCGTGCCACAACAAGCCCGATGTTGCTACCGTAGTTATCTATCTACTTGGTCCTATCCCATATGAATCAAATTAGGTTGTGCCTTATAAGTACAATGCAACTATCCTGGAAGATAGTGTGGAAATTCCTATCCAACCTTTGTCCCATGTTGAGAATATTGTTGAAGCTAGTTGGGTAACTCGTGGTGGCCATGTCTTCGCCCCTACCTTTCGAAGAGATGTTAATTCTGGTAAGAAGGTTGTTGAGAATGTTGAACCTAAGAAAATGGTAGGAGAATCTAGTGGTGCCTCCTTGGAAAAATATGTGGATGACTTGTTGAAAATCATTAAGATGATCGATTACAAGATTGTGGATTAGTTGTTGGAAACTCTATCTAATATTTCCATTTTAGCCTTGTTGATGAACTCCTCTGCTCATTGGGAATCTCTGATGAGAGTGTTGGATCAGGATTTTGTTGAAAGGGATATGTCTTTGGATCAGTTCAGCGGTGTTGTGGGAAATATTACGTCGTAAAAATCTGAGCTTTTGTGATGACGAGTTGCCTGATGAAGGGAGAAACCATAAACTAGCTCTGTATATATTTATGAATTGTAAGAATGGCTCTTTGTCCAATGTGCTGATAGAAAATAGACCTTCTTTTAATGTCATACCGATAAGCAATATCATGAAGCTTAAGTACCAAGGAACTCCTATGCGCTCTAGTGGCATTATAGTAAAATCTTTTGATGGTTCGAGAAAATCTGTCATTGGAGAGGTGGATTTACCTATTCACATAAGTTCGCACTTATTCCAAATCACTTTTTAGCTTATGGATATTGTCCCAACGTATAGTATTTTATTGGGACGACCCAGATCCATGAAGCGGTAGCTGTTACTTCAACCTTGCATCAGTAGCTGAAATTTGTCCGTGAAGGAAAGGTAGTCATTATGAACGGTGTGCAAGCTATGTTGATATCTCATTTGAAACTGATGAAGCCATTGTTGGAACTCAGTTCCAAGCTTTTCCTATTGATAATATAACGAAGAATGAAGATTTTATCACCTTATTTAAGGACGCGCAACAAGTAGTGCAGAAGGGCCCTAGCAAACTATGGGGGCATGTTATTAATCCAACTGTGAATAGGAATGGGACTGGTTTGGGTTTCTCTGTGAAGAAAGAAGTTGTGAAGCCGAAGTCCTCTTTGAGTAAATATCAAGACATCTTTCAAAGTGCATGATATCTCCATCCGACTACTCCAAGGATCAATTCCATTCTCGAAGATGAGTCAGAGCAAGAAATGTCGAACTTTGTGACACATGGAGTCAGAATCCAGAATTGGATCACTTTTGATGTTCCTTCTTGCATTCACATTTCAAATTAATTTGTTTTTTGTTTGTATTTTCAAAGTAATCACTCTACCCAAGGTGAAAGTAATGATGTTGTATGGGCGTGTCTGTTGTTTTGAATTTTAAAATCATTAATAAAAGTTGCTTTTGATTTATAAAATTGTGTCTTTATTTTTTGCTTTTTCTTGGAAAATGGTAATAAAAAAAACCTTTCTAAATAAATAATAACTGTAAATAAATCTGCATAATCACTTGTTACATGTGTCAGTTTCTAAAATCAATCATAAATCATATGTGCAAATTAATTAAAAAACCCGTTGAGTGCAATGACCCTACACCCTCTCCCAACTTTGAATATCCTGTGTATATGGCTGAAGAAGAAGAATATAATGAAATCCCAGAAGAGGTTTCACAGTTGCTTGAGCACGAGGAAAATACCATTCATTCGTATAAAGAGCTGTTGGAGACGATTAACTTGGGTTCAGAGGAAGATTCGAAAGAAGTCAAGATTGGGGAACTACTTCATCCCGATGCAAAGAGCATGTTAATTGAGTTGCTGAAAGAGTATGTGGATATATTTGCTTGGTCTTATCAAGATATGCCTGGTTTGGACACCGATATTGTGGAACATTATTTGCCGCTAAAGCCAGAATGTCCACCAATAAAGCAGAAGTTTCGAAGAACTTATCATGACATGGCAGTGAAGATTAAAGAAGAGGTTTTGAAGTAAATTGATGCTGGTTTTCTTGTGACATCAGTGTACCCTTAGTGGATTTCCAGTTCCAGTACCAAATAAAGACAGAAAAGTTCGCATGTGCATTGATTATAAAGATTTAAATAAAGCAAGTCCGAAAGATGATTTCCCATTACCCCACATTAATATGCTGGTTGATAGTACATCAAAATTCAAAGCATTCTCATTCATAGACAGATTTTTTGGATACAATCAAATTAAGATGGTTCCTGAGGACATTGAAAAAACAATGTTTATCACACCCTGGGGAACATTCTGTTACAGAGTGATTCCCTTCGAGTTGAAGAACGCTGGTGCAACGTACCAGAGGGCTATGAAAACCCTATTCCATGATCTGATGCATAAGGAAATTGAAGTATATGTTGATGATATGATCGCCAAATCTCCAACTGAGGTAGGACACATAGAAGGCTTATTGAAATTGTTTCAGCATTTGAGGAAGTATCGTCTCCGATTGAATCCAAATAAGTGTACTTTTGGTGTTCGTTCAGGAAAGTTGCTAGGTTCCATTGTCAGCCAAAAAGGAATTTAAGTTGATCCTGATAAAGTTAAGGTAATTCAAGAAATTCCTGCACCAAGGATTGAAAAGCAAGTTATAGGCTTCCTTGGACGTTTGAATTACATTTCCAGATTTATTTCCCATATGACTACAAAATGAGAACCAATCTTTAAGTTGTTGAAGAAAGATCAAGGTTGTGTATGGATGGATGATTTCCAAAGAGAATTTGAAAGCATTAAAGAATATCTGCTTGAGACTCCTATCTTGCTCCCTTTTGTTGAAGTAAGACCATTGATTATATATCGACTGTGTTGGATAACTCCATGGGCTGTATTTTAAGATAAGAAGATGAAACAAGAAGAAAATAATATGCCATTTATCATCTCAGCAAGAAGTTCACTGACTGTGAGTCATGGTATTATATGCTAGAAAAACATGTTGCGCTTTAGCCTGGGCGGCGAAGCGATTGCGGAAATATATGTTAAGTCACACTACTTGGTTGATTTCCAAAATGGATCCAAATATTTTTGAAAATCCTGCTTTTACTGGAAGAATTGCCCGCTGGCAGATGATGTTGTCTGAATATGATATTGAATGTTGTACTCATAAGGCTATTAAAGGCAGTGTGTTGGCAGAGTACCTTGCTCACCAATCGGTTGACGATTATCAGTCTGTTAAGTATGATTTCCCATATGAGGATATGATGTATTTGAAAGTAAAAGATTGTAATGAACCTTTGCCTGAGGAAGATCCTGATCCTGAATCCTGATGAGGTATTGTGTTTGATGGAGCTGTAAATGCTTATGGAAAAGGAATTGGTGTCGTGATTATCACTCCCCATGGGTCACATATCCCTTTCACTGCAAGGCTAACATTTGATTGTACCAATAACATGGCAGAGTATGAAGCTTGTATCATGGGTGTTGTACCCCAAAATTTGCCCTCTCATTCTTCAAGGTCTCTCTCACAATGATTCTCAAAGTTCAAGCTTGAACAAATGCATTGGGATTTTCCAGTACCAAAGTTAAAAGGAAACTATCAAAAAGGGAGAAAATAGATAAAAACATTATTTTGACAAAATTGGAGAAATACAAGTGCTCTTCAATCAGCTTCCTTCGAGTGGCCTTTTGGCCTCTTTCGACACAAGCTTGACTTACATCCTTCGATTGGGAATTTTGGTTCTTTCGATGTAGGTTTGGTTGCATCCTTCGATTGGGCGCTGGACTCCTTTTGGGCAAGTTCATTTCTTGTTTCATTGGGACTTTGAACTTCGTTTGAATGTTGTATTCTCTTAGTACAAATATTTCACTTGGCCATATAGCCTCTCTCCTACGTGTTAGCCAAGATTTACAAGGCAGAATTCCTTACCATGCTAGCATGCACAAAGCCAAAATCACCTTTTAAAACAACTTGTTACAAGCTTCGACTGAGGAAAAAGTTTCCTTCGATTCCAAGGCATAAAGCTCCCTTTGGATGTCCTTCGATCCAGGAGGAAAAAGGCTCTCTTTTGCCCTCTTTCGATCACACATCCTGCCCTTGCACGCCTCTTTCATTTGGGGGAGTAACTTCTCCAAAGTTGCAAGTTTCGATTGAGCTTTCCATCCCAAGAGCATTAATTTGGCCCATTCGAAGGATTGTCTAGGGGAGTCATTCGAATGTCACTTCGATTGAAAAAAAGAAGATGGTTTCTGAAAGTCTGGTCGAAAGGTGAGGTCAGGGAGTCAAAACAAAAGGATGAGAGGCCAAAGGCATTTGTTGACTAAGTCACATGCGCTGCCAGGCAGGGGCCTAATTCACTGGCCATAAAACGCCAGGACTGCTGCATAGCAGTTCTGAAACACTGTCCAAATTCCTTGCACCGAAATGGCAATAAAATATTGCCCCTCGAAAGCTACAAATACAGCATACCCCTTCTGTTTGAATTTTTGTTTTCCCTCTCAAAGCGTCAGCCAGGCCACATCTTTGTTTTTTAACTCCCAAACCTTTCCTCTATAAATAGAGGAATCATTGACAAAGAAAAGGGCCAGATTTTTGACTAAGAAAAAAAATCACAAGAAATCCTCAAGCAAGAAAACTCTAGCGAAAATTCTCAAGAAAAAACTCTTAGACACTTCCCAACGTTTTATTCCTAACACTCTTAAGAAAAACTCAGACCCTTTCATACCTTGGTGGATCCTTCGATTCACTCTCCAACAGCCAGATAACCAGCCTTCGATTTATCCTTTAGACTTATATAATAACCTTCCATTCACTCACCACTATAAAACTCCCTCCCTCGATTTAGTGACTGTTCAAGCAAGGCGGTGATCAAACTAGCCTCAGGAGGACCCCTACAAACTTCTATTCATCACCAAGGAAGTCATTTACAGTTTCCTTTGATTTAAGCGCTTCAAGAGGTAAGTTCACTCTGAATTTAGAACCATTTCATTTTTTTAATATTATGTGTGCATACCAATAAAAAACGTAGATATTTAATCTAGGGAGTTTGACCATGCTTCAATCTTCGATCCTGAATGCTTATATGTTGAAAGTTTTGACCCCTGGTTGTTTAGACTTTGGACTTTTGAGACCCGTTAATCTTGTACTAACCCATGGCCTGTAGCTTTGAAAGTTACACTCGAGTGTTGTGTTTTAAAAGTTTAAAACAGGTTCTCTGTATTCTTCAATTGGCTAAGTATTCAAGCCTTTAGAATCTCAACCTAAGGGCCTAGCACTCCTGCAGTCGAAGGAAGCAGCAAGGAGCCTGAGGCAAAGAGTGCACTTCACGTTGACCCCAGGCCTCAATTGAAAGAAGTAGCCAGGAGGATGTCCACACTGACTGCCAAGTCTCAATCGAAAGAAGCAGGAGAAGGGTGAAATCGAAAGACACGACCTTACTGACTCCGGGCCCAAATTGAAGGAAGTCAGGAAGGGCATAATCGAAGGATATCTCTTCCCAGATCGAAAGGATCATTTTTATTCCTTTTATTTTTGTTTTGTCTTTACATTTCTTGCTCTTCAATAGGGTTGTAATAGCGTAGGATCTATTTTCTGCATTTTTATTACTTTCGCACAAATGATAGTAACTAGGATGTATGAAAAAATGAAAACAACGAGTAGACAACCCCTAATCAAAGATTAAATGCATGCAAATCAAACACACTATTCACACATGCACCCCTTAGGGTATCTCCACTTGTTGCCTCGGAAAATGCAATCATGTCCCTCGAGTATGAGACACTCTAGCAATTGGCCCTTCGATAAACAAAGATCGTAGTCCCTCGATGACCCTCAATGTTGCCTTCGATAAAACGATCTCGTCCCTTACGAAATTGCTAGAGCGTCTCACAAGTTTCCTTCAATGATTGCATATAACGTCTCGCGCCCGTCCCGTTCAAACATCCTAACGCAAGGTTGTTCACCAAACACAATGGTGAAACAACACTGTTAAAAGGGTAAAAAACATAACAAAAATCTTTGAGTAAAATTAGGGTAGATGGCTCTTAGTTACTTGATCAAACTTGAAAAACACCCTTGCCATTTTTCAAACACACTCCACAACACAACTTCAAAAACAACTTTCAAAAAACATAGAAATATCTTTTCCAAAGCATTTTCAAAACCACACACACAAAGCACCATTTCAAACAATTAAAAAGCAAAAGGAAAGTGATCTAAAACAAGTAACTAAGAGCCCATGGATAACCATGGATAGAAAGGGTGCTAATACCTTCCTTTTCTATAATCTACTCCCTGAACCCAAGAAAACATCTCAAAGGTCTTTCCTGTGCTTTTTGGCCTTTCCTTAGGATACAATAAAAAGTCGGTGGCGACTCTTGCTAAACCGAACATTTGCGAACACAAACGCAAAACACAAGTCAGTTCTCCCACCGTATCACAGAACTGGCGACTCTGCTGGGGAGTTACTTTAAAAGTGGAGTAACCTTAGGGCTTAGATCACCCTTTGCATGATTAATTGTTTGCTTTGATTGCTTTACATTTTGGTTCTCTTGTTTGGGCTTGAAATCCTCCACCCGAATTTGGGAAACATTCATAGATAGCAATACATTGTGGAAACTGTGCGGGGTATACCGACACGGTTGAAGCAATAGTTATATTAGTGCGACATATTTGTGAGTACCGGTAGCCTTTGAGTCAATCAAAGAGAATACGGGGCCGCTGAGTGATGTCACTAAGCACTAATGACCTAGAACCTTACTTGACCATCTTGGCCTTTTATTAGGGGTAGTGAGATGACCAGCTTTGGTGCAGTCCGAAGTTGGTAGATACTCAATACTACACTTATTAAGGGTTGTTTTCTTGGAATATTTTGGTCGCTAGTTAAGTGGCTAAACCAAAATAATGAACATAGAAAACAATCCAATGATATTGAGCTCCTTAGAACCCGATTACTATTTATAGGACAGGTTTTGAGCCAACTAAACTCAAGAGGGTACTTACCTATGAAACCTCATGCAAGCCTGAAACTAGGGTGTTGTGTGACTTGTTTGTACATGTGTTTAGGCATACATCATGAACATCATAAAGCATCATATGCATCCACTAACCATTTCAAGGGTTTGGATCTTCATCTTTGTTCTTGTTTTGTAGGTCATGGAATCTCTTCGCAGGAAAACAATTCAAGTTAACCTTGTGAGAATCCCTCCTCAACTCAAGGAGCTTACATCCAGAATTCTAGAAAATTATCTCTTCAGTGAAAGACATGGTAGACTTCTCAACCTAGTCAACACCAACATTGAAGAAGACTTGGTGAAAGTGCTGTTCCAATTCTTTGACCCCCTTCACCACTGTTTCACATTCCCCGACTACCAATTGGTGCCTACTTTGGAGGAATTTTCTCAACTCCTGAGAATTCCTATTCTTAATCAACTACCCTACAACGGTACGAAAAAAGAACCAAAACCTGAAGATGTTGCTCAAGCACTGCACTTGCAACCATCTGACATCAAGGGGCATTGGGAAACCAGAAGTGGTGTCAAGGGCTTCTTGGAAAAGTTCTTGTTTGAGAAGGCACAAGAGTGTTGGAATTCCTTGGATCTGCAAGCCTTTGAAGAGATTGTGGCACTCCTTATTTATGGGTTGGTCTTGTTCCCAAACCCTGACCAACTTATAGATGTGAATGCTATCAAGATTTTCATATCCAGGAATCCCATACCTACATTGCTTGGGGACATCCTTCACTCATTTTACACACGAACAATGAGGAAAAGAGGTGTTCTCATGTGTTGTACTCCTCTCCTAGCAAGGTGGTTTATTTCTCACCTTCCACAATCAGTTTTGAAGAATGAGCAGGGTTCAAGATGGTCACAACGATTGATGACCCTCACACATTCTGACGTACATTGGTGTTCTCGGTCCAGAGAAAATGTCATCATCATTGATCGTTGTGGTGAGTTCCCTAATGTACCATTACTTGGCATTAGGGGAGGCATTACCTACAACCTCTGTCTAGCTTTAAGACAATTTGGATATGCTCGGAGGGATGGCCCTCATGACATGCTGATCCATGACCTAGTTTTTGACTTCGACAATGATGCGCAAGGACTTCGCCAAAGATTCATCAGAGCTTGGAGGATTCCTAACAAGGTGGATAGTAAGACACTGGGGCACAATAATTCCATCCCCCTTGAGCCTTACCTCAAGTGGGTACGAACCCGCTCCCAGAATCTTATGATGCCATACCCTCACATTCTCCCCTTGATCAAAGAGCCTGTTAAGGAAGGAGAGGTTCCATACACCATCCTACATCCTGACATGCCAACATCATGGGAGGAAATGCAGAAGAGTTGGATCCAACTCAAAGAAGAATGGAATACTTTGGAAGCCAGCTTCTATGCTAGTGAGAAGAAGGTTTTGGAGCTTACCCGCCGACTTCACGAGGAGGAGACTCTCAACACCTACATCGCACCAAAGAGGATGCGCAACGTCTTTTTACCTTAAGAAGCCTTGTAATATTTGGCCCATGGGGCATTTATGTACTGACAAAATTTCTTCTTATTAATATGACGTGTGTTCTTTTTGTATGCAACAACTTTGAATTTCTAAATCCTTGAATGCATTACATGAATAAACATATCATTCATCATATGCATAAACAGGTCTTCACACCAGGTTTCCTTATCTTTCTGCTGTTTATTTTAGCAAGATGGATATTGAGCAGACGGTCAAAGATCTGCAAGCGCAAAATTCGCAATTTCAACAACTCCTCATGACCTTGGAAAAGGGTCAGGAGGATCTTAAAGCACTGTTAGAGAAGAAAGAGCAGGAAAAAGGAAAAAAGAAAAAGAAGAGAATTGGGGTAGCTACACTGGGAAGAAGATTTGAGAATGAAGCTAGGAGAGTTATGGAATCCCCCTCAACGTTTGACGAAGGGACCAACAAGGGAAAATGAGCTGCAGTACCCTCTGAGTCTGAGGTTGAAGAGGAAGAGGTTGAAGAAGATGAAGACTATTTGGAACAACAATAACCACCAGCTGACGACAAATATAAGAACCTTGAGGACAGGTTGGCAGCTATGGAGTTGCAAAGGATTCCCGGGCTAGACTTTGAAGAGTTGGGATTGATTGCTGGGATTGTTATCCCTCCTAAGTTCAAGGTGCCAACCTTCGCCAAACACGACGGTCTGTCTTGTCCTAAGATGCACCTAAGGTCGTATGTCAGAAAAATTCAACCTCATTCATCCGATAGAAATCTCTGGGTACAGTTTTTCCAAGACAGTTTGTCTGGTACTCAGTTAGACTGGTCTTATCAGCTAGAGAGGTCATAAGTTCATAATTGGGAAGACCTGGCAGCTTCTTTCTATCGTCAGTATCAGTACAACGCTGACTTGGCGCCTACCCGTACTCAGCTACAAAGTATGGGGATGGCCTCAAATGAGGGGTTTAAAGAGTACGCCCAGAAGTGGCGCGACTTGGCTGGAAGGGTGCAGCCACCGCTATCAGATAGGGAACTAGTTGATATGTTCTTGGGGACCCTATTTGGCCCTTTCTTCAACCATCTTATCGGGAGCTCCTCTGCGGGATTTACCGAACTGATTCTAACTGGCGAAAGGGTGGAAGCCGGTATTAAGAGTGGAAAGATCCAAAAGGATGCCTCTGCATCCACAGCTGTTAAAAAACCTTTCCTAGCCAAGAAAGAAGCATCTTCTATTTACTCTCAGAAGGTATTGGGAAGAATTGAGCGTCGGCCGACTGTAGGGGCCGTGATGATTCAAAATTCATCAAATGATTAGCCTCGTAACAATCAGTCGAGACCTAATCAGCAACGGGTAGAACGGCCACAACGGCAGTTCACCCGCATCAACATGACGCCCGCACAAGTTCTTCCCCATTTGTTGAAGCTGAATCTGACCAGTTTGAGAGAGGCACCAAAGATTGTGAATACCACCTCTCCATCTTACAATCCAAACGCTAAGTGTGCTTATCATTCAGACAGCCTGGGGCACGACACCAACAATTTTTGGGCCCTCAATAATAAGATTCAGGATTTAATAGACGCTAAGGAAGTGGAATTCGACTCCCTTGAAAAGCCGAATGTAATCTCTGCTCCAATGCCAAAGCATGGCCACAATGCCCATGCTGTTGAAGAGGATCTGTTTGTTGTACCGTTGATGATTTGATAACTCCACTACTGATAATCAAGTTGAATTTGCTGAAGGCTGGGATTTTCCCAGGTTGTGAAGAAGATTGCTGCCTTTGTTCATCCTTACCAACCGACTGTCCATTGTTGAAGTTAGGCATCCAACGCCTAATGGATAACCAAGAAATCCTTTTTGAAAAGACTCATGTTACACCGTCTCCTATCAATGATGTTTCAATAATAACCATATCCGCCAATCTTTCCAAGGTCTCCAAAAGACCTATTAAGATTACATCCGCTCCGAAGACTGCACCTTTGAAGATAACCATGCCCGGGCCCGTCCCGTACAAGTCTGACAAATCAATACCGTGGAACTATGGTGGAGAAATCTACTACCACGGTATTAAACAAATTGAATCAACTGAAGAGAGTTCTGATGAAGAGACTTCCGACATTGGAAACATTGCTGGAATAAGCAAAATCACCCGCAGTGGAAGAATTTTCTCTCCAGAGATTGCCCCTCCAAAGGCAATCTTTGGACCCTCAGCTGCTCCTAAGATCACCCCTGCACCGGTAAACGTATCTACAAGAACTCCAATTATTGAATAAGTTGTAACTCCTATGGTTGCCCCTTCTGCTGCTGCTAATGATAGGGGGAAAGGGATCCATGAAGAACCCGTCAGGACGAGGGCTCAACCATTTATCATCCCCGAAACCTCTCAAAAATAAATGGAGGAGATTTTGAAAATAATCAAGAAAAGTGACTATGATGTTGTAGAACAACTGGGGCAAACCCCCTCAAAAATTTCAATGTTGGCCCTCCTGCTCTGTTCAGAGGCTCATGCTAAAGCTTTGATAAGATTTTTGAAGACAACCCATGTACCCCAAGAGACCTCAGCTGACCAATTTCAGGATTGTGTAGCCAGTCTTACTGCTGACAATGGCCTGGGTTTTTCCGACGCTGACCTGACTCCTAAGGGAAGGAAGCACAATGATGCATTACATGTTTCGGTTGAATGCCGAGGAACCACTCTCTCCCATGTCTTGGTCGATACTGGTTCTTCCCTAAATGTCCTGCCTAAGAAGGCTCTGGACCAGTTGGATTATGAAGGCTTGGAGCTGAAACCAAGTAATATTATTGTCAGGGCCTTTGACGGGTCTAAAAGGATGGTGCATGGGGAGGTCGATATTCCCATCAAGGTAGGCACCGAAGTGTTTAACTCCACTTTCTACGTAATGGACATCCGCCCATCATACTCTTGCTTGCTAGGAAGACCTTGGATCCATTATGCTGGGGCAGTCACTTCCTCTTTACATCAGATGCTGAAGTACCCTGGGGTAAAATCATAAATGTACACGGTGAGGAGGAGTACATGACCAGTCATCTCAATTCCTTTCGGTATGTGGAAGTGGATGGCGAGTTCATC
The DNA here is from genome assembly GCA_948472305.1 of Vicia faba. NCBI lineage: Eukaryota > Viridiplantae > Streptophyta > Magnoliopsida > Fabales > Fabaceae > Vicia > Vicia faba. The sequence goes on from OX451740.1 coordinate 1,018,408,364, forward strand.
GAAACACCTTTTCAACATTTCGAGGAATTTTCTCCCGAAGTAGCAGTAGCAAAGGTAGTGGCTGAGGTACCTATCATTCCCAAGCAGGTGGGTAGGATGGCATCTATCAAAGACGCAAAGGCTGGGATTAAAGAAGGAAAAAGCGCAGTATGGGGACAGTTGCCCGACTTCCCCTATAAGACAGACAAGTTTGGGTTGGGGTTTACAGCTGCGGGACAAAAGGCTATGCGTCGCTCCAAAATTGAAAAAACACCCGTCAAGATTTCTCATCATGGAATCAATGCTTTAGAAGATGATGATGAAGAGGGCAACTTTGAAGATTGGATCTTTCCAACCATTGAAGGAGGACTGAACATCTGGGAGGCGAAAGACTTCGTTCCCATTACTTTCATCAATCAGTAATTTATCTTTTGAACATTTCCTGTTTGGTCTGTAATAATTATTAAACAATTCGCACACTATTTTTCACCTCATGCCTTGCCCGGGGCATGTAGGTCCATTTGTAAGGGCTTTATTCTCTTCATAATCATATGCCATGTTTAAGCGAATCATTGGACATTTTTCATTTATAAACTGATGTGTTCATTTTCTTTCCTTTTGCATTTTTGTTTGTTTAAGGATGGCTATTCCTTACACACACCCACACTCACAAATGCAGGTACCCATCCACTCCGGATTCCATGGGTGACTATTCTATTTTATCCTTCAATAACTCTGAAGATTTGGTCAATCAGGCTGAGTACGAGGTTGGCGAAGATTGTGAAGTACCGGGAGAGTTAGCCATACTCCTACAACAAGAAGAGAGGGCCATCTTGCCTCATGAAGAGTTGCTAGAAACCATCAACTTAGGGACATAGGAAGATAAGAAGGAAGTAAAAGTGGGTGCCAATCTGGAACAAAGTGTCAAGGAGCGCTTAGTACAATTATTGAATGAAAATGTTGAAATCTTCGCCTGGTCTTATGAAGACATACCAGGGTTAGACACAGATATCGTGGTCCACCGTCTCCCCACAAGAGAAGATTGTCCACCGATCAAGCAAAAGGTTCGTCAAATGAGGCCTGGCATGTCTGTGAAAATTAAGGCTGAAGTAATGAAGCAATTTAACGCTGGCTTTCTGGATGTTACATCCTATCCACAATGGGTTACTAACATTGTGCCCGTACCCAAAAAAGACGGCAAGGTCAGAATGTGTGTGGACTATCGGGATTTGAACAGGGCCAGCCCTAAAGATGATTTTCCGCTACCACATATCGACATCTTGGTTGACAACACAGCTCAACACAAGGTTTTTTCCTTCATGGATGGATTCTCGGGCTACAATCAGATTAAAATGGCCCCCGAGGACATGGAGAAAACTACCTTTGTCACACAATGGGGTACCTTCTGCTACAAAGTGATGCCGTTCGGACTGAAGAACGTAGGGGCAACCTATCAACACGCCATGGTAGCTTTGTTTCATGATATGATACATCATGAGATTGAAGTTTACGTAGACGACATGATAGCTCGATCACAAACAGAAGAAGAACACCTTGAACATTTGCAAAAGTTGTTTGCCAGGTTGAAGGAATACAAACTCAGATTGAATCCAAGTAAGTGCACTTTTGGAGTTAGGTCTGGTAAACTTCTGGGATTTATTGTTAGCAACAAGGGTATTGAGGTTGATCCTGCTAAAGTGAAGGCTATACAAGAAATGCCTGCCCCCCGTACTGAAAAGGAGGTTAGAGGATTCTTGGGACGCTTGAACTATATTGCGAGGTTCATCTCTCACCTGACATCTACCTGTGAGCCAATTTTCAAACTATTAAAGAAAGAACAAGTAGTTGAATGGAACGATGATTGCCAAGTTGCTTTTGATAAGATCACGGAGTATTTGCTAGAACCTCCTATTCTGATTCCACCCGTTGAAGGAAGGTCGTTAATCATGTATCTGACTGTTTTAGATAACTCAATGGGGTGCGTACTGGGCCAACATGACGAGTCTGGTCGAAAAGAGCATGCCATTTATTACCTTAGCAAAAAGTTTATCGACTGTGAGACTCGCTACTCACTTCTCGAGAAAACTTGCTGCGTTTTGGTATGGGCTGCTCGCCGGCTAAGGCAGTATATGTTGACTCATACCACTTTGCTGATTTCCAAAATGGATCCAATCAAGTATATCTTCGAGAAGCCTGCTTTATCTGGAAGAATCGCTAGATGGCAGATGATCCTGACTGAGTATGACATCCTGTATACTACCCAAAAAGCTATAAAAGGAAGTGTACTAGCTGACCATCTAGCTCATCAAGCCATCGAAGATTATCAGTCTATGAGATTCGACTTCCCAGACGAGGACATCATGACATTATACAACGTCGAAGGTAATGGACCGTATGACGGACCTGAACAAGGATCCCGATGGACCCTGTACTTTGATGGTGCTTCAAATGCACTTGGCAACGACATCGACACGGTACTCATCTCTCCGGAAGGTTGCCATACACCTTTCACTGCCCGACTTTGTTTCAGCTGTACCAACAACATGGCCGAATATGAAGCTTGCATCTTTGGTCTCAAGGCTGCTATAGACTTGGGGATCAAATCTTTGATCGTATTTAGGGACTCGTCTTTGGTTATCAGTCAAGTCAAAGGAGAATGGGACACCAAACATCCTAATCTTATCCCATACAAAGAACATGTCCTGACGTTGTTGCCTCATTTCGAGCAGATCACCTTCGAGCACTTCCCGCGAGAAGAAAATCAGCTAGCAGATGCTCTGGCTACAATGTCTTCCATGTTTAAACTCAACTGGGATAACGAGGCTCCCCAAATCACCATCGAGCGAATGGATGAACCTGCGCATTGTCATGAGATTAATACCGAAGAAGTAGTGGAACAACCCTGGTTTCATGAAATCAAAAGGTATCTCCAGACCAGAGAATATCCTGAAGAAGCTTCAGTCAATGACAAAAAGTTTTTAAGGAAATTTGCTGCCAAGTTTTTCCTAAGCAATGACATCCTTTATAAACGCAGCCATGATTGTGTTTTACTTCGATGTGTAGACAAGGCTGAAGCAGAGTTGATCATGACTGAGATACACAGTGGCACATTCGGCACCCACTTGAGCGGACATACTATGGCTAAGAAGATTTTAAGGGCAGGCTATTACTGGTCTACCATGGAAGCTGATTGCCATCAACATTCCCGTACTTGCCATAAATGCCAAGTCTATGCCGACAAAGTACATATTCCTCCTGTTCCTCTCAACATTCTGACAGATCCTTGGCCGTTCGCAATGTGGGGCATTGACATGATTGGGGAAATCAAGCCCACGACATCCAATGGACATCGCTTCATCTTGGTCGCTATTGACTATTTCACCAAGTGGGTCGAAGCAGCTTCCTTTGCCTTTGTTACGAAGAATGTGGTTGCCCGCTTCATCAAGCAGAATCTCATATGCCGGTATTGTGTCCCCGACAGGATCATCACAGACAACGGTACAAATCTGAACAATATTATGATCACCACTCTATGCAAACAGTTCAAGATTTATCATCATAATTCATCTCCCTATCGGCCGAAGATGAACGGTGTTGTTGAAGCTGCAAACAAAAACATTAAGAAAATCATTCAGAAAATGATAGTTACCTACAAGGACTGGCATGAGATGTTACCGTTCGCTCTGCATGGATATCGTACCACGACACGTACTTCAACAGGGGCAACCCCATTCTCTTTGGTGTATGGCATGGAAGCTGTCCTACCTATGGAAGTTCAGATTCCTTCTTTAAGGATTATGAAAGACACTGGTTTGAGTGAAGACGATTGGATTCAGACCCGACTTGATCAACTCAATTTGATCGACGAGAAGCGACTCACTGCTGTTTGCCATGGTCAGACATACCAAAAACGGATGATCAAGGCTTTTAATAAGAAAGTAAGACGTCAGGTATATCAAGTCGGAGATCTTGTAATCAAGCGGATCATCTTGCCGCAAAGTGATCCCAGGGGCAAATGGACTCCTACTTACGAAGGACCGTTTGTGATCAAGAGCATCTTTTCTGGTGGTGCAATGATTCTGACCACCATGGACGGCGATGATTTGCCACATCCTGCGAATGCAGACATAGTCAAAAGATACTACGCATGAAACAACCCGACAAGTCGAAAACCTGAAAGGGTGACTTGGGCAAAAATGAGCATCCCGGTGAATCGAAAACCCGAAAGGGCGGCTCAGGCAAAAATTAGGGATAAAACAAAAAAATCTGTACACCGGCAAGTTGAAAACCTGAAAGGGCGACTTGGGCAAAAAAGGGTTTCCCGGTGGATCGAAAACCCGAAAGGGCGATTCAAGCAAAAGTTAGGGAATTAAAAGCGTATGACTGTGTCTCGTCAGATCACTTTAAAGAACAAACTCTTCATCAACAAGTTCCGAGCTTCTGATCAATCCAATCACTGGCGGACGAAGCAGTGAATGAACGAGATATTCAAAGTTGTGAAGGCTATAGCAGAATGGGAATCCCATGGAATTGTTACACATAGCCATCTTTCTTTTGTATAAAATTTTTCAATGTTTACGACAACATTCTCTTACTAGGATGTCTGTCTCCTTTGTACAAAGATACTCATAAAAAGTTAATACAAATACCCTTCCAAATGCAGAAATTTGCTTTGTCTTTCTTTTCTTTTTACACTTATGTTTTATTTGAAAAACGTCCAATGTTTTGTTAAATAGGCATATGCATTTGAACATAATCATTGCTTACAAATAAAACAAAAATTAAGAAAAGATGATTGCTGATAGGTTGAAGGTATAGGTAGATATCTTGATGCCCTTTCAGAAGAAATCCCCAGCAGAATTAAACTCCAAGTTCCTCAACAGAGTTAAAGTTCAGAATATATTTCCCCAACAGAGTTAAGCTTCAGGATCCTCAGCAAAGCGAAAGCTTTCTAAAAAGCTGAATTCCCCAGCTAAGGAGCATTCCATAACTTAATTCCCCTCAGAGTCAAGTTTCAAGATCCCCAGTGGAGCTCAAAAATCCTGAAAATCCTATCCCCGGCAGAACCGGAATAGTGAACATTCTCCCCACAAAGATACTTCCCATCAGATTGAAGATTCTCAGTCTCACTTCTCCAGCATAAGTCTCCCAGGTTTTAACTTCCCAGTAGAGATTTTCAAAGTTTTCCTTATCCCCCGAGCAGTCAGTAGTCAGCAAGGATTTCTCATCTTTAGTAATCAAAGATCCTTGAAATCCCCAGCTTCGGTCATGGATTTATTTTCCCCGGCAGCAGTCAAAGATTCCGTTATCTCCAGCTACCAGGATTTATCTTCCTCAGAAAGGCGACTACTCAGCTTACATGCATAACCATTACATTCATATATCATAAACATTGATGAAATACAGTTCATTGCATCATACATATCATGCAGCATAACTTTGTGTTCAGCTAACATTTTACCCTTTTCAGGATAAGATCAAAAGGCTATCATTAACAATTATTCAGATAGAGTATGGATACACCCCAAACATGGCGGTTATTCTATTACTCATTCAGAACTTCAAGTCGGTTACAGTACAAATACACCCCAGACACGACGGTCATTCTACTACTCATTCGGACTACAGCAATCAGATACAGACTAGATACGCTCCAGACACGACAACCATTCTATCTCTCATTCAGATTCATTTACCAACCTCAAGGCCCAATGCATTCCAAACACGGATACCATTCTGACCCTTACATCAACAGTTTGATTCTCTCAGTGCAGTCGCCACGAAAGTCATTCTGTCATTTGTCCAGATCCCAGTTACAGTTTCAGATACACTCCAGACACGGAAGTTATTCTGCTACTCATACAGATCTCAACTTCAGATACAGTCCAAATACGCTCCAGACACGGTTGCCATTCTGTCACTTATTCAGATCCCAGTTACAGTTTCAGATACACTCCAGACACGGAAGTCATTTTGTTACTCATGCAGATGTCAACTTCAGATACAATCCAGATACGCTTCAGACACGGTTGCCATTCTGTCACTCATTCAGAATTTATTCCCAGCACACAGTGCTCCATACAAAGATATTTCTCTGTTACCCAGATACAATACAGATACACTCCAGACACGGCAATCATTCTGATATTCATTCTACATTCAAACACAGTCACAGCTCAGATACGCCCCAGACACGGAGGCCATTCTTTGCTCATACAAACTCAGTCTCCAGATACAGTTTCAAATGCATTCCAGACACGGATGCCATTTTGATCCTCGTTCTTCTGACCTACAACATTGAAATTCTACAAAGATTCTTGGATGGCATCTTTAAGCCCATCTCCAACAAGATCCTACCATCTCCAAATGGCATCTTTAAGCCCATTCCCGACATCACAATGCTGATACTACACCATGCGATTACAAATTTTTTGGGCACTCTAGTTGTGATTGGTGGAAATAGAACTGACTGTTTTTTTTAAGCTGGTTCGCGAAATGTCGCGGTAAGCAAGAGTCACCACCGTCTTTTATGTTCTCCAACATGGAAAGTACAAAAGCACAGCAAAATTCCTTATTCTAGAATGTTTCTCGATTCGGGAGGTAGATTTATAGAAAGGGAAGGTGTTAGCACCCTTTCTATCCGTGGTTATCCACGGGCTCTTAGGTACTTGCTCTTATGTTTTCAAAATTTGTTTGCTTTTCAAGTGTGTGTGGGTTTTGGAAAAGTTTCGTTTGAAAAATTTCTAAGTAACTCTTGTATCTGTCCTCAAGAGTGTATGAAAAATTTGTTTGAAAACTTTTTGAAAGTGTGGGTGCGAAAAGTATTCTTGTTTGTTTTGAAAAGAGCAAGTACTTAAGAGAAATCTACCTACTCTAAGGAATTAGGCTGTGTAAGAGTCCTTTAGATAGTGCTATCCCACCATTGAGAGGTAGGTAGCACCATCGTTGGAGTTATTCGGGTCAATTCGATTATTAGGGACAATGTGGTCACCGAAGCAATGGTAGGACACCTTAGTGGTAACCCTAATATCCTAGATCCTTTTATCCGAGGCAACCGTTTCGAGGCAACTGGATCTTTAGACAAAAGGGCGACCTCTAAGACACCCTATACTTGACGGCCACGTTCGAGGCAACCAGTGAGGCGTACCCTAGGAGTGGCATGTGCATGTGTATTGAATTCAGTTTATGTTTATCTTTGATCATGTCATTTTGTGAGCTACGGATTGGTTTTATATTTCATATAAGTCTTTCATGCATATTAACAGTTAAGAGTGCGGAAAATAAATTGCGGAAAAGGTAAATCTAACTATTACAAGGCGCGGGTCTATACATCGCCAAAAAATAAACCCGTTTGGAAAAAATAAACTGCGAGAAAATAAATAAAGCGATAAAGGAGGTCCTAATTAACTATTACATTTCTGAGCAGATACATAATCTAAATAATAAATACACGCGAAAGAATGAATCGGGACGTCCTTAGGGTTTTGACCCTTTTGAGAAAAAATATGAGTTTTGGTCCTTTTTTGTAATTAAATGAAATTAAACCTAATTACTAATTAATTAATTTATTAAAAGAAAAAAAATGTTTTTTTGTGTTCTTTATGTTTTTAATGAAATAAAATAAAAGAAATTTAAAAGTGTCAAAGGAAAAAAGACCTAAATCTAATTCATTTTTATTTATTGTAAAAAAAAGATTAAAATTAAACCTAGTTTAAACTAAATTAATTAATGAATTTATTTATAAAATAATTACCTAAGTGAAATTAATAAAAATAAAATATTTATATTTTTTAGTTTTTCTGAATTTTTATTGTGAAAATGTTAATTAATTAGTTTTAGTGATAATAATAATAATTATAAGAAAAAGGTTAATAAATAAAAATAGAAAATATAAAATAAAAGAAAAAAGGATGAACCAAAGGGGGGTTCTGAGCCCAGAATGGGGGTGTTGTTCTGGAAATTTAGGCCCATTAAGAAGCAAGCCTGTTTGACCTTCCTGGTTGTCCACGCCTGTGTTGACTCATGAACACCAGGACCTTCATCCTTTGACCCTTGGATTGAGGATTGTGGACACTTGGCAAGCTGCAGCGTGAGGCGCATGATGGATATCACTTGAGAGCCTACACATGATCAGGTAAAGAAAAACAATATGGAAATATTGGGGGACCTGTCCCAATGGTTGCCAGACATGTCATCATCCACTGAGCCAAGCGCTTGTCTTTGTTGATATAATGGACAACAAATATAATATATTAAGAATGATAATCATGCTGGGAATTAAAAAATGGCGCGCATTTGTTTGAACGTTCCAACCATATGCCTCCACGTCCTTCGTCTCCTTCCTTATGCCTGCAAAAACAAATTAGTTAGCGGGGGTTTTAAACCCCCACAACCTGCATGGACAAAAAATAGCGAACAGGCCTATGCTGTATATAAATTGTTCGCGAGGGTTGGGATTGGTTCGTCTTGATTTCCTGAGTTCAACCATGTGCGTGAGATAGTCCAATTTTGCCTAGGCAGCAAAGCCCTAATTCAAAAACTCAAAAACCCTAAAAGTCGTTAATGGCAAATCACAATCCTGTACATGATAATCCAATTAATTGATATCAATAGCTTTGTATGGATGCAAGCAATATAAAATAAGCTTTAAATCACATCAAACATTCATGAATTGGGAGTTTCGATTTTGAAAAATATTGACAAACCGTGATTCTGTTTGGTGTGATTTCTCAAGCTTCAGCCCTCGATTTTGATTCCAAAAGACTCCCCAGAGTTCCAGCAATATGTTTGAATCTTTAAATCTCCTTGAAAGGGCCTGGAAGGTGGAATTCAGTCTTGACTTTTTGCTTGGCTTTTTTGAATATGGTTTGGCCGTTTGTGCTGTGCTTTTTTTTCTCGTGTATTAGGTCTGCAATGCTTGCTTATGTATGTATGAATGAGAATTAGGTCAGCAGCTGAGCCTTAACCTTGTGCAATTAAGTTTGGAGATTTTGTTTTAACACCATTGAAGAACATTCCATACTTGGAGCAAAACTTGGATTTTATGCTCAAAATGGCTTGACACGAATTTGTGAGTTGGCATATGACATATGAAAGTTGTTCAAATCAAAAAGATGCCCTTCCATTAATTTTTAGATTTTATTTGAATTCTTATGGATTTAAAATGAATTAAATCAATAAAAATTAAATAAAATGGAAAAATAAATGTTTGATCTTGAAATTAATCATGGGACACGTGTATGGCATGACAAGGTTGAATCAAGTGGAAGAAAGTGGGCCCTTTTGTCAAAATTGAAGTTTTAGGGATAGTTGACTTTTGCCATTTCACAAAAATTTCCCAACTTCTCCAATGCATATCTTGCTCAATTTTGATCATATGAACATGTTTTTGGACATTTTGGAAAGGTCTTGAAGTCCTTTAAACAATGCATTTGGTCCCATGTCATTTGGATTTATCAATCTCAAGTTATGGTCTTTAACTTAAAGTGCATTTTTGTTGACTTTTGAAAATGACCTATAATGTTGAAATTGATAACTTTTTGTGAGAGCATTTCTTGGACTTGGAATGTGAAGATGAGTTGTAGGAAATGTCCTCCCATTCAAAATGAGCATTGGATGGGATTTTTATGATGAACCATGAAAAAGTTATGCCTTGGTCAATTTACAGTTGACTTTTCAACTGTCCAAAAAAGGAAACTTTTGCATCTTGTGGAATCATGATCAAGACTTTATCAAATGATGATTGTGGCTTCAAAATAAGATGTTAACCAAATTTTTTGACTTTTGACTGCCAAATGACCATTTTACCCCTACAGTTGATTGTGAAGCAACTAGGGTTTTTGACTGTGCAACTTGATGCTGCGAGTCTTGCAACTTGGTATGTAGATGCTTGACAATGTGTATAGGCCTATGGGACTTGATTGAGACCTTGAAAACCTCAAATTCTTTGCAGGACCCAAAACCCTAATTTGACTGGCTTAGGAGGGTGTTTGAATTGTGCAACCCTTGAGTAACCTTGAACCAATTGAAGATGATTCTTAGCAAACTTGAAGAATATGGGAGGGAAAATTTTGGGGTACAACATTTTCCCCTGTTCAATCTTCTTAGACCTGAGGATGTAGATTGGCTTGCGTGCCTTTCGTGATCCAAAGGTGGAAGATGATTGAACACTAGAGTGCCCAGAAATTTGCACTCACATAGTAGAGTATCAGCAGTGTGACATCGGGAATGGGCTTATAGATGCCATTTGGAGAGATGGTGGATAGGAGGATGGGCTTATAGATGCCATTTGGAGATGTGACAGAACCTTGTTGGGAATGGGCTTATAGATGCCATTTGGAAGTGTCGATCGCGTAAGAGATTCCTTAGCGAGAACTTACGTATCTGAGAAAGAAAGATAATTACCTTGCCTGTTACAGGGGTTGATCTTCAAACTCTTCATGTAGATATGCCCTGGCTAGATACAAGTATCGAATCCACAATCAATCGCTCACAGATATGCCCTGGATAGATACATGAATCGAATCTGGAACTTGTCGTCTACAGATATGCCCTGGCTGGATACAGGTATCGAATCTCTAAACTCTTCATGCAGACATGCCCTGGCTAGATACAGGTGTCGAATCTACAATCAGTTACTCACAGATATGCCCTGGCTAGATACAGGAATCGAATCTAGAATTAGTCGTCTACAGATATGCCCTGGCTGGATACAGGTATCGAATCTCTAAACTCTTCATGCAGATATGCCCTGGCTAGATACAGGTGTCGAATATACAATCAAATACTCACAGATATACCCTGGCTAGATACAGGAATCGAATCTGGAATTAGTCGTCTACAAATATGCCCTGGCTGGATACAGGTATCGAATCTCTAAACTCTTCATGCAGATATGCCTTGGCTAGATACAGGTGTCGAATCTACAATCAAATACTCACAGATATGCCCTGGCTAGATACAGGAATCGAATCTGGAACTTGTCGTCTACAGATATTCCCTGGCTAGATACAGGTATCGAATCTCTAAACTCTTCATGCAGACATGCCCTGGCTAGATACATGTGTCGGATCTACAATCAAATACTCACAGATATGCCCTGGCTAGATACAGGAATCGAATCTGGAACTGCGATAGTTGGTAGTAATCATCTTTGGATTGACCTTTTTCCTGAAAAGGCAAAACATCAGTTGTGTGCAATGTCATGATGTATGAAATGCATGATGTCATGATGTTCCAAAATAAATGAGATAGCGTGTTATGATGCGTATATGTATGTATCATGATGCATGACAATGTGATGTTTATGAATGCCTTTTCGTCTAAGAAAGTAAATCCTTGACGAATGCCGAGAGTTTGTGGAATCCTGGGCTGATGTTTGAAGAGTAGAGTTCTTCGTTTCCGCTGGGGATGATGGTTGCAAGAATAAACCGGTAGGAGAAAATGGCTCAGTTGGGGGATAAACTTGTTGGAGAGATTACTCTGTGGGGAATTACTCTGTGGGAAGAGATACTTCGCTGAGGATTTGATGATAACTCCGCTGGGGACACCGTTGATATGTTATGTTGGAAGATTTGATGAACTCCGCTGGGGGATAGGAAGGACTTCGCCGAGGATGATCTTTCCGTGGTAATTAGCTGAGGATAACCCAATTATAAGCTCTGGTGGGGAATGACCTTTGAATAAAGCCGGGGAGACGCATTCGTACTCTGCAGGGATAAGCTTCCAGAATCTACTGAGGATAAGCTTCCAAAAATCTACTGGGGAGATTGTTCAATTCTTTTGGGGAAACTTTTGGACTGCACTGGGGAAGTGGCTCCACTGGGGTGTCTGTATTCCGCCGAGGAACAATCTTATATTTCCGTCGAGGAAGATTAAGACTGCCGGGGATGCTTGCTCGGGAACATCTGTATACTCCGCTGGGGAATATTGAGATTTTCTGGGGATACCCAACTTCCTTAAGGCTGACAATAGATTAACTCTGTTTGGGGAGAGTGTTGCTGACTTGTTGGAGATATTGTGCCTTTCCAGGGCTGATGGGAGACCAACTCTGCTCGGGGAAGAGTATTGCTGATTCTGGTCTTACTCTGGGGAGTGAAGGTATCTTGGTTACGTCTTCAGCCGAACTTACCTTGGTACCTTGGTGGACAGAGCAACTAGATCGCTTAGACAACTCTTTATTGCCCCTGTTTCTGATATCACCTGTAATTAATCCTTTGTTTTGTATGCAAGTATTTATGAGTTAGCAATTAATGTCAAATGCATATATAAAAAATGAACATTGGACGTTCTTCGCAAGACAAAACAGATAAAGGAAAAACAATTGGCAAGTTGTCTGAAAAATGGGCTTGTATTGATTTTGAATTTGCCTGTAAATAGGCGTTTTGTGTACAAGAGGCTGACGTCCTAGTAAGAGAACGCCACCGAACAACATAGAGTTTATACAATTTTGAAAAGGAAAACAAAACAGCTATGTGAAAAATCCCACTGGGTTCCAACTCTGCTATCGCCTTTATGTCTTCAAGCGTCTCATCACTTTGCTGCTTAGTTGAAGATGAAGCTGATTGATCGATGCCGTCTGAACCTGATAGTTGATACCGAATTCTGGATGCAAGGTGATCCAATGAGACATAGTATTACGCTTTAATCCCTAACTTTTTCCTGGACCGCCCTTTCGGGTTTTCAGTCCACCGGGATACCCATTTTTGCCCAAGCCGCCTTTTCAGGTTTTCGACTTGCCGGGTGTACAGATTTTTTTTCTTCATTTCATCCCTTATTTTTGCCCGAACCCTTTTGGTTCGCCGGGAAGCCCTTATTTTTGCCTAGGTGTGTCAACCTAGCGGGTCTTTTGTTCATGCGTAGTATCTTTTTACTATGTCTGCATTGGCGGGGTGAGGAAGGTCGTCACCATCCATGGTGGTTAGAATCATAGCTCCTTCTGAGAAGATATGTTTAACCACAAATGGCCCTTCGTACGTGGGGGTCCATTTGCCCCTGGGATCACTTTGAGGAAGAATGATGCGCTTGATTACCAGGTCTCCGACTTGATACTCATGTCGTCTGACTTTCTTGTTAAATGCCCTGATCATCCGTTTTTGGTACGTCTGACCATGGCAGATAGCCGTGAGTCTCTTTTCGTCAATTAGATTTAATTTATCAAGTCGAGTCTGGATCCAGTCATCTTCGCTCAAACCTGCATCCTTCATTATCTGGAGAGAGGGTATCTGGACTTCGATAGGCAAGACTGCCTCCATGCCATAGACCAAGGAAAAGGGTGTTGCCCCTGTTGACGTTCGTGCTGAGGTACGGTACCCATGAAGAGCAAACGGTAACATCTCGTGCCAATCTTTGTAGGTCACTGTCATCTTCTGCACAATCTTCTTAATATTCTTATTAGCCGCCTCTACAACCCCATTCATCTTCGGCCGATAGGGAGAAGAGTTGTGATGCTGTATCTTGAATTGCTCGCAGAGCTCAGTGATCATCTTATTGTTAAGATTGGTACCATTATCCGTAATGATCCTTTCCGGAACACCGTATCGACAGATCAAGTTGTGCCGAATGAACCGTGCCACAACGTTCTTGGTTACCGTAGCGTAGGAAGCCGCTTCAACCCACTTTGTGAAGTAATCAATTGCTACCAGGATGAAGCGATGCCCGTTGGATGCCGTAGGTCTGATCTCGCCGATCATATCAATTCCCCACATTGCAAAAGGACAAGGTTCTGTCAAGACGTTCAGAGGAACTGGAGGATTGTGCACCTTATCAGCATAGATTTGGCATTTGTGACACGTCCGAGAATGTTGGTAACAGTCAGCTTCCATTGTGGACCAGTAATATCCTGCCCGAAGGATCTTCTTTGCCATGGTATGTCCACTGGAATATGTTTCGAAGGTAGCCTCATGCAGCTCTGCCATGATTCTTTCTGCTTCAGTCTTATCCACACAACACAATAAGGTTGAATCATGGTTTCGTTTGTACAGAATGTCGTTACTGAGGAAGAACTTCGCCGCGAACCTTCTCAGAAACTTCTTGTCATTGACAGATGCACCCTCGGGGTATTCTTGAGCTTCCAGGTACCTCTTTACTTCATGATACCAAGGTTTTTCTGTTACCTCTTCAGTTTCAAGATCGCAGCAATGTGCAGGTTCATCCAATTTCTAAATAATGATCCGGGGAGCCTCGTTGTCCCATTTAACTTTGAACATAGAAGACATCGTAGCTAACACGTCCGCCAACTGATTCTCCTCTCTTGGGAAGTGTTCAAAGGTTATCTCCTCGAAGTGGGGAATCAACGTCAACACATACTCTTTGTAAGGAATAATATTTGGGTGTTTCGTATCCCACTTGCCTTTGATCTGGATGATCATGAGAGCGGAATCTCCGAAGACACTCAGAAACTTAATCCTTAAGTCAATTGCAGCTTGAAGACCCATGATACATGCTTCATACTCTGCCATGTTGTTGGTGCAGTTGAAACATAGCCGGGCGGTGAGTGGAGTATGAGTGCCTTTAGGGGATATGATCACGGTGCCAATACCGTTACCCAAAGCGTTTGAGGCTCCGTCAAAGTGCATAGACCATCGGGATCCTTCCTCAGGTCCTTCATCCGGTCCAGGTACTTCACAATCAGTCACTACCATGATGTTCTCGTCTGGAAACTCAAAGTTCATAGATTGGTAGTCGTCCACTGCTTGGTGTGCCAAATGGTCTGCCAATACACTTCCCTTGATTGCTTTCTGAGTTGTGTACTGGATGTCGTATTCCGTCAAGATCATCTGCCATCTTGCTATTCTTCCGGACAAGGCGGGCTTTTCGAATATGTACTTTATTGGATCCGTTTTTGAAATCAACAGAGTAGTGTGAGTCAACATATACTGTCTCAGCCGGCGAGCAGCCCATACCAAAGCGCAACAAGTTTTCTCGAGCAGTGAGTATCGGGTCTCACAGTCGGTAAACTTTTTGCTAAGGTAATAAATGGCGTGCTCTTTTTGGCCAGACTCGTCATGCTGCCCCAGCACACACCCTATTGAGCTGTCCAGTACTGTCAAGTATAAGATTAGAGGTCTCCCTTCAACCGGTGGCATAAGAATGGGTGGTTCTTGGAGATACTCTTTGATTCTGTCAAAAGCGGCCTGACATTCATCATTCCAACGTACTACTTGATCTTTCTTCAGTAGCTTGAAGATTGGTTCACAGGTAGCAGTTAGGTGCGAGATGAATCAGGCAATGTAGTTCAGCCGTCCTAGAAAGCCTCTAACTTCTTTTTCTGTCTTAGGAACTGGCATCTCTTGTATGGCTTTCACCTTGGCAGGGTCCACTTGAATACCTTTGTCGCTCACGACAAAACCTAGCAGTTTTCCAGATCTTACTCCGAAGTTGCACTTGTTCGGGTTCAACCTCAGCTTGTACAACTTCAGACGGTCAAATAGCTTCTGTAGATGGTCCATGTGTTCTTCCTCAGTTTGGGACCTTACAATCATATCGTCGACATATACTTCGATCTCGTGGTGGATCATGTCATGAAACAGAGCAACCATGGCACGTTGGTAGGTTGCCCCAACATTTTTCAACCCAAATGGAATGACCTTGTAGCAAAAGGTGCCCCACTGAGTAACAAAAGTGGTCTTCTCCATGTCTTCAGGAGCCATCTTGATTTGATTATATCCGGAGAAACCGTCCATGAAGGAGAATACTTTATGCTGAGCAGTGTTGTCAACCAGAACGTCGATATGAGGCAGAGGGAAATCATCCTTAGGGCTCACCCTGTTCAAATCCCTGTAATCAACACACATTCGGACCTTACCATCCTTCTTAGGCATTGGAACCACGTTGGCAACCCACTGAGGGTAAGAAGTCACTGCTAGAAACCCGACATCAAATTGTTTCATAACCTCAGCTTTGATTTTCTCGGACATCTCTGGACGCATACGGCGGACCTTCTGTTTTACCGGAGGGCATTCTTCCTTGGTAGGAAAGTGATGAACCACAATGTCGGTATCCAACCCAGGCATGTCTTCGTAAGACCAAGCAAAGATTTCCACATAGTCATGCAGCATCTGAATCAACCGTTGTTTCACACTGAGCTCTAGATTGGCACCAATCTTGACTTCCTTTCTGTCTGTCTCAGTACCCAGATTTACCGTTTCCACTGGCTCTTCATGTGGCTGAATGGCCCTCTCTTCCTGGAGTAACAGTCTTGTAAGCTCACCAGGCACTTCGCAATCATCTTCACCTTCGTCTTCGGCTAAGTTGATCGGATTTTCGAAGTCATAACTGGCAGTAGCATAGTCGTTACCAGCGGGATCCAGAGTGGATTGGAACCTGTATAGGTGAGTGTGTGTAAATATAGTTGTTTTACAATATATATAGAAAGAAAAGGAGCGCAAGATTTGAAATGCGAAAAACGTCCAATGCTTTTATTCATGATATATGAAAGTGACAAATAACAAGCCCTCACAAATGAAACCACGGTGCCCCGGGTAAGACACCGGGTCATAAAGTTTAGTAATATTGTTTGTTACAAATTCAAAACAAAGGAGTTCATTACTGAGTGACAAAAGTAATAGGTGTGAAGTCTTTGGCAGTCCAGTTGTTTGGTCCACCGTTGGTCGTCGGGTAGATCCAGATGTCGAATTCGGATTCCTCTACGTCGTCTTTATCCCTGATAGAATTTACTCCATGGTTGGGCATGGGAGCTGTCACCACATTAGGCCTTTCGGGCACCTCGAACTGTACTTCTTTAGCATCAATAAGGTCTTGCACCTTATTCCTCAGTGCCCAACAATCATCTGTGTTATGCCCTGGGCTATCAGAATGATAAGCGCAGCGGGCGTTGGGATTGTACTTCGGAGATGTGGTGTTCACTACCTTCGGAGCTTCCTTGACAGTTACCAGATTGGTTGACAGCAGTTGCGGAAAAATCTGAGACAGGGTCATGCTGAGCCGAGTGTACTGCCTTTTGGGTCTCTCACCCCTTGGTTGGTTGTACTGTTGAGGAGCAGCAGCAGGCTTTGAAATTACCACCGCATTGACAGCTTGGCGGCGTTCCGGTTTATTCTGTCTCCTGGGACCATAAACAACACTAGCTTCCTTCTTGAAGGGCTTCTTTTCAGTACTTGAGGAGGCACCTTTCTGTATCTTCCTCGACTTGATACCAGCTTCTATCCTCTCACCAGTCAGGATCAGGTTTGTAAACCCAACAGAGGAATTACCAATCAGGTGATTGAAGAATGGACCAGACAGGGTCCCCAAGAACATGTCCACGAGTTCACGGTCAGTCAACGGTGGCTGCACCCTGCCAGCCAGGTCTCTCCACTTCTGCGCGTACTCCTTAAAACCTTCACCCGTTCCTAGTGACATACCCTGGAGCTGGATACGCGTAGGAGCGAGGTCGAAATTGTACTGATACTGCTTATAAAAAGCAGTAGCCAAGTCCTCCCAGTTACGAATATTGGTTCCATCCAGCTGATAGAACCATTCGAGTTGAGTCCCTGAAAGACTCTCCTGGAAGAAATGGATCCATAAGTTCTTGTCTGCAGTGTAAGGCTGGATCTTCCTTACATATGATCTGAGGTGCATCTTAGGGCAGGAAGCCCCGTCGTACTTCACAAAGGCAGGTGCCTTGAACTTGTGTGGGATCACCACCCCAGAAGATAAACCTATCTCTCCAAAGTCTAACCCAGGCACACGTTGAATCTCCATAGCATTTAACCGGTCCTCCAGCTGTTTGTACCTGTCCTCAGCAGGAGGGTACTGTTCATCATTGAAATCTGTCTCGGTGTCAGAGACCACGAGACTAGGAACCCTTCCCTCTTGGTGACTGCCTTCCCCAACAGATGGAGTAATCAGCTCAACTTCATTCTGTAGTGTATTCCCGAATCTGCATCCAGTGTTGAACATCACAGTCCTCTTCTTCTTCTTCTTCTTCTTCTTCTTCTTCTTCAGGAGCAAAGCCTTCAACTCCTGTTGTCCCTGGGCTAAGCTCATGACCAGCTCTTGAAACTGGGCGTTCTGGGCCTGGAGGGCCTTGATAGGTTGTTCGTTGGTAAGCTCGGAAGACATGATGATTGCTGAAATAAACAGCGAAGAAGATGAGTGACATGTAAAGAAGAGTACCTGTTATGCACATGATGCATGATATGCTATTTATGCAATGCATTCAAGGGTTCGAAAGTTCAAATTCGTCGTAGACAAAAAAAGAACACACATTGTATTAAGAAATAATCTGTTCAGTACATCAGGGCCTCATGGCTAAAACATTACAAAATAATTAATCCCAAAAGACACTGCGCATCCTCTTTGGAGCGATGTGGGTGTTGAGAGTCTTTTCCTCGTGTAGTAGGCGGGTGAGATCCAAGACCTTCTTCTCACTGGCATGTAGTCTGGTTTCAAGAGAATTCTGATCTTCCTTGAGTTGGATCCAGCTCTTTTGCATTTCTTCCCAAGAAGTTGGCATGTCAGGATGTTGGATAGTGTAGGGCACCTCTCCTTCCAAAACTGGCTCTTTGATCACAGGGAGAACATGAGGATATGGCATCACCAGCTTCTGGGAGCGGGCTCGTACCCACTTGAGATAAGGCTCAAGGGGAATGGAGTTCTTGTGCCCCAGTGTCTTGCTATCCACCTTGTTAGGCATCCTCCAAGCTCTGATAAATCTTTGGCGAAGTCCTTGTGCATCGTTGTCGAAGTCAAAAACTATGTCAGGAATCAACATGTCATGAGGGCCATCCCTCCGAGCATATCCAAACTGTCTCAAAGCCAGACACGGGTTATAAGTAATGCCTCCTCTGATTCCAAGTAAAGGAACATTAGGAAACTCTCCGCAACGATCAATGATAGTGACATTTTCTCTGGACCGAGAACACCAATGTATATCAGCATGTGTAAGAGTCATCAATCATTGTGACCATCTCAAACCCCGCTCGTTCTTCAAAACTGATTGTGGAAGGTGCGAAATAAACCACATTGCTAGGAGAGGAGTGCAGCACATGAGAACACCTCTTTTTCTCATGGTTCGAGTGTAACATGAGTGGAGGATGTCCCCAAGCAACGTAGGTATAGGATTCCTGGACATAAAGATCTTGACAACATTGATATCTATAAGCTGATCTGGATTCGGGAACAACACCAGCCCATAGACAAGGAGAGCCACAACTTCTTCAAAGGCTTGTAGGTCAAGGGAATTCCAACATTCTTGGGCCTTCTCAAACAGGAACTTTTCCAAGAATCCTTTGATACCACTTCTGGTTTCCCAATGTCCCTTGATGTCAGATGGTTGTAGACGTAATGCTTTAGCAACCTCTTCAAGTTTTGGTTCCCTTTTCGTACCGTTGTAGGGTAGTTGACTGAGGATGGGAACCCTCAGAAGCTGAGAAAACTCTTCCAAAGTAGGTACTAATTGATAATCCGGGAAAGTAAAACAGTGGTGCAAATGGTCAAAGAACTGGAAGAGAACTTTTAACATATCTTCTTCAACATTGGTGTTGACCAAGCTGATGAGTCTACCATGTCTCTCACTGAAAGAAGAGTTCTCGGGAATCCTGGATGTAAGCTCCTTAAGCTGAGGAGGGACTCTTACAAGGTTGATCTGAATTGTCTTTCTGCGGATAGTTTCCATGTCCTACAAAACAAGAACAAAGATGAAGATTCGAACCCTTGAAGTGGTTAGTAAATGCATATGATGCTGTATGATGCTATGATGTTATGATAAGGACACACCACAAGTATTCACAAAAAGCAAACATGATAAGGCACACAAGTCACACCAGACAGCCCTTAGGGTTTAGGCCAGCATGAGGTCTAGGTACTACCCTCTTGAAGTTGGTGGGCTCAAAACCTGTCCTATCAAAAGTAACCGGGTTCTAAGGAGCTCAATATCATTGGGTTGTTTTCTATGTTCATTGTTTTGATTTAGCCACTGAACTGGCGATCAAAATATTCCAAGAAAATAACCCTTAATGAGTGTAGTATTGAGTATCTACCAACTTCGGACTGCACCAAAGTCGGTCATCTCACTACCCCTAAAGAGGCCAGGATGGTCAAGTAAGGTTCCTAAGGTCAGTTGATGCTTCACGATACCACGCGGCGGCCCCGTACTCTCATTGACTTGACTCAAGGGTTACCGGTACTCACCAAAGTGCCACATCAATGTAGCAAACTGCTTCAACCGTGTCGGTATACCCCGCACAGTTCCCTCACAGTTTTGTTACTACCTAAAAGGTATCCCCCAGATCTGGGTTAGGATCTATGAAACTCCCAAAATAGGCCCACAATATTTAAAGCAAACAAAGCAAGCAATTGAAAACATAAGAGTGATCTAATTCCTAAGGTACACCTCACTTATTAGCGTCCCCAACAGAGTCGCCAGTTCTGTGATCGGTGGAAATAGAACTGACTGTTTTTTTTAAGCTGGTTCGCGAAATGTCGCGGTAAGCAAGAGTCACCACCGTCTTTTATGTTCTCCAACATGGAAAGGACAAAAGCACAGCAAAATTCCTTATTCGAGAATGTTTCTCGGTTCGGGAGGTAGATTTATAGAAAGGGAAGGTGTTAGCACCCTTTCTATCCGTGGTTATCCACGGGCTCTTAGGTACTTGCTCTTATGTTTTCAAAATTTCTTTGCTTTTCAAGTGTGTGTGGGTTTTGGAAAAGTTTCATTTGAAAAATTTCTAAGTAACTCTTGTATCTGTCCTCAAGAGTGTATGAAAAATTTGTTTGAAAACTTTTTGAAAGTGTGGGTGCGAAAAGTATTCTTGTTTGTTTTGAAAAGAGCAAGTACTTAAGAGAAATCTACCTACTCTTAGGAATTAGGCTATGTAAGATTCCTTTAGATAGTGCTATCCCACCATTGAGAGGTAGGTAGCACCATCGTTGGAGTTATTCGGGTCAATTCAATTATTAGGGACAATGTGGTCACCGAAGCAATGGTAGGACACCTTAGTGGTAACCCTAATGTCCTAGATCCTTTTATCCGAGGCAACCGTTTCGAGGCAACTGGATCTTTAGACAAAAGGGCGACTGTTGTACCCCAAAATTTGCCCTCCCATATCCTTCAAGATTTGCCAAGATCATGCTTCAAAATCTCCCAAGGGTTGAACAGTCCAATTGCCTCATAACAGTCAAAATTAGGGTTTTGGTTCTGACAAAGAAATTGAAGTTTCCAAGGGTCCAAACAAGTTCCACATGCCTACATACATTGTCAAGCATTCATATGCCAAGTTTCAAGACTCACAGCATCAAATTGCACAGTCAAAAACCCTAAATGCTTCACAGTCAACTGCAGGGGCAAAATGGTCATTTGACAGTCAAAAGTCAAAATTTTGGGTCAACATCTTATTTTGAAGCCACAAACATCATTTGATCAATTCTTGATCATGATTCTCAAGGCATGGCTCAAAAAGTCTCAAGATGCAAAAGTTTCTATTTTTGGACAGTTGAAAAAGTCAACTGCAAATTGACCAGGGCATAACATCCACATGGTTTATCAGAAAAATCCCATCCAAAGCTCATTTTGAAGAGAATGACATTTCCTACAACTCATCTTCACACTTCAAGTCCAAGAAATTCTCTCACAAAAAGTTATCAATCTCAACATTATAGGTCATTTTCAAAAGTCAACAAAAAGGCACTTCAAGTCAAAGACCATAACTTGAGATTAGTAAATCAAAATGACATGGTACCAAAGACATTGGTTAGAGGACTTCAAGACATTTCCAAAATGTCCAAGAATTGATCAAGATATGCCTTGTGGAAGTTGGGAAATTTTTGGGAATTTTGAAAAGTCAACTTTGCTTCAAATGCCTCAAAAATGCTAATGGGCCTCAATTTCTTCCATGAATCATCACCCAAAGGCCATGCACGACCCATTAAGCTAAAATGAAGTTATTTTCTTATTTTTAATTAATTAATTGAATTTTTAATCCTATTAATTCATTTAATTAAAATTAATTATGAGAAAAATACTAAATCATGTGTTTTGAATCTTTTTGTGCAGAAAATTCACTCCTCATGTGCTCAATATTTCGTGCATCCTTCAAAAAGGAAAGAATCTTCCATAATTGGCCTAATTGGTATGAAAAAAGATTGGAAAAGATTTGACAAAATCAAATATTCAAAAGCATTGAATCAATGGATTTTGGGCTGGCTTTTTGACCTAATTCATTCATATACATGTGCACAATTGAAACCTAAGGCTAGAAGAAAAAAAGTTGCACTTAGAACACAAGAACAACTTTGCATTTTTTTCACAAAAACCTTGAAACTGTTTTCATAACTAGAGCTCGTTTCAAAGCCAAAAAGCCATTCCAATCCACTCCTGACACTACTAGGAAGCTATTCCAATCAAAACCACGCCTCCATCCTCAAGGAATTGGTATAACAAAGTCTTACTTTTCTGGAAAATTTTCATAATCGTATCTTGAATTCCATGCATGATTCATGACTTTTAATGATTGATTTACACTAACACGAACATGCTGAAGCTATTGATGCCCTTTAATTGAATTAATATTGCATGTATCAAAAGTTGCCAATGACGTTCGTTAGGGTTTAAGAGCTCCAGATTTGGGGCTTTACATATATGGAAAAATTGGCCATTCAAACCTATGCCAATGGAATCAGGACCTCCAAACGAAGCAAAGCCACCCCTCACGCCATTTTTATAATTGCTTATGAGCTAATCGCTATTTTTCCCGTTCATGTTTAGTGGGGGTTTAAAACCCCCGCTATTTGCTTCTATTTACAGGTGCAAAAGGAAGACGAAGCCTATGTGTCTGAGCATGATTGACAGGTTTGAATATTAGCGCATTTTATTTGGTCCAACATAATATTGCTTTTTTCACATATGTTATTCACGTTCCACTAATATGACAAAGAGACTCAATGGCACGGTTGGTAGATGCGCTGGCTTGCAGGTATTGGGACCTGGGTTCGATTCCCAGGTCCCCCATCATCTCAATAATTTTTGTCAAAACATATTCCAGCGCAGCATGCCCCCAAAAGACTACCATACAACTCCACATCTATGCTTGCCACCTATGCATAAGGATCAATCCAAAGGCCAAAATGTGGAGACCATCATGCACGCTCAGTCAACCACCAGTATGTGATCCAGGAAAGTCAAAAAGGGCTTAGATTGCTTAGGCCAAAATGCTTCAATAACACCTCCAAATTGGGTCTGAATACCCCCATTGTTTGTATATTCTTTCTCTCTTTTTTCTTTTCTTGTAATTATTTTAATTATTTTCTTTAATTCACCAAATTAATTTTCATAATACAAAAAATCAGAAATCATAAAAATAAAAATATGTTTTATTTAATATTTAAGTCATTAATATTTTTGTAAATAAATCTTTTAATAATCAATTTAGGTTAATTTAGGTTAAAATTGTAATGTTTTTCTTAAATAACTAAGATATGTAGAAATTAGGTCTTTAGCATTTTTATTCCTTTCTTAACAAATAATTTCCTCTTCTTCTTATTATTATTATTATTAATTATTAATTATTTTGCAAATAAACATGTCATTAATTAATTAGTGTAAATTAGGTTAAAACTTAAACATTTTTCTTTAACAATTAAAAACAACTTAGAACTAGGGTTTTAATTTTAATTAATTTCCTTTATTTCATAAAAACCAAAAACCACAAAAAAAAAATTTCTTTTCTTATTAAATAATTAATTAATTTTTAATTTCAATTTAATCTTTAAAGGGTCCAACGCCCTCGAA
Organism: Vicia faba; assembly: GCA_948472305.1. Lineage (NCBI taxonomy): Eukaryota > Viridiplantae > Streptophyta > Magnoliopsida > Fabales > Fabaceae > Vicia > Vicia faba. The sequence continues at coordinate 1,018,432,071 of OX451740.1, forward strand.
CTTTCGATTCTAATTTCTTTTCGCGCATTTATTCTTATTTTCATTTTAATATTATGTAATTGCCCCAAAGCCTTGTAATAGTAATTAGGAAATTTATTTACTTTCTGCATTTTATTCAAATCGGGTCTTTGTTAATTTGGCGATGTATAGACCCGCGCCTTGTAATAGCGTAGGACTTTATTTTTCCGCACTTTAATTTCCGCACCTTTTAACTGCTAATCATATGAAAGAATGAATGGCCCAAATAAAATCAAAGCGTAACTCACTACAATGCATGATCAAGATAAAACATAACTGAAAACAATACACGAATTCACACACCACTCTTAGGGTACGCATCACTGTTGCCTTGCCCCTCGAAATGTGGTCGTCGAGTATAGGACGTTTTAGTAAGTCCTCATGTCCATGAACATGGCATGGGGGTAGCTTCTAAGGTGTCCTACTGTTGCTCTGGTGACCACACTGTCCCTAACCCTCGAATTGACTCGAACACCTCCAACGGTGGTGCTACCTACCTCTCAATGGTGGGATGGCACTACCTTAAGGACATTTACACATCCTAATTCCTTAGGGTAGGTAGATGACTCGTAGATACTTGCTCTAATTCAAAACAAAATCAAAAACTCTTTTCACACTGACACTTTTCAAAAAGCTTTCAAAACAAATTTTCAAACACTCTTGAGGACTGATACAAGAGTCGATCTGAAACTTTAAAACGAAACTTTTTCAAACCCACTCACAATTGAAAAGCAAACACTTTTGAAAACACAATGAGCAAGTATCTAAGAGCCCATGGATAACCATGGATAGAAAGGGTGCTAACACCTTCCCTTTCTATAAATCTACCTCCCGAACCGAGAGACAATCTCATAAGGAATTTTGCTGTGCTTTTGTCCTGTCCATGTTGGAGAAAATAAAAGACGGTGGCGACTCTTGCTTCCGCGATATTTCGCGAACCAGCGTTAAACAATCAGTTCCAGATCCACCGATCACAGAACTGGCGACTCTGCTGGGGACTCTTATAAAGTGAGGTGTACCTTAGGACTAAGATCACTTGTGTTTTCAATTGTTGTGCTTGTTTGCTTTATTATTGTGGGCTGCATTGGAGTTACATAGATCCTAACTCGGATCTGGGGATACCCTGTTAGGTAGCATAAGCTGTGAGGGATCTGTCCGACGTAGACCGACATGGGTGAAGCAGTGGCTACGTTGGTGTGGCACCTTGGTCTGTACCGATATCCCTTGTGTTGTAACGAGGAGAATATGGGTCATCTGAGGAGTCATTAAGCACCAACCGACCTTAGAACCTTAAATGACCCAACTTGGCCAATAGAACAGTAGCAGTATGCTACGCCCATTGAGGCTAAACTCTCGTGATGGTTCTGGCCGCAAGAAAAGATTGCGATGCTGGAGTTATGACCGATTGAGGGTAGTCTGTGATATTGGGATCCTCTAGAACCCGGTTACTTCTGGTAGGACAGGTCTGAACCAACAAACTGAAAGAGGGTAATACCTAGACCCCATGCTGGCCTAAACTCTAAGGGCTTGTATTGTGTGACTTGTGTGCCTTATCATGTTTGCCTTTGTAAATATTTGTGGTGTGCTTTATCATAACATCATGCCATCATAACATTGCATGCATCCTGCATAAGGACTAACCATTTCAAAGACAAAAGGGTTTCACCTTTGCTCTGTTTTGTAGGACATCATGATGCCTATGCGAAGGAATACTATCCGGTTCAACTTTGTTCACCCACCTGAGTTGCTTGAAGAGTTGGTTAGCAGAATTCCAAATACTACTTCCTTCATCCAGAGGCATGGTTCTCTTCTCAGTTTAGTCACGGCAAAGTGGGACCAACAGCTGATGAGTGTCCTGACCCAGTTCTATGACCCTCTGTACCAGTGCTTCACCTTTCAAGACTTCCAGCTGGTACCTACCCTGGAAGAGTTCTCTGATTTGCTTGGTATCCCTATCTTGGATCAGACTCCCTACACTGGTTGGGAAAAGACCCTTAGACTTGAGGAGGTTGCTGCAGTTCTTCCCTTGACCCACCAAGAAGTAATGGACAACTGGGTGACTAGAAGTGGAGTTAAAGGTTTCTTGGCCAAGTTTATGATTGGTAAAGCTAACAGTTTCTGGAATGACTTGGACTTTAGGGCATATGAAGACATCCTGGCTCTCTTAATCTATGGTCTAGTTTTGTTCCCTAATCCTGACAACTTCATTAATGTCACTGCCATAAGGATCTTCATGTCTCGGAACCCTGCGCCCACTCTCTTGGGTGACATCCTGCAACAACTCTATGCTCGTACTTCCCGAAGACGAGGAACCCTGTGGTGTTGCATCCCTTTGTTGGTGAGGTGGTTTATTTCGCACCTCCCTAAGTTCGTGCTGAAGAACAAAGAAGGAAGAGGTTGGGCTCATAGATTAATGTCTCTCACTGATAAGGATATCATTTGGACTCTCAGAGGTTTGGACGAGGTAGCTGTTATTGATCGTTGCGGAGAATATCCTAATGTTCCTTTGATTGGTACCCAAGGAGGAATCTCTTATAATACATGTCTAGCTCTCCGTCAGTTTGGAAGAGCCAGAAGAGGAGGGCCTCATGAGATGTTGGTGCCTCACCTCAGTTTTGATTTTCAGGTGGATAGTGACGAGCTGCGTCGTAGGTTCATCAAGGCTTGGGACAGAATTCATAAAGCTGACCCACAAGAGTTGGGGCCAAAGACTTCTCTACCTATGGAAGCCTACTACAAATGGGTCCGCATCCGTGCTCAGAAGTTAGGTATGCCGTACGAAGCTGTCCGACCCATCATTCTTGAGTATCCTGATAAAGATGGGGCTCCTCCAACGGTCCTCCCTCCTCAGATACCTACTGATTATGAGACATTAAAGAGGTCTTGGGCGCAACTGCGAGAAGAACGGGATTCTTACCAGGAAAAGTTCAACGAGCAGGAATTGAAGATCCAGAAGCTGACAAAGCAGTTGGAGAATGAGCGAGCTCTGAATGATTACATCCGTACTGAGAAAAGGAGACCCTGGGATCAATGATGAGCTTTGTATGTTCTTTTACAGTTTTATTTCCCTTTTCAGTATTTCCATGTCTTATGTAACGCCTAAGGGCAATCTGTTGAACAATTTAAATTTCAAAGTTGAAACTAATGAAGTGTGTTCCTTTTTTGTTTACAAAGTTGATTCCCGATTGTCTTTGAAAACATAAATCATACGCATTCCATTCATCATGTGCATCACAGGTACTCTTCTTTTCAGGTTGCTTACTGTTCTTCGCTGTTTATTTCAGCATCATGAACCCTGAATCATCTACCGAGCAATCTATCAAGGCCCTTCAGGCCCAGAACGCACAATTCCAGGAGCTGATCATGGGTTTGGCTCAAGGTCAAGAGGAGCTGAAGGCTCTGCTGGTTCAGAAGAAGAAGAAGAAGAGAGCTGTTATGTTCAACACGGGCCGAAGGTTTGGCAATACACTGCAGAATGAGGAAGCTGGTTCCTCTGTAGGTAAAGACAGTCCCCAGGGGGGAAGGGCTCCAAGTCCGGTGGTCTCCGACAACGAGACTGATTTTAATGAGGAACAATATCCTCCAGCTGAAGACAGATACAAGCAGTTGGAAGACCGTCTGAACGCCATGGAAATTCAACAAGTGCCTGGTTTGGATTTCGGAGACTTGGGTCTATCTTCTGGTGTGATCATCCCGCACAAGTTTAAAGCACCATCTTTCGTAAAGTATGACGGGGCGTCTTGCCCTAAGCTGCACCTCAGATCTTATGTGCGGAAGATTCAGCCGTATACAGTGGACAAGAACTTGTGGATCCACTTCTTCCAGGAGAGTCTTTCAAGGACTCATCTCGAATGGTTCTATCAGCTGGATGGAACCAAGGTTCGTAACTGGGAGGAGTTGGCTACTGCTTTTTACAAGCAGTATCAATATAATGCCGACCTCGCTCCTACGCGTACCCAACTCCAGGGTATGTCGCTAGGATCGGGAGAAGGTTTTAAAGAGTATGCGCAGAAGTGGAGGGACCTGACTGGCAGGGTGCAGCCTCCGTTAACCGACCGTGAATTGGTAGATATGTTCTTGGGGACCCTATCCGGGCCGTTCTTCAATCATCTCATTGGCAATTCATCTGCAGGGTTCACAGACCTTATTCTGACTGGAGAAAGGATAGAGGCTGGTATGAAGTCGGGTAAAATTCAGAAGGGTGCATCTTCAAGTTCTGAGAAGAAACCTTTTAAGAAGGAGGTCAGTGCTGTGTATGGGCCTAGAAGGCAAGAAAAACCAGAACTCCGCCAAGCTGTCAACGCGATGATGATTGCTAAGCCTGCTGCCGCTCCTCAGCAACTTAACCAACCTAGAGCTGAGAGACCCAGAAGAGAATTCACTCGGTTAAATATGACCTTATCACAAAATCTTGCCGCAATTACTATCGACCAACTTGGTGACCGTCAGAGAGGCCCCGAAGGTTGTGAACACTGCGTCTCCTAAATATAATCCAAATGCCCGCTGTGCTTATCATTTCGATAGCCTGGGGCATTCTACTGATGACTGCTGGGCCCTGAGGAACAAGGTGCAGGACCTTATTGATGCGAAGGAGGTACAGTTCGAGGCACCTGAGAAACCCAATGTAGTGACAGCTCCCATGCCTGATCATGGGGTGAATGCTATAAGGGATGATGACGAAGTGGAAGAATCGGAGTTCGATAGCTGGATCTACCCGACGACTGATGGTGGACTGACCAATTGGACCGCAAAAGATCACACACCTGTTACTTTTGTTACGCAGTAATGAATTCCTTTGTTTTTGTTATTTGTAATAAACAATAAAACTGAAACTTTATGGCCCGGTGTCTTACCCGGGGCACCGTGGCTTCATTTGTGAGGGCATATTAATTGTCATTTCCATATATCATGAATAAAGACCTTGGACGTTTTTTCGCATTTCAAATCTTGTGCTCCCTTTCTTTCTTTCTGTCTTTATATATTGCAAAACAACTGTATTTACACACACTCACCCATACAGGTTTCAATCCACTCTGAATCTCACTGGTAACGACTCTGCTACTGCCAGTTATAACTTCGAAAATCCGATCAACTTAGCCGAAGACGAAGGTGAAGATGATTGCAAAGTGCCTGGTGAGCTTGCAAGACCGTTACTCCAGGAAGAGAGGGCAATTCAGCCACATGAAGAGCCAGTGGAAACGATAAATCTGGGTACTAAGACGGACAGAAAGGAGGTTAAGATTGGTGCCAATCTGGAGCTCAGCGTGAAGCAACGGTTGACTCAGATGCTACATGATTATGTGGAGATCTTTGCTTGGTCCTACGAAGACATTCCCGGGTTGGATACCGACATTGTGGTCCATCACTTGCCTACCAAGGAAGACTGCCCTCCGGTTAAGCAAAAGGTCCGCCGTATGCGTCCAGAAATGTCCGAGAAGATCAAAGCTGAGGTCATGAAGCAGTTCGATACCGGGTTTCTAGCAGTGACTTCTTACCCTCAGTGGGTTGCCAACGTGGTGCCGGTACCGAAGAAAGATGGCAAGGTCAGAATGTGTGTTGATTACAGGGATCTGAACAGGGCCAGCCCCAAGGATGACTTCCCCTACCTCACATTGATGTTCTGGTTGATAATACTGCTCAGCATAAGGTGTTCTCTTTCATGGATGGTTTTTCAGGGTATAATCAGATCAAGATGGCTCCTGAGGATATGGAAAAGACTACCTTCGTTACTCAGTAGGGAACCTTCTGCTACAAGGTCATGCCATTCGGGTTGAAAAATGCTGGGGCAACCTACCAGCGTGCCATGGTTGCTTTATTTCATGACATGATCCATCATGAGATTGAAGTGTATGTCGACGATATGATTGCAAGGTCCCAAACTGAGGAGGAACACCTTGGTCATCTACAGAAATTGTTTGACCGTCTGAAGTTGTACAAGCTGAGACTGAACCCGAACAAGTGCACCTTCGGGGTTAGATCTGGAAAGTTGCTAGGCTTCGTTGTAAGCGATAAGGGTATTCAAGTGGACCCTGCCAAGGTTAAATCCATTCAAGAGATGCCAGAGCCCAAGACAGAGAAAGAGGTCAGAGGCTTTCTAGGGCGTCTGAATTACATTGCTCGATTCATCTCGCACCTAATTGCTACTTGTGAACCAATCTTCAAGTTGCTGAAGAAAGATCAGGTAGTACGTTGGAACGATGAATGTCAGGCCGCTTTTGACAGAATCAAAGAGTATCTCCAAGAACCACCCATCCTTATGCCACCGGTTGAAGGGAGACTTCTGATACTATACCTGACAGTGCTTGACAACTCAATGGGGTGTGTGCTGGGGCAACATGACGAGTCTGGCCGAAAAGACCAGCCATTTATTACCTTAGCAAAAAGTTTACCGACTGTGAGACCCGATACTCACTGCTCGAGAAAACTTGCTGCGCTTTGGTATGGGCTGCTCGCCGGCTGAGACAGTATATGCTGACTCACACTACCTTGTTGATCTCAAAGATGGATCCAATAAAGTATATATTTGAAAAGCCTGCTCTGTCTGGAATAATAGCAAGATGGCAAATGATCTTGACAGAATACGACATCCAGTACACAACTCAGAAAGCTATCAAAGGAAGTGTATTGGTAGACCACTTGGAACATCAAGCAGTAGATGACTATCAGTCAATGAACTTTGAGTTTCCGGACGAGAGCATCATGATTGTGACTGATTGTGAAGCACCTGGACCGGATGAAGGACCCGAGGAAGGATCCTGATGGTCTATGCACTTTGATGGAGCCTCCAACGCTTTGGGTAACGGTATTGGCGCGGTGATCATATCCCCTCAAGGCAATCATACTCCACTTACTGCCCGGCTATGTTTCAACTGCACCAACAACATGGCGGAGTATGAGGCATGCATCATGGGTCTTCAAGCTGCGATTGACTTAAGGATCAAGTTTCTGAGTGTCTTCGGAGATTCCGCTCTCGTGATCAATCAGATCAAAGGCGAGTGGGATACGAAACACCCAAACCTTATTCCTTACAAAGAGTGTGTGTTGACATTGATCCGCCACTTCACAGAGATAACTTTTGAACACTTCCCAAGAGAGGAGAATCAGTTGGCGGACGCGTTAGCTACAATGTCTTCCATGTTCAAAGTCAAACGGGATAATGAGGCTCCCCGGATCATTATCTGGAAACTGGATGAACCGGCATACTGTTGTGATCTTGAGGCTGAGGTAGTGACTGAAAAACCCTGGTACCATGAGGTGAAGAGGTATTTGGAAGCTCAGGAGTATCCTAAAGGTGCATCTGTCAACGATAAGAAGTTTCTGAGAAGGTTCGCAGCGAAGTTCTTCCTCAGCAACGGCATTCTATACAAGCGGAACCATGATTCGACTTTACTGCGTTGTGTGGATAAGGCTGAAGCAGAAAGGATCATGGCAGAGCTACATGAGGGTACCTTCGGAACGCATTCCAGTGGACATACCATGGAAAAGAAGATCCTTCGGGCAGGATATTTCTGGTCCACAATGGAAGCTGACTGTTACCAACACTCTCGGACATGTCATAAGTGCCAGATTTATGCAGATAAGGTGCATGTTCCTCCAGTTCCTCTGAATGTCCTGACTGCACCTTGGTCGTTTGCAATGTGGGGCATAGATATGATCGGAGAGATCAAACCTACGACATCTAATGGACATCTCTTCATCCTGGTAGCGATCGATTACTTTACAAAGTGGGTTGAAGCAACCTCCTATGCCACTGTAACCAAGAATGTTATGGCACGGTTCATTCGGCATAACTTGATCTGTCGATACGGCGTCCCAGAAAGGATCATTACAGACAACGGTACCAATCTTAATAACAAGATGATCACTGAGCTCTGCGAGCAATTTAAAATACAGCACCACAACTCTTCTCCTTACCGGCCGGAGATGAATGGGGCTGTAGAAGCAGCGAATACGAATATTAAGAAGATCGTGCAAAAGATGACAGTGACCTATAAAGATTGGCATGAGATGTTACCGTTTGCTCTTCATGGGTACCGTACCTCAGCAAGGACGTCAACCGGGGAAACTCCTTTTTCCTTGGTCTATGGCATGGAGGCAGTCTTACCGATCGAAGTGCAGATACCCTCTCTCCGGATAATGAAGGATGCAGATTTGAGCGAAGATGATTGGATCCAGACACGACTTGATCAGTTAAATCTAATTGACGAAAAGAGACTCACTGCTATATGTCATGGTCAGACGTACCAAAAACGGATGATTAGGGCATTTAACAAAAAGGTCAGACCACAAGAGTATCAAGTTGGGGATCTGGTAATCAAGCGCATCATTCTTCCTCAGAGTGATCCCAGGGGCAAATGGACCCTCACCTACGAAGGGCCATTTGTGGTTAAACACGTGTTCTCAGGAGGATCCATGATCCTAACCACCATGGACGGTGACGACCTTCCTCACCCCGCCAATGCAGACATAGTAAAAAGATACTACGCATGATAAAAGACCCGCTAGGTTGACATACCTAAGCAAAAATTAGGGCTTCCCGGCGAACCAAAAGGGTTCGGGCAAAATGAGGGATGAAATGAAAAAAATCTGTACACCCGGCAAGTCGAAAACCTGAAAAGGCGGCTTGGGCAAAAATGGGTATCCCGGTGGACTAAAAACCCGAAAGGGCGGTCCAGGCAAAAGTTAGGGATTAAAGCGTAATAATATGTCTCATTGGATCACTTTGCATCCAGAATCCGGTATCAGCTATCAAGTTCAGACGGCATCGATCGATCAACTTCATCGTCAACTGAGCAGCAAAGTGATGAGACGCTCGAAGATATAAAGGCGATAGCAGAGTTGGAACCCAGTGGGATTATCTTTTCACATAGCTGTTTTGTTTTCCCTTGTACAAATTGTATAAACTCTTTTGTTCGGCGGCGTTCTCTTACTAGGACGTCAACCTCTTGTACATAAACGCCTATTTACAGGCAAATTCAAAAATCAATATAAATTCACTTTTCAGACAAATTGCCAATTGTTTTTCCTTTTTCTGTTTTGTTTTGCGAAGAACGTCCAAGGTTCAATTTGTGATATATGCATTTGACAATGATTGCTAACTCATAAATGTTTGCATACGAAACAAAGGATCAATTACAGGTAACATAAGAAACAGGGGCAATAATGAGTTGTCTAAGCGATCTAATTGCTTTTTCCACCAAGGTACCAAGGTAAGCTAAGCTGAAGAATATAACCAGTATATCTTAATTCCCCAAAGAGTGAGCCAGCAAGTCAATACACTCTCCCCAAGCAAAGTTATCCTGTCAGCCTTCAGGAAGTTGGGTATCCTCTAGCATATCTCAACATTCTCCAGCGCAATATATGAACATTCCTAACAAGCATCCCCGGCAGTCTTGATCTAAGATTGTTCCCCGGCGGTATACCAGACATTCAGTGGAGCCACTTCCCCAACACGTCTCAAATTTTCCCCAGGAGAGTCCAGTACAGTTCAAATTTCCCCCAGGAAAGTTCAATCAATTTCCCCAGCAGGAAGCTTATCCCCAGTAGATTCTGGAAGCTTCCCCCCCTGCAGAGCACGAACGCATCTCCCGGCTTTATTCAAAGGTTATTTCCCTACCAGGATATAACTGGGTTATCCTCAGCCAAAAGCCACGGAAAGATCGTCGTCGGCAAAGTCTTCCTATCCCCAGCGAAGTCTATTAATTCCCTCAACGTAACGTATCAACAGTATCCCCAACGGAATTATCATCAAGCATCTCAGCAAAGTATCTCTCTTCCCACAGAGTATTGTTCCACAGCAAGATCGCTAGAATAATTTTCTCCCCGCAGAGTAATCCATTCGCCAAGTTTACTCCCCAACGGAGTTATCTTATCCTATTGGTATTCTTGCAACCATCATCCCCAGCGGAAACAACAAAGCACTATTCTTCAACATCAGCCCAGGATTTAACTTCCTGACACTCGTCAAAGATTCATTTTCCTAGACAAAACATACATTCATAAACATCGCATCTTCATACATTATAGCATGCATATACGCATCATGAACATACAATCTCATCTCGCATGTCATACATCATGACATTGCGCACAACTAACGTTTTGTCTTTTCAGGATAAAAGTTAATACAAAGATAATTACTATCAACGGTCGCAACTAAAGATCTGATTCATGTATCTCGCCAGGGTGTATCTGTTGACGATCGATTCCAGACCCGATTCCTGTATCTTGCCAGGGTGCATCTGAAGAGTTTGAGGATCCGATTCCTGTATCTTGCCAGGGTGTATCCGTTGACGACTAACAATACCAGACCCGATTCCTATATCTTGCCAGGGTGCGTCTGAAGAGTTCGAGGATCCGATGTCTGTATCTTGCCAGGGTGTATCCGTTGACGACTAACAGTACCAGACCCGATTCCTGTATCTTGCCAGGGTGCGTCTGAAGAGTTTGAGGATCCGATTCCTGTATCTTGCCAGAGTGTATCTGTTGACGACTAGCATTACCAGACCCGATTCCTGTATCTTGCCAGGATGCGTCTGAAGAGTTTGAGGATCCGATTCCTGTATCTTGCCAGGGTGTATCCGTTGACGACTAACAGTACCAGACCCGATTCCTGTATCTTTCCAGGGTGCATCTGAAGAGTTTGAGGATCCGATTCCTGTATCTTGCCAGGGTGTATCTGTTGACGACTAGCGTTACCAGACCCGATTCCTGTATCTTGCCAGGGTGCGTCTGAAAGGTTCCCTCATCGTCCCGTTGAGGTAGTAATCGCCCAAAGGTTCTCTCACCGTCCCGTTGAGGTAGTAATCATCCAAAGTTTCTCTCATCGTCCCGTTGAGATCGTAATCATCCAAGGTTCTCTCATCGTCCCGTTGAGGTAGTAACCATCCCTGATTCATTCATCACCTTTTGAAGCTCCATACTCGATTCCTGTATCTCGCCAGGGCACGTCTGAAGAGTTCAAAGATTCGATACTTGTATCCAGCCAGGGCGCATCTATATAAAGAATTTTAAGGTCAACTCCTGTAACAGGCCAGGTAATTATCTTTCTTTTTTCAGGTACGCAAGTTCTCGCTAAGGGATCTCTTACGCGATCGACACCTAGATGGCATCTATAAGCCCATCCTCCTATCCATCTCTCCAAATGGCATCTGTAAGCCCATTCCCGTCATCACATTGCTGCCACTCTACTATGTGAGTGCAAATTTCTGGGCACTCTAGTGTTCAATCATCTTCCACCTTCGGATTACGAAAGGCACGCCAGCCAATCTACATCCTCAGGTCTAAGAAGATTGAACAGGGGCAACTGTTGTACCCCAAAATTTGCCCTCCCATATCCTTCAAGATTTGCCAAGATCATGCTTCAAAATCTCCCAAGGGTTGCACAGTCCAATTGCCTCCTAACAGTCAAAATTAGGGTTTTGGTTATGACAAAGAAATTGAAGTTTACAAGGGTCCAAACAAGTCCCACATGCCTACATACATTGTCAAGCATTCATATGCCAAGTTTCAAGACTCATATCATCAAATTGCACAGTCAAAAACCCTAAATGCTTCACAGTCAACTGCAGGGGCAAAATGGTCATTTGACAGTCAAAAGTCAAAATTTTGGGTCAACATCTTATTTTGAAGCCACAAACATCATTTGATCAATTCTTGATCATGATTCTCAAGGCATGGCTCAAAAAGTCTCAAGATGCAAAAGTTTCTATTTTTGGACAGTTGAAAAAGTCAACTGCAAATTGACCAAGGCATAACTTCCACATGGTTTATCAGAAAAATCCCATCCAAATCTCATTTTGAAGAGAATGACATTTCCTACAACTCATCTTCACACTTCAAGTCCAAGAAATGCTCTCACAAAAAGTTATCAATCTCAACATTATAGGTCATTTTCAAAAGTCAACAAAAAAGCACTTCAAGTCAAAGACCATAACTTAAGATTAGTAAATCAAAATGACATGGGACCAAAGACATTGGTTAGAGGACTTCAAGACCTTTCGAAAATGTCCCAGAACATGATCAAAGCTTAAAAATTGAGCAAGATATGCCTTGTGGAAGTTGGGAAATTTTTGGGAATTTTGAAAAGTCAACTTTGCTTCAAATGCCTCAAAAATGCTAATGGGCCTCAATTTCTTCCATGAATCATCACCCAAAGGCCATGCACGACCCATTAAGCTAAAAGGGAGTTATTTTCTTATTTTTAATTAATTAATTGAATTTTTAATCCTATTAATTCATTTAATTAAAATAATTATGAGAAAAATACTAAATCATGTGTTTTGAATCTTTTTGTGCAGAAAATTCACTCCTCATGTGCTCAATATTTCGTGCATCCTTCAAAAAGGAAAGAATCTTCCATAATTGGCCTAATTGGTATGAAAAAAGATTGGAAAAGATTTGACAAAATCAAATATTCAAAAGCATTGAATCAATGGATTTTGGGCTTGCTTTTTGACCTAATTCATTCATATACATGTGCATAATTGAAACCTAAGGCTAGAAGAAAAAAAGCTGCGCTCAGAACACAAGAACAACTTTGCATTTTTTTCACAAAAACCTTGAAACTGTTTTCATAACTAGAGCTCGTTTCAAAGCCAAAAAGCCATTCCAATCCACTCCTGACACTACCAGGAAGCTATTCCAATCAAAACCACGCCTCCATCCTCAAGGAATTGGTATAACAAAGTCTTACTTTTCTGGAAATTTTTCATAATCGTATCTTGAATTCCATGCATGATTCATGACTTTTAATGATTGATTTACACTAACACGAACATGCTGAAGCTATTGATGCCCTTTAATTGAATTAATATTGCCTGTATCAAAAGTTGCCATGGACGTTCGTTAGGGTTTCAGAGCTCCAGATTTGGGGCTTTACATATATGGAAAAATTGGCTATTCAAACCTATGCCAATGGAATCAGGACCTCCAAACGAAGCAAAGCCACCCCTCACGCCATTTTTATAATTGCTTATGAGCTAATCGCTATTTTTTCCGTTCATGTTTAGTGGGGGTTTAAAACCCCCGCTATTTGCTTCTATTTACAGGTGCAAAAGGAAGACGAAGCCTATGTGTCTGAGCATGATTGGCAGATTTGAATATTAGCGCGTTTTATTTGGTCCAACGTAATATTGCTTTTTTCACATATGTTATTCACGTTCCACTAATATGACAAAGAGACTCAATGGCACGGTTGGTAGATGCGCTGGCTTGCAGGTATTGGGACCTGGGTTCGATTCCCAGGTCCCCCATCATCTCAATAATTTTTGTCAAAACGTATTCCAGCGTAGCATGCCCCCAAAAGACTACCATACAACTCCACATCTATGCTTGCCACCTATGCATAAGGATCAATCCAAAGGCCAAAATATGGAGACCATCATGCACGCTCAGTCAACCACCAGTATGTGATCCAGGAAAGTCAAAAAGGGCTTAGATTGCTTGGGCCAAAATGCTTCAATAACACCTCCAAATTGGGTCTGAATACCCCCATTGTTTGTATATTCTTTCTCTCTTTTTTCTTTTCTTGTAATTATTTTAATTATTTTCTTTAATTCACCAAATTAATTTTCATAATACAAAAAATCAGAAATCATAAAAATAAAAATATGTTTTATTTAATATTTAAGTCATTAATATTTTTGTAAATAAATCTTTTAATAATCAATTTAGGTTAATTTAGGTTAAAATTGTAATGTTTTTCTTAAATAACTAAGATATGTAGAAATTAGGTCTTTAGCATTTTTATTCTTTTCTTAACAAATAATTTCCTCTTCTTCTTATTATTATTAATTATTAATTATTTTGCAAATAAACATGTCATTAATTAATTAGTGTAAATTAGGTTAAAACTTAAACATTTTTCTTTAACAATTAAAAACAACTTAGAACTAGGGTTTTAATTTTAATTAATTTCCTTTATTTCATAAAAACCAAAAACCACAAATTTTTTTTCTTCTTTTCTTATTAAATAATTAATTAATTTTTAATTTCAATTTAATCTTTAAAGGGTCCAACGCCCTCGAACTTTCGATTCTAATTTCTTTTCGCGCATTTATTCTTATTTTCATTTTAATATTATGTAATTGCCCCAAAGCCTTGTAATAGTAATTAGGAAATTTATTTACTTTCTGCATTTTATTCAAATCGGGTCTTTGTTAATTTGGCGATGTATAGACCCGCGCCTTGTAATAGCGTAGGACTTTATATTTCCGCACTTTAATTTCTGCACCTTTTAACTGCTAATCATATGAAAGAATGAATGGCCCAAATAAAATCAAAGCGTAGCTCACTACAATGCATGATCAAGATAAAACATAACTGAAAACAATACACGAATTCACACACCACTCTTAGGGTACACCTCACTGTTGCCTTGCCCCTCGAAACGTGGTCGTCGAGTATAAGACGTTTTAGTAAGTCCTCATGTCCATGAACATGGCATGGGGGTAGCTTCTAAGGTGTCCTACTGTTGCTCTGGTGACCACACTGTCCCTAACCCTCGAATTGACCCGAACACCTCCAACGGTGGTGCTACCTACCTCTCAATGGTGGGATGGCACTACCTTAAGGACATTTACACAGCCTAATTCCCTAGGGTAGGTAGATGACTCGTAGATACTTGCTCTAATTCAAAACAAAATCAAAAACTCTTTTCACACCGACACTTTTCAAAAAGCTTTCAAAACAACTTTTCAAACACTCTTGAGGACTGATACAAGAGTCGATCTGAAACTTTAAAACGAAACTTTTTCAAACCCACTCACAATTGAAAAGCAAATACTTTTGAAAACACAATGAGCAAGTATCTAAGAGCCCATGGATAACCATAGATAGAAAGGGTGCTAACACCTTCCCTTTCTATAAATCTACCTCCCGAACCGAGAGACAATCTCATAAGGAATTTTGCTGTGCTTTGTCCTGTCCATGTTGGAGAAAATAAAAGACGGTGGCGACTCTTGCTTCCGCGACATTTCGCGAACCAGCGTTAAACAGTCAGTTCCAGATCCACCGATCACAGCGACCTCTAAGACACCCTATACTTGACGACCACATTCGAGGCAACCAGTGAGGCGTACCCTAGGAGTGGCATGTGCATGTGTATTGAATTCAGTTTATGTTTATCTTTGATCATGTCATTTTGTGAGCTACGGATTGGTTTTATATTTCATACAAGTCTTTCATGCATATTAACAGTTAAGAGTGCGGAAAATAAATTGCGGAAAAGGTAAATCTAACTATTACAAGGCGCGGGTCTATACATCGCCAAAAAACAAACCCGTTTGGAAAAAATAAACTGCGAGAAAATAAATAACGCGATAAAGGAGGTCCTAATTAACTATTACATTTCTGAGCAGATACATAATCAAAATAATGAATTAAAGAATAAATACGCGCGAAAGAATGAATCGGGACGTCCTTAGGGTTTTGACCCTTTTGAGAAAAAATATGAGTTTTGGTCCTTTTTTGTAATTAAATGAAATTAAACCTAATTACTAATTAATTAATTTATTAAAAGAAAAAAATGTTTTTTTGTGTTCTTTATGTTTTTAATGAAATAAAATAAAAGAAATTTAAAAGTGTCAAAGGAAAAAAGACCTAAATCTAATTCATTTTTATTTATTGTAAAAAAAAGATTAAAATTAAACCTAGTTTAAACTAAATTAATTAATGAATTTATTTACAAAATAATTACCTAAGTGAAATTAATAAAAATAAAATATTTATATTTTTTAGTTTTTCTGAATTTTTATTATGAAAATGTTAATTAATTAGTTTTAGTGATCATAATAATAATTATAAGAAAAAGGTTAATAAATAAAAATAGAAAATATAAAATAAAAGAAAAAAGGATGAACCAAAGGGGGGTTCTGAGCCCAGAATGGGGGTGTTGTTCTGGAAATTTAGGCCCATTAAGAAGCAAGCCTGTTTGACCTTCCTAGTTGTCCACGCCTGCGTTGACTCATGAACACCAGGACCTTCATCCTTTGACCCTTGGATTGAGGATTGTGGACACTTGGCAAGCTGCAGCGTGAGGCGCATGATGGATATCACTTGAGAGCCTGCACATGATCAGGTAAAGAAAAACAATATAGAAATATTGGGGGACCTGGGAATCGAACCCAGGTCCCAATGGTTGCCAGACATGGCATCATCCACTGAGCCAAGCGCTTGTCTTTGTTGATATAATGGACAACAAATATAATATATTAAGAATGATAATCATGCTGGGAATTAAAAAAGGGCGTGCATTTGTTTGAACGTTCCAACCATATGCCTCCACGTCCTTCGTCTCCTTCCTTATGCCTGCAAAAACAAATTAGTTAGCGGGGGTTTTAAACCCCCACAACCTGCATGGACAAAAAATAGCGAACAGGCCTATGCTGTATATAAATTGTTCGTGAGGGTTGGGATTGGTTCGTCTTGATTTCCTGAGTTCAACCATGTGCGTGAGATAGTCCAATTTTGCCTGGGCAGCAAAGCCCTAATTCAAAAACTCAAAAACCCTAAAAGTCGTTAATGGCAAATCATAATCCTGTACATGATAATCCAATTAATTGATATCAATAGCTTTGTATGGATGCAAGCAATATAAAACAATCTTTAAATCACATCTAATATTCATGAATTGGGAGTTTCGATTTTGAAAAATATTGACAAATCGTGATTCTGTTTGGTGTGATTTCTCAAGCTTCAGCCCTCGATTTTGATTCCAAAAGACTCCCCAGAGTTCCAGCAATATGTTTGAATCTTTAAATCTCCTTGAAAGGGCCTGGAAGGTGGAATTCAGTCTTGGCTTTTTGCTTGGCTTTTTTGAATATGGTTTGGCCATTTGTGCAGTGCTTTTTTTCCCGTGTATTAGGTCTGCAATGCTTGCTTATGTATGTATGAATGAGAATTAGGTCAGCAGCTGAGCCTTAACCTTGTGCAATTAAGTTTGGAGATTTTGTTTTAACACCATTGAAGAACATTCCATACTTGGAGCAAAACTTGGATTTTATGCTCAAAATGGCTTGACACGAATTTGTGAGTTGGCATATGACATATGAAAGTTGTTCAAATCAAAAAGATGCCCTTCAATTAATTTTTAGATTTTATTTGAATTCTTATGGATTTAAAATGAATTAAATCAATAAAAATTAAATAAAATGGAAAAATAAATGTTTGATCTTGAAATTAATCATGGGACACGTGTATGGCATGAAAAGGCTGAATCAAGTGGAAGAAAGTGGGCCCTTTTGTCAAAAATTGAAGTTTTAGGGATAGTTGACTTTTTCCATTTCACAAAAATTTCCCAACTTCTCCAATGCTTATCTTGCTCAATTTTGATCATATGAACATGTTTTTGGACATTTTGGAAAGGTCTTGAAGTCCTCTAACCAATGCCTTTGGTCCCATGTAATTTGGATTTATCAATCTCAAGTTATGGTCTTTGACTTAAAGTGCATTTTTGTTGACTTTTGAAAATGACCTATAATGTTGAAATTGATAACTTTTTGTGAGAGCATTTCTTGGACTTGGAATGTGAAGATGAGTTGTAAGAAATGTCCTCCCCTTCAAAATGAGCATTGGATGGGATTTTTCTGATGAACCATGAAAAAGTTATGCCTTGGTCAATTTACAGTTGACTTTTCAGCTGTCCAAAAAAGGAAACTTTTGCATCTTGATGATTTTTGAGCCATTCTTGTGGAATCATGATCAAGACTTGATCAAATGATGATCGTGGCTTCAAAATAAGATGTTGACCAAATATTGTGACTTTTGACTGCCAAATGACCATTTTACCCCTATAGTTGATTGTGAAGCAACTAGGGTTTTTGACTGTGCAACTTGATGCTGTGAGTCTTGCAACTTGGTATGTAGATGCTTGACAATGTGTATAGGCCTATGGGACTTGATTGACCCCTTGAAAACCTCAAATTCTTTGCAGGACCCAAAACCCTAATTTGACTGGCTTAAGAGGGTGTTTGAACTGTGCAACCCTTGAGTAACCTTGAACCAATTGAAGATGATTCTTGGCAAACATGAAGAATATGGGAGGGCAAATTTTGGGGTACAACACTAGTGTTCAATTATCTTCCACCTTCGGATCACGAAAGGCTCGAAAGCCAATCTATATCCTCAGGTTTAAAAAAATTGAACAGGGGCAACTGTTGTACCCCAAAATTTGCCCTCTCATTCTTCAAGGTCTCTCTCACAATGATTCTCAAAGTTCAAGCTTGAACAAATGCATTGGTATTTTCCAGTACCAATGTTAAAAGGAAACTATCAAAAAGGGAGAAAATAGATAAAAACATTATTTTGATAAAATTGGAGAAATACAAGTGCTCTTCGATCAGCTTCCTTCGAGTGGCCTTTTGGCCTCTTTCGACACAAGCTTGACTTGCATCCTTCGATTGGGAATTTTGGTTCTTTCCATGTAGGTTTGGTTGCATCCTTCGATTGGGCGCTGGACTCCTTTTGGGCAAGTTCATTTCTTGTTTCATTGGGACTTTGAACTTCGTTTGAATGTTGTATTCTCTTAGTACAAATATTTCACTTGGCCATATAGCCTCTCTCCTGCGTGTTAGCCAAGATTTACAAGGCATAATTCCTTACCATGCTAGCATGCACAAAGCCAAAATCACCTTTTAAAACAACTTGTTACAAGCTTCGACTGAGGCAAAGGTTTCCTTCGATTCCAAGGCATAAAGATCCCTTTGGATGTCGTTCGATCCAGGAGGAAAAAGGCTCTCTTTTGCCCTCTTTCGATCACACATCCTGCCCTTGCACGCCTCTTTCATTTGGGGGAGTAACTTCTCCAATGTTGCAAGTTTCGATTGAGCTTTCCATCCCAAGAGCATTAATTTGGCCCATTCGAAGGATTGTCTAGGGGAGTCATTCGAATGTCACTTCGATTGAAAAAAAGAAGATGGTTTCTGAAAGTCTGGTCGAAAGGTGAGGTCAGGGAGTCAAAACAAAAGGATGAGAGGCCAAAGGCATTTGTTGACTAAGTCACATGCGCTGCCAGGCAGGGGCCTGATTCACTGGCCATAAAACGCCAGGACTGCTGCACAGCAGTTCTGAAACACTGTCCAAATTCCTTGCACCGAAATGGCAATAAAATACTGCCCCTCGAAAGCTACAAATATAGCATACCCCTTCTGTTTGAATTTTTGTTTTCCCTCTCAAAGCGTCAGCCAGGCCACATCTTTGTTTTTTAACTCCCAAACCTTTCCTCTATAAATAGAGGAATCATTGACAAATAAAAGGGCCAGATTTTTGACTAAGAGAAAAAATCACAAGAAATCCTCAAGCAAGAAAACTCTAGCAAAAATTCTCAAGAAAAAAACTCTTAGACACTTCCAAACGTTTTATTCCTAACACTCTTAAGAAAAACTCAGACCCTTTCATACCTTGGTGGATCCTTCGATTCACTCTCCAACAACCAGATAACCAGCCTTCGATTTATCCTTTAGACTTATATAATAACCTTCCATTCACTCACCACTATAAAACTCCCTCCCTCGATTCAGTGACTGTTCAAGCAAGGCGGTGATCGAACTAGCCTCAGGAGGGCCCCTACGAACTTCTATTCATCACCAAGGAAGTCATTTACAATTTCCTTTGATTTAAGCGCTTCAAGAGGTAAGTTCACTCTGAATTTAGAACCATTTCATTTTTTTATATATTATGTGTGCATACCAATAAAAAACGTAGATATTTAATCTAGGGAGTTTGACCATGCTTCAATCTTCGATCCTGAATGCTTATATGTTGAAAGTTTTGACCCCTGGCTGTTTAGACTTTGGACTTTTGAGACCCGTTAATCTTGTACTAACCCATGGCCTGTAGCTTTGAAAGTTACACTCGAGTGTTGTGTTTTAAAAGTTTAAAACAGGTTCTCTGTATTTTTCGATTGGCTAAGTATTCAAGACTTTCGAATCTCAACCTAAGGGCCTAGCACTCCTGCAGTCGAAGGAAGCAGCAAGGAGCCTGAGGCAAAGAGTGCACTTCACGTTGACCCCAGGCCTCAAACGAAAGAAGTAGCCAGGAGGATGTCCACACTGACTGCCAAGTCTCAATCGAAAGAAGCAGGAGAAGGGTGAAATCGAAATACACGACCTTACTGACTCCGGGCCCAAATCGAAGGAAGTCAGGAAGGGCAGAATCGAAGGATATCTCTGCCTAGATCGAAAGGATCATTTTTATTCCTTTTATTTTTGTTTTGTCTTTACATTTCTTGCTCTTCAATAGGGTTGTAATAGCGTAGGATCTATTTTCTGCATTTTTATTACTTTCGCACAAATGATAGTAACTAGGATGTATGAAAAAATGAAAACAGCGAGTAGACAACCCCTAATCAAAGATTAAATGCATGCAAATCAAACACACTATTCACACATGCACCCCTTAGGGTATCTCCACTTGTTGCCTCGGAAAATGCAATCATGTCCCTCGAGTATGAAACACTCTAGCAATTGGCCCTTTGATAAACAAAGATCGTAGTCCCTCGATGACCCTCAATGTTGCCTTTGATAAAACGATCTCGGCCCTTACGAAATTGCTAGAGCGTCTCACAAGTTGCCTTCAATGATTGCATACAACGTCCCACGCCCGTCCCGTTCAAACATCCTAACGCAAGGTTGTTCACCAAACACAATGGTGAAACAACACTGTTAAAAGGGTCAAAAACATAAGAAAAATCTTTGAGTAAAATTAGGGTAGATGGCTCTTTGTTACTTGATCAAACTTGCAAAACACCCTTGCCATTTTTCAAACACACTCCACAACACAACTTCAAAAACAACTTTCAAAAAACATTGAAATATCTTTTCCAAAGAATTTTCAAAACCACACACACAAAGCACCATTTCAAACAATTAAAAAGCAAAAGACAAGTGATCTAAAACAAGTAACTAAGAGCCCATGGATAACCATGGATAGAAAGGGTGCTAATACCTTCCCTTTCTATAATCTACTCCCCGAACCCAAGAAAACATCTCAAAGTTCTTTCCTGTGCTTTTTGGCATTTCCTTAGGATAAAATAAAAAGTCGATGGCGACTCTTGCTAAACCGAACATTTGCGAACACAAACGCAAAACACAAGTCAGCTCTCCCACCGTATCACAATGGGTCTTGAAGAGGCTATAGTTCTCTGAATCAATTTTTTTGATGTATATGGTGATTCAGCTTTGGTAATATATCATATCAAAGGAGAATGGGATAATCGTCACATTGGCTTGATTCTCTATAAAGATTATGCAAGAAGATTATTACCTTTCTCCAATAAAGTTGAATTCCATCATATTCCAAGAGATGAGAATCATATGGCAGATGCTTTAGCCACTTTGGCTTCCATGTATAAATTGAATGCTGGAATGATATACCTCAGGTTACACTTCAATGTCTTGATAGGCCGGCTCATGTGTTTACTACAAAGGGGACGTCAGATGAAAAACCTTGGCATTATGATATCAAGCATTTCCTTTTGACTCAAGAATACCCTCTTGGTGCATCGAACAAAGATAGAAAGATAATGAGAAGGTTGACAGGTAACTTTTTCCTCAATGAATGGGTGTTATACAAGAGAAATCATGACATGGTCCTGCTCAGATACGTGGATAGACACGAAGCAGACATGTTGATGCATGAGATTTATGAAGGTTCCTTTGTTACCCATGCCAATGGATATTCAATGGCAAAGAAGATGATTAAGACATGTTACTATTGGCTGCAATGGAATCTGACTGTTACAAATTCACGAAGAAGTGTCATAAATGTCAGGTTTATACTGACAAGATTCATGCGCCTCCAACGATTCTCAATGTTATTTCTTCCCCATGGCCTTTTTCTATATGGGGTATTGATATGATTGGAATGATTAAACCCAAGGTGTCGAATGGACATCGTTTCATCTTAGTGGAAATTGACTAATTCACCAAGTGGGTGGAAGTAGCTTCTTATGCTAATGTCACCAAGCAGGTGGTAGTACGCTTTATCAAGAACAATCTTATATGTCAGTATGGTGTGCCAAGTAGGATTATCACTGATAACGTCTCAAATTTGAATAATAAAATGATGATAAAACTTTGTGAAGAATTCAAGATTGTCCATCACAATTCGTCTCCTTACAGGCTTAAGATGAATGGGGATGTTGAAGCTGCTAATAAAAATATTAATAAGATCATCCAGAAGATGGTTATTACCTATAAGGATTGGCATGAGATGCTCCCTTTTTCTTTACATGGGTATTATAGATTTGTCCGAACTTCAACATGGGCGACCTCGTTCTCTCTTGTGTATGGTATGGAAGAAGTGCTCCCCGTTGAGGTTGAGATTCCCTCTTTACGTGTAATAATGGAAACCAAGTTGTCAGATGTTTAATGGGTCCATAACAAGTTTGACCAGTTGAGTTGGATTAAAGAAAAGAGAATGACAACCTTTTGTCATGGTCAGTTATATTCGAAAAGAATGAAGAATTTTTTTGATAAGAAGATCAAGCCTCGTGAATTCAGAGAAGGCGACCTCGTGCTCATAAAGATCATGTCTTTTAATGCTGATCCTAGGGGCAAGCAGACTCCCAATTAGGAAGGCACATATGTTGTTAAGAAAGCCTTATCTAGAAGTGCATTGATTCTTAAAACTATGGATGGTGAAGAGTTCCCATGTCCTATGAATGCTGACGCAGTCAAAAAATACTTCTCCTAAATAAATAAAAGAATAACTTGCTAAGATGAAAACCCGAAAGGGCGGCTTAGGCAAAAAATAGTGTCTCGGT
Source organism: Vicia faba (assembly GCA_948472305.1). Classification (NCBI taxonomy): domain Eukaryota; kingdom Viridiplantae; phylum Streptophyta; class Magnoliopsida; order Fabales; family Fabaceae; genus Vicia; species Vicia faba. The sequence continues at coordinate 1,018,454,851 of OX451740.1, forward strand.
AGGCTGAAAACCGAAAAGGCGGTCTAGGCAAAAGTTAGAGACACAAACAAAATAAATTTTCCCAGTAGGTCGAAAACCCGCAAGGGCAACCTAGGAAAAAGGTAGGGATTTCCTGGCAAGTAACTACGTCAGACAAGACTTGATCATTGAAGCAACAATCTTCTCGGATTCTCATCACACTTCAACTGAAGGCTCTGCTTAGGAGGTCAAAGTTGTTAGGGAGAATAATGGTCGTTGTATTTCAATGTATCTTTTCCATGTATTTACCATTTTCCAAAACTTTCTAATCATCTATGGAGTTTCGTCATTCACGGACTACCATTCTATGAATAAAGTTTGAGCCTTTATTTAATTCTTTGTAATTCTTATTTTATTCTATTTACAAAAAAATCATTTATTATTGATAGTAATTTTCAAAACAAAAAGACTTAATAATAAAAACATGTTTATGAAAATAATTTGCAAATTACTTTTTACCTCAATTTTGTGATTCAAGTGGGACAAAAGTAGTGGTTCCAAGTGTAACACCCCAAAAATCAAGATTAATTATTCAATTAATTTAGTATGAATATCGGTGACTACTGGTGAATATATGAATTATGGCGAATTAATCGATGCAATGTAATTATATGAGTTAGTGGATTTTATGATATGATGTGATGCCTTTGTTAAGAATTGGATTCCTTGAAATTGTTGAAGTTAAGATTATATGGGTGTTTGACTAAAAGTGTAGAATCGTGAGTGTGTATGGAGTAATATAGATTACTATTATTATCACTATATTATTAGGATTATTATTATTTTATAATAATAATTAAATAATTATTTAATTGAGATAGTTATATTATTATTGGATTATAAGATGTGAGATTAGAGAGAATAAGTGAGAACGTGAAACATAGAAGAAAAACATAGAAGTGAGAAGAGAAGAACGAAGAGAAGAGAAGAGCATACAATCTAGGGAGAGGAATCTCCGGTAGAGGGCTTAAAATCATCAAACTTGGCGGGGTTCTGACTCTCTAATAGGTGGTTTAATTGTGGGAAGATGATGATATTGAATGTTAGGTTTTTGGGGGTAAATTATGGTGAAATTGATTGTTGTAATTGCTTTTAAATGATGAAATTGGTGTGTTGATTGTGTTGGAATTTTGGTAAATGATGTGTGTTGATGATTTAAAATAATTTATGTGTTTGATCTTTCATAAAAAATGGTTTTTGGATGAAGAGGATGAGATTTCGTAGTAGAAAAATCTGGTTTTTTTTATTCTGGAACAATGGGAATCGATTACCATATATGGGTACCCTGTTACCACTCGAAAAATAGCATTTTTGGCCATTCTGACTGGGGGTAATCGGTTAAAATATATGGGTACCCGGGTACCCTACTGAACTGCCATATTCTTGAAAACTTAAAAACTCCATAACTTTTGACTCAAGTATCCATTTGATGCACCGTTTAGACCTTTGGAAAGCTAAAAATATTTTCTAAAATTCAGTAATAATTTTGATGACAATATAATGACGTTTTATTGGAAGAATTCTGATGTGTGCGTATGTCGTATGTGTTGTAACGCAAAATGTTGCGATTAATTGTATCGGTATTGTATCAATGATGTGTGAAGGAATTACAAATGATATTGCAGTATCACGAAGATGATATTGGCCTGAAATTGGAGTAATGTTGATGATTATGATTGTGGTTGCATAATATTATTGTAGCATGTCGCACTTCATGCATCATTGAGGGCTTGTGCCCCGGACTTTATAGAAAATGTTGAGGGCTTATGCCCTGGCCTGTATTGACGAAATTGTGATGAGTATTAATGATAAATGCAAAATATATTGTTGCATGATAGTGTCTCATGAATTCATAAAACAAAGGCCTGTATTCGAGAGCGAAGGCCTGTATTAGCGAGCGAAGTTGATTGCCCTAAATTTGCATTATTGCGAAGAGGGTTCTACCATGATGGTACCACATACATCTTGCATCAGTGTCCATCATATTTCATTGTTGAATTGTTGATATTAGATGAAGTTGAGTCGTATGTTCAATTTACGTGGTATGATGGATGATGATAATGAAATTAAGTAGTATGTTTGATTTATGTCGTGTGATGGGCGATGATAATGAAGTTAAGTTGTATGTGTGATTTATGTCGTGTGTGATGATAATTAAGTATATATTTTTGTAATCGTTATGAACTATAATTGATGATTGTGGAACTTGAAATCTTGCATGATATATCTATTGTTTACTCATAATTATATGACTTATTATATTGTCATGATATCCCACCCTTACTGTTTAAATGTTGCCTCTATATGGGTAACATGCAGATGACCAGGAGTAGTACGAAGTCGCTGAGTCTAGAAGAAGTTTCTCTTCTTATTTTGAGTTGGTGTCATTGCTCTGATACGTAACATCGGGGGGATGAACATTTTCTTGTTTTATTTAATTGATGTTTTTATTTTGGAGTATTGTGGAAGTACTATAGTCTCCATTTTATTTGATTAAAAAATGTTGTTTTGCAATGAGTTGAAGATGTTGAAAACAATTTATGAATTTCTTTCCGCTGCATTAATAAAGTTAAAGTTTGAAGAATATGTTGAAATATTGTCGGTTCATCCGAAATATGTGTTACGTATCTGTTTATTTATGATTGAGCAAATTTGAATATGTTGAACGATGTGACATGCTATTTTGGAGTTTTATTTTACTTTGATTTTTATTAAAATTACCATTGGGGAAATAGGGTGTCACAATTGGTATCAGAGCGTCGGTCCGTCCGACCAAATTGTCTAATGTTGTTTATTCCTTAGTACGTGACAAGTGTGTGAAACACTGTCGGTGCTTGCTTGCTTTCCTAATCACTTGTTTTCAGGAGTGAGATTGAAACAAGTGGGGGAGAAGCTTGTGCTTCTCTGAGATGGTTCAAGTGTGAACAATTGGTTAGTATGTTGTGAATTGTATGGGTGCAGACGTTGGTGCTACTAAGTTGTTTTCTGATTTCAAAGGAAGTATGGATTCAAGAGTTATGCCTAGCGGTCAGTCGAAGGATCCTTGAGAGGGAATAATCAGGTACTCGTGTTGTTTGCATATATAGAAGTGAAAGGCGATGTTATGGATAATGATATGCCAATTATGGGTGATTTTTGATGTCTTCTCGGGGGAAATTGTGACTTGTCGTTAGAAAGGGATGTTGGATTGACTTAGCTAGCCTTGAGGTGAATTATCCAGAATTAAACCAAGTGATTACGAGGTGTTTTGACGAGTCGATGTAGATTCTCATGCCTGAAGGTTATATGGATTCAAGGTTCTTGTTTGTTGGTCAAGTAGAGGCGCCTCTGAGGGAAACAAAGAATTGTTAAAGGTTGCTTCTCAGAGGATATATGGAAATATGATGGCTAGAGATATGGAAGAGGTGTGCAATTCTTGATGATCCCCTGAGGAAATTAGCTAAGAAAGTAGGTTAACTCTTAGAAGGTGGAGCTCATATGGTTATAATGTTTTTGACACTGCATGTTGATCGTGAAGTTGTTAGTGTTGAGCACCATTGTGTGTGCTATCATTGTTCGGAGTAATGCTGGAGTAATAAATTGCAAAGAATTTTGTTGTTGGAATCATGTAAGTGGTTATTGAATGTCATTAATGTTGTTGGGTATTTGTGAATCATGAGACATAATAAAAACCCAAATATATTAGTAGTATTATGAAAAGAATTAGAATAGTCATGTTTTGGTATGATTGGGTGTCAGTATCGATGTTGGAACTGTTGAGTTGTATTTGACGTGTTAGTGTTGGGAGTGATGCGATATAATTTAGTAATTGTATGATTTAATGTGTTTACTTTGTGATCTAGAATGTTGATGATGAGGTATATAGATAGGAATTGTAATTTGGAACATGAACGATGAAGTATATGGAAGTTAGGGATGTTTGAATATGAAATAAGTGGTTTTCACAACATAAAAATCTGTTTTTTGTTGACTCTGGTTTAGTGGTAACCGGTTACTGGGATTGAGTAACCAGTTAACACTAAAAAAAATAGCATTTTTGGTTATTTTAAGGGGTGTAACCGGTTACCTCTATTTGGGTAACCCGTTACCGCTGAGTTGACAACATTTTGTAATTCTTTGAAAAATTCGTAACTTGAGTTCTGGATTCGATTTGTGTTCTGTTTAAAGCACTAGAAAGCTAACATGATGAACTTTATTTTAAAAATGGTTCCAACACCTGGAAGTAATTTATTTTTCACGTAATGATGTTGGATAAGAGGTGAAATTTGATGTTGATCTCATGCTTGGTACCAGACTTGTTCCTATGGCACCATACAAGATGTCAGTTCAAAAGTTGGGAGAATTGGAGAAGTTATTAGAAGATGTATGGAGAAATAGATTGGTAAAACCGAATGTATAATTTTGGGAGCTTAGATGTCATTATTTAAGGAAAAAAGAAAGTAGTCTGAAAGTGTATGTTGATTACCAATAAATGATTAAAGTAGTGGTTAAGGTTACACATCCCCTTTAAATGATTGACAATTTGATGGATTAACTGGTAGGTGATTATGCCTTCAATATAATTGAATTAAGGATTGAGTTACTTTCAGTTTCGAAGGAGAGATGAGGATGATTAGAGGACGGATTTTAGAACTCTGAAGTTATTTTGAATAATTGAATTAGTTTATCGTAGTGTTTCTTAAGGGCATTTTAGTTTAGTCTGAGTCAGAAAAATGAAACATTGAAGGTTGTGATTCGAATTACGGCGTCGAAAAGGAAGAAAATGTATATTAGGATGTCAAGACATAGATCATGATTTGGAAAGGTAAAATTTCTTGAACATACTATTTCGAATGGAAGTATCTGTAGGATCTATCCAGAGTGAATAAAGGCCTATGTTGAGAGGCTCTAAAGTCGGTTATGGGGACTAGGAGCTTGTTGAGCTTAACTGGTTATTATCGCAAATTGCTTGAGCTGAGTTCAAGTGAGATAAGTTGTTAGTGAATGAATTAAGGGAATGAAATGTTTGACATTAGTAAAGATGTGAATGTATTAGATAAGTGCATAGAGATACAACTACTGCTGATTAAGCATGAATAAAGTGATGGTAGCATTGAGATTGTGATTAGAATAAGATCCAAATATGAGATTAAAGGAAAGAGTTGGGATTAATTGATATGGTCAAAATATTCTAACTGGATCAAGACTTATTTAGGAATTAGACGATTTCGATTATACTTGGTGTAGTAGTTTTCCTGTATTAGAATATACTTAACAATTGTTTTATGTTGCATGCATGTAAGGGATACTATGAAATGGAGTTTTGACGTTTATGTATCATTTATGAGGTAGAAATGAAGGAAATTAATAAAAAACGTTTGTAAGCCTTGGAGAGATTGTTGGACATTATGCTCAGGTAACCTTGAGCACAAGGTGAAAGACGCTATTATAGTCGGGTAACGATGATTTATGCCACCGTTATGGTTGTCAGCTACCTATTGACAAATTGAGGAACTGATCACCCTTAATCTCTTGTTGATAGTAGACGGGATCTTAATGGATGGGAAAGACGTGTCTTACTAGCTTGATGGTGTGTAAAGTGGTTGACGTTTTATCAAGGGGATAATTGTTCACCATTTTGTGTGAACCTAATGCAAGAAGTGGCTATGAAAGAGTTGGGATTTATTAATCAGTTTAGAGACTTGAGTTGATATGCGAGCTAATGCCACAGAGTAGACGATTGAGGATGTAAAAAAGTGAACAGTGATTTTCTAGTGGTTACTAAGGGGAGTCTGAAGATGGATGTGAAATTATGGATCTGATGGTTGGTAGAAATCAAAATGAAGACATTGACTTAAGATAAATGATCAGAGTAGCACAGTGGAAGTGTAGTGTGATGTAGTTTGTTATGCGGATATGACTTTGGAGGAAAAGATTAAACATTAGAAGTTGTGGGATAGTGTAAACTATTAGACATTCTATAATGGAATTGTTAGGTGAAAGGTTACCTATATTATTCGTGTTACCACCATGTCAATAAATATATTGAATTACCTGACCGATTTTTGGGATAAATCATGGTGGTACTAAGGTTGTGTTGATGTTCTTAGGACGGTATTGTTGTGTGATGTAATAATATAGATGGTTTTCATGTCATGAGACTCTGCATCCTTAAGCTATGTTGTTGTATCGCCTATGGCAAGGACTCGAGGGTGAGCATATTTTTCTTTATGAAGAGAAATTAGATAAACGTTACTTATTATGGCTGAGAAGACCTTGTTGTGTTCCGGTTCAAGCGCGAACAATATCGTAAACTAGTAGATCTTGTATCGCAGAGTGATATGACAAGGAGAAAAATGGATATGTGCATTCATAACTCTCTAGTAATGCATCTTGATGGACTGTTGTAGTTGACGATATATAATGTTGGATAGTAGTATTCGAAGATTTCCAAACATGGCGTTGGAGCTGTAGGGTGGGATGTGAGAGTCATATCCAGAGTTGTTCGCAATAGGTAATTTTCGAGGACGAAAATCTTTTAAGTGGGGGAGAGTTATAACACCCTAAAAATTATATGAATTATTTAATTAATTTAGTATGAATATCAGTGACTATTGGTGAATATATGAATTATGGCAAATTAGTCGATGCGATGTAATTATATGAGTTAGTGGATTTTATGATATGATGTGATGCCTTTGTTAAGAATTGGATGCCTTGAAATTGTTGAAGTTGAGATTATATGGGTGTTTGACTAAAAGTGTAGAATCGTGGGGGGTATGGAATAATATAGATTACTATTATTATTATATTATTAGGATTATTTTTATTTTAAAATAATAATTAAATAATTATTTAATTGGGATAGTTATATTATTATTAGATTATAAGAGGCGAGATTAGAGAGAATAAATGAGAACGTGAAAAACAGAAGAAAAGCATAGAAGTGAGAAGAGAATAACAAAGAGAAGAGCATACAAGCTAGGGCAAGGAATCAACGGTAGAGGGATTAGAATCATCAAACCTAATGTAAGGGCGGAGTTCTGACTCTCTAATAGGTGGTTTAATTGTGGGTAGATGATGATATTGAATGTTAGGTTTTTGGGGTAAATTATGGTGAAATTGATTGTTGTAATTGCTTGTAAATGATGAAATTAGTGTGTTGATTGTGTTGGAATTATAGTAAATGATGTGTGTTGATGATTTAAAATAATTGATGTGTTTGATCTTTCATAAAAAGTGATTTTTGGATGAAGAGGATGAGATTTCGTAGTAGAAAAATCTAGTTTTTTTTTTTTTTTATATTCTAGAACAGTGGGAATCTGTTACCATATATGGGTACCGATTACCACTCAAAAAATAGCGTTTTTGGCCATTCTGACTGGGGGTAACCAGTTACCATATATGGGTTCTCAGGTACCCTATTGAACTGACATACATTTGAAAACTCCATAACTTTTGACTCGGGTGTCCGTTTGATGCGCCGTTTTGACCGTTGGAAAGCTAAAAATATTTTCTACAATTTGGTAATAATTTTGATGATAATAAAATTAAGTTTTATTGGAAGAATTCTGATGTGTGCGTATGTCGTATGTGTTGTAGCGTAAAATGTTGTGATTAATTGTATCGATGATGTGTGTAGGAATTACAGGTGATATTGCAGTATCACGAAGATGATGTTGGCCTAAAATTGGCATAACATTGACGATTATGATTGTGGTTGCATAATATTGTTGTAGCATGTCACATTTCATGCATCATTGAGGGCTTATGCCCTGGCCTTTATGGAAAATATTGAGGGCTTATGCCCTGGCCTTTATGGAAAATATTGAGGGCTTATGCCTTGGCCTGTATTGGCAAAATTGTGATAAGTATTAACGATAAATGCTAAGTATATTATTGCATGATAGTGTCTCATGCATTCATAAATAAAAGGCCTGTATTGGCGAGCGGAGGCCTGTATTGGCGAGCGAAGTTGATTGCCGTAAATTGGCATTATTGCGAAGAAGGTTCTACTCTGATGGTACCACATGCATCTTTAATCAGTGTCAGTCGCATTTCATTGTTGAATTGTTGATATTCGATGAAGTTGAGTTATATGTTTGATTTACGTGGTATGATAGACGATGATAATGAAGTTGAGTTGTATGTTTGATTTATGTCGTGTGATGGGTGATGATAATGAAGTTGAGTTGTATGTTTGATTTATGTTGTGTGATGGGTGATGATAATTAAGTATGTATCTATGTAATTGTTATGAACTATAATTGATGATTATGGAACTTGAAATCTTGCATGATATTCCTATTGTTTACTCATAATTATATGACTTATTATATTGTCATGATATCTCACCCTTACTGTTTGAATGTTGTCTCTATGTGAGTAACATGCAGATTGTTAGAACATAGTTTGATTCTACAATCCTTAGTTAGAGTTTTGATGATAACAAATACAAAGAACTAATGACAAACACAAAGAACAAATATACACCCTAAAAATTATGTTCTATGAATGCAGAAGTTCTGACCATATCAGCATCAGAAGATAAGCCATAAGAGCTACATGATGAAGCAATCAGAACTTGTGCTGGAGATTGATAACCAGAACCTGCGCTTAAGCAAAGTAAACTCTGATTCTGAACAAGAACATGCTAATCCAAGTCATCAATATTCTGAAGCGTCATCAACAAGTAAGGAGATAAGATTCTGAAGCTTTACTGATCATTCAAGACAACATCAATTCCAACGGCTTCTTTCAGACAAGATCTTCTCCAAATGGAAAGTGTGTTAATCACATTAAACATGCTTGATGATCAACGTTATTCCACTGCCTTTATAAACAAAGTCAGCATTCAAAATCAATAACGTTTTTTCCCGTATTACCACTCACGCATATTCAAAGCTGCAAGCAATATCATTTACATTTCCAAGCTATAATCCTGTGTAATTTATCACAGTTGTGATAAACAGTTTTTGTTAGAAAAACAACAACACATATCTTGTATAATTGTATTGAAACAGTGTTCCTTGAGATTAACCGAACTGTGGTTGTACTCAAGAAGGCTTTAACAGTTGTTAAAGTAGCTTTTGTAATCTTGTTGAGATTAGTGGATTAAGACCTCGTTGGAGAGAGGCGAAATCACCTTGACGGGTGGACTGGAGTAGTTTGAGATCAAACGAACCAGGATAAAAATACTGTGTCTTTAAGCTTTGATTTCAAGTTTGTCAATTCAACCCCCCTTCTTGTGTTTTTCACATCTTCAATTGGCATCAGAGCGTCTGGTTCTGAGCTTAAACACTTAACCGTGTCAGTACAAGATCCAAGCTTCAGAAAAACACTATGGTGGGAACAAGCCAAAACATCAGCAATGACAACCATGAAGACAAGGACAGATTCAGTGGCAAACCTCCAGTCTTTGATGGAGAAAACTTTGACTACTGGAAAGATAGAATTGAGAATTTCTTTCAGGCCCATGATTCTGATTTATGGGACATGGTGACTGACGGATAAACGCACCCAGTGGATGGACATGGTCAGAGGATAGACTTAAAAATGATGTCTGATCAGCAAAAGCGTGAATTCAAAAACCACCACAAGGTCAGAACAATACTCCTCAGCGCCATCTCATACTCAGAATATGAGAAAATATCAAACAGAGACACTTTCAAGAACATGTTTGACTCTCAAAGAATGATGCATGAAGGCAACATTCAAGTCAAAGAAACCAAGGCCCTTGCACTCATTCAGAAGTATGAGGCATTCAAGATGGAAGATAATGAATTAATAGAAACTATGTTTTCAAGATTCCAAATCCTTGTTGCTGGACTGAAGGTCCTTGACAAAGGGTATTCTACTGCTGATCACGTTAAGAAGGTCATCAGAAGCTTGCCCAAGCAATGGATGCCAATGGTCACAACACTTAAGCTAGCCAAAGATCTCAACAAAATATCTCTAGAGGAACTTGTCAGCTCCCTCAGAAGTCACGAGATAGAGCTAGAAGAAGATGAGCCTCAAAAGCAAGGTAAGCCACTAGCTTTAAAATCTAACAGAAAATATGACTATAAAGTTTTGCAGGCTATGGAAGAAACTTTTGATGGATCCTCATCAGAAGAAGATGAATTGTCTCTCCTCTCTAGAAGGGTGAACCAACTGTGGAAGCAGAGACAAAGGAAGTTCAGAAATCCCAGAAGACCAGAGAATCAGAATGAATCCTCCTCCAGATACAGAAAGTCTGAGTCTTCCTCTGGACACAGAAGATCTGAAGGTTCTTCAGGATACAGAAAGCCAAACAACAAGGACATCACTTGCTATGAATGTAACGAGCAAGGGCACTACAAAAGTGACTGCCCAAAGCTTCAGAAGGAAAAGCCTAAAAATAATTTCTTCAAGAAAAAGAAGAAAAGCCTCATGGCTACATGGGATTATTCTGACACATCTGAAGCTGACTCAAAATCAGATGATGAAAGAGCAAACATAGCTCTCATGGCAAACGTATCAGAAGACAGTGAATCTTCTGGTTCAGACTCGGAATCAGACACTGAAGAGGTATTTCCTGATTTTACCATAAACTTTACTAAGGCTGAACTTGCAGAAAGCCTAAGTGAAATTCTGGAAAGGTATCAGCAAATCAGAGTCAAATTCAGGAACCTGAAAAGGAATCTTGCCTCTGACTCTGAAAAGTATGAGAGTCTCAGATTAGAGAATTCTGAGTTAAAAGAAAAAATTTCAAAATTAGAAAATGATTTGCAAAACCCTCAGAAGGAAACAATCTCTGAAACTTCCAATAATGCTGATGAGAACATCAAAGAGTATGATCACAACTTTCAGAAGTTTCTAGCTAAAAACATAGACAGAATCAAGATGGCTTCAATGATCTATGGAGTTAGCAGAAATGGCAGAAAAGGGATAGAATATCAAGGTAAGGTATCTACACCAAAAAATGCCACAGACTTAGTTATAAAACACACACCACTCAATTCATATTTTATATATGGGCACACACATGACATAAAATACACAAGTAGTGATTATTCTGTCAAACCAAAATTCAATCAGAATTTTGGTAAAACTAACAAATCACGACCCAAGAAAATGTGGGTACCTAAGGATAAAATTATACATGTAACATATATCTTTAAAAGCAAGGCTAAGACACCAATCATGGTACCTGGACTCTGGCTGCTTGCGACACATGACGGGAAGAAGGCATATGTTCCAAATCCTGGAACTTAAGCCTTGAGGCTACATGGGCTTTGGAGGTAATCAGAGAGGAAATATCATTGGCTCTGGAATAGTAGGTAATGGAAATCTTCCCTCTATAAATAATGTATTATTAGTTGATGGATTAATGCATAACCTGTTATCCATAAGTCAATTAAGTGATAATGGTTATGATATAATCTTCAATCAAAATTCATGCAAAGTTGTTAGTTAGAAAGATGGGACAATCCTATTTAATGGAAAGAGGAAAACCAACATTTATAAAATAAAACTTTCTGAACTAAAGAGTCAGAATGTAAAATGCCTACTTTCTGTTAACAGCGAGCAATGGGTCTGGCACAGAAGATTGGGGCATGTTAGTATGAGAAGAATATCTCAGATTAATAAACTCAATCTGGTCAGATGACTTCCAAAATTGAAGTTCAGCTCAGATGCTCTGTGTGAATCATGTCAGAAGGGAAAATTTGCATAACCTGCTTTCAAATCCAAAAATGTTATTTCCACCTCTAAGCCATTAGAACTTCTGCACATTGACTTATTTGGACCAGTAAAAACTGCTTCAGACAGTGGCAACAAGTATGGGTTAGTAATTGTAGATGACTATAGCAGATGGACATGGGTAAAGTTTTTAAGACACAAGGACGAGTCACACTCTGTGTTTGTTACATTCTGCAACCAAGTTCAGAATGAAAAGGATCTTAGAATTGTCAAAGTCAGAAGTGATCATGGTGGAGAATTTGAAAAGAAAAATTTTGAATTATTTTTTTAATGAAAAAGGCATTTTGCATGACTTCTCTTGTCCTAGAACTCCCCAACAAAATGGAGTTGTAGAACAAAAGAAAAAAACATTGCAAGAAATGGCCAGAACCATGATCAACGAGACTAACGTTGCTAAGATCTTCTGGGCAGAGGCAATTAACACAACGTGTTACATTCAGAATAGAATCTCTATAAGACCTATTCTAGAAAATACTTCATATGAATTGTGGAAGAACAGAAAGCCCAACATTTCTTATTTTCATCCATTTGGATGCACATGCTTTATTCTGAATACAAAAAATTATTTGAACAAGTTTGACTCTAAAGCACAAAAGTGTATTATGTTAGGATACTCTGAACGCTCAAGAGGGTACAGAGTGCACAATACAGAAACATAGATTGTTGAAGAGTCAATCAGTGTTAGGTTTGATGATAAGCTTGACTCTCAAAAGTCAAAGCAGAATGAATTCCTTGCAGGTATGGAAGTTGAACTCATAGGTACTGAAGACAACTCATCAGAAGTTCTCAACAGAGACACTCCCTCAACATCAGAAAGAGTTACTGCAAGCAATCCAGCACTTTCTGTTGATCAACTCCAGAAAAGACTATCCAGAAGCAGCATTGATCACCCAGAAGATATAATACTGGGAAAGAAGGATGATCCAATCAGAACAAGATCAACATTCAGAAACTCTGAAGAATCCCTCGTGGGACTAGTCTCTTTGATTGAACCAACAACTATTGATGAAGCACTTCTGGACAATGACTGGATTCTGGCAATGCAAGAGGAACTAAATCAATTCACCAGAAATGACGTATGGGATCTGGTTCCCAAACCAAAAGGATTCAACGTCATTGGTACAAAGTGGGTGTTCAGAAACAAACTGAACGAGCAAGGTGAAGTCATCAGAAACAAAGCACGACTGGTAGCATAAGGTTATAGTCAGCAAGAGGGGATAGACTATACAAAAACATTTGCTCCAGTCGCCAGGTTAGAATCTATCAGACTCTTAATATCATTTGCTGTAAACAATGACATCATTCTGTATCAGATGGATGTCAAAAGTGCATTCTTAAATGGCTATATAGATGAAGAGGTATATGTGCACCAAACCCTTGGGTTTGAAAATTCCAAAAATCTAGAATATGTTTTCAAACTAAAGAAGTCACTCCATGGTCTGAAACAAGCTCCCAGAGCTTGGTATGAAAGACTAAGTAGCTTCCTGTTAGAAAAGGAATTCACCAGAGGGAAAGTGGACACAACCTTATTCTGTAAGACAGTTAAGAATGACATGTTAGTATGTCAGATTTATGTTGATGACATCATCTTTGGATCTACTAAACCCTTTCTAGGAAGAGAGTTTGCTAAATGTATGAAGGCAGAGTTTGAGATGAGCTTAATGGGGGAACTCAAATTCTTTCTGGGAATTCAGATAAACCAAACTCCAGAAGGAACTTACATTTATCAGAGCAAATATGTCAGAGAACTTCTGAAGAAATTTGATCTCTCAGAATGTAAGCCCTCAAAGATTCCAATGTATCCCACGTGCATTATGGAAAAGGAAGAGGTAAGTTAAAAGGAAGAACAGAAGGTATACAAAGGTATGATTGGTTTTATTCTCTATCTGACGGCTTCAAGGCCTGACATTTTATTTAGTGTTTGCTTATGTGCTAGATTCCAATCAGATCCTAGAGAATCTCACTTAACAACAATTAAGCGAATTTTCAAGTATCTGAAAGGTACTGCTAATCTGGGTTTGTTTAATAGAAAATCAAATGATTACAACTTAGTAGGATATTGTGATGCTGACTTCGCTGGAGACAGAGTAGAACGTAAAAGCACTTCTGGAAGCTGCTAGTTTTTGGGAGAAAATCTGATCTCATGGACCAGCAAGAGACAGTCTACAATAGCACTATCAACAGCAGAAGCTGAATACATAACAGCTGTTGGATGTAGCACGCAAATGCTCTGGATGAAAAGTCAACTTGAAGACTTCAATATATTTGAGAGTAACATTCCTATGCTTTGTGACAATACTTCTGCTATTTGTCTCAGTAAAAATCCAATTTTGCATTCTAGGGCTAAGCATATAGAAATAAAACATCATTTTATTAGGGACTACATTCAGAAAGGGATTCTTAGCTTAACATTTATTGACACAGACCATCAATGGGTTGATGTCTTTACAAAACCTCTTTCTGAAGATAGGTTTAACTTCATTCTGAAACATCTCAAGATGAAGCTATACCCAGAATAAACTGTTTTATTTACATATCTTATCCATCAGAACTTTATTATTTTCTGTGAACTACTGATCAACCTGTCTTAAGAGTTTAGAAGTACAGATTGCATCAGAATCTATCCATAAAGATCTGAACGCTTCATTTCAAGGATAGAAGTGTGCTGTTCACATAATCAAACAGTTGACATCCATTCATCAACTACTTTCTAAGGTTGAACACGCGTTCACTTTTCTGAAAGGTCAAAAGCGCTGATTGGATGCATTGAGACACATGTCATGGGTAACCGTTCCAGTATCTTTATGAATCCCCTAATTTCAGATGCCATTAATGCTTATAATCATGACTAATTATTTCTCTCTCTTACTGTTTACGCTTTCAAGAAAAACTATTTAAACTCAAATCTCACTTTTTACATTCACTTCTTTTTACTCTCTAAATATTTTCTATCGTTTCAAGCTCTCGTTTTCAAAAAACCCCTTCATCTTCCTCAAATATTGTGTGAACAATGGCTTCTTCAAGCATCCAAAACATCAGTACTCAGGAATCTGCTTCAATGGAACAGTACGAAGAACCTTACAGAATGCTACTCACTCCCATTGATAATCTGGAAGTTCTTTCAGAACTGATTATTAACTTTGAAAGCTTGCAAGAAAACGACTTCAATCTGTATGAAGACGTTACTGCTCAAGGTTGGAACAGGTACTTTGACCGTCTTCTGGGGCCAACATTTCCAATTCTTGTCAAAGAATTCTGTATACATGCTTCTTCTTCAAATCATCAAGTTACCTCTTATGTCATGGGGAAGAAAATTGTCATTACAGAAGACCTAATTTCAAAGCTTATTGGTTACAATGGTGGAGGTGTCAGATGCATTGACATGGCTGAGAGATGCTCTAACATAGGCTCTATTGCAAGGGAAATATTTACTCATGGACTTCCCTCCAGCAAAATCAGAGATCTGAAGGATCACCACAGAATTTGGGCGAGAATTATTCTGGGGTGTATCAACCACAGGAAGCCAACTAGCTCTCCTGATTATATCAACTTTGATCAGCAGTTTCTGATCTATTTCATTGCCAAGAGGACTAAGGTAAACCTCCCACAATTGTTGTTTAATCATCTTAGAACTAGTGTGAAGGAAACAAGAGAAGATGAATGAACCAAGAGGGACTAGATACCCTAAGGAAGACTCATATCAGATATTCTGACTGAGAATAGGCTGATAGAACATTTGACTGAAGCCTAGGAAATCAACACTTTGGAAGAAACTGCTGGGAAGCCCCTGAACGCTAAAAATATGAAGAAGATGAAAATTATTGAGAATATCAAGAAGGAACCTACTATTACTTCTCATGCAACCATCACTTTAAGAAGGATACCTATGGAAGATTTTCCTCTATTTTCTGATATTGACTCCAAGCCAGAAATAATAGTCAGATATTTGGACGCTTGCAAGGAAGATGGTACTGCACCAGAAATCAATATCCAAGACTTACGCAAGGCTACTCCAGAAATTGCTTTAAAGAAGACCAAGAAATGGAAAGCTGCAGTAGAAGGACCATCTCAGAGGACTCCAAAAGCTGCCAAAAAGAAAGGTAATCCTTCCTCTCTTTCTGTTATAGAATCAATAAATGTATCAACATCTGAAGCCATGCCTACTCAACCAGAACATCCAACTCCATAAACATTTGAAGACTTTGACATAGGTTTTGATCCATCAGAAACTCTAGGTCTGAATGAACCTCACTCCCTTTCTCATAATCCAAATCCTGAACAAACCCAACCAGAACTTGCCAAAGTTCTGTCTGATATTGATTCATTTGACCAAGACTTCTAAGCTCCCGTACCATAAAATCCAAATTCTCAACTCCCAGAAAATCCAAAATCTGATACCACACCAGAAATTCCGCAACCTCACTCTCCACAACAAGAAATTCCTCATCCACAATCACCTCAACCTGAAATACAACAACCAGAAGCTCAACCTTCTGAGAATCAATCTTCTGATATCCATGAACCCGAACCTCACCATGTTTCAACAAACCAATCTGAAGAACCTCATTCAGATTCTGATACAATCCCAATACCTGGAATCACATAACTACTTGCTATTCACACGCCTCTAACCATCCACGGCATTCCAGAAATTCCTTCATCTCTAGAATCCACACCACCAAACTCCCCTACCAGTCCAATCATCATACCTGACTCTCCCACTCCTTCACCCACCAACAGTCCAACTGACAACGTAAGACTTTTCATTGATCTAATTGTGATGGAAAGACTAGCTTCTATCTCTTATAAAACTGCTATTCCCAAACCTAAACCAACTGAAACCACATCAGATGTTGGTACAAGTTTTTTGATTTTTGAAACAGGAATACAGGAATGGATAAATTCTTTGAAGCATGCTAGTCAAGAGATGACTAATCCTGCTGCTTCTGATTATTTGTGGACAAAATTCAGAAACTGGCTTAGTTCTGAAACACTAAAGATGAAGGAACAAAGTTATGAACAGGTTCAACAGAACTTTAGTGCTAAGCTGAAGGCTTTTCAAGACCAAGCTCTGAGCCAACTGCTCAAGAAAGATATTCTCTCTGTGGATAATGCTCCATGGACAGAGCATCATCCCTCAAATGAAGTTCAACCAGAACCAGAAAGTATCTCCCTGACTGCTGCTCCAGAAGACATGTTCCCAGCAGAAGAAATGGTTCACTCTAAACAAGCTGCAGAATGCTCAGAGTAACGCCCAACTCCTGAAGAAACTCCAGCACCTTCCTTAGTCATGCAAACTCTGGAAGAGTTGAAGAAATAAAATGCTTTTATCCCTGCAAGGTTGGATAAGCAGGAGGACATGAACGAAGAAATTAAAAGCATTTTGGGCAAGCAAGAAGAGTCTAATACTCAGATCAAGAGCTTGCTGGAAGCTTTGTTCACACGTCTTCCTCCTCTTTCTTAGATCTTTTATTTTAAATCTGTTTATTTGTAACGCTTAATTTTTTTTACCACTTCTGTTCTGGAACTTATCATTGCATCATGTTTTTTAATATAATTCAACTATTTTGGCTCTGATTATATTGCCTTTTTGATAATTGACAAAAAAGGGGAGAAAGTAAGATATTTTCAATAATGGTTTACCGAGACAGAAGTCTCAAACATTCTGAATTACTTAACCTCTATCTTCTAAAAAGTTTGAACAGGTACAAACTCTGATGCTCAAGGAACAAAAGTACAAATTCTGATGAAAGATGCAGCTAAACTCTGATGCTCAAGGAACTTAAGGGAAGTAATCAACTCAGGGGAGTTTCTCTTAAACTTTATTTTTAATTGAAAAATCTAGTTTTTGTCATCATCAAAAAGGGGGAGATTGTTAGAACATAGTTTGATTCTACAACCCTTAGTTAGAGTTTTGATGATAACAAATACAAAGAACTAATGAAAAACACAAAGAACTAATGAAAAACACAAAGAACAAATATACACCCTAAAAATTATGTTCTATAAATGCAGAAGTTCTGACCATATCAGCATCAGAAGATAAGCCATAAGAGCTACATGCTGAAGCAATCAGAACTTGCGCTGGAGATTGATAACCAGAACCTGCGCTTAAGCAAAGTAAACTCTGATTCTGAACAAGAACATGCTAATCCAAGTCATCAATATTCTGAAGCGTCATCAGCAAGTAAGGAGATAAGATTCTGAAGCGTTACTGATCATTCAAGACAACATCAATTCCAACGGCTTCTTTCAGACATGATCTTCTCCAAATGGAAAGTGTGTTAATGACATTAAACATGCTTGATGATCAATTTTATTCCACTGCCTATATAAACAAAGTCAACATTCAAAATCAATAACGATTTTTTCCATATTACCACTCATGCATATTCAAAGCTGCAAGCAATATATCTACATTTCCAAGCTATAATCATGTGTAATTTATCACAGTTGTGATAAATAGTTTATGTTAGAAAAACAACAACACATATCTTGTATAATTGTATTGAAACAGTGTTCCTTGGGATTAACCGGATTGTGGTTGTACTCAAGAAGACTTTAACAGTTGTTAAAGTAGCTTTTGTAATCTTGTTGAGATTAGTGGATTAAGACCTCATTGGAGAGATGCGAAATCACCTTGACAGGTGGACTGGAGTAGTTTGAGATCAAACGAACCAGGATAAAAATACTGTGTCTTTAAGCTTTGATTTCAAGTTTGTCAATTCAACCCCCCCTTCTTGTGTTTTTCAGATCTTCACAGATGACCAGGAGTAGTGCGAAGTTGCGGAGTCTAGAAGAGGTTGCTCTTCTTATATTGAGTTGGTGTCATTGCTCTAATACGTAACACCAAGGGGGTGAACATTTTCTTCTTTTATTCAATTGATGTTTTTATTTTGGAGTATTGTGGGAGTACTATAGTCTCCGTTTTATTTGATTAAAAATGTTGTTTTACGATGAGTTGAAGATGTTGAAAACAATTTATGAATTTTTTTCCGCTGCATTAATAAAGTTGAAGTTTGAAGAATATGTTGAAACATTGTCAATTCATCTGAAATATGTGTTATGTATCCGTTTATTTATAATTGAGAAAATTTGAATAGGTTGAACAATGTGACATCCTATTTTGGAGTTTTATTTTACTCTGTTTTTTATTAAAATTATCGTTGGGGAAATAAGGTGTTACACTAAGGATGGACGAACTTTGAAGTTTCCTAATTTCTCCTTAAGAAGTATCCCGAGTTACTCTTGCTGATATGCGTGTAGTCCACTTGTGGTTTTTCCTTGGATTGATGGATTTCATACCAATTGATATATGGTGTGGTGTTGGGTTTATAATCCCATTTTCCCAGTTAAGTCTTGGTTCTGATTTTCTCCAAGTTGTTATATGGTGTTGGGTTTGTGTGGTTTGATACCTATCTCCCATATTTCCCAGCTAACTCTTGATTTAGGTTTCTCTAGCTGAGTGTGATCCTTTCCCCAGCCAGGTGGTGATCAAGCGGAGATTGCAAAATTCTGAAGTACTTGCTTAGTTGATTGGGTTCTTTCTTCCTTTGTGTTGAGAATTGATGTGGAATCTCTCGTAGAGCATTGCTCTCTCCAGCTATGACATTGTTGTTATGAACTCCTTAGGTAGCCAGACAAAAGCAATATCGTTCTTTAAGAAGTGTTGAAACAGATGTCAACTTTTTAGGTTTTCTCTCGCCAAGTGTTGAGTTTTATTTAAAATCCCCATAATTTTGATTTCTTGCTATGATGTCTGTTGTACCCCAAAATTTGCCCTCTCATGTTTTCCAAAGTCTTCCCCCTGCATGGTTGATCACAAACTCTTGCCTAAGGAAAAGGAAAAATTTTGATTGGTGCTTTAAGTATATTTCGATTGGCATTCTGAAAGACCCTTCGATTGGTGTTTTGAAGGAGCCTTTCGATTGGCATTATGGACAAGCACTTCGATTGGCATTCTGAAAGACCCTTCGATTGGTGTTCTGAAGGAGCCTTTCGATTGGCATTATGGACAAGCACTTCGATTGGAATTCTGAAAGACCCTTCAATTGGTGTTCTGAAGGAGCCTTTCGATTGGCATTATGGACAAGTACTTCGATTGGCATTATAACAGTGTCCTTCGATTGGAATTCCAAAAGGTCCATTCGAATAGGCATTCAAAGGGTCCATTTGAAGAAGCTTTTGAAAAGAATTCGAAGGATGCCATCAGCCCATTCGAAAGGGAGCATTCGAAGGCCAGTTACATATCATTCAAAATTTAAAAAGGGACAAGATCCCATGTGTTTAGCCAACGTTACGAACTCTCATTCATGGCTTTCAAACACATAATCAACGTTACAAATTCTCATTCATGGCTGTCAAACACATAATCAAGGTCATTTAAACCCTTGTCTTCCTGTCCCCTCCACCCCCTCTATATAAAGAGATCACAAGTGTTGCAAAAGGGGAACGAAAATATACATAAAAAATAGAGAAAAGAAGCTGGGAGAACTTGGAGATACGCTGCCAAAAGTCATCAACACTTCCAGGAAGCCATACCCAATCCTTGCACAAGCCAAAGCTGCCACCCAGCGAACACCTCCACCCTCAGAACTACAGATCAAAGCACCTCTGTTTGGTAAAGAAATCCAATCTCAAACTCATTTCGATCTCTGATTGCATATTCATGTTATTACTGCTGTTTATGAATGATTTAATGTGCTACATATAAGCTACAGTGCAGAGATGAGATTGTGCCATTGCTTGGGCACAATCTGAGTTTCTCCTTCGAATCCCAGGATAAAACAAACCCAGACCCAGATTCAGCAGGTGCGAATAAGGGGGATATTCGAATCAGGGGGGTAAAATCCCCCCTGGACCTTTAACATGTGTTTCGTTTCTTGCAGGAAATATATTCTCAGGATCCTGTTCAGAGTTTCGAAGCTTAGTAGCTTAGCTTCGAACTGGATCCAGGATTTCCAGATCGAAGGATGACATATCCAAATCGAACACCCTCATGCACCTTCGATCAAGACTCTTCACTGGGTCGAAAGACAGCCTGCACCTCTTTCGACCCAGGCCTCCAGAATTATATTTCTTCTTGATTTGCTGCCTGGCCCATTTGTACTTTGTTTACTTTGTTTTTGATTATTTCTTTTAGTTTTTTTTTAATCAACATAAAAATCATAAAAATAAATAACTTAGAATTAGGATTTAATTTAGTTAATTATTTTAACTTATTTTCTTCAATTTTAAAATCAGTAGACTTAGGATTTATTTGAATTCTATCCTTTTTATAAACAAAAAAATCCAAAAAACATTAGGTATGTTTTAGAGTTAATTTTAATCAGTTTTTTTTTATTAATTAAATTTGACTTAATTGAACATTTAGCATTTTCCCAAAAATAAAATAAAACAACAAAAAGATTATATTCTTAGGATTTTTAAGATTCACACGCGTTTATTTTATTGCAACTGCTTATTATTCCCCCAATTTTGGACATGTAAATAATCCCCCTCCCCGAAGCCTTGTAATAGTGTAGGATTTACAATTTCCGCACTTTATATTCCTGTACATATATTAACTGTTTAGATGTATGCTAACTAGGCTATGCATGGCAAGATTAACTCTTAACTTAAAATCAACAGTAGCTCACCATAACATGTACAAAGATGATATAAACTGAAAATTGACACACTCGCACATGCCACTCTTAGGGTACACCTCACTTGGTTGCCTCAAATGTGGTCATTAAGTATAGGATGTTTTAGAGGTCGCCCTCCTGTCCAAAGATCAAAGTTGCCTCGAAATGGTTGCCTCGATAAAAAATGATCTAAGACATTAGGGTTACCGCTAAAGCATCCTAACGTTGCTTTAGTGACCACACGTCCCTTAAATCGAATTGACCCGAAAACTCCAACGATGGTGCTACCTACTCCTCAATAGTGGGATAGCACTGTCTAAAGGACATTTGCACAACTTAATTCCTTTTTGAGTAGGTAGAGGTTCTTAAGTACTTGCTCCTTTTAAAACAAAACAAAAACTTTTCGCACTTACACTCCTTTTAAAAACAAAACTCTTTTCAAAACCCACAATCACAAAGAAAAGGAAACCTTTTGAAAACATAGTGAGCAAGTACTTAAGAGCCCGTGGATAACCACAGATAGAAAGGGTGCTAACACCTTCCCTTTCTATAATCTACCTCCCGAACCCGAGAAATATCTCGAAAAGGAATTTTTCTGTGCTTTTGTCTTTTTCTTGTTGGATAAAATAAAAGACGGTGGTGACTATTGCTTACCGCGACACTTTGTGAAAACAAACGCAAAACACGAACCAGCATCTGAACACAGCCAGTTCTCGTTCCCACCGATCACAGAATTGGCGACTCTGCTGGGGAACATATAAGTGAGGTATACCTTAGGATTAGATCACTTGTGTTTTAAATTGTATTGCTTTGTATGCTTTTAATTTTGTGGTCTTGTATCGGAGTTCTATAAATCCTCCACCCGGATTTGGAGAAACATTCATAGATAGCAATACATTGTGCAAACTGTGCGGGGTATACCGACACAGTTGAAGCAATAGCTATATTAGTGCGACATATTTGTGAGTACCGGTAGAATTTGAGTCAATCAAAGAGAATACGGGGCCGCTGAGTGATGTCACTAAGCACTAATGACCTAGAACCTTACTTGACCATCTTGGCCTTTTTTAGGGGTAGTGAGATGACCGACTTTGGTGCAGTCCGAAGTTGGTAGATACTCGATACTACACTCATTGAGGATTGTTTTTCTTGGAATATTTTGGTCGCTAGTTCAGTGGCTAAACCAAAACGATGAACATAGAAAACAATCCAATGATATTGAGCTCCTTAGAACCCGGTTACTATTTATAGGACAGGTTTTGAGCCAACTAAACTCAAGAGGGTACTTACCTATGAAACCCCATGCCAGCCTAAACTTAAGGCTATATGTGTGACTTGTGTGCCTTCAAACTTGAACTACTTGCACATTCTTGTTATCTGACAACATGAGTTCCTTGCAGGTTTTGTTTACAGTCCTTATCCAATATTTTGGATTTATTGCAGGGCTTACTTACATCACCTCACACTTTTGCTTAATCGCATAACATACACATCATAACATCATACCTTAAAATTTCCTTAACCATTTCAAGGATCTCAAGGGCTTGTGATGCAGGTTATGGTAAATCAAATGGCTAGCAAGGGGCAAAGGGGATTTATTTTCCTCTAGCCAAGGTTGTTTAGAAATCCAAGCACGATAACTTGAGTCAGGGGCTATGACCCACTCGATATGGTGAGCTTGACTCTTGAATAAGGACTCTCAGCAACATGAAGTTCCTTCAATCAAGCTACCCGATTCAAATTCTAACCGTTTCTTGTTTACCCTGCGAGATCCTTGAAAACATTGCATACATATATCATACATATCATTGCATAACAGGTCTCCCAGTACAGGTCTCTTATCTTCTTCGCTGTTTATTTCAGCAATCATCATGTCTACTGAACCTTCAACCGAGCAAGCTATCAAGGCCCTCCAGGCCCAGAATGCCCAATTTCAAGAGTTGGTCATGATCCTAGTTAAGGGTCAGCAGGACTTGAAGACCTTGATTCTGAAAGAGAGGAAGAAGAAGAAGAGGACCATCCTGTTCAATACTGGACGCAGGTTTGGAAACGGACTGCAGAATGAAGTTGATCTGACCACCCCATCTGAAGAGAAAGACAGTCCACAAGAAAGGAGGGATCCTAGCCCTTTGGTCTCCGACAACGAGATGGACTATGATGAAGAACAGTATCCTCCTGCTGAGGATAAGTACAAACAGCTGGAGGACCGATTGAATGCTATGGAAGTTCAGAAGGTGCCTGGTCTGGACTTCGGGGATCTAGGTCTATCATCTGGGGTGGTGATTCCCCATAAATTCAAGGCACCTGCCTTTTCCAAGTATGACAGAGCTTCCTGTCCAAAGCTGCATCTTCGGTCATATGTGAGGAAGATCCAACCTTACACTGCTGATAAGAACTTGTGGGTCCATTTCTTTCAAGACAGTCTTTCAGGGATTCAGCTTGAGTGGTTCTATCAGTTGGACGGAGCCAGTATCCGCAGCTAGGAGGATTTGGATGCTGCATTCTATAGGAAGTACCAGTATAACTCCGACATCACTCCTACGTGTACCCAACTCTAGGGTATGTCAATAGGGATGGGTGAAGGATTTAAAGAGTATGCTCAAAAATGGAGAGACCTGGCCGGAAGGGTGCAACCACCTTTGGCTGATCGTGAACTAATTGATATGTTTCTGGGGACCCTGTCTGGTCTGTTCTTTAACCATTTGATTGGAAGCTCTTCAGTCGGGTTTACAGACCTTATCTTGACTGGTGAGAGGATTGAAGCTGGTATTAAGGCTGGAAAAATACAGAAGGGTGCCTCGTCGAGCACCGAGAAAAAACCATTTAAGAAAGAGTCCAGTGCTGTCTACAGTTCAAGAAGACAAAATAGACCTGAACACCGCCAATCTGTCAACGTGGTTGTTATTTCAAAACCCGCTGGTGCTCCTCAGCATCACAACCAACAAAGGGAAGAGAGACCTTGAAGGAAATTCACTCGTCTCAGCATGACTTTGTCTCAGATGTTGCCACATTTGCTGAATACCAATCTGGTGACTCTAAAAGAAGCTCCAAGGAATCCAAACACAACGTCATAACCCCAACGCCCGTTGTTCTTATCACTCTGATAGCCCAGGGCATAATACAGATGATTGTTGGAGTCTGAAGAACAAGGTTCAAGACTTGATTAATGCGAAAGAGATCGAATTCGGCCCTCCTGAGACTCCCAATGTGATCACTGCTCCCTTGCCAAAATATGGCTAGGATTGAAAGCACTTTTGTTCATTTGAATTCTGAAGTTGTATTTTTCTTTGCTTATTCAAACAATTATTGTCATGACAAACTTTTTTATTTCATTAATGCAATGCACGTGTCTGTTTTGAATTAATTATTTTCACTATGCTTAAATTGCTTCATATTTCCTTTTTGTGATGTTCAACTCTCGATCAAAGATTAAAAAATTCTAAGCCTTTTGAGGGAGGATGACGAAAACGATACCACAATCTTTACAGTATGCTTTGGAATAGACCCCGCTGATGAGGTACAAGCATTGTTTCAAATCCTAAACACTGGAGTTATAAGGAAGATAATCCCTAGTCAACCCCTTTGAGCCAAAGAAGTTGGAGTTTTTTTTCTTCACAAATTAAAACCCTTAATTATAACCTGGGGCAGGGTAGTTTTCTCAGTTGATCCAGCTGCACAACGAATGGCATCAAAGAAGTCCTTCCAAAACAAGAGACAGTGATGGTTCCGTATAATCGTAAGGACAGGCAGTCATTATCTCTCAGAAATAAAAGCCCATTAAGTCAAAACCTATGAAGGAGACTTACAAAAACTGGGGCATCCCGCTGACTGTAAATAAAAAAAGAAACAGTTCAGGCAAAAGACAGGGATAATAAAATCAAAAAGAGGTCCTAAAAACTCTTAACAAAAATGACTGCCTATTCAAAATAAATTGTCAGTATCTGAACCATCACTGGTATATCAGAGCAAAGACTCAAACAAGATCTAATGCACGATTAGTTGAGTTTAGGATTGAAGAACATCACGAAGAGCGGGTGGGTACAAATAAAATTTGAGCCTTTATCCTTTGTTTCTTAAACCGTGAACCAGGCCACATTATAACCCTTAAAAAGTCATAGCTGAAGCATGGGTTAGTTCGAAAGCATACTGTTACAAAAGGTATCCTGACTCCTGTAGGGCTTGCTGTAAATCCTGAGTTGACATCACATTTTACAAAAAATCACTTGTTTTATTGAAAAATGCATTTTCAAAACAGACATAAGCTTTGCATTCTTAAAATAACATTGTTTGCATATGATTATTTGTTCAAATAGCAGAGAAATTCACACGACGAATATCTAGTGAACAAAGAACCTTCTCCATAAAAAGGGTCACCTCAAGTGGAAAAAACACTTCCAACCAAGGGGCACGGCATGATCATTATCCATCATCTGGGGCAGTCAAGTCAAGATTCAAGGAATCTCTCAAAATGCCAAATAGCCAGGGGCAGATATCCATCTGAATCAATTGGGGCATTGGACATGAATTCCAGCAACGAATCTTGCATGATCAAACGAAGATCTTCTGGTAGTATGGCAACACTACACTACCGACAGTGACACCTCTCTACACTCTGAGAGTGTGGACATAGTCAAAAGAGTACTACGCATAATCAAAGACCCGCTAGGTTGACTGGCCTAGGCAAAAATAAGGGCTTCCCGGCGAACCAAAAGGGTTCGAGCAAAAATAAGGGATGAAAATGAAAAAATCTGTACACCCGGAAAGTCGAAAACCTGAAAAGGCGGATTGGGCAAAAAAGGGTATCCCGATGGACTAAAAACCCGAAAGGGCGGTCCAGGCAAAAATTAGGGATCAAAGCGTACGACTATGACCCGTCATCTCGTCACTTGCCTACCAGAATAAGATTTGTCACTTCAATCGGCAATGACCAAGCACCTCATAGGTTGGGATAATACTCGATCCACAGGGCCTCCGCAGGCTCCTTCTCCCGCGAAAAACAGGGGCAAATAAGAATTGTCCGAACTGTACAAATTGCTCTGTCCACCAGGTACCAAGGTATATATTCAGCTGAAGAATATGGCTAAGATACTTTCACTCCCCGCAGAGTAAGACAATAATGATAGCTCTCTCAGCTGAGACTTGCAACTATGAACGAATCAGCAATACTCTCCCCAAGCAGAGTTGGTCTACCATCAGCCCTAAAAAAGTTGGGTATCCCCAGAAGGTCTTAATATTTCCCAGCGGAGTATAAGGATACTCCCCAGCAAGCATAAGAGTATCCCTGGCAGTCTTAATATTCCTCAACGGAATATAAGAATGTTCCCCGACAGAATGCAAGGTACCCCCAGTGGAGCCATTTCCCCATTGCAGTCTAAAAAGGCTTCCCCGCCAGAGTTGAATCATCTTACCCAGTAGATTCTGGAAGCTTGTCCCCTGCAGAATACAAATGTATCTCCCCAGCCAAATTCAGAAGGTTATCCTCACAAGAGTCTAACTGGGTTATCCTCAGCAAGTTGCAAATGAAAGATCATCCCCAGTGAAGTTCTTTCTTTCCCCAAGCAAGACTTCTATCCTCAACAGATTCAATATCGCCAGCAACGGTAATCCATCCCCAACGGAGTTCATCATTGAAATCCCCAACAAAGCTTATCAATGGAATCCCCAACGGAGTTATCGTTAAAATCATCAGCAGAGTATCTCTTCCCCACAGAGTATTTCCCCTCAGAGTAATCTCTTCATCATGTTTATCCCCCAACAGAGTTCTTTTTTCCTAACAGGTTTATCCTTGCAATCATCTTCGTTTGTCATCCCCAGCGGAAACGAAGAATTCAACTATATTCTCCAGCAAGCTATCCGGGATTTATTTTCCCCAGCTAAAACATTACATTTCCATACATCATGATACATGCATAAACGCATCATACCACACAATCTCATTTATGTTGAGAACATCATTGCTTGATCCATATCATGCATTGCATATGACTGACCTTTACCTTTCAGGAAGGATGCAGTTAAATTCTCAGCCATATCAAAAGGCCTTCTCTGGTCCAGTTAAATCGATTCCTAAAGATTTTCCTGATGCAGATCCAGTTGAAGATTCCAAGACCTTGCCTGGTCCAGTTAAATCGATTCCTAAAGATTTTTCTGATGCCGATCCAGTCAAAGGCCTTCTCTGGTCCAGTTAAATCGATTCCTAAAGATTTTCCTGATGCAGATCCAGTTGAAGATTCCAAGACCTTGCCTGGTCCAGTTAAATCGATTCCTAAAGATTTTTCTGATGCCGATCCAGTCAAAGGCCTTCTCTGGTCCAGTTAAATCGATTCCTAAAGATTTTCCTGATGCATATCCAGTTGAATATTCCAAGACCTTGCCTGGTCCAGTTAAATCGATTCCTAAAGATTTTTCTGATGCCGATCTAGTCAAAGGCCTTCTCTGGTCCAGTTAAATCGATTCCTAAAGATTTTCCTGATGCAGATCCAGTTGAAGATTCCAAGACCTTGCCTGGTCCAGTTAAATCGATTCCTAAATATTTTTCTGATGCCGATCCAATCAAAGGCTTTCTCTGGTCCAGTTAAATCGATTCCTAAATATTTTCCTGATGCAGATCCAATTGAAGATTCCAAGACCTTGCCTGGTCCAGTTAAATCGATTCCTAAAGATTTTTCTGATGCCGATCCAGTCAAAGGCCTTCTCTGGTCCAGTTAAATCGATTCCTAAAGATTTTCCTAATGCAGATCCAGTTGAAGATTCCAAGACCTTGCTGGTCCAGTTAAATCGATTCCTAAAGATTTTTCTAATGCCGATCCAGTCAAAGGCCTTCTCTGGTCCAGTTAAATCGATTCCTAAAGATTTTCCTGATGCAGATCCAATTGAAGATTCCAAGACCTTGCCTGGTCCAGTTAAATCGATTCCTAAAGATTTTTCTGATGCCGATCCAGTTAAAGGCCTTCTCTGGTCCAGTTAAATCAATTCCTAAAGATTTTCCTGATGCAGATCCAGTTGAAGATTCCAAGACCTTGCCTGGTCCAGTTAAATCGATTCCTAAAAATTTTTATGATGCTGATCCAGTCAAAGGCCTTCTCTGGTCCAGTTAAATCGATTCCTAAAGATTTTCCTGATGCAGATCCAGTTGAAGATTCCAAGACCTTGCCTGGTCCAGTTAAATCGATTCCTAAAGATTTTTCTAATGCCGATCCAGTCAAAGGCCTTCTCTGGTCCAGTTAAATCGATTCCTAAAGATTTTCCTGATGTAGATCCAGTTGAAGATTCCAAGACCTTGCCTGGTCCAGTTAAATCGATTCCTAAAGATTTTTCTAATTCCGATCCAGTCAAAGGCCTTCTCTGGTCCAGTTAAATCGATTCCTAAAGATTTTCCTGATGCAGATCCAGTTGAAGATTCCAAGACCTTTCCTGGTCCAGTTAAATCGATTCCTAAAGATTTTTCTGATGCCGATCCAGTTGAAGTTATTCCGAGACCTCCTCTGGTCCATTTAAATCGTTTCCTAAAGATTTTTATGAGGCGAAGCCAGTTCAAAGTCCCAGTTTAATACCTGTAGCAAGCCAGGAAAACTATTTTTCTTTCTCAGGTCAGCGATTAATACTTGGAACCAGACATGACAAGTTCTATAACCTCAACGGTATACTCTCGGTGAGCACGAATTAGTTCCTAAATCTCAAACAAAGTTAGACTTCCCCAGTGGAATCTTCTACAACAACAGGTATGCAAGTTCTCGCTAAGGAATCTCTTATGCGATCGACACTCCTGCAGATAGCATCTATAAGCCCACCTCCTACCAACAATCTTCAAATGGCATCTGTAAGCCCATTCCTGACATCACAATGCTGATACTACACCATGCGAGTGCAAATTTCTGGGCACTCTAGTGTTCAATTATCTTCCACCTTCGGATCACGAAAGGCTCGAAAGCCAATCTATATCCTCAGGTTTAAGAAAATTGAACAGGGGCAACTGTTGTAACCCAAAATTTGACCTCTCATGTTTTCCAAAGTCTTCCCCCTGCATGGTTGATCACAAACTCTTGCCTAAGGAAAAGGAAAATTTTTGATTGGTGCTTTAAGTACATTTCGATTGGCATTCTGAAAGACCCTTCGATTGGTGTTCTGAAGGAGCCTTTCGATTGGCATTATGGACAAGCACTTCGATTGGCATTCTGAAAGACCCTTCGATTGGTGTTCTGAAGGAGCCTTTCGATTGGCATTATGGACAAGCACTTTGATTGGCATTCTGAAAGACCCTTCGATTGGTGTTCTGAAGGAGCCTTTCGATTGGCATTATGGACAAGTACTTCGATTGGCATTATAACAGTGTCCTTCGATTGGAATTCCAAAAGGTCCATTCGAAGAGGCATTCAAAGGGTCCATTTGAAGAAGCTTTTGAAAAGCATTCGAAGGATGCCATCAACCCATTCGAAAGGGAGCATTCGAAGGCCAGTTACATATCATTCAAAATTAAAAAAGGGACAAGATCCCATGTGTTTAGCAAACGTTACGAACTCTCATTCATGGCTTTCAAACACATAATCAACGTTACAAATTCTCATTCATGGCTGTCAAACACATAATCAAGGTCATTTAAACCCTTGTCTTCCTGTCCCCTCCACCCCTCTATATAAAGATATCACAAGTGTTGCAAAAGGGGAACGAAAATATACATAAAAAATAGAGAAAAGAAGCTGGGAGAACTTGGAGATACGCTGCCAAAAGTCATCATAACTTCCAGGAAGCCATACCCAATCCTTGCACAAGCCAAAGCTGCCACCCAGCGAACACCTCCACCCTCAGAACTACAGATCAAAGCACCTCTGTTTGGTAAAGAAATCCAATCTCAAACTCATTTCGATCTCTGATTGCATATTCATGTTATTACTGCTGTTTGTGAATGATTTAATGTGCTACATATAAGCTACAGCGCAGAGATGAGATTGTGCCATTGCTTGGGCACAATCTGAGTTTCTCCTTCGAATCCCAGGTGTTGTACCCCAAAATTTTCCCTCCCATTTTCTTCAAGGCATGCTAAGATCATGCTTCAAAATCTCCCAAGGGTTGCACAGTCCAATTGCCTCCTAACAGTCAAAAATTAGGGTTTTGGTGCTGGCAAAGAAATTGAAGTTTCCAAGGGTCCAATCAAGCCCCACATGCCTACATACATTGTCAAGCATCCATATGTCAAGTTTCAAGACTCACAACACCAGATTGCACAGTCAAAAACCCTAATTGCTCAACAGTCAACTGTAGGGGCAAAATGGTCATTTGACAGTCAAAAGTCAAAATTTTTGGTCAACATCTTATTTTGAAGCCACAAACATCATTTGATCAATTCTTGATCATGATTCTCAAGGCATGGCTCAAAAAGTCTCAAGATGCAAAAGTTTCTATTTTTGGACAGTTGAAAAACTTAACTACAAATTGACCAGGGCATAACTTCCACATGGTTTATCAGAAAAATTCCATCCAAAGCTAATTTTGAAGAGAATGACATTTCCTACAACTCATCTTCACACTTCAAGTCCAAGAAATGCTCTCACAAAAAGTTATCAATCTCAACATTATAGGTCATTTTCAAAAGTCAACAAAAAGGCACTTTAAGTCAAAGACCATAACTTGATATTGGTAAATCCAAATGGCATGGGACCAAAGGCATTGGTTAGAGGACTTCAAGACCTTTCCAAAATGTCCAAGAACATGATCAAAGCTTAAATATTGAGCAAGATATGCCTTGTGGAAGTTGGGAAATTTTTGGGAATTTTGAAAAGTCAACTTTGCTTCAAATGCCTCAAAATTGCTAATGGGCCTCAATTTCTTCCATGAATCATTACCCAAAGGCTATGCACGACCCATTAAGCTAAAAGGGAGTATTTTCTTATTTTTAATTAATTAATTGAATTTTTAATCTTATTAATTCATTTAATTAAAATTAATTATGAGAAAAATACTAAATCATGTTTTCCAAATCTTTTTGTGTAGCATATTCACTCTTTATGAATCAAATATTTCACGCATCACTCAAAAGGAAAGATTCTATGCAATTGGCAATGGTGTCATGGCAAAAAGATTGGATTTGATATCATTGAAAACCAAATATTTGAATCATGAATGCAAAGACTTTGGGCATGGTTTTTCTAACCTAATTCCATCTACATACATATGCAAACATAACCCTAATGCCTGAGAGACAAGAGCTGCGCAAAAACCTAAAGAACAAAACTTGCATTTTTCACAAAAAACCTTGAAACTGTTTTCATACATACAAGGTGTTTCAAGGCCTGAAAAGGGTTCCAATACATTGCCAA
The DNA here is from genome assembly GCA_948472305.1 of Vicia faba. Lineage (NCBI taxonomy): Eukaryota > Viridiplantae > Streptophyta > Magnoliopsida > Fabales > Fabaceae > Vicia > Vicia faba. Next base: position 1,018,486,508 of record OX451740.1, read on the forward strand.
GAGACCCAGGAAGCTTTTACAATCAAAGCCAAGTCTTCATACATCCAGAAGTAGTAGAATGACATCGCCCTGTTCATGAAATTTTTCACATTCGTATTTGAATTTTCATGCATTTTCCATACGTTTTAATGTTTGATTTATACTAACATGATCATTCTGAAGCTAATGGTACCGTTCAATTGAGGAATGGCTGCCTAAACAGTGATTCACCATTAATGTATTTTAGGGTTTCAGGAACCTTGAATTAGGGCTTTACATATCTGGAAAAATTGGACAATCAAATTGGTACCACTGAAATCGTGACCTCCAAACGAATGGAATCCACACCTCGCGCCCTTTTTCTTTTTAACCATGCTCTAATCGCTATTATTGCAGGTCTGTTTTAGTGGGGGTTTAAAACCCCCGCTATTTGCTATTATTTATAGGAAAAGAGATGAAGACGAAGCTGGCGTGTCCATACGTGACTGGGTAGTTTGAATATTCGCGCGTGATTTTTTATTTTATACCAATAGCGTTCGTTTTCTCATATATTGATCACGTTCCATAATAATATCAAACATGCCCGTTGGTTCAGTTGGTTGGTGCGCTGGCTTGCAGGTATTGGGACTTGGGTTCGATTCCCAGGTCCCCCATATTTCTTCATAATTTTGTTTATAACATGTTCAGGTGGTACTTCGCTACAGTGGTCCACCAAACGCTCAATGCCTGCGCCTGCCACATGTCCCCGGGGATCAATCCAAAGGCCATCACGTAGACTCCATCATGCACGCCAGTCAATGGATCCCCATGCAAGTACAGAAAAGTCAACAAAGGCCTTTGAATTCAGTGGGCCAAATGCTTCAATAACACCTCCTAAATTGGGTCAGACCCCCAATTGTTTGTATATCTTTTTCTCTCCTTTTCTTTTCTTTTAATTACTTTAATTGTTCTTTTAATTCACAAAATAATTTTCATAACAAAAAAAAAATCAGAAATCAAAAAAATAAAATATGTTTATTTAATATTTAATGCATTAATATTTTTTGTAAATAAATTTAATAATCAATTTAGGCTAATTTAGGTTAAAATTTTAATGTTTTTCTTAAATAACTAAAAAATGTAGAAATTAGGTTTTCAGCATTTTTATTCTCTTTTCTTAATAAATAATTTTTCTTCTTCTTATTATTATTATTATTAATTATTAACTAATTTTGTAAATAAATATGTAATTAATTAATTAGGGTAAATTAGGTTAAACTTAAACATTTTCTTAAATAATTAAAAATAACTTAGAACTAGGGTTTTATTTAATTTCTAATTTTAATCAATTTCCTTTATTTTCATTAAATGCAAAAAAACATAAAAAAAACATGTCTTTTCTCATTAAATAATTAATTAGCCTTTTTTAATTTCATTTAATTTCTCAAAAGGGTCCAACGCCCTCGAACTCTCGATTCTAGTTTCTTTTCGCACATTTATTCTGTTTTCTTTTAAATATTATGTAATTGCTCAAAGCCTTGTAACAGTTATTAGGAAATTTATTTACTTTCCGTATTTTTATTCAAAAACGGGTCTTTGTTAATTTGGCGATGTATAGACCCGCGCCTTGTAATAGCGTAGGACTTTATTTTCCGCACTTTAATTTCCGCACCCCTTAACTGCTAAATCTTGCATGAAAGAATGAATGGCCCAAATAAAATCAAAGCGTAGCTCACCCAATGCATGATCAAGATAAAACATAACTGAAAATGACACACTATTCACACACCACTCTTAGGGTACGCCTCACTGTTGCCTTGCCCCTCGAAACGTGGTCGTCGAGTATAGGACGTTTTAGTAAGTCCTTATGTCCATGAACATGGCATAAGGGTAGCTTCTAAGGTGTCCTACTGTTGCTCTGGTGACCACACTGTCCCTAACAACCGAATTGACCCGAACACCTCCAACGGTGGTGCTACCTACCCCTCAATGGTGGGATGGCACTACCTTAAGGACTTCTACACAGCCTAATTCCTTAGGGTAGATGGATGACTCATAGATACTTGCTCTAATTCAAAACAAATCAAAAAAACTTCTTTTCACACCGACACATTTCAAAAAGCTTTCAAAAACAATTTTTCAAACACTCTTGAGGACTGATACAAGAGTCGATCTGAAACTTTCAAAGAAACTTTTTCATACCTACTCACACTTGAAAAGCAAACAAACATTTTGAAAACACAAATGAGCAAGTATCTAAGAGCCCATGGATAACCATGGATAGAAAGGGTGCTAACACCTTCCCTTTCTATAAATCTACCTCCCGAACCGAGAAACAATCTCATAAGGAATTTTGCTGTGCTTTTGTCCTGTCCATGTTGGAGAAAATAAAAGACGGTGGCGACTCTTGCTTACCGCGACATTTCGTGAACCAGCGTTAAACAGTCAATTCCAGATCCACCGATCACAGAACTGGCGACTCTGCTGGGGAACAATCTTAAAGTGAGGTGTACCTTAGGACTAAGATTACTTGTGTTTTCAATTGTTGTGCTTTGTTTGCTTTACTATTGTGGGCTGCATGGGAGTTATATAGATCCTAACCCGAATCTGGGGATACCCTGTTAGGTAGCATAAGCTGTGAGGGACCTGTCCGGCGTAGACCGACATGGGTGAAGCAGTGGCTACGTTGGTGTGGCACCTTGGTCTGTACCGATATCCCTTGTGTTGCAACGAGGAGAATATGGGTCTTCTGAGGAGTCATTAAGCACCAACCGACCTTAGAACCTTAAATGACCCAACTTGGCCAATAGAACAGTGGCAGTATGCTACGCCCATTGAGGCTAAACTCTCGTGATGGTTCTGGCCGCAAGAAAAGATTGCGATGCTGGAGTTATGACCGATTGAGGGTAGTCAGTGATATTGGGATCCTCTAAGAACCCGGTTACTTTTGATAGGACAGGTCTGAACCAACAAACTGAAAGAGGGTAATACCTAGACCCCATGCTGGCCTAAACTCTAAGGGCTTGTCTTGTGTGACTTGTGTGCCTTATCATGTTTGCCTTTGTGAATATTTGTGGTGTGTTTTATCATAACATCATGCCATCATAAACATTGCATGCGTCCTGCATAAGGGTTGACCATTTCAAAGACAAAAAGGTTTCACCTTTGCTCTGTTTTTTAGGACATCATGATGCCTATGCGAAGGAATACTATCCGGTTCAACTTTGTTCACCCACCTGAGTTACTTGAAGAGTTGGTTAGCAGAATTCCAAATACTACTTCCTTCATTCGGAGGCATGGTTCTCTTCTCAGTTTAATCACGGCAAAGTGGGACCAACAACTGATGAGTGTCCTGACACAGTTTTATGATCCCCTGTACCAGTGCTTCACCTTTCAAGACTTCCAGCTGGTCCCTACCCTGGAAGAGTTCTCTGACTTGCTTGGAATCCCTATCTTGGATCAGATTCCCTACACTGGTTGGGAAAAGACTCTTAGGCTTGAAGAGGTTGCTGCAGCTCTTCCCTTGACTCACCAAGAAGTAATGGACAACTGGGTGACTAGAAGCGGAGTTAAGGGTTTCTTGGCCAAGTTCCTGGTTGGTAAAGCTAACAGTTTCTGGAATGACCTGGACTTTAGGGCATATGAAGACATCCTGGCTCTCTTAATCTATGGTCTAGTCTTGTTTCCTAATCATGACAACTTCATTAACGTCACTGCCATAAGGATCTTTATGTCTCGGAACCCTGTGTCCACTCTCTTGGGTGATATCCTGCAACAGCTTTATGCTCGTACTGCCCGAAGACGAGGAACTCTGTGGTGTTGCATCCCTTTGTTGGTGAGGTGGTTTATTTCGCACCTCCCTAAGTTCGTGCTGAAGAACAAGGAAGGAAGAGGTTGGGCTCATAGGTTAATGTCTCTCACTGATAAGGACATCATTTGGACTCTCAGAGGTTTGGATGAGATAACTGTTATTGATTGCTGCGGAGAATACCCTAATGTTCCTCTGATTGGTACCCAAGGAGGAATCTCTTATAATCCATGTTTAGCTCTCCGTCAGTTTGGAAGAGCCAGAAGAGCAGGACCTCATGAGATGCTGGTGCCTCACATCAGTTTTGAGTCTCAGGTGGATAGTGACGAGCTGCGTCGTAGGTTCATCAAGGCTTGGGACAGAATTCACAAAGCTGACCCACAAGAGTTAGGGCCAAAGACTTCTCTACCTATGGAAGCCTATCACAAATGGGTCCGTAACCATGCTCAGAAGGTAGGTATGCCATATGAAGCTGTCAGACCCGTCATTCTTGAGTATCCTGATAAAGATGGGGTTCCCCCAACTGTTCTCCCTCCTCAGATACCTACTGATTATGATACACGAAAGAGGTCTTGGGCGCAACTGCGAGAAGAACGAGACTCTTATCGGGAAAAGTTCAACGAGCAGGAATTGAAGATCCAGAAGCTGACAAAGCAGTTGGAGAATGAGCGAACTCTGAATGACTACATCCGTACTGAGAGGAGGAGACCCTGGGATCAATGATGAGCTTTGGATGTTCTTTTACAGTTTTATTTCCCTTTTCAGTATTTCCATTTTTATGTAACGCCTAAGGGCAATCTGTTGAACAATCTAAATTTCAAAGTTGAATCTAATGAAGTGTGTTCTTTTTTGTTTACAAAGTTGATTCCCGATTGTCTTTGAAAACATAAATCATACGCATTCCATTCATCATGTGCATAGCAGGTACTCTTCTTTTCAGGTTGCTTACTGTTCTTTGCTGTTTATTTCAGCATCATGAACCCTGAATCGTCTACCGAGCAGTCTATCAAGGCCCTTCAGGCCCAGAACGCACAATTTCAAGAGCTGATCATGGGTTTGGCTCAAGGACAGGCGGAACTGAAGGCCCTGCTGGTCAAGAAGAAGAAGAAGAGAACTGTTCTATTCAACACGGGCCGGAGGTTTGGTAACACACTGCAGAATGAGGAAGCTGGTTCTTCTGTAGGCAAAGACAGTCCCTAGGGGGGAAGAGCTCCAAGTCCGGTGGTCTCTGACAACGAGACTGATTTTAATGAGGAACAGTATCCTCCAGCTGAAGACAAATACAAGCAGTTGGAAGATCGTCTGAATGCTATGGAAATTCAACAAGTGCCTGGGTTGGATTTCGGAGACTTGGGTCTATCTTCTGGTGTGGTCATCCCGCACAAGTTTAAAGTACCATCTTTCGTAATGTATGACGGGGCGTCCTGCCCTAAGATGCACCTGAGATCTTATGTGCGGAAGATTCAGCCGTACACAGTGGACAAGAACTTGTGGATCCACTTCTTCCAGGAGAGTCTTTCAGGGACTCATCTCGAATGGTTCTATCAGCTGGATGGAACCAAGGTTCGTAACTGGGAGGAGTTGGCTACTGCTTTTTACAAGCAGTATCAATATAATGCCGACCTCACTCCTACACTTACCCAACTCCAGGGTATGTCGCTAGGATCGGGAGAAGGTTTTAAAGAATATGCGCAGAAGTGGAGGGACCTGGCTGGCAGGGTGCAGCCACCATTAACAGACCGTGAATTGGTAGATATGTTCTTGGGGACCCTATCCGGGCCATTCTTCAATCATCTCATTGGTAATTCATCTGCAGGGTTCACAGACCTCATTCTGACTGGGGAAAGGATAGAGGCTGGTATAAAGTCCGGAAAGATTCAGAAAGGTGCGTCTTCAAATTCTGAGAAGAAGCCCTTCAAAAAGGAGGCCAGTGCCGTGTATAGGCCTAGGAGGCAAGACAAACCAGAGCGCCGCCAAACTGTCAACGCGGTGGTGATTGCTAAGCCTGCTGCCGCTCCTCGGCAACTCAATCAACCAAGGGGTGAGAGACCCAAAAGAGAATTTACCCGGCTGAGTATGACCTTGTCACAAATCTTGCCGCAATTACTATCGACCAATTTGGTGACCGTCAGAGAGGCTCCAAAGGTTGTGAACACTACCTCTCCTAAGTATAATCCAAATGCCCGCTGTGCTTATCACTCCGATAGCCCGGGGCATTCTACTGATGATTGCTGGGCCCTGAGGAATAAGGTGCAGGACCTTATTGATGCAAAGGAGGTACAGTTTGAGGCACCTGAGAAGCCCAATGTGGTGACAGCTCCCCTGCCTGACCATGGAGTGAATGCTATCAGGGATGATGATGAAGTGGAAGAATCTGAGTTCAACAGCTGGATTTATCCGACGGTCGACAGTGGACCTAGCAATTGGATTGCAAAAGACAACCTACCCGTTACTTTTGTTACGCAGTAATGAATTCCTTTGTTTTTGTTATTTGTAATAAACAATAAACTGAAACTTTATGGCCCGGTGTCTTACCCGGGGCACCGTTGGCTTCATTTGTGAGGGCTTATAACTGTCATATCCATATATCATGAATAAAGACCTTGGACGTTTTTTCGCATTTCAAATATTGTGCTCCCTTTCTTTCTTTCTTTCTTTATATATTGCAAAACAGCTGTATTTACACACACTCACTCATACAGGTTTCAGTCCACTCTGGATCTCACTGGTAACGACTCTGCTACTGCCAGTTATGACTTCGAAAATCCGATCAACTTAGCCGAAGACGAAGGTGAAGATGATTGCGAAGTGCCTGGCGAGCTTGCAAGACTATTACTCCAGGAAGAGAGGGCAATTCAACCACATGAAGAACCAGTAGAAACGATAAATCTGGGTACTGAGATAGATAGAAAGGAGGTTAAGATTGGTGCCAATCTGGAGCTCAGCATGAAGAAACGGCTGACTCAGATGTTGCATGATTATGTGGAGATCTTTGCCTGGTCCTACGAAGACATGCCCGGGTTGGATACCGACATTGTGGTCCATCATTTGCCTACCAAGGAAGACTGCCCTCCGGTTAAGCAAAAGGTCCGCCGTATGCGTCCAGAGATGTCCGAGAAGATCAAAGCTGAGGTTATGAAGCAGTTTGATGCCGGTTTTCTTGCAGTGACTTCTTACCCTCAGTGGGTTGCCAATGTGGTGCCGGTACCGAAGAAGGATGGTAAGGTCAGGATGTGTGTCGACTACAGGGATCTGAACAGGGCCAGCCCCAAGGATGACTTCCCTCTACCTCACATTGATGTTCTGGTTGATAATACTGCTCAGCATAAGGTGTTCTCTTTCATGGATGGTTTTTCAGGGTATAATCAGATCAAGATGGCTCCTGAAGACATGGAAAAGACTACTTTCGTTACTCAGTGGGGCACCTTCTGCTACAAGGTCATGCCATTCGGGTTGAAAAATGCTGGGGCAACCTACCAACGTGCCATGGTTGCTTTATTTCATGACATGATCCATCATGAGATTGAAGTGTATGTCGATGATATGATTGCAAGGTCCCAAACTGAGGAGGAACACCTTAACCATCTGCAGAAACTGTTTGACCGTTTGAAACTGTACAAGCTGAGATTGAACCCAAACAAGTGCACCTTTGGGGTAAGATCTGGAAAGTTGCTAGGCTTCGTCGCGAGCGACAAGGGTATTCAAGTGGACCCTGCCAAGGTTAAAGCCATCCAAGAGATGCCAGTTCCTAAGACAGAGAAAGAGGTCAGAGGCTTTCTAGGACGTCTGAATTACATTGCTCGATTCATCTCGCACCTAACTGCTATTTGTGAACCAATCTTCAAGCTGTTGAAGAAAGATCAGGTAGTACGTTGGAATGATGAATGTCAGGCCGCTTTTGACAGAATCAAAGAGTATCTCCAAGAACCACCCATTCTTATGCCACCGGTTGAAGGGAGACCTCTAATATTATACCTGACAGTACTTGACAACTCAATGGGGTGTGTGCTGGGGCAGCATGACGAGTCTGGCCGAAAAGAGCATGCCATTTATTACCTTAGCAAAAAGTTTACCGACTGTGAGACCCGATACTCACTGCTCGAGAAAACTTGCTGCGCTTTGGTATGGGCTGCTCGCCGGCTGAGACAGTATATGCTGACTCACACTACCTTGTTGATTTCAAAGATGGATCCTATAAAATACATATTCGAAAAGCCTGCTCTGTCTGGAAGAATAGCAAGATGGCAGATGATCTTGACAGAATACGACATCCAGTACACGACTCAGAAAGCTATCAAAGGAAGTGTATTGGCAGACCACTTGGCACACCAAGCAGTAGACGACTATCAGTCAATGAACTTCGAGTTTCCAGACGAAAGCATCATGATAGTGACTGATTGTGAAGCACCTGGACCGGATGAAGGACCTGAGGAAGGATCCCGATGGTCTATGCACTTTGACGGAGCCTCCAACGCTTTGGGTAACGGTATTGGCGTTGTGATCATATCCCCTCAAGGCACTCATACTCCACTCACCGCCCAGTTGTGTTTCAACTGCACCAATAACATGGCAGACTATGAGGCATGCATCATGGGTCTTCAAGCTGCGATCGACTTAAGGATCAAGTTTCTGAGTGTCTTCGGAGATTCCGCTCTCGTGATCAATCAGATCAAAGGCGAGTGGGATACGAAACACCCAAATCTTATTCCTTACAAAGAATGTGTGTTGACATTGATCCCCCATTTCACAGAGATAACTTTTGAACACTTCCCAAGAGAGGAGAATCAGTTGACGGACGCCTTAGCTACGATGTCTTCTATGTTCAAAGTCAAATGGGACAATGAGGCTCCCCGGGTCATTATTTGGAAACTGGACGAACCGGCATACTGTTGTGATCTTGAGACTGAGACAGTAACTGAAAAACCCTGGTATCATGAGGTGAAGAGATACTTGGAAGCTCAAGAGTATCCTGAAGGTGCATCTGTCAATGACAAGAAGTTTCTGAGAAGGTTCGCAGCGAAGTTCTTCCTCAGCAACGGCATCCTGTACAAGCGAAACCATGATTCGACCTTACTGCGTTGTGTGGATAAAGCTGAAGCAGAAAGGATCATGGCAGAGCTACATGAGGGTACCTTCGGAACACATTCCAGTGGACACACCATGGCAAAGAAGATCCTTCGAGCAGGATACTTTTGGTCCACAATGGAAGCCGACTGTTACCAACATTCTCGGACATGTCATAAATGCCAGATTTACACAGACAAGGTGCACGTTCCTCCGGTTCCTCTGAATGTCTTGACTGCACCTTGGCCTTTTGCAATGTGGGGAATTGATATGATCGGCGAGATCAGACCTACGGCATCTAACGGGCATCGCTTCATCCTTGTAGCGATTGATTACTTTACAAAATGGGTTGAAGCAGCTTCCTACGCCACTGTAACCAAGAACGTCATGGCACGGTTCATTCGGCATAATCTGATCTGTCGATACGGCGTCCCTGAAAGGATCATTACGGACAACGGTACCAATCTCAATAACAAGATGATCACTGAGCTCTGCGAGCAATTCAAGATACAACATCACAACTCTTCTCCCTACTGGCCGAAGATGAATGGGGCTATCGAAGCAGCTAATAAGAATATTAAAAAGATTGTGCAGAAGATAACAATGACCTATAAAGATTGGCACGAGATGTTACCGTTTGCTCTACATGGGTACCGTACCTCAGCAAGGACGTCAACCGGGGCAACTCCTTTTTCCTTGGTCTACGGCATGGAGGCAGTCCTGCCGATCGAAGTGCAAATACCCTCTCTCCGGATAATGAAGGATGCAGATCTGAGCGAAGATGACTAGATCCAGACACGACTTGATCAGTTAAATCTAATCGACGAAAAGAGACTCACTGCTATATGTCATGGTCAAACGTATCAAAAGCGAATGATCAGGGCATTTAACAAAAAGGTCAGACCACAAGAGTATCAAGTTGGGGATCTGGTAATCAAACACATCATCCTTCCTCAGAGTGATCCCAGGGGCAAATGGACTCCTACGTACGAAGGGCCATTTGTGGTTAAACATGTGTTCTCAGGAGGAGCCATGATCCTAACCACCATGGATGGTGACGACCTTCCTCACCCCGCCAATGCAGACATAGTAAAAAAATACTACGCATGATAAGAGACCCGCTAGGTTGACATACCTAGGCAAACATTAGGGCTTCCCGGCGAACCAAAAGGGTTCGGGCAAAATGAGGGATGAAATGAGAAAAAAATCTGTACACCCGGAAAGTCGAAAACCTGAAAAGGCGGCTTGGGCAAAAATGGGTATCCCGGTGGACTGAAAACCCGAAAGGGCGGTCCAGGCAAAAGTTAGGGATTAAAGCGTAATACTATGTCTCATTGGATCACTTTGCATCCAGAATCCGGTATCATCTATCAAGTTCAGACGGCATCGATCGATCAACTTCATCGTCAACTGAGCAGCAAAGTGATGAGACGCTCGAAGATATAAAGGCGATAGCAGAGTTGGAACCCAGTGGGATCATTTCTTTTCACATAGCTGTTTTGTTTTCCCTTTGTACAAATTGTATAAACTCTTTTGTTCGGCGGCGTTCTCTTACTAGGACGTCAGCCTCTTGTACATAAACGCCTATTTACAGGAAAATTCAAAAATCAATATAAATTCACTTTTCAGCTAAAATTGCCAATTGTTTTTCCTTTTTCTGTTTTGTTTTGCGAAGAACGTCCAAGGTTCAATTTGTGATATATGCATTTGACACTAATTGCTAACTCATAAATATTTGCATACGAAACAAATGATTAATTACAGGTAACATTTGAAACAGGGGCAATAATGAGTCGTCTAAGCGATCTAATTGCTCTGTCCACCAAGGTACAAAGGTAGGTTCGGTTGAAGAACATAACCAAAATACCTTAAATCCCCAGAGAGTGAGCCAGCAAGTTAACAATACACTCTCCCCAAGCAAAGTTATACTGTCAGCCTTATGGAAGTTGGGTATCCCCCGCAGATCTCAACATTCCTCAGCGCAATATACAATCTTCTTAACAAGCGTCCCCGGCAGTCTTGATCCAAGATTGTTCCCCGGCGGTATACCAGACATTCAGTGGAGCCACTTCCCCAGCATATCTCAAAAAAAATTTCCCAGGAGAGTCCAGTCTGAAGATTTCCCCAAGAAAGCTGAATCATCTCCCCAGCAGGAAGCTTATCCCCAGTAGATTCTGGAAGCTTCCCCCCTACAGAGCACGAACGCGTCTCCCGGCTTTATTCAAAGGTTATTTCCCTACCAGGATATAACTGGGTTATCCTCAGCCAATAGCCACGGGAAGATCGTCGTCGGCAAAGTCTTCTTATCCCCAGCGAAGTCTATTAATTCCTTCAACATAACATATCAACGGTATCCCCAGCGAAGTTTATCATCAAGCATCTCAGCAAAGTATTTCTCTTCCCACAAAGTATTGTTTCCCAGCAAGGTCGCTAGAGTAATTTTCTCCCCGCAGAGTAATCCATTCGCCAAGTTTACTCCCCAACAGAGTCATCTTCTCCTACCGGTATTCCTGCAACAATCGTCCCCAGCGAAAACAACAAAGCACTATTCTTCAACATCAGCCCAGGATGTGACTTCCCGGCACCCGTCAAGGATTTACTTTCCTAGACGAAAACATACATTCATAAACATCGGATCTTCATACACTATAGCATGCATATACGCATCATAAACATACAATCTCACTTATCACGCATGTCATACATCACGACATTGCATGCAACTAACGTTTGTCTTTTCAGGACAAAGGTTAATACCAAGATGATTACTATCAATGGTCACAACTAAAGATCTGATTCCTGTATCACGCCAGGGTGTATCTGTTGATGACTGATTCCAGACCCGATTCCTGTATCTTGCCAGGGTGCGTCTGAAGAGTTTGAGGATCCGATGCCTGTATCTTGCCAGGGTGTATCCGTTGACGACTAACAGTACCAGACCCGATTCTTGTATCTTGCTAGGGTGCGTCTGAAGAGTTTGAGGATCCGATGCCTGTATCTTGCCAGGGTGTATCCGTTGAAGACTAACATTAACAGATCCGATTCCTGTATCTTGCCAGGGTGCATCTGAAGAGTTTGAGGATCCGATTCCTGTATCTTGCCAGGGTGTATCTGTTGACGACTAACAGTACCAGACCCGATTCCTGTATCTTGCCAGGGTGCGTCTGAAGAGTTTGAGGATCCGATGCTTGTATCTTGCCAGGGTGTATCCGTTGACGACTAACAGTACCAGACCCGATTCCTGTATCTTGCCAGGGTGCGTCTGAAGAGTTCGAGGATCCGATGCCTGTATCTTGCCAGGGTGTATCCGTTGAAGACTAACAGTACCAGACCCGATTCCTGTATCTTGCCAGGGTGCGTCTGAAGAGTTTAAGGATCGATGCCTGTATCTTGCCAGGGTGTATCTGTTGACGACTAGCATTACCAGACCCGATTCCTGTATCTTGCCAGGGTGCGTCTGAAGAGTTTAAGGATCCGATTCCTGTATCTTGCCAGGGTGTATCTGTTGACAACTAACAGTACCAAACCCGATTCCTGTATCTTGCCAGGGTGTGTCTGAAGAGTTCGAGGATCCGATGCCTGTATCTTGCCAGGGTGTATCCTTTGAAGACTAGCATTACCAGACCCGATTCCTGTATCTTGCCAGGGTGCGTCTGAAGAGTTTGAGGATCCGATTCCTGTACCTTGCCAGGGTGTATCCGTTGAAGACTAACATTACCAGACCCGATTCATGTATCTTGCCAGGGTGCGTCTGAAGAGTTTGAGGATCCGATGCCTGTATCTTGCCAGGGTGTATCCGTTGATGACTAACAGTACCAGATCCGATTCCTGTATCTTGCCAGGGTGCGTCTGAAGAGTTTGAGGATCCGATGCATGTATCTTGCCAGGGTGTATCCATTGACAACTAACAGTACCAGATCTGATTCCTGTATCTTGCCAGGGTGCGTCTGAAGAGTTCGAAGATCCAATTCCTGTATCTCGCCAGGGTGTATCTGTTGACGACTATATTCTCCGGACTCGATTCCTGTATCTCGCCAGGGCACGTCTGAAGAGTTTAAAGACTCGATACCTGTAACCAGCCAGGGCACGTCTATATAAAGAATTTGAAGATCAACTCCTGTAACAAGCCAGGTAATTACTTTTCTTTCTCAGGTACGCAAGTTCTCGCTAAGGAATCTCTTACGCGATCGAAACATAGATGGCATCTATAAGCCCATCATCCTATCCATCAGTCTCCAAATGGCATCTGTAAGCCCATTCCCCACATCATACTACTGACACTCTACAATGTGAGTGCAAATTTCTGGGCACTCTAGTGTTCAATCATCTTCCACCTTCGGATTACGAAAGGCACGCCAGCCAATCTACACCCTCAGGTTTAAGAAGATTGAACAGGGGAAACTGTTGTTCCCCAAAATTTGCCCTCCCATTTTCTTCAAGGCATGCTAAGATCATGCTTCAAAATCTCCCAAGGGTTGCACAGTCCAATTGCCTCCTAACAGTCAAAAATTAGGGTTTTGGTGCTGGCAAAGAAATTGAAGTTTCCAAGGGTCCAATCAAGCCCCACATGCCTACATACATTGTCAAGCATCCATATGTCAAGTTTCAAGACTCACAGCACCAGATTGCACAGTCAAAAACCCTAATTGCTCAACAGTCAACTGCAGGGGCAAAATGGTCATTTGATAGTCAAAAGTCAAAATTTTTGGTCAACATCTTATTTTGAAGCCACAAACATCATTTGATCAATTCTTGATCATGATTCTCAAGGCATGGCTCAAAAAGTCTCAAGATGCAAAAGTTTCTATTTTTGGACAGCTGAAAAAGTCAACTGCAAATTGACCAGGGCATAACTTCCACATGGTTTATCAGAAAAATTCCATCCAAAGCTCATTTTGAAGATAATGACATTTCCTACAACTCATCTTCACACTTCAAGTCCAATAAATGCTCTCACAAAAAGATATCAATCTCAACATTATAGGTCATTTTCAAAAGTCAACAAAAAGGCACTTTAAGTCAAAGACCATAACTTGAGATTGGTAAATCAAAATAGCATGGGACCAAAGGCTTTGGTTAGAGGACTTCAAGACCTTTCCAAAATGTCCAATAACATGATCAAAGCTTAAAAATTGAGCAAGATATGCCTTGTGGAAGTTGGGAAATTTTTGGGAATTTTGAAAAGTCAACTTTGCTTCAAATGCCTCAAAATTGCTAATGGGCCTCAATTTCTTCCATGAATCATTACCCAAAGGCTATGCACGACCCATTAAGCTAAAAGGGAGTATTTTCTTATTTTTAATTAATTAATTGAATTTTTAATCTTATTAATTCATTTAATTAAAATTAATTATGAGAAAAATTCTAAATCATGTTTTCCAAATCTTTTTGTGCAGCATATTCACTCTTTATGAATCAAATATTTCGCGCATCACTCAAAAGGAAAGATTCTATGCAATTGGCAATGGTTTCATGGCAAAAAGATTGGATTTGATATCATTGAAAACCAAATATTTGAATCATGAATGCAAAGACTTTGGGCTTGGTTTTTCTAACCTAATTCCATCTACATACATATGCAAACATAACCCTAATGCCTGAGAGACAAGAGCTGCGCAGAAACCTAAAGAACAAAACTTGCATTTTTCACAAAAAACCTTGAAACTGTTTTCATACATACAAGGTGTTTCAAGGCCTGAAAAGGGTTCCAATACATTGCCAAGAGACCCAGGAAGCTTTTACAATCAAAGCCAAGTCTCCATACATCCAGAAGTGGTAGAATGACATCGCCCTGTTCATGAAATTTTTCACATTCGTATTTGAATTTTCATGCATTTTCCATACGTTTTAATGTTTGATTTATACTAACATGATCATTCTGAAGCTAATGGTACCGTTCAATTGAGGAATGGCTGCCTAAACAGTGATTCACCATTAATGTATTTTAGGGTTTCAGGAACCTTGAATTAGGGCTTTACATATCTGGAAAAATTGGACAATCAAATTGGTACCACTGAAATCGTGACCTCCAAACGAATGGAATCCACACCTCGCGCCCTTTTTCTTTTTAACCATGCTCTAATCGCTATTATTGCAGGTCTGTTTTAGTGGGGGTTTAAAACCCCCGCTATTTGCTATTATTTATAGGAAAAGAGATGAAGACGAAGCTGGCGTGTCCATACGTGACTGGGTAGTTTGAATATTCGCGCGTGATTTTTTATTTTATACCAATAGCGTTCGTTTTCTCATATATTGATCACGTTCCATAATAATATCAAACATGCGCGTTGGTTCAGTTGGTTGGTGCGCTGGCTTGCAGGTATTGGGACCTGGGTTCAATTCCCAGGTCCCCCATATTTCTTCATAATTTTGTTTATAACATGTTCAGGTGGTACTTCGCTCCAGTGGTCCACCAAACGCTCAATGCCTGCGCCCGCCACATGTCCCCGGGGATCAATCCAAAGGCCATCACGTGGACTCCATCATGCACGCCAGTCAATGGATCCCCATGCAAGTACAGAAAAGTCAACAAAGGCCTTTGAATTCAGTGGGCCAAATGCTTCAATAACACTTCCTAAATTGGGTCAGACCCCCCATTGTTTGTATTTCTTTTTCTCTCCTTTTCTTTTCTTTTAATTACTTTAATTGTTCTTTTAATTCACAAAATAATTTTCATAACACAAAAAAAATCAAAAATCAAAAAAATAAAATATGTTTATTTAATATTTAATGCATTAATATTTTTTGTAAATAAATTTAATAATCAATTTAGGCTAATTTAGGTTAAAATTTTAATGTTTTTCTTAAATAACTAAAAAATATAGAAATTAGGTTTTTAGCATTTTTATTCTCTTTTCTTAATAAATAACTTTTTCTTCTTCTTCTTCTTATTATTATTAATTATTAACTAATTTTGTAAATAAATATGTAATTAATTAATTAGGGTAAATTAGGTTAAACTTAAACATTTTCTTAAATAATTAAAAATAACTTAGAACTAGGGTTTTATTTAATTTCTAATTTTAATCAATTTCCTTTATTTTCATTAAATGCAAAAAAACATAAAAAAACATGTCTTTTCTCATTAAATAATTAATTAGCCTTTTTTAATTTCATTTAATTTCTCAAAAGGGTCCAACGCCCTCGAACTCTCGATTCTAGTTTCTTTTCGCACGTTTATTCTGTTTTCTTTTAAATATTATGTAATTGCTCAAAGCCTTGTAATAGTTATTAGGAAATTTATTTACTTTCCGTATTTTTATTCAAAAACGGGTCTTTGTTAATTTGGCGATGTATAGACCCGCGCCTTGTAATAGCGTAGGACTTTATTTTCCGCACTTTAATTTCCGCACCCCTTAACTGCTAAATCTTGCATGAAAGAATGAATGGCCCAAATAAAATCAAAGCGTAGCTCACCCAATGCATAATCAAGATAAAACATAACTGAAAATGACACCCTATTCACACACCACTCTTAGGGTACGCCTCACTGTTGCCTTGCCCCTCGAAACGTGGTCGTCGAGTATAGGACGTTTTAGTAAGTCCTTATGTCCATGAACATGGCATAAGGGTAGCTTCTAAGGTGTCCTACTGTTGCTCTGGTGACCACACTGTCCCTAACAATCGAATTGACCCGAACACCTCCAACGGTGGTGCTACCTACCCCTCAATGGTGGGATGGCACTACCTTAAGGACTTCTACACAGCCTAATTCCTTAGGGTAGATGGATGACTCATAGATACTTGCTCTAATTCAAAACAAATCAAAAAAATTTCTTTTCACACCGACACATTTCAAAAAGCTTTCAAAAACAATTTTTCAAACACTCTTGAGGACTGATACAAGAGTCGATCTGAAACTTTCAAAGAAACTTTTTCATACCTACTCACACTTGAAAAGCAAACAAACATTTTGAAAACACAAATGAGCAAGTATCTAAGAGCCCATGGATAACCATGGATAGAAAGGGTGCTAACACCTTCCCTTTCTATAAATCTACCTCCCGAACCGAGAGACAATCTCATAAGGAATTTTGCTGTGCTTTTGTCCTGTCCATGTTGGAGAAAATAAAAGACGGTGGCGACTCTTGCTTACCGCGACATTTCGCGAACCAGCGTTAAACAGTCAGTTCCAGATCCACCGATCACACCAGGATAAAACAAACCCACACCCAGATTCAGCAGGTGCGAATAAGGGGGAGATTCGAATCAGGGGGTAAAATCCCCCCTGGACCTTTAACATGTGTTTCGTTTCTTGCAAGAAATATATTCTCAGGATCCTGTTCAGAGTTTCGAAGCTTAGCAGCTTAGCTTCGAACTGGATCCAGGATTTCCAGATTGAAGGATGACATATCCAGATCGAACACCCTCATGCACCTTCGATCAAGACTCTTCACTGGGTCGAAAGACAGCCTGCACCTCTTTCGACCCAGACCTCCAGAATTATATTTCTTCTTGATTTGCTGCCTGGCCCATTTGTACTTTGTTTACTTTGTTTTTGATTATTTCTTTTAGTTTTTTTTAATCAACATAAAAATCATAAAAATAAATAACTTAGAATTAGGATTTAATTTAGTTAATTATTTTAACTTATTTTCTTCAATTTTAAAATCAGTAGACTTAGGATTTATTTGAATTCTATCCTTTTTATAAACAAAAAAATCCAAAAAACATTAGGTATGTTTTAGAGTTAATTTTAATCAGTTTTTTTTTATTAATTAAATTTGACTTAATTGAACATTTAGCATTTTCCCAAAAATAAAATAAAACAACAAAAAGATTATATTCTTAGGATTTTTAAGATTCACGCGCGTTTATTTTATTGCAACTGCTTATTATTCCCCCAATTTTGGACATGTAAATAATCCCCCTCCCCGAAGCCTTGTAATAGTGTAGGATTTACAATTTCCGCACTTTATATTCCTGTACATATATTAACTGTTTAGATGTATTCTAACTAGGCTATGCATGACAAGATTAACTCTTAACTTAAAATCAACAGTAGCTCACCATAACATGTACAAAGATGATATAAACTGAAAATTAACACACTCGCACATGCCACTCTTAGGGTACACCTCACTTGGTTGCCTCAAATGTGGTCATTAAGTATAGGATGTTTTAGAGGTCGCCCTCCTGTCCAAAGATCAAAGTTGCCTCGAAATGGTTGCCTCGATAAAAAATGATCTAAGACATTAGGGTTACCGCTAAAGCATCCTAATGTTGCTTTAGTGACCACACGTCCCTTAAATCGAATTGACCCGAAAACTCTAATGATGGTGCTACCTACTCCTCAATAGTGGGATAGCACTGTCTAAAGGACATTTGCACAATTTAATTCCTTTTTGAGT
The DNA here is from genome assembly GCA_948472305.1 of Vicia faba. Classification (NCBI taxonomy): domain Eukaryota; kingdom Viridiplantae; phylum Streptophyta; class Magnoliopsida; order Fabales; family Fabaceae; genus Vicia; species Vicia faba. Next base: position 1,018,504,688 of record OX451740.1, read on the forward strand.
AGGTAGAGGTTCTTAAGTACTTGCTCATTTTAAAACAAAACAAAAACTTTTCGCACTTACACTCCTTTTAAAAACAAAACTCTTTTCAAAACCCACAATCACAAAGAAAAGCAAACCTTTTGAAAACATAGTGAGCAAGTACCTAAGAGCCCGTGGATAACCACGGATAGAAAGGGTGCTAACACCTTCCCTTTCTATAATCTACCTCCCAAACCCGAGAAATATCTCGAGAAGGAATTTTTCTGTGCTTTTGTCCTTTCCTTGTTGGATAAAATAAAAGACGGTGGCGACTCTTGCTTACCGCGACACTTTGCAAAAACAAACGCAAAACGCGAACCAGCATCCGAAAACAGTCAGTTCTCGTTCCCACCGATCACAATGTCAACTTCTTAATTCCCCAGATAAATCAAAGATGATGTTTCCCTCTAAAGTTGTTATCCCCAGAAAGTTTCACAAATTCTCCCCAGAGAAGTTTGTGCAACCACTACCCTTGATATTAAAGTTTGTTTTTAGGCTCCTCTCAGTGTGCGTGGTTTCATCTTCCCTAGTCGAAAACTAGATGATGTGGCATTGTATTCCCTAGCAAAGTCTGTATGATATTATCCGGTGAATCTTGGAGGGTGGTGCTATATCCCTATAACTATATTGTTTATTAATATCAAATTTTGCTTTGATTTATTTTCAAACCAAGTTTCTTCCTAGTGAAGTTAAGGCTTGAAGTAGGACTTTGTTTCCTCAGTTGGTTCTTACTCTCTTATGGAATCTTTATCCTGGATGTGATTTAGTCGAGTGTTGTCCTTACCCAAGTTGGTTTTGTCCTGTTATCCCAAGTGAAATATGTTTGTTTTGTCAACATATACATGATAACATTCATACATTCATACATACATCATGCATAGATGAATTAAATTTCATTGCTTATTTGCCTTCATTGATGTTTTTGTTGGCATATTATCCTTTTTGCAAAGTTATGTTATCTTCTCTCCAATAGAGTGTCAACCTTAAGCAGAAAGTGTATATCCTTTCAATTTCCCCACTGAGTTATCCCTCGTGGAAGAATTATGCTTTATCCTTCCTACCCAGCTCATTATCTGGATAGAATTTGACCCCCCCTTTGAGTTTACTCCTCATTTGGTGGTGTCTTAGTTGACTGTTTCACTCTGGCTTGTTCCTGGTTTGAATTTTGTGGTCCCTGAAAACAATGTTATTTTTACCCCTATAGGTTGTGAGCCCTGGATTGATATTGTGAATTTATTTTGCACATGAAGACTTTACCACCTCAGCAGGAATTTGTTGGTATTTCCCTCATGAAATCAAAGATTCATTTCCCAAATCAGTGTTATCACAATCCTTTTTGTGGCAGTCTCTTTATTTGAGCAACCTATACTTCCCCAACAAGTCTGTTAATGCTATAGAAGATGTTTTTACTCCTATGGATGGTAGTCTCTTCGCTATGGGAGATAATTTGTTGTTGAGGTTTTACTCCGATGGATGGTAGTTTTTTCATTATGGGAGATAGTTCGTTGTCGAGGTTGTCTTTACTCCAATAATAAAGACAGTTTGTTGAAAGATTCTTACATCAATTTATTACCCTTTTCAAGTTATATCTTTATCAAAGAATAAACTCCTACCATTCTCAGCGAAATCCAAAAGTCGGTAAAGTTTATTACCCTTTTCAAGGGAAACCTTGGCAAAAGAAGGAGTTGAGACCCGTTCTAGGTGGAACACCAGAATTTTGGGAAACTCAATATTGTTAATACGGATCCTAACTTCAGAGGAATATGGTAGTTCACCTTTAATAAACATTGGTATATCTTCTATTTCTTTACCTTTAATAAAAGTCGGTATTGTTCTATGTTTTTTCTACCTTCATCCTTGAGTTGGTAGTTCAACTTTATTCGTAGTCGGCATTTATCTCTTTCTCCTCATTTGAATTTACCCCAATAGAGTTGAGTTGTTCCCAACCATAAGTGCTGATGTCAATCCTTTGTTCCCAGCCATAAGTGTTGATGTCAAACCTTTGTTCCCAACCATAAGTGTTAATGTCAACCCTTTGTTCCCAACCATAAATGTTGATGTCAACCCTTTGTTCCCAACCATAAGTGTTGATGTCAAACCTTTGTTCCCAGCCATAAGTGTTGATGTCAACCCTTGTTCCCAACCATAAGTGCCGATGTCAATCCTTTGTTCCTAGTCATAAGTGCTGATGTTAACCCTTTGTTCGCAGCCATAAATGCTGATGTCAAACCCTTATTCCAAGCCATAAGTGTTGATGTCAAACCTTTGTTCCCATCCATAAGTTCTGATGTGAAATTTTGTTCCCATCCATAAGAGTTAATGTCAATCATTTGTTCGCTTCCATAAGTACTGATGTCAACCTTTGTTCCCAACCATAAGTGCTGATGTCAACCCTTGTTCCCAGCCATAAGTGCTAATGCCAATCCTTTGATCCTAACCATAAGTGCTAATATCAAACCTTTGTTCCTAGCCATAAGTGCTGATGTCAACCTTTGTTACTAGCTATAAGTGCTGATGTCATCCTTTGTTCCCAGCCATAAGTTATGATGTCAACTTTTGTTCCCAACCATAAGCGCTGATATCAATCATGTGTTTCCTGTCATAAGTACTGATGTCAATCATTCATTTACTAGTCTCGATATTGATGTTTACCATCATTTTTGAGCCAATATTATCTTACCGTTTCTACTCGTGTCCTTTGGGTGGTTAATTCACGATCCCCTGTGATTTGATGTTACTCTCTTTTTACTATCTCCTATCCGAGTGGATAGTTCATGATTATCTGTCAATCTTTGTTATCCATTACTTTTTCCTCATTTATTAAGTTGATGATACTTTGTCTCCTCTTTGGGATTTACCTTAGTAGAGTTGAGTCTTCTTTTCCTCAGTGGAGTTGATTTTCCTCCAATGGAGTTAAGTTTCTTTCCTCCAGTCGAGCCGATAGTCCTTTCTTAATGGTTACCTAATTGATAGTTTATTGCTTGCGTTGTTAAGAGTTTATGTTGTTGAAATCTTACTATGCATTTAGATTCTTTGATTGTGGTTTTGGCTTTACCTATTTATAGCCATCCCCAGAGTTGTATTGTTCCCCAACAATTTATTTTCCTAGTCGAACTCTTTTTTTGGTCCGTTGGGTTTTATTTTCTGCTTCCCCGGTGGTGTTCTATGTCACCTACGGAGTTGGTCATTTGCATTCATAATCATAAGCATTGCATGGCATCTTAGGGCCAAAAATAGGGTTTATTTTATATTTAAGTATCTTCAATCGTGTTGAGATGAAGATTTTAACCTTCGTATCTCCGGATAGAAGACACTTAAATAAGTGCAACTGTTATACCCTAATTTTCCCCCCTAATATTCATCATCATCTAATATCATCAATGCATCAAGATCACATATTAGGGTTGGTTCTCCATTTCTAATTCATATTATCTTTAAGTTTTCTCTTAGGGGATCACTAAGCACCTTGATATGTGTATCTTAAACTTGTGTTCTTTTAACTAATATCAAGATATGTATATATGTCTCTTTGAATATTCATATTGGAGGTGATGACACAATTGCATTCATCTCACCATCTAGCCTAGGGTTTAAGGGGTGGTCTTCAGTCAAATGGTTCTTTAATGGATTGCAAGAGCTCTAGATTTAAGGCTACATCTATGATATCAAAGATTTGTGGTTCAAAGGGCTCCCTCCCTTTATTTAGGTCATGTTCTCCTCAAAGTTGGTGGTGTTATTCATCAAGAAGATTCATAGGTTCATGTGTTTATTTCCATGCCTTCTTCAACAAGTTTCTTTGAGACTTTAGCTCCATCTTTGATTGTTATTCAAGACAACATTATCTCAAGGCCTATTGTGATTCATCAAGCTTTATTTTTCCAAGAAATTTAAAAAAGATTCAAGGTTGATTCAACAAGTTTGACCTAATTGAGCAAGTGCCTTATTCAGTGATCACAAGTGCATAACTCTCTCAATTTTCGAAATTTTGTGTTATTTCTTTTTTCTATGGATTCTTATCATCATCTACAATAATCTCTCTTCACATGACAAGATCCAATTGTTCAAGAAAAATCATCAAAAGTTGAAAGGAGTTTCAAGTCATTTTGACACTCTTTGAGTTAGGGTTTGTTGACTTCCAAGGACCACACCTAGCTCATTATTTGATATTTTTGATTGACTCCAAAGCCATGATTCTCTTTAAAAGATCCTTAACAAGTCCTCTTCAAGAATCTAAGGCTAAGTTTGAATTAAATATCACTAATGGTTTAGAAAGATTACAAGTCTCTTTGAAAATCCTTTGAATTTTAGGGTTTGACTTAAAATGATCATAACTTGGTCAATTTTTATCTCCTTTAGCCCATTATTTTTCCACAATATGTGATGTCTACTACAACTTTGTTTCAGTGTTGAAGACTTGAAGATGCTTGGAAAATGGTTGAAGAATTGAAAAGATTATATGTCTTTTGTGAACTTCCCCAAATTTGTTCATCATCTTCTAAAGACCATAACTCTTTAAATTTTTATGATTTTTGAGTGATCTCAATTCCAAAATTCAATCCAAGAGGTCTAATTCATTTCATCAGCAGATATCACAACCAAATTTTGAGTGGAAGGTCATGTAATTTTGAAGAACATTATAGGTCATTTTAAGGTCCCATACTTAGAAAATTTTCTAAGTACAGAAATCAATTTGTTTTTTCACGAATTCAAGAGGACATAAATTTCATATGTATCATCCAAATGAAGTCTTTCTTGGAACATTGTAAAGATTGTGACCTTGTCTTTCAAATGCCTCAAGAATCATACCCAAAAGCCTCATGAGTTGTGTGCACCATGGATTCAAAGTTGGTACCTTGGAACTGAAGTTTCACTTGCAGTCAGATTGAAATTTCCATAATGTGGCTTCTAATGATCAAATTTGTGCATGTTTTCCACTTAAACATGTTTAACAAAGTTGCTAAGGCTGAATTAAGGGTTGAAACACAAGATTTAGATGAGTTTTGATGAGTTACAAGTCAGACTTTTGTCATGTTCATAGTGCACACAATTTCACATGATTACTTATCATTCACCCTCTCTCAACATTGCATCATATTCTCCTATAAATAGAGACCTTCTCTACATCATTTTGACAAGCTTGGACATCCAGAATCACCTGCTAAATTCTATCTATAGCTCACATTTATGAGATTTCAAAATCACAATTTCCTCTCTTCCAACTCCAATTTCTTTATTCATTCTTCTTCCTTGAATCTAATAGAAGAAGAATTAAGTCTTGACGTACTCTAAGTTGCGCGAGCCAAGTCAAGTTTCAGAGCAATTTCTTCATACATTGTTCAGGTAGTTTAAGGCATCAATTCTTCTAACTCAAATTACTAGAATGATTTATGATGTTCGTTAATGCTTGCTGATGGTTTGATTTTGATTAAATGGTGCATTTGATGTATCTGTTTTCAAATTCAAATTCTTCCAAAACTCTCTGATTATTTTCCAAATCGAGTGAGCTACACTTTAAATAAACTTTTCACAAGCATATGATTGTGATCGTCTCAAGTAGACGCATCTAATGGTACCACTATGAACGGGTACATTTACAGATTTAAGGGTATGCGTTTTTCCCTAGTTGCAGGAGGCTAGAGGTTGAAGGCGACCTACATGTCGTTCTTCAAACAATGATACACAACCAAACGTTTTAATTTGTTTGGTTGGATTTTTTTTGTTGCCTGCACGCGTTTCAGTGGTGAACAATATATGTCCTAGCTTCACCGTCTTTGGATTTTCCAGCGTGTATAAGTGAGTTGAATCCAACACGTGACATTATTTTGATATTATTTTTATTTTCTGATTTTTGATTTAATTGTTTTAAACTTCAAAAATTCATAAAAAATTCATTTCAACTTCTAAAATTCTGAAAAAATTCTCAAAAACACTTTTGATTTTTCTTTTTCTGATTTTTCTTATTCACGATTTTATTTTGTGATTTGGTATTTTTTATGATTTTTCACTTTATTTGACTTGTTTTAATTGTTTAAAAATATTATTCATTGATTTTTAAATTCTGAAAAAAATATGGAAGGATCCAACGACCTCTTGAAAAATATTGGTGACCTTATTCTATTTTTTATTTTTTATTTTACTATTTATCAAAAGTTTTGGTTTATTTTTCTTATTTCTTTAAATTTTAAAAATAGTTTCCGACTTTAAAAAATTCTAAAATATTTTGTCAACACTTGTTGACTCATGTTCGACCTCTGATATTTTTCTAGGAATTTTATTTAGTGTTTTAACACATTTTGTGTATTTTACTAATTATTTCCCTTTTGTTAAATATTTAAATATTGTTTTATTAAATATATTTTATTTTATTTTTTTGGTCCTGATTTGAGTATTATTTTTGGGACAAGTTCCTCAACCTCATTGGATCTTGGGTGTTGATAGGTTAAAAAACTAAATCCACCAAAATGGATGAATGATGTTGATGATATTTGAAACCCTAATTTCATCTGATAAATCCCCTTCCTCTCCATCTTATCTCTTTCTTGTTTTTACTTGTGCTACATGTTTTTGGAGAATAATCTACATATCATTTCTATAACATGTTGGTACATAGATTGCTATTGATCAGCCTCAAAATAGGTGTGACTTCTATATAAGTCCACTTATGATTGCTTAACATAATGCTAAATTTAACCCTTCAAAAAATGATCATTCGTGGCACAAACCTATGTTTGCAAGCCCAAGTATGTTTAATTTGAAATCTTTGATCTAATAACTTTGGAGTTCATTGTTAGGAGGCTTTGATTATATCAATCCTCTAATGAACTTCATGAATTCTGGTCTAAGTGAATAAGTTTAACATCGTTGATCATATGTGATTGCTTTGAGCATTTGAAATAAATGATATACTTAACAAAAAATCAAATGATACTTTTGGTTGAGAAGGTTTGATTTTATCAATCTTCTAATTAGTTTTCAAATGCAAGCTTCAAGATGGTCATTTAACTAAATTTTTAACTTCTAATTCATTAATAATTAACTTTACTTTATGCCTTTACTTTTATGCACCATTTATTTTAGCATTTACATTCCATGTCATTTTTATCTTTGCTCACTTGAGATTTTATCTTTATGTCATTGTTATTTTGATCACTTGAGCTTTATTTTCTTTTTAAAACACTTAATAACCAACTTGAACACTAAAATCCTTAAGGTCACTTGGACTATTTTGTTTTTATCCTTGGCATTGTGGAGTGTGGACCTCTTGGACTTAGGATTAGAAGCCTTGATACCTGGGATCTTGTGGCTTTGTTGTTAATTTGTCTGTGGTTCTTGGGGTTTACTCCAAGGCATTGGGTTGAATTTCTTTGTGTGCAAGTTATTCTGATTATATGCTTTGTCAGTGATTAATAATTCCTCTGTATATAGTCGCCACTCTGCCCAATTATTTTGAAGACTTAATTCATCTGAAGCTTGGTATTTCTCAGAGGTTTAGTATTTTTGCTTGCTTGGTTTCAATCCAAAGGATGATAATTCTACATTGACTTCATAAGTCAAGTGTTGACTTCCTATTGGTTAGATTATTCTTTTCCTTGGATTTTACTTTATGCTTTAGGATAGTCCCTCCATCTCCTCCTATCTTCTTTAATTTCAAAAATATTCGCCCTCCTTTTCAAAGCTCTTCTTATTTTCTAACTTGAACCGCTTTCACAATAAACTTGGACTTAGGTCCATGAATTTTAAAAAATATTTTCTTAAATAAAACATTAATCAATGTAACCATACTTTGACATCTTTCTCAAGACTAAAAGTCAATTAACCCCATTTAAATTGTTTTCCAATTTGGACTTTTTACTTTAAAACTTTTCTCAAAAGATTAGACTCTTGTTGCTTCTTGTAGTGATTCGAGCTACTATACTTCTACGATATATAGTGAAGTGAGATATTTTCCACTTACATGTTGAGTGAGGCTTTGTTGATTTTAAAATCCAAGCTATATCCTACATTTTGAGATGATGCAAATTCTCCTTTCTCATAATCGTGGGTAGTAAGTATGTTCTTCCACTCGGATGTCTCTTCTCTTAAAATTAACCAACACACACGTGTTTTAAAATTTTTAAGGTGAACTACGAGTACCCCGATCCCCTATTGCATGGAAGTTGGTATCTAGGCACTAAGGGTCCGCAACCACGACAAGTGCAAAAATTATAAAAAAAATACTTCTTTTCTCATCTGCACCATCTATTTTTGTATACACTTTTTATAGCCAAAATACACAAATTTTCAAAGAGGTTCATGAGGATGACCATAGATGTTTAGAATGCTAATACTTTCCCTTTTCATAACCAACCCTCGTACCTAGATTATCTCCCCCTCTCTTTTTGGGTTTATTCCCTCTTTTCCCATTTCCTTTGGAAACAATAAAGTGCAGTGGCGATTTTTATTTGATCTGTTCGAGTTAAGTCAATTCGATGGCTTAGTCTCAACATTTTAAAATGGATGCTTGAGGAAAAAATTATGACATTTAAAAGTCACCACCATGAACATGGAACTTTGGTACTTAGAAAATTTTCAATTCTTCAAAATGACCAATTCTCAAAGTTTTCTTGATTTTCATGATTATACTTGATCAAATCTATGCATATTCCACATTTTCTTGAAAATTGACTTTTCATGACCATGGTTGACTAAAATATCAAAAGTCAAAGTTTGACTTTTAGGAAAATTGATGAATTTTTCAACTGAATCAACCAATCTTCCAATCAAATGAAAACCCTAATTCTAAGATGAAAAGTTGCCTAACTTGAACTTATGAGATGACCATGAAGGAGTGATCTTGATTAAACTTTTAAAATGACAAATCTTGAGGCCCAAAATAGAAACCCTACTTCCTAATTTATCTAATGAATTTAAAAACCATAATGCCTTGATGAACAAAAAAATTTGAGCAAAGGATGACTTAAGATGCTTGAAATCGCTAAATTTATTTCAGAATGTCTTAATGTATTGAATAGGATCAAAGCCCTAATTCAACTTAATACCCCAATGAACCAATGATAAAATCCTAGTGTTGTACCCCAAAATTTTCCCTCTCATTTATCAAGTAATTTCTCACAAGATCTCCTTTGGTTCAAGACTGCACTAGGGTTGATCAGCTCAAGACACCTCCTCAAGCTCTGATGACTGAAAATTAGGGTTTGAGATTCCACAAGGATAATTGAACTTTTAATGCCTCATATGACTTTCATGGATAATTATGGACCCTCAAGATTGCTCATGTCAAGTTTCAAGTCTTGGATCACATTTTTGCTCAGTTAATTGATCAGTTGACCTAAAAATCAGCTGTATTAGGGAAAAAGTCAATTATGGTCAATTTACAGTCAAACTTCATAATTTTTGATCCATGTAAACATTATGAGCTCATATATGTCATTTGATCAAGTTTGGACCATAATTCCTCAAGAAATTTGATCATATCATCAAAAGGGCAAAATGGTCAAAATTAGGGTTTTGACTGAGAAAAGGCAATTTCTGATTTTTGACCTAGCAAATGGTTGATTGGTTGGAAACATGATCTCAAGGATTAAATTGCATCATTTTGACCTAATGGAATGACTCAAAACATTGCTCAAGGTCAATTGATTGATAGTTGATTTTCAGTCAACTAATCAAAAGTCAACTGTACACTGAAAAGTCAAACTTTGACTTTTTGGTCAAAATCAAGTGTCAAAGATCACAATTCATCAAAACATTTCAAAATGTGAAACTTGTTCATCAAGAAATCAAAAAGTCAAGATTTCATTTTGAAAAGTCAAAGTTTCCAAACTTAGAAATTTTTCTAAGTGTTGAAAACTTCATACTTTTTCATAACTTTGAGCCAACTTTTCATCATGATGCAAAATGATTCAAAGGAAACTTTCAACATGAAAGTTGTAGATCTCAATGAGATCTAAAACATTTCTGAACACAACTCCTCCTATAAATGCTTGTATTTCAAGTTATTAATCCATGAAATCATGTTCATGAAACTAAAACACTTAGTGAAATTTTGAGCATTTTGGTCAGGATTTTGACCTAACTTCTGGGCCAAGTTTCACATAGTTCCAATTGGATTTTGCAAAAGTGATTCAAATAGGGGTTGTAGAGCACATTACGAGATTTCTAAAATGTCCAAGAACTCCTTGAGATCATTTTTGAGCAAGGAGAATCAAAGGCATGAAGTTGGCATTTCATTCTTGAATTATAGGTCATTTCCATGATGAACAAGAATTCAAATCCATAGCCATGCTGCATAATCCCACTTTTCAGGCCCTATAACTCATGTATCTATCCTTAATCAGAAGATTACACAAACTTTATGGCTATTATCCATTAAATGCAAGCTTTGTCTAAGTTAACTTGCCATTTTTAGAAGAAAGGCAAGACTTCCATTTTGGAAAAGTATGTGTGATACGGTGGGACAACTGACTTGAGGTTTTGCGTTTGTTTTCGCAAATGTTTCGGTTGAGCAAGAGTCGCCACCGACTTTTTATTTTATCCTAAGGAAAGGTTAAAAAGCACAGCAAAAAACCTTTTGAGATGTTTTCTTGGGTTCGGGGAGTAGATTATAGAAAGGGAAGGTATTAGCACCCTTTCTATCCATGGTGATCCATGGGCTCTTAGTTTCTTGCTTAGATCACTTGCCTTTTGTTTTCAATTGTTTTAAATGGTGCTTGAGTGTGTGGGTTTGAAAATATTTTGAAAAGAGGCCAATGTGGTGGCAATCTTTGTAATGATCCATGTGGGGATGTATACAAAGATGTATGTCTTTTGAAAAGGTTTTCATTTGTTTTTGAAAGTAGTTTTGAAAGTGTAGTGTTGTCTGGTTTTGAAATTAGGCAAGTGTTTTGTTTTGCAAGTTTGATTTAAGTAGCTAAGAGGTTATCTACTCCTAAATTTCTCAAAAGATTACTGCTATGTTTTAACCCTTTTAACAAGTTTGTTCCACCATTGAATTTGGTGGACAACCTTATGTTAGGATGTGAAAGGGACAGGCGCGGGTCATCGTTTAGACCATAATTGCAACGGCGTTAAATGTCTTTGGGCAATTTTCTTTAAGGGACTTGATCATTTGTTTTTGTTTGTTTTGAAAAGTTTTGTCGAGGGGCTATGATCATTCAAATTGTTTGCTTTGCCCAAAGAAGTTCAACATACAATATGGCCCATTTATTTGAAGGCAACAAGTGGAATACCCTAGGGGGTGCAAGTGTGATTGTGTATTGATTACATGTATTTGTCTTGTATTAGGTCATAACTATTTTTTTATCGTTTTTCGCATACAAACCCTAATTCTAACATGTTATCATTAGAAAGCAATAAAGTGCGAAATTAAATTTACTAAGCTATTACAAAACCAAATATGGGAAGGGGGGGTACAAATGTTCAAATGGGGATATTGACAAGTAATTTAAACCTAAAATTATTACATCATTTTGAATATTTGCAATTTAATCAATATACAAAAATTAAATAAGAATGCAAGATGCAAAAGAAATGTTTAGTATATGTATGAAAAAAATATTATTTATGTAAAAGAGAAAAGAAAATAAAAATATATTATTTCTTGGAGTATTTTGAATTTAGGGCAAAAACCCTAATTTTACTAAGAAAATGTATTATTGTTTAATTTAATACAAACATTTATTTATTATGTTCAAAAATAAAAATAATGAAGTATATTATGAAAAAGTATTTTTTGTATCAAATATTAAAAAAAATGAAAAAAATTCAAGTATTTTTATATTTTTAACTTAAATATATTAATAAACATATATCTATATCTATATTAATTTCTTAAATATGCATTATGTGCAAAATATTTAATATTTAATAAATAAATAAAAAAAAGGTATTTTTTATGTGGGATATTTTCAGAGGGTAAATAAAAAAAAAAAATGTATTTACACTATTTTTCTATTTATTCTAATAATAGTATATATATAATATTTATGTATAACCAAAGGAAATAAACAAATAAATATGCAATAAATTCAAAAAGGATGGAAAAAATATTTTCAAAATTTTAACATGCTGAGAAAAAATAAACAAGTCAAACAAAAAAAGAAAAAGTAAAAAAGAATTAAAAATAAGACAAATGGGCTTAGGGGGTGTAATAGCAATCAAGTGGTGTGAAGAGAAATAACACAAAAGCCCAGCCCAAAGATCACTGTCTTCAACCTCCAGCACAAAATATTTGAAAAAACGCGCGCCATGTTCAGCTTCTTCTAACTCTTGATTCCTGGCTTTTTAGCAAAAACTCATAACACAACAAATGTTCAGCATGAAGAGACGGTTCTAACCATGTATGGAACTTGACCTAACTCTCTAAGATGAGGGAGAATTTCTCCTCCCCCAAATCCTAACCTAATTTTTCTGCCATTTTTAAACTACAAATTCTCCCTACTCAGGCAAAAGAAATGAAATGTAAAGATATGTACATGTTCAGGGCTACGAGTAGAACCTTGTTTCTTCACAAACTTAAGACTAAAGATGCATGATAAGAGAGATACGAGTTCAAAGTTTTACCTGTGCAGTTGAACTTCTATCTGGAGAATGAGGAACTTTCAGTGCAATGTAATGATTGGAAAAGCTTCCTTGAGGTCCAGGGATGCTGTTTCAATGCTTACTTTGTCTTGAGGGCTTCTGAATCAAGCTATGGAACCTCAACTGCAAAAGGAAAAAATGAAAATGGTGGAAACTGTTAGGGTGATTACAGGTCAGGTTTTAGGCCATGGTTAGCTTGCATATGTTGTAAGGAAGGTAGAGGAACAGGTTTGGACAAGAATGCTCGAAGGGATTGAGAGATAGCACTCAATCTGCAGGGGTTGCCCTGTTTGAGCAGTTTCAAGGTGATTCTGAGATGGAGGGTGCTTGAGAGGTTTTTGACTCGTGCCCAAGCTTGGATATGTTATGTGTAAGGTGTTTGATAACTTCTTTCTTGTGTGCTTAAGCTGAGATGAGATATGGTACAAGTTATGCAATGTTACTTGAAAATGAAGCAAGCAATGGTCACTTTGTGTTTTAGGTTAGTAGGGGGCCTCTAATCCTGCTGCATAAGCCTCTCTTGATCAGAGCAATTTGCCCATAATCTTGTGCCAAAAGGATTTTGCTTGTACCTTCTTGGATTTCAATTTGACATAAAGCTAGCTTTTTACAAAAATGGATAAAGCACTTTATCTAGTTTAGGATTAATCCACTATGCAATGTTATAACACAAAGAACATGGTCTTAACACATTGAATATGCATTAAATTATTGAGTATGGAATGGTTCAAGGACCTGTAATCAAGCATAAAGCAAGCTGATTTCAAATTTGCAAGATTATGAACATGTTTTGATGAAGAACAAAAGTGAATTTTTGCCAACTTGTGAAATTCGAATCTCTCAAGTTATGAGGTTGTTTGATGAGTTCTTGGATATTTTGGAAAGCTTGGAATGTGTACTACAATCCATCTTTGAAATGCAAATTAAAATTCCAAGTGGAAGGGTATGAAAAGTGGCCTTGAAGTGGGGTAGAAAACCTTGTCAAAATAGGTTAAAATTTCACTAAGTTAAAAATGGTTTAGTGCCCTTATTCAAAAAATTGTAACTTGAGATACAAGCTTCAAATGAGAAAACTTTGTGAATCAAAGTTGTAGATTATGCAACAAGCTACAACTTTCATGTTTTTACTTTTGTTTAAATCCAAATGGATCTTGGTGAAAAGATGGGGCAAAGTTGGGAAAAAATTAGGGTTTTTCATAACTTAGAAAAATTCTAAGTTATGAAAAATTCCATTTTCTAACCCTAATTTGCATTTTGTGATTTCTTGGTGAACAAGTTTCATGATTTGGCATGTTTTGATGAAAAATGAATCTTGACTCTTGATTTTGACCAAAAAGTCAAAGTTTGACTTTTCAGTATACAGTCAAAATTGATCAATTGACTGGGAAATTCAACTATCAATCTTGTGTACTTGGGATCTTTTGAGCTTGATGAATGTGTCAAGACCATTTCATTGAGTCCTTGAGTCCATATGTGAACTTGGTTTGCCATTGACTAGGTCAAACAGTCAAAAATTGCCTTTGTGCAGTCAAAACCCTAAAAATGACCATTTTGCCCTTTTGGTGATCTGATCAAATTTCTTGTGGAATTGTGATCCAAACTTGATCAAATGGTCCATATGAGTTCATAATGTTGATGTGGATCAAATTTCATGAGATTTGACTGTCAATTGGCCACAGTTGACTTTTTCCCCAATACAGCTGATTTCTAGGTCAACTGTCCAATTGACTGGGCAAATCTTGGAATCAAGACCTGAAACTTGGCATGGGTAAATTTGGGAGTCCAATATGAAGCATGAAAGTCATCTTAGGTATTTTAGGTCAAAACATCCTTAGGCAAACACAAACCCTAATTTGAGTCCACAGTGCAAGGAGAAGTCTTGAGCAGAGGAAACCCTAACTGGATCTTGATCTTCAAAGGTCTTGTGATGAGAAAATGTTGAGGAAATGGGAGGGCAAATTTTGGGGTACAACAGTTGCCCCTGTTCAATCTTCTTGGACCTGAAGAGTTAGATTGGCAAGTTTGCCTTTCGTGACTCGAGGGTAAAAGGAGATTGGACACTAGAGTGCCCGGAAATTTGCACTCGCATGCTGGAGTCTCAACAGGGTGATGTCGGGAATGGGCTTATAGATGCCATTTGGAGAGATGAGGGATAGGGAGATGGGCTTATAGATGCCATCTGGAGATGTGAGGGATAGGGAGATGGGCTTATAGATGCCATTTGGAAGTGTTGGTCACATAAGAGATTCCTTAGCGAGAAACTTGTATATTTGAGAAAGACGGATGTTTTCCTGGCTTGTTACAGGTGTTTGATCTTCAATCTCCTTATGCAGATGTGCCCTGGCTAGATACAGGTATCGAATCTACAATTGGTTGCTCACAGATGTGCCCTGGCTGGATACAGGAGTCGAATCTGGAAATAGTCGTTAATAGATGTGCCCTGGCTGGATACAGGAATCGAATCTTCGAACTCTTCAGACGTTCCCTGGCCAGATACAAGAGTCGAGTCTGGAACTGTTGTTAACAGATATGCCCTGGCTGGATACAGGAATCGAATCTGGCGTTGCGATAATTGCTAGATATGCCCTGGCTGGATACAGGAATCGAATCTTTGAACTCTTCAGACGTGCCCTGGCTAGATACAGGAGTCGAGTCTGGAAATGTTGTTAACAGATATGCCCTAGCTGGATATAGGAATCGAATCTGGCGTTGCGATAGTTGTAGGTAGTTGTTTTTGGGATTGTCTTTTTCCTGAAAAGGCAAAAAACGTAAGTTGTATGCAATGTCATGATGTATGATATGCATGATGTCATGATGTTCATCATGAGATGGTGTTGTATGCGCTTTATAATATATGTAAGCAAGATGTATGAAAATGTGAAATGTTTATGGATGTAATTTCGCCTTAGGAAAATAAATCCTTGACGATCGGCCGGAGAATTGCTCTGTGGATGAGATACTTGGCTGAAGTTTTGATGCGAGGCCTGTTGAGGACTCTAATGATGGATTCCGCTGGGGATAATGATGATAAACTCTGCTGGGGATACCAAAGATAAACTCCGCTGGGGAATAGGAAGAACTTTGCCGAGGGCGATCTTCCGTGGCAGATAGCTGAGGATAACCCAGTTATAAGTCCTTGTGAGGAAATAACTCTAAATAAAACTTGGGAGAGACGTCCGTACTCTGCAGGGGATAAGCTTCCAGAATCTACTGGGGATGAGCTTTAAGACCTGTCGGGGAATGTTGTGCCTTTTCGAGGTTGTCGGGGAGTCAATTCCTTTTGGGGAAAGTATTGCTGAATCTTGTTTTACTCTACGGGGAGTTGAGATGATTTGGCCACATTCTTCAGCTGAATCTACCTTGGTACCTTGGCGGTCAAAACAACCAGACTGCATTAGACAACTTCACATTGCCCCTGTCTCTGATGTCACCTGTAATCAATCTCTTATTTTATGTGTAAACATTTACGAATCAGCAATTTAATGTCAAATGCATATATAAAAAATGAACATTGGACGTTCTTCGCAAGACAAAACAGAAAAAGGAAAACAATGGTAATTTGTATGGACAAGTGAATTTGTATTGATTTAAGCTTTGCCTGTGAATAGGCGTTTTTGTACAAGAGGCTGACATCCTAGTAAGAGGACGCCGCGAAATAACATAGAGTTTACAATTTGAAAAAGGAAACAAAACAGCTATGTGAACAAATCCCACTGGGTCCCAACTCTGCTATCGCCTTTATGTCTTCGAACGTCTCATCGCCTTGCTGCCTAATTGAAGATGAAGCTGATTGGTCGATGCCGAAATCTTGAGCCAGATAGTTGATGCCGAATTCCTGATGCAAAGTGATCAATGAGACATAGTGTTACGCTTTATCCCTAACTTTTGCCTGGACCGCCCTTTCGGGTTTTCAGTCCACCGGGATACCCATTTTTGCCCAAGCTGCCTTTTCAGGTTTTCGACTTGCCGGGTGTACAGATTTTTATTCATTTCATCCCTTATTTTTGCCCGAACCCTTTTGGTTCGCCGGGAAGCCCTTATTTTTGCCTAGGTATGTCAACCTAGCGGGTCTTTTATTCATGCATAGTATTTTTTCACTATGTCTGCATTGGCGGGGTGAGGAAGGTCGTCACCATCCATGGTGGTTAGGATCATGGCTCCTCCTGAGAACACACGTTTAACCACAAATGGCCCTTCGTATGTAGGGGTCCATTTGCCCCGAGGATCACTTTGAGGAAGGATGATGCGTTTGATTACCAGGTCCCTAACTTGATATTCTTGTGGTCTGACTCTCTTGTCAAATGCCCTGATCATCCATTTTTGATACGTTTGACCATGACAGATAGCAGTGAGCCTCTTTTCGTCAATCAGATTTAATTGATCAAGTCGAGTCTGGATCCAATCATCTTCATCCAAGTCTGCATCCTTCATTATCCAGAGAGAGGGTATCTGAATTTCAATTGGCAAGACTGCCTCCATGCCATAGACTAAGGAGAAGGGAGTTGCCCCGGTTGACGTCCTTGCTGAGGTGCGGTACCCATGAAGAGCGAACGGTAACATCTCGTGCCAATCTTTATAGGTCACTGTCATCTTCTGCACAATTTTCTTGATATTCTTATTGGCTGCCTCTACAGCCCCATTCATATTCGGCCGGTAGGGAGAATAATTGTGGTGCTGTATCTTGAATTGTTCACAGAGTTCAGTGATCATTTTGTTATTGAGATTGGTACCATTGTCCGTAATGATTCTTTCTGGGACGCCGTACCGACAGATCAGATTATGCCGGATGAAACGCGCCACGACGCTCTTGGTTACTGTGGCGTAGGAAGCTGCCTCAACCCACTTCGTGAAGTAATTGATCGCCACCAAGATGAAGTGATGCCCATTGGATGCCGTCGGTCGGATCTCGCCGATCATATCGATGCCCCACATTGCGAAAGGCCATGGTGCCGTCAGGACGTTCAAAGGGACCGGAGGGATATGCATCTTGTCAGCATAGATCTGGCATTTATGACAAGTTCGGGAGTGTTGGTAACAATCGGCTTCCATTGTGGACCAGAAATACCCTGCCCGAAGGATTTTCTTAGCCATGGTGTGTCCACTGGAATGTGTTCCAAATGTACCTTCATGCAGTTCTATCATGATTTTCTCTGCTTCTGCCTTATCCACACAACGTAGCAGAGTTGAATCATGATTCCGTTTGTAGAGAATGCCGTTGCTGAGGAAGAATTTTGCAGCAAACCTCCTTATGAACTTCTTATCATTGACAGATGCACCTTCAGGGTATTCCTGAGCTTCCAAGTACCTCTTCACCTCATGATACCAAGGTTTTTCAATCACCTTCTCAGCCTCCAGCTCACAGCAGTACGCCAGTTCATCCAACTTCCAGATAATAATTCGGGGAGCCTCATTGTCCCATTTAACTTTGAACATCGAAGACATCGTAGCTAGGGCGTCCGCTAGCTGATTCTCCTCTCTAGGGAAGTGCTCAAAAGTTACCTCTTCAAAGTGGGGAAGCAAGGTCGACACATACTCCTTGTAAGGAATAAGATTCAGGTGTTTCGTATCCCACTCGCCTTTGATCTGATTGATCACGAGAGCGGAATCTCCGAAGACACTTAGAAATTTTATCCTCAGGTCGATTGCAGCTTGCAAACCCATGATACATGCCTCGTATTCTGCCATGTTGTTGGTGCAGCTGAAACATAATCGGGCGGTGAGGGGAGTATGAGTTCCCTTGGGAGATATGATTACAGCGCCGACGCCGTTACCCAAAGCATTGGAGGCTCCATCAAAATGCATAGACCATCGGGATCCTTCCTCAGGTCCTTCATCCGGTCCAGGTACTTCACAGTCAGTTACCACCATGATGTCTTCGTCCGGAAAATCAAAGTTCAATGATTGATAATCGTCCACAGGTTGGTGTGCCAAATGATCCGCCAGTACACTTCCCTTAATTGCTTTCTGAGTTGTATACTGGATATCGTATTCTGTCAAGATCATTTGCCATCTCGCTATTCTTCCAGACAGAGCGGGCTTTTCAAATATGTACTTGATGGGATCCATTTTTGAAATCAACAAAGTAGTGTGAGTCAGCATATACTGTCTCAGCCGGCAAGCAGCCCATACAAGAGCGCAGCAAGTTTTCTCAAGCAGTGAGTAACGAGACTCACAGTCGGTAAACTTTTTGCTCAAGTAATAAATAGCGTGCTCTTTTCGGCCAGACTCGTCATGCTGCCCCAGCACACACCCCATTGAATTGTCAAGTACTGTTAAGTATAGTATCAGAGGTCTTCCTTCCACCGGTGGCATAAGAATGGGTGGCTCTTGGAGATATTCCTTTATCCTTTCAAAGGCGGCCTGACATTCATCATTCCAGCGTACTACTTGATCTTTCTTCAGCAATTTGAAGATTGGCTCACAAGTAGCAGTCAGATGTGAGATGAATCGGGCAATGTAATTCAGTCGTCCCAGGAAGCCTCTGACTTCTTTCTCTGTCCTTGGAGTCGGCATCTCTTGTATGGATTTTACCTTGGCAGGGTCCACCTGAATACCCTTATCACTTACAATGAAACCTAGCAATTTTCCGGATCTTACCCCAAAGGTGCATTTGTTGGGATTCAATCTCAGCTTGTACAACTTGAGTCGGTCAAATAACTTCCTCAGATGGTCAAGGTGCTCCTCCTCAGTTTGAGACCTTGCAATCATGTCATCAACGTATACCTCAATCTCATGATGGATCATATCATGAAATAAAGCAACCATGGCACGTTGATAGGTTTGCCCCAGCATTTTTCAATCCGAATGGCATGACCTTATAACAGAAGGTGCCCCGCTGAGTCACAAAGGTAGTCTTCTCCATATCCTCTAGAGCCATCTTGATCTGATTATAACCTGAAAAACCATCCATGAAGGAGAACACCTTGTGTTGAGCTGTATTGTCAACAAGGACATCAATGTGAGGTAGGGGGAAGTCATCCTTGGGGCTGGCCCTGTTCAGATCCCTGTAGTCAACACACATTCTGACTTTACCGTCCTTCTTCGGCACTGGCACCACGTTGGCAACCCACTGAGGGTAAGAAGTCACTGCAAGGAACCCGGCATCGAACTGTTTCATAACCTCGGCCTTGATCTTTTCAGACATCTCTGGACGCATCCGTCGGACTTTTTGCTTTACCGGAGGGCAATCCTCCCTGGTCGGCAGGTGGTGAACTACAATGTCGGCATCCAAACCAGGCATATCTTCATAGGACCAAGCAAAAATCTCCATGTAGTCTTGTAGCATTTGGATCAATCGTTGCTTCACGCTGAGCTCTAGATTGGCACCAATCTTGACCTCTTTCCTATCTGTCTCAGTACCCAATTTAATTGTCTCCACCGGCTCTTCATGTGGCTGAATAGCCCTCTCTTCCTGGAGTAGCAGTCTTGCAAGTTCACCAGGCACTTCGCAATCATCTTCACCTTCGTCTTCGGCCAAGTTGATCGGATTTTCGAAGTCATAACTGGCGGTAGCAGAGCTGTTACCAGTGAGATCCAGAGTGGATTGAAACCTGTATAAGTGAGTGTGTGTAAATATAGCTGTTTTGCAATATATATAACACAGAAAGGAAAAGAGCACAAGATTTGAAATGCAACAAACGTCCAATGTTTTGATTGATGATATATGAAAATGTCATACAAAAAGCCCTCACAAATGGAGCTACGATGCCCCGGGTAGGACACCGAGCCAACAAAGTTTTAACATATTGTTTGTTACAAATTGGAAGTCAAAAGAAATTAATTACTGCGTGACAAAAGTGATAGGGGTAAAATCCTTTGCCGTCCAGTTGCTTGGTCCGTCGCTGTTAGTCGGGTAGATCCAACTGTCGAACTCTGCTTCCTCTACATCCTCCTCGATAGCATTCACCCTTGAGCTGGAGATAAACACCGGAGCCTTTCTGGTCTTCTCCTTGCGCACAACCCTCTGAGCCTCTGCAGTAAAGCCCAGCCCAAACTTGTCATTCTTCTGAGTGAAGTCAGGAAGCTGACCCCAGTTTGCACAATTGCCTTTCTGAACCACAGCCTGGGCATCCCTTAGGGAAGCCATCTTCAAGGAAACATTCTCTTCGACCGTTGTTTCTGCTGCTGCTGAAATTGGATGCACCTCCTCGAAATGCTGAAAGGGGGTTTCAATAAACTCCCCGTCCATCTCAATGTATCTGAAGGAATTCAAATGGCTCACCATATACTCCTCTTCTCCTTGCACAGTGACGATCTTCCCCCTGACAGGGTACTTCAGCTTCTGGTGTAAGGTAGAGGTCACTGCCCCAGCTTTATGGATCCAAGGTCGACCCAGTAGACAAGAGTACGATGGACGTATATCCATCACATAAAAAGTAGAGTCAAACACTTGAGAGCCCACACGAATAGGGATGTTAACCTCTCCATGAACCATCCTTTTTGAACCGTCAAAGGCCCTGACGATGATGTTGCTGGGCTTCAGTTCCAGGCCTTCATAATCCAAACGGTCTAAAGCCTTTTTCGGTAGGACATTCAAGGAAGAACCAGTATCCACCAATACATGCGCCAGAGTAGTGCCCCTGCATTCGATAGAGACATGCAGGGCGTCGTTGTGGTCTTTCCCCTTCGCAGTCAGGTCAGCATCTGAAAAACCCAAGCCATTGTCTGCTGTCAGATTTGCTACACAATCAGTGAACTGGACTGCAGTTGTCTCCTGCGGCACATGGGCCGTTTTGAGAAATGAAATCAAGGCTTTAGCATGGGCCTCGGAGCATAGCAATAAAGAGAGCATGGAGATCTTGGAGGGCGTATGCCCCAGCTGCTCGACAACATTGAAATCACTTTTCTTTATTATTTTCAGGATCTCCTCCATTTCTTGTTGTGAGGCTTCGGCATTTATGGGTATTGGTGCCTCCATCCGGGCAGGCTCTTCTTCAATCTCTTTGCCCCGAGCATTTGATGACTCGGCAGCAGGGGAAACAACTTGATCGGCAACAGTAACAGGTACACTTGTAGGTTTTATAAGGAGGGGTTTTCGAATAGCGGGCGGTGCAATGTCAGGCGAGAAGAGCCTGCCACTGCGGGTGACCTTGGCCGGACCAGTGATATCGCAGATACTGGCGCCAGTGTCGAATTCTTGTTTGATTCCATTTACATACACGTCTGCCCCATAATGCCAGGGGACAGCTTTATCAGACACGTAGGGGAGAGGCCCCGGGACAGTAATAATCACAGGTGCAACAGTCATGATTTGAACAGGCTTCTTCGGGGGAGCCTTGATTGGATTTTTGAAGATGGTAACCACAGCAATTTCTTTTATCGGAACCAACTGAACAGCAGACTTCTTAAACAGAATCTCCTTGCTATCCATTAGGCTTTGGACGCCTAACCTCAGCAAAGGGCAACCAGACAGGGAAACAGCACAGAACAGGCAACCTTCACTGCAACCCGGAAATAAACCGGCCCGCAGTAGGTTCTTCTTAACGGTCTTCAGAGGGGTGACAACTTCATTTACCGAAACAACATACAATTCTTCCTCAATGGCATTTACTCTATGCTGGGGCATAGGAGCAGTTACAACATTTGGTCTCTCCGGCGTTTCAAACTGAATTTCCTTTGCGTCGATCAGATCTTGCACTTTGTTTCTCAAGGCCCAGCAATCATCAGTAGTGTGCCCGGGACTATCAGAATGATAAGCACACCGGGCATTTGGGTTATACTTAGGAGACGCAGTGTTGGCGACCTTAGGAGCTTCTTTGAGGGTCACCAGGTTGGTGGACAACAGTTGGGGTAAAATTTGAGATAAGGTCATACTCAATCGGGTATACTGCCTCTTGGGCCTTTCGCTTCTTTGTTGATTGTATTGCTGAGGAGCAGCAATAGGTTTTGAGATGACCAAAGCATTGACGGCTTGGCGGCTTTCGGGCTTGACTGGTCTTCTAGGGCCATAGACGGCACTTGCTTCTTTCTTAAACGGCCTCTTCTCAGCACTTGTGGAGGCAGCCTTTTGTATCTTGCCTGACCTGATGCCAGCTTCAATTCTTTCTCCCGTTAATATCAAATCTGTAAACCCAGCGGAGGAGTTACCAACCAAATGATTGAAAAATGGACCAGATAACGTCCCTAGAAACATATCAACCAGCTCTCGATCAGTCAATGGAGGCTGCACTCTGCCAGCCAAATCTCTCCATTTTTGAGCGTACTCTTTGAACCCTTCACCCGTTCCTAGAGACATACCCTGAAGTTGGGTACGCGTGGGAGCGAGATCAGAATTGTATTGGTATTGTCTGTAGAATGCGGTTGCCAAATATTCCCAGTGTCGGATGCTAGCTCCATCCAATTGGTAGAACCATTCAAGCTGTGACCCCGAGAGGCTATCTTGGAAGAAGTGAATCTAGAGGTTCTTATCCGCCGTATAAGGTTGGATCTTCCTTACGTACGACCTTAGATGCAGCTTTGGGCAGGAGACCCCATCATACTTGGCGAAGGCAGGCGCCTTAAACTTGTGTGGAATTACTACCCCAGAAGACAACCCCAAATATCCGAAATCCAGTCCCGGCACATTCTGAATTTCCATGGCGCTTAAGCGGTCCTCCAATTGCTTGTATCTGTCAGCAGCAGGTGGGTACTGTTTGTCTTTATAGTCCGTCTCGTTGTCGGAGACTGCGGGACTAGGAGCCCCTCCCCCTTGGGGACTGTTTTTCTCAGCAGAAGAAGTGGTTGGATCAACTTCATTGTGGAGTGTGTTCCCAAATCTGCGTCCGGTATTGAACAACGCAGTGCTCTTCTTCTTCTTCTTCTTTAGGAGTAGAGTCTTCAACTCTTGCTGACCTTGGGCTAGGCTTAGGACCATCTCTTGAAATTGTGCACTTTGGGCCTGAAGGGCCTTGATTGCTTGCTCACTGGATGAGTCTGGATTCATGATGACTGTGCAAAATAAACAGCGAAGGAGATTAAGCAACCTGTGAAATAGGGTACCTGCTATGCATATGGTGCAATGGAATGCGTATGCTTTATGTTTTCAAAGACAAACAAGATTCAACTTTGTAGACAAAAAGGGAAACACACTTCATTAGATTAAAATTTCAATTGTTCAACAACTTGCCCTTAGGCATTACAGGAACGAAAAATATTGAAAAACTACAAAAGGAAACATCCAAAGCTCATCAATGCTCCCATGGCCTCCTCTTTTCAGTGCTGATGTAGTTGTTCAGGACCCGTTCTTCCTCCAATTGCTTAGTCAGCCTCTGGATCTTCCGTTCCTGCTCGTTGAATTTCTCCCGATAAAAATCCCGTTCTTCCTTTAGCTGCGCCCAAGATCTCTTTATGGTGTCAAAATCAGTAGGTATCTGAGGAGGGAGGACAGTTGGAGGAACCCCATCTTCATCAGGAGACTCAAGAATGAGGGGTCTAACAGCTTCGTAGGGCATACCTAACCTTTGAGCACGGATGCGGACCCATTTACAATAGGGCTTCAATGGCAGGGAAGTCTTGGGTCCCAATTCATGTGGGTTGGCTTTGTGGATTCTGTCCCAAGCTCTAATGAATCCCTGGCGTAGTTTGTCACTGTCTGCCTGAAACTCAAAATGGAAGTGAGGAACCAGCATTTCATGAGGCCCATCTCCTCTGGCTCTTCCAAACTGTCGGAGAGCTAAACATGGATTGTAAGAGATTCCTCCTTGGATACCAATCAATGGAACATTCGGGTATTCCCCGCATCGATCAATAACAGCTACCTCATCCAAACCTCTGAGAGCCCAAGTGATGTCATTATCAGTGAGAGACATTAACCTCCGAGCCCAACCTTTTCCTTCTTCATTCTTCAGCACGAACTTAGGAAGGTGCGAAATAAACCACCTCACTAGCAAAGGAGCACAACACCACGGAGTCCCCCATTTTCGAGCAGTACGAGCATAGAGTTGTTGTAGAATATCTCCCAAAAGAGTGGGTACCGGATTCCGAGACATGAAGATCCTTATGACATGGATACTGATAAAGGTGTCAGGGTTGGGAAACATTACCAGACCATAGATCAAAAGAGCTAGAATATCCTCATATGCCTTGAAGTCCAAGTCATTCCAGAAATCATTAGCCTTGCCAACCAGAAATTTGACCAAAAAGCCCTTGATCCCATTTCTAGTCTCCCAGTTGGATAATACCTCTTCTTTGGTCAAGGGGAGAATTGCAGCAATCTCTTCAGGCCTAGGAGTCTTTTCCAAACCAGTGAATGGAGTTTGTTCCAAGACAGGAATCCCAAGCAAATAAGAAAATTCTTCCAGGGTAGGAACCAGCTGGAAGTCTTGAAAGGTGAAACAATGGTACAGAGGGTCATAAAACTGGGTCAGAACACTTATCAGTTGTTGGTCCCATTTTGCAGTGACCAAGCCAAGGAGAGAACCATGTCTATTGATGAAGGAGGTAGTGTTTGGAATCCTTCCAACCAAATCCTTGAGTAAAACTGGTGGTTGAACAAAGTTGAGCCGAACAGTATTTCTACGCACGGGCATCATGATGTCCTACAAAACAGAGCAAAGATGAAACCTTTTTGTCTTTGAAATGGGTTAGCCTTTTATACAGGATGCATGCAATGGTATGATGGCATGATGCTATGATGAAGCACACCACAAGTATTCACATAGGCAAATAAGGCACACAAGTCACACAAGACACCCTTAGGTTTCAAGCCAGCATGAGTTTCAGGTATTACCCTCTTTTGGTTTTGTTGGTTAAAACCTGTCCTATTAGAAGTAACCGGGTTCTAGAGGATCTCAAATTATTGGCTACCCTTAATCGGTCATAACTCCAGCATCGCAATCTTTTCTCGCGGCCAGAACCATCTCGAGAGTTTAGCCTCAATGAGTGTAGCATACTGCTACTGTCCTAATAGCCAAGTTGGTCAATCTAGGGTTCTAAGGTTGGTTGGTGTTTAATGACCCCTTAGAAGACCTATATTCTCCCCGTTGCAACACAAGGGATATAGGTACAGACTAAGATGCCACACCAACGTAGCCACTGCTTCACCCATGTCGGTCTACGCCGGACAGGTCCCTCACAGATTATGCTACCTAAAAGGGTATTTCCCAGATCCGGGTCAGGATCTATGAAACTCCGATGCAAAGCCCACAAATATAAAAGCAAACAACGCAAACAATTGAAAACAAAGGTGATCTAAACCCTAAGGTTACTCCACTTTTAAAGACTCTCCCCAGCAGAGTCGCCAGTTCTGTGATACGGTGGGAGAACTGACTTGAGGTTTTGCGTTTGTTTTCGCAAATGTTTCGGTTGAGCAAGAGTCGCCACCGACTTTTTATTTTATCCTAAGGAAAGGTTAAAAAGCACAGCAAAAAACCTTTTGAGATGTTTTCTTGGGTTCGGGGAGTAGATTATAGAAAGGGAAGGTATTAGCACCCTTTCTATCCATGGTGATCCATGGGCTCTTAGTTTCTTGCTTAGATCACTTGCCTTTTGTTTTCAATTGTTTTAAATGGTGCTTGAGTGTGTGGGTTTGAAAATATTTTGAAAAGAGGCCAATGTGGTGGCAATCTTTGTAATGATCCATGTGGGGATGTATACAAAGATGTATGTCTTTTGAAAAGGTTTTCATTTGTTTTTGAAAGTAGTTTTGAAAGTGTAGTGTTGTCTGGTTTTGAAATTAGGCAAGTGTTTTGTTTTGCAAGTTTGATTCAAGTAGCTAAGAGGTTATCTACTCCTAAATTTCTCAAAAGATTACTACTATGTTTTAACCCTTTTAACAAGTTTGTTCCACCATTGAATTTGGTGGACAACCTTATGTTAGGATGTGAAAGGGACAGGCGCGGGTCATCGTTTATACCATAATTGCAACGACGTTAAATGTCTTTGGGCAATTTTCTTTAAGGGACTTGATCATTTGTTTTTGTTTGTTTTGAAAAGTTTTGTCGAGGGGCTATGATCATTCAAATTGTTTGCTTTGCCCAAAGAAGTTCAACATACAATATGGCCCATTTATTTGAAGGCAACAAGTGGAATACCCTAGGGGGTGCAAGTGTGATTGTGTATTGATTACATGTATTTGTCTTGTATTAGGTCATAACTATTTTTTTTATCGTTTTTCGCATACAAACCCTAATTCTAACATGTTATCATTAGAAAGCAATAAAGTGCGAAATTAAATTTACTAAGCTATTACAAAACCAAATATGGGAAGGGGGGTACAAATGTTCAAATGGGGATATTGACAAGTAATTAAAACCTAAAATTATTACATCATTTTGAATATTTGCAATTTAATCAATGTACAAAAATTAAATAAGAATGCAAGATGCAAAAGAAATGTTTAGTATATGTATGAAAAAAATATTATTTATGTAAAAGAGAAAAGAAAATAAAAATATATTATTTCTTGGAGTATTTTGAATTTAGGGCAAAAACCCTAATTTTACTAAGAAAATGTATTATTGTTTAATTTAATACAAACATTTATTTATTATGTTCAAAAATAAAAATAATGAAGTATATTATGAAAAAGTATTTTTTGTATCAAATATTAAAAAAAATGAAAAAAATTCAAGTATTTTTATATTTTTAACTTAAATATATTAATAAACATATATCTATATATATATATATTAATTTCTTAAATATGCATTATGTGCAAAATATTTAATATTTAATAAATAAATAAAAAAAAAGGTATTTTTTATGTGGGATATTTTCAGAGGGTAAATAAAAAAAAAATAAAAATGTATTTACACTATTTTTCTATTTATTCTAATAATAGTATATATATAATATTTATGTATAACCAAAGGAAATAAACAAATAAATATGCAATAAATTCAAAAAGGATGGAAAAAATATTTTCAAAATTTTAACATGCTGAGAAAAAATAAACAAGTCAAACAAAAAAAGAAAAAGTCAAAAAGAATTAAAAATAAGACAAATGGGCTTAGGGGGTGTAATAGCAATCAAGTGGTGTGAAGAGAAATAACACAAAAGCCCAGCCCAAAGATCACTGTCTTCAACCTCCAGCACAAAATATTTGAAAAAACGCGCGCCATGTTCAGCTTCTTCTAACTCTTGATTCCTGGCTTTTTAGCAAAAACTCATAACACAACAAATGTTCAGCATGAAGAGACGGTTCTAACCATGTATGGAACTTGACCTAACTCTCTAAGATGAGGGAGAATTTCTCCTCCCCCAAATCCTAACCTAATTTTTCTGCCATTTTTAAACTACAAATTCTCCCTACTCAGGCAAAAGAAATGAAATGTAAAGATATGTACATGTTCAGGGCTACGAGTAGAACCTTGTTTCTTCACAAACTTAAGACTAAAGATCCATGATAAGAGAGATACGAGTTCAAAGTTTTACCTGTGCAGTTGAACTTCTCTCTGGAGAATGAGGAACTTTCAGTGCAATGTAATGATTGGAAAAGCTTCCTTGAGGTCCAGGGATGCTGTTTCAATGCTTACTTTGTCTTGAGGGCTTCTGAATCAAGCTATGGAACCTCAACTGCAAAAGGAAAAAATGAAAATGGTGGAAACTGTTAGGGTGATTACAGGTCAGGTTTTAGGCCATGGTTAGCTTGCATATGTTGTAAGGAAGGTAGAGGAACAGGTTTGGACAAGAATGCTCGAAGGGATTGAGAGATAGCACTCAATCTGCAGGGGTTGCCCTGTTTGAGCAGTTTCAAGGTGATTCTGAGATGGAGGGTGCTTGAGAGGTTTTTGACTCGTGCCCAAGCTTGGATATGTTATGTGTAAGGTGTTTGATAACTTCTTTCTTGTGTGCTTAAGCTGAGATGAGATATGGTACAAGTTATGCAATGTTACTTGAAAATGAAGCAAGCAATGGTCACTTTGTGTTTTAGGTTAGTAGGGGGCCTCTAATCCTGCTGCATAAGCCTCTCTTGATCAGAGCAATTTGCCCATAATCTTGTGCCAAAAGGATTTTGCTTGTACCTTCTTGGATTTCAATTTGACATAAAGCTAGCTTTTTACAAAAATGGATAAAGCACTTTATCTAGTTTAGGATTAATCCACTATGCAATGTTATAACACAAAGAACATGGTCTTAACACATTGAATATGCATTAAATTATTGAGTATGGAATGGTTCAAGGACCTGTAATCAAGCATAAAGCAAGCTGATTTCAAATTTGCAAGATTATGAACATGTTTTGATGAAGAACAAAAGTGAATTTTTGCCAACTTGTGAAATTCGAATCTCTCAAGTTATGAGGTTGTTTGATGAGTTCTTGGATATTTTGGAAAGCTTGGAATGTGTACTACAATCCATCTTTGAAATGCAAATTAAAATTCCAAGTGGAAGGGTATGAAAAGTGGCCTTGAAGTGGGGTAGAAAACCTTGTCAAAATAGGTTAAAATTTCACTAAGTTAAAAATGGTTTAGTGCCCTTATTCAAAAAATTGTAACTTGAGATACAAGCTTCAAATGAGAAAACTTTGTGAATCAAAGTTGTAGATTATGCAACAAGCTACAACTTTCATGTTTTTACTTTTGTTTAAATCCAAATGGATCTTGGTGAAAAGATGGGGCAAAGTTGGGAAAAAATTAGGGTTTTTCATAACTTAGAAAAATTCTAAGTTATGAAAAATTCCATTTTCTAACCCTAATTTGCATTTTGTGATTTCTTGGTGAACAAGTTTCATGATTTGGCATGTTTTGATGAAAAATGAATCTTGACTCTTGATTTTGACCAAAAAGTCAAAGTTTGACTTTTCAGTATACAGTCAAAATTGATCAATTGACTGGGAAATTCAACTATCAATCTTGTGTACTTGGGATCTTTTGAGCTTGATGAATGTGTCAAGACCATTTCATTGAGTCCTTGAGTCCATATGTGAACTTGGTTTGCCATTGACTAGGTCAAACAGTCAAAAATTGCCTTTGTGCAGTCAAAACCCTAAAAATGACCATTTTGCCCTTTTGGTGATCTGATCAAATTTCTTGTGGAATTGTGATCCAAACTTGATCAAATGGTCCATATGAGTTCATAATGTTGATGTGGATCAAATTTCATGAGATTTGACTGTCAATTGGCCACAGTTGACTTTTTCCCCAATACAGCTGATTTCTAGGTCAACTGTCCAATTGACTGGGCAAATCTTGGAATCAAGACCTGAAACTTGGCATGGGTAAATTTGGGAGTCCAATATGAAGCATGAAAGTCATCTTAGGCATTTTAGGTCAAAACATCCTTAGGCAAACACAAACCCTAATTTGAGTCCACAGTGCAAGGAGAAGTCTTGAGCAGAGGAAACCCTAACTGGATCTTGATCTTCAAAGGTCTTGTGATGAGAAAATGTTGAGGAAATGGGAGGGAAAATTTTGGGGTACAACAGTATGCTTTTGAAAATGTCAACCCTTCTTGAGCCTCTCAATGGATCCTTCTGCACACACAACATCTACAAGTCAGAAGCAAGCTTGTTTAAAGTTCAACCACTCTACAATATCATGGTACAAGCTTTGGGAAGATGTTTGTCATGTTTGCTTCAAAAACAAGTAAAGGTTTTACAACATGTAAATTCAAATTCTGACTTGTTGTAGAACACAAAACCTCTTGCCTATAAATACATACACTATTTGCAATATAATACACGCGTGCTCAAGCCCTGAAACCCTCTAAAGCACAAAACCACTAAAAACATTTCAAAACTTGCCATTTCTGAGTTTTGAACCCAATCTCTAAATTTGTTTATGCGTTTCTTGGCCTTTTACTTTCAAAAGATTATAAATACCATATACAAACAATTCCAACACCTGCAACACAACTGTAACACCTCCATCACCATCCACCATTTTCAAAAACAACACCTTGCAACTTGACTTCTCTAAAACTCCTCAGCCATTTTCAGCTCAAGCCAAGCATCACATTAGATTCCTGGGAACTTGAGGAAGCTAACCCAATCACTGGAACTCATCAAAAGCTGCTCAAACTCAAAACACGATACCCTCTTGTAAGGTGAGTTTTCTGACTTTTGAACTATTTATATAGGCATTGTTAGGCTTCCATTTTCAAAGGTAAAATGTAGACCTCATTGCCACGAAGCTGTACATATCCATAGTTTGTATTTATATGGCTTGAACTTAGAGAATTTTGGAGTTGAAGTTTCTTAAATTTTTAGGTTTTAAATTAGGGCCATAAAAATTCTCACTCATCTTTGATTTTTAGCTTTAGTTATTTACATGGTTGGATTCGTGGGAATAAATGCAACAACTTTCATGTTGTCATCTTCCATTTTTGTTGAGAAATGAGAAATTTGCAGGTTGTCTGGCTGGGCGTGAGGTTGAAGATGAAGTTCAGGCCATGGACTTGATTTATAATAATATTTATGTTTGGCGTAAGTAAACGGATGTATCACCACCGCCGTGGTTAAAGCGCGCGCCTGTAACCAGAGGGACCTGAATTTGAGCTCCAGTGGTACCGTTTTGGCTTTATTCTCATATTTTCACTTCTTTTGGTTTTTTTGTTTGCAGCGCCTGGGCCCCAAACATTGGGCTTTTCATTATTTTTGCTGACTTCCCCCCTGATTATGTTTCATACCCCCTGACTCATTTTATTTCTTTATTTTATTTTTATTTTTTATTTTAGTTTATTTTACTTTCATATTTTCTTGTTATTATTTTTATTACTAATATTAGTTTTTTTAATTATTAATAAAAAAATCCAAAAATATTTATTTTATTATTTTTGCACTCATATTTTATTTTTCTTTATAAAAACTAAAAAGAACAAAAACAATTTTCTTAACAATTCAATTTCTTTCTTTTATCAATATTTAGATAATTAGGTTTAATTATTATATTATATTATTATCTTGTAAATTAAAATTAATTTAGAATTTAGGTTTATTTTAATTAATTAATTTTTATTCATTTTTATTAACTTAAAACCTTTCATATAAAAAACCCTAAAAATACATTTTAACCTAACTTTCTTTTCTTAACTAATTTAGGTTTAACATGATTATCTTTAATTAATTATTTCTCCTTCTTAGACATTAGGTTAAAATCCTTAAAAACCAAACAAAAATCATGACTTTTTTTTATTTACATTCATGCATTTTATTTTCAGTTTTTTACAATATTCAATATGGTTGTAATAGTTAATTAGATTTAATTTTCTTGCAAAATCCCCATTTGTAAATTTGTACACCCCCTCCCCTATTGATGTAATACCTTAGTATTTTTATTTTCCGCAATTTAATGCTTTACATATATAAATGCTAGTAAATTAGGGTTTGTATGGAAAAATTAAAATCAACAAGTTAGCAAAACCTAATTTAAGACAAAACAATGCATGTAAATCAACACACATGCACACTTACACCCTTAGGGTAAATTCACTTTGTTGCCTTATAAAAATGGCCATGTTATGCATATGAAGTATCTTAGCAAAATCAATAAAAAATAGAAGATCATAGTCCCTCAATGACGCTATCCAAAGTTGCCTTTCAAAAATGATCTTAGTCCCTCAAAGAGAATTGCTAAGATATTTTCACAACATTGCTATCATGGCTATACGATGACCCATGCCCGTCCCTTTACATCCAAAGATAAGGCTTCTTACCAAATCAATGGTAATATAGCAATATCAAAGGAAAGGAAGAAATGAACTAATACTTTTTGAGTAGGTAGAACGTTCCTAGTTGCTTGCTCATTTTCAAACCAAAACATCCTTGTTATTTTCAAAAACAAACACCATCTTTCAAAACATCTTTCAAACTTGAAACATTTTCAAAAGATCAACACTTTGTATACATTCTTACGAACGAGAATTATTACAAAGTTTTCCTAAACGATAGCGCCTTTTCAAAATAATTTCAAAAACTACAAACAAAAGGAAGTGATCTAGCAAACAACTAAGAGCCCGTAGATAACTACGGATGAAAAGGGTGCTAATACCATCGCTTTTCATAATCTACCCCCCGAACTCAAGAAATATATCTAAAGGTCTTTCATGTTCTTTTCATCCTTTCCTTTTGGATAAAGGAAAAGTCAGTGGCGACTCTTGCTATCCGCAAAATTTGCGATAAAATGCAAGACAACCAAGTCAGTTCTCCCACCGCATTACAGAACTGGCGACTCTGCTGGGGAAAATTTTAAAAGTGGGGTTACCTTAGGTCTAGATCACATTTACTTGCTTTCATTGTTTGGTTTGTTTTCTTTACATTTTTAGTCCTTTGTTTGGGTTTAAATTCTCTACCCGGATTTGGGATACCTTATAGGTAAGTAGCAATACATTGTGGAAACTATGTGTGGTATACCGACATGGGCTAAGCAATAGCTACATTAGTGTGACATATTTGTGGGTATCGGTAGCCCTTGAGCAGTCAAGGAGAATAAGGGGCGGCTGAGTGATGTCATGAAGCACTAACTGACTTCTAGAACCTTTACTTGACCAACTTGGCCATTAGGACGTAGTGAGATGACCGACTTTGGTGCAGTCCGAAGTTGGTAGATACTCGATACTGCACTCATTGAGGTTTGTTTTTTGGGGATATTTCGGTCGCCATTAAAGAGGCTTGTGCTGAAACAATGACCGAGAATACAAACCAGTGATATTGAGCTCCCTTAGAACCCGATTACTATTGCTAGGACAAGTTTGAGCCAACTAAACTTCAAGAGGGTACTTACCTATGAGACTCCATGCAAGCCTAAACCTAAGGACTTGTTTGTTTTGTTTGTATATATTTACTTGTACATAACATCATAAACATCATAACATCATACTCATACTCACTAACCATTTCAAGGATTTTTGGGATTTATCTGTTTTATTTTGTAGGACATGGATTCTATTCGCAGGAAAACCATTCAAGTCAATCTCGTAAGGATCCCTCCTCAACTTAAAG
The DNA here is from genome assembly GCA_948472305.1 of Vicia faba. Classification (NCBI taxonomy): domain Eukaryota; kingdom Viridiplantae; phylum Streptophyta; class Magnoliopsida; order Fabales; family Fabaceae; genus Vicia; species Vicia faba. The sequence continues at coordinate 1,018,538,142 of OX451740.1, forward strand.
AGTTAGCATCAAGGGTTCTTGAGAATTCTCCATTTACTGAAAGACATGGTTGCCTCCTAAACTTGGTTACCTCCAACACTGATGAAGATATGATATAGGTGCTCTTCCAATTCTTTGATCCTCTACACCACTGCTTCACATTTCCTGATTATCAACTTGTGCCAACTTTGGAAGAATTCTCCCAACTATTGAGGATTCCCATTCTCAATAAACTACCCTTCAATGGTACGGAAAGAGATCCAAAACTAGAAGAGATTGATCAATCCCTACACTTGCAACAATCTGATGTCATAACCAATTGGGAAATAAGGTGTGGCGTCAAAGGTTTCTTAGCCAAGTTCTTGTTTGAGAAATATCAAGACTGTTGGAACTCCTTGGACTTGCAAGCTTTTGAGGAAATTGTGGCCCTTATCATCTATGGGATGGTTTTGTTTCCAAATTCTGACCAACTCATAGATGTAAACACCGTCAAAATCTTCATGTCTCGTAACTCAGTGCCTACTTTGTTAGGAGACATCCTACATTCTTTTCACTCTCGCACTATGAGGAAAATAGGTATACTCATGTCTTGTACTCCTCTCTTGGCAAGATGGTTTATTTTGCATCTTCCCCAATTTGTATTGAAGAACGAGCAAGGTTCAAGGTGGTCCCATAGGTTGATGATGCTCAGACATTCAGATATTCATTGGTGTTCCTGATTTATGGAGAATGTTACTATCTTCGACCATTGTGGAGAATTCCCTAATGTCCCCCTGCTTGGCATTATAAGAGGTATCACTTACAACCCCTTCTTGGCCTTACGACAATTTGGTTATGCCCGAAGGGATGGTCCACATGAGATGCTTATTCAAGGGTTGGTATTTGACTACGAGAATGACGATCAAGGTTACTGCTAGAGGTTTATCCGAGCTTGGAGGATGTTGAACAAGGTAGATAGAAAGAAGCTGGGGAACAAGAATTCCCCCCCCCCCCCTTGAGCCTTACCTTAAGTGGGTGTGAGCTCGTGCTCATAAACTTGTGATGCCTTATCCTTCCATCTTACCAGTTATCATAGAACCTGTTGTGGAAGGAGATGTCCCATACACTATCCTTCATGCTAACGTGCCCACCTCTCTCGAAGACTTGTAAAGGGATTGGATACAGGTTAAGGGGGAGCGAGACACTTTTGAGGCCCAATTCTACGCCAGTGAGAAGAAAGTTCTGGAACTCACCAAGCAACTTCCTGAAGAGCGGAGTCTGAACGCCTACATTGCACCGAAGAAGATGCATTCAACTTTTTGTCTTAGAGTTTTGTATTTTATTTCTTTGTAAGCCCAAAGAGGCATGATGTACTCAAACTTTGATTTATTAATATAACGTGTGTTCCTTTTTGTCTAAAGCAAATTTAAATCTCTAATTTCCTTGAAATCATTTGCATATGCATCTTCATTCATCATAACACAAACAAGTTTCTTACAACAGGTCTTCTTATCTTTCTACTGTTTCTTTTAGTGAGATTGATATTAAACAGACAGTAAAGGATCTCCAGGCGCAAAACGCCCAGTTTCAAGACCTATGCTCAAAAATGGAGGGATCTCGCGGGAAGAGTCTTACCCCCTCTATCTGACAGAGAATTGGTGGATATGTTCTTAGGCACGCTATCTGGTCCATTCTTCAAACACTTGATCGGAAGCTCCTCGGTTGGATTTACCGAATTAATCATGACCGGTGAACGGGTAGAAGCGAGTATAAAAAGTGGAAAAATTCAAAGAGATGCATCCTCGAGCGTGATAAAGAAGCCCTTTATCGGAAAGAAAGAGGTCAGTGTTGCATATGACCATAGGAATCAGGACAGAACTGAACGCCGTCCAGCGGTAGGGGCTGTCATGATCTCTAAACCTCCACCTATTCAACAAAGGAACAACCATCCTAGAACAGAAAGACCGGTAAGACATTTTACCCGGATAAATATGACATTGTCTCAAGTCTTCCCCCATTTGTTGAAATCTAATCTGGTGACCTTGCGGGAAGCTCCGAAGAATCCCAACACTGCCTCTCCCCGTTATAACCCAAATGCCCATTGTGCTTACCATTTAGAAAGTCCATGTCATGATACAAAGGACTGTTGGACTTTGAAAAACAAGGTGCAAGACCTTCTCGATGTAGAGGAAATTGAATTTAATGCTCCTGAGATCCTAAATGTTATCACCCTCCTATGCCCAAGAACGAACGTGGTGTTAATGCTGTTGAAGATGATGTGTTTGTTGCTTTTGTTGATGAACTCGTTACTCCTCTCCTAACTGTTAAAAGGAACCTGTTGAAGGCCAGTTTATTTCCGGGCTGTGGCGAAGGCTGCCACCTTTGTTTATCCCTATCGACTGGTTGTCATTTATGAAGGCAGGTGTCCAGCGCCTGATGGATGACAAAGAGATTTTGTTTGAAAAGACTCCCATTCCAACCATTGCTTACAAGGATGTTTCAATAGTAACCATTTCCGCCAATCCTCCCAGGGTCTCCACCAAAAGACCCGTTAGGATTACATCTGTTCCGAAGGTGACTCCACTGATAATTACTATGCCAGGGCCGATCCCGTACTCCTCAGACAAAACTGTTCCCTGGAACTATGGGGGTGACGTCTACTACCACAAGGTCAAGCAAAAATGGCTGGCTGTTGAAGACCTGGTTTTTGAGAGGGCTGACCCCGACAACGGCAACATTATGGGAACCAGCAAAATAACCGGAAGTGGAAGAGTGTTCTCCCCTAAGATTGCTCCTCCAAAAACTGTTACTGGTCCTGTGATCATTCCTGCTTTTGTTCCTGCTAATACTACTACTACAGTTCATGTGGCTACCCCTATTGACACCCCTATCACTGAGTCAACCGAGACTCGGGGCAAAGGAATTTTGGTTGAACATGTCCGGATGAAGGCGCAATCAGTATCTATCCTAGAGGCTTCCAAGAAGGAAATGGAAGAAATTTTTAAAATTATAAAGAGAAGCGACTACAATGTAGTCGAACAGCTAGGGCAGACCCCTTCAAAGATTTTTATGCTAGCTTTACTGTTGTGATCCGAAGCTCATGCGAAGGCCTTGGTGAAATTTCTTAAAACTGCCCATGTGCCACAGGAAACCTCTGCTGACCAATTCGAAGATTGTGTGGCCAGTTTGACAGCTGATAATAGTTTGGGCTTTTCTGATGCTGATCTAACACCTAGAGGGAGGAAACACAATGAGGAGTTGCATGTCTCTGCCGAATGCAGGGGAACTACTTTGGCCCATGTCCTGGTAGATACCAGTTCATCATTGAATGTGCTGCCTAAGAAGGCTTTGGATAGACTAGACTATGAAGGTTTGACCTTAAAACCCAGCAACATAGTGGTAAGGGCCTTCGACGGTTCGAAGAGAATGGTGCACGGGGAGGTGGACATCCCCATTAAAGTTGGAACTCAGACCTTTGATTCAACTTTCTATGTGATGGATATTTGCCCTTCCTATTCATATTTATTGGGCCGACCTTGGATTCATGACGCTGGTGTCATCACCTCTACATTACATCAGATGTTGAAGTACCCAATCAAGGGAAAAATCATCACTATCCATGGAGAGGAGGAATATATGGTCAGTCACCTGAACTCCTTCAGATATATGGAAATGGATGGTGAATTCATCGAAACTCCGTGTCAACATTTAGAGGAAATCCCACAAACAGTTGCGGCAACCAAGATTGTTTCCAAAGTTCCGAAGATTACCAGACCTCCACTGAAGATGGCTTCTCTGAAAGATGCCAAGGCAGTAGTCGAAGAAGATGGGTGTACCATTTGGGGCCAACTCCCAGATATTCCCTACAAATTTGACAAATTTGGTTTGGGTTTTACTTCAGGAGCTCAGAAAGCTGTTCGTCATGCTCGTTCCGGGGAACCACCTTTGCAGATCAGTAACCATGGAGTCAACACAGTGGAGGATAGTGATGACAGCTGTGACCTGGAAGAATGGATTTTCCAACTATCAGCGGAGGACTCGACAACTGGGAAGCCAAAGAATTTGTCCCTATTACTTTTATTGAACATTAATTGTCTTTAAATTTTTGTCGGACTTGTAATAATTAAACAATTTAGACTTTTAAAACCTTGTGTCTTACCCGAGGCACAATGGTCCATTTGTAAGGATTGTTACTTCATTTTCATATGTCATCAATGAATCATGGACGTTTTTGCATGCAATTTTTACGCTTTTTGTTGTTCTTTTTCTACATTTTTATTTTTTTCAAAGATAGCTATGCTCTTACACACACTCACATATCAAAATGCAGATCCACATCCACTCAGGATCCCATGGGTAACGATTCTGCTATGGCCTATTGTGACTTTGAAAATTTGATCTACCAAGCCGAAGACGAAGGTGAGTAAGATTGTGAGGTGCCAGGGGAACTAGCCAGGTTACTACAACAGGAAGAAAGGACCATACAGCCCCATGAAGAACCAGTTGACACATTTAACTTAGGTACTAAAGAGGACAAGAAAGAAGTCAAGGTAGGTGCCAATCTAGAACCTAGTGTCAATAAGCTCTTAACTCAATTATTACATGACTATGTTGAGGTCTTTGCCTAGTCATAAGAAGACATGCCAGGACTTGACGCTGATATTATGGTCCATCGTCTACCGATAAAAGAAGACTGCCCTCCGGTAAAATAGAAAGTCTGTCGCATGCGGCCAGAAATATCAGAGAAGATCAAGACTGAAGTCATGAAACAATTCAACACTAAATTCTTAGCCGTCACCTCCTGTCCACAATGGGTCGCCAATGTTGTTCCAGTTCCTAAAAAGGAAGGTAAAGTACGCATGTGTGTGGATTACAGATTTGAATAGGGCAAGCCCTTAGGATGATTTCCCGCTTCCCCATATCGATATTCTGGTTGACAATACCGTACAACATAAAGTATTCTCCTTCATGGATGGTTTCTTCGGGTACAATCAAATCAAAATGGCACCCAAGGACATGGAGAAAACGACCTTTGTCACACAGTGGGGCACGTTCTCTTACAAATTTATGCCATTCAGGTTGAAAAACACTGGGACAACTTATCAGTGCACCATGGTAGCTCTGTTTCATGATATGATCCATCACGAGATAGAGGTCTACGTGGATGACATGATAGCCAGATCTCAAACTGAAGAGGAACATCTTGACCATTTGCAGAAACTGTTTGAAAGTCTAAAGAAATACAAGCTAAGGTTGATCCCGAGTAAATGCACATTTGGAGTGAGGTCCGGTAAACTCCCAGGCTTCATCGTCAGCGGTAAAGGTATCAAAGTGGACCCTGCAAAGGTAAAAGCAATACAAGAAATGCCTGCTCCTCGCACCGAGAAGGAAGTCAGAAGATTCTTAGGAGGGCTAAACTACATCACCAGATTCATTTCTCACCTAACTGCTACTTGTGAACCAATCTTCAAATTACTGAAGAAAGATCAAGTGTTGGATTGGAACGGCGACTGCCAGGATGCCTTCGATAGGATCAAAGAGTACCTTCAAGAGCCTCTTGTTTTGATGCCACCAGTCGAAGGAAGACCTTTGATTATGTATCTAACTGTCTTAGAAAATTCAATGGGGTGCTTGCTGGGGCAGCATAAAGAGTCTGGCCGAAAATATCATGCAATTTACTACCTGAGCAAAAAGTTTACCGACTGTGAAACTAGATATTCACTGCTCGAGAAAACTTGTTGCGCTCTGGCATGGGCTGCTCGCCGGCTAAGACAGTATATGTTGACCCATACTACCTTATTGACATATAAGGTGGATCTAATTAAATACATATTCGAGAAGCCCGCCCTCTCTGGAAGAATAGCAAGATGGCAGATGATCCTGACTGAATACGACATTCAATACACTACCCAAAAAGAAATAAAGGGCAGTGTGCTAGCCGATCACCTTGCTCATCAGGCTGTGGATGACTACCAGTCCATGAAATTCGAGTTCCCAGATGAAGACATCATGTTGGTAAACAATTTTGAAGAACTGAGACCATATGACGGACCTGAACAAGGATCCTGATGGACCTTGGTTTTTGACAGAACTTCCAACGCACTCGGTAATGGCATATGTGTCATGATCATATCCCCTGAACGATGTCATACTCCCTTCACTGCAAGACTTTGTTTCAACTGTCCCAATAATATGGCGGAATATGAAGCGTGTATTATGGGTCTCAAAGCCGCCATAGATTTGGGAATCAAGTCCTTAAGGGTATTTGGATATTCAGCCTTAGTCATCAGTCAGATCAAAGGGGAATGGGACACGAAGCACCCTAATTTTATCCCCTACAAAGAACATGTGTTGACATTAATCCCACATTTTGAGGAAATTACCTTTGAGCATTTTCCACGAGAGGAAAATCAACTAGCAGACGCGCTAGCCACTATTTCATCCATGTCTAAAATCAAGTGGGGTAACGAGGCTCCCTAGATCACCATTGAGCGGATGGATGAACCAACTTACTATCACGAGATTGATACTGAAGAAGTAGTGAACAAGCCTTGGTTCTATGAAGTTAAGAGGTATCTCGAGGCCCAAGAGTATCCGAAGGGAGCTTCAGTCAATGATAAGAAGTTCTTGAGAAGATTCTCTGCTAAGTTCTTCCTCAGTAATGGCATTTTCTACAAGCGCAACCACGACTCTTCTTTGCTTTGTTGCGTAGACAAGAGTGAGGCAGACAAGATCATGGCTGATCTACATGAAGGCACTTTTGGCACCCATTCTAGTGGGAACATGATGGCTAAAAGATCCTACGGGCGGGGTACTACTGGTCTACCATGGAAGTAGATTGCCATCAGCATTCACGAACCTGTCACAAGTGTCAGATCTATGCTGACAAAGTACATGTGCCTCCAGTTCCTCTAAACGCCCTGACTGCTCCCTGGCCATTCGCGATGTGCGACATCGACATGATTGGAGAAGTCAAACCTATATCTTCTAATAGACACCACTTTATCTTGGTTGCCATTGACTACTTCATGAAGTGGGTTGAGGCAACTTCTTTCACTTCTGTTACCAAGACCGTTGTGGCCCGATTCATCAAATAGAATCTCATCTGTTGGTACGGTATCCCGGAGAGAATCATCACGGATAATGGTACCAATCTCAACAATACTACGATTACCACACTATACGCGCAATTCAAGATCCAGCACCATAACTCTTCTCCTTACCGGCCAAAGATGAATGGTGTTGTCGAAGTTGTAAATAAAAACATCAAGAAGATAATACAAAAAATGACAGTGACCTACAAGGACTGGCATGAGATGTTACCATTTTCTCTCCATGGTTACCGTACCACGACGCGCACGTCAACAGGGGAAACTCCTTTCTCTTTGGTATACGGTATGGAAGTCGTCCTACCAATTGAATTCCAAATACCTTTTCCGAGAATCATAAAAGATGCAGGGCTGAATGAAGATGAATGGATTCAAACTCAACTTGACCAGTTAAACTTGATTGATGAGAAGAGGCTTACGGCTGTCAGTCATGGTCAGATGTACCAAAAATGTATGATCAAAGCTTTTAACAAGAAGGTCGGACGTCATAAATATCAAGTTAGTGAGTTGGTAATCAAGCGTATCATATTGCCACAAGGTGATCCCAGGGGAAAATGGACTCCTACATTCGAATGACCATTTGTAATCAAAAGCATATTCTCTGGTGGAGCAATGATCTTAACCACTATGGATGGCAACGACCTTCCACATCCTGTAAACGCGGACATAGTCAAAAGATACTACGCATGAATAAAGACCCGCTAGGAAAAAATTAGGGCATTCCGACGAATCGAAAAGGTTCGGGCAAAAATTAGGGATAAAAAAAACAAAAAAAATCTGTACACCCGGCAAGCTGAAAACCCGAAAGGGCGGCTTGGGAAAAAAAGGTGTTGTACCCCAAAATTTGCCCTCTCATTTCTTAAAAGATCATCCTGGACTCTCAGGCTTGCTTATATCAAGTTCAAAGTTTTGAATTACAACTTTTCAAGAAAATCATCCACAAGGGCAAAATGGTCAAAAACATATTGAAAAGTCAAACTTGGACTTTTAGATCAAAAATCAAGTTTCAATAATTATATTTCATCAAGACAGGAAATTGGTTCATCAAAAAATCAGAAGTCAGAAGTTACTTTGAAAAAAATCAAATTTCTAAACATTTAGAAAATTTTCTAAGTGTCAAGAGAATAAGATACTTCAGAACTTCTGAGCCAGCCTCCATGCAAGTGCAGTTAGAATTTGTAGACACGATTTAGAACATGATGCTTCAATCAGAACATATGGAAGCAATGTTCTTCGGTCAGAACATGAACCTTCAGCATATAGAGGTTACATTTATGATCTTCCGCGATCATAACATCACCAAATCCCAAGACCTCGTTTAAACAACATGCTGCACTACTGCAGTACAACACTCTAACCAACAGCTAATCCAGTCCACGCCTGTATTTTCCAAAATCCAATATTTGCACCAAATACAAAAAGCTGTGATCAAAAAGCAATGGAACAGTGTACCAAAAAAGTTTAAATCCCATTTGTTTTCCCCCTAAAACCACAACAAATTCACCTATAAATAAGTTGTTCCATCACACTTTCAAGGGGCTGGTTTTTTGAGAGAGAAAATTGTCAAAAGAGAGAAAAAAAACTGTGAAACCTTCTTAAAAAAACCCAGAATTCCCAAACAGAAAGCAAAACCTTTGTTCTTCTCTTTGAATCAAAGAACTTGGCATTTTCTCTCCTGTTGCTCTTGCTGACTCTAGAACATTTGAAGGCAGCAATTCAAGTTCCAAGCACACGTTCCAGATTCAAGGTAAGTCTTTCTGACTTTGCATCTTCTCATTTAGAACATCATTAAATATGTAAATATCACAATATTAATATTGTCCATATCATTGCATAAGTAGGAAAACTGTGGATCAGAACTTCTTGATTAAGGCTAGGCTCAGAATTAGGATTAGAACTTCTATAAACTGCTGTGCTTTTATTCTCCTGATTTGCTGTTAAGGATTGAATAAATTGCTGATGTGCTGATTAATATGATGAAAGAGTTGAAATGTAACACAAAACTTCTGTTTTTCATTCACCATTTTAACACACAAAATTTCTAGGATTTTCTCACTGTTTAAGCACGCAGAACTTCTGAGTTCTTTTTACCATTTTAACACACAAAACTTCTAATGCTCACTCACTGTTTTAGCACAGCATAGAACTTCTGAGTTCTCCCTACACGTTAAACACACTGAACTTCTGATGCTTCCACTCGCTGTTTTAACACTCAAAATTTTTTATTTTCCACACGCTGACAACACACTGAATTTCTGATGTTCACTCACTATTTTAGCGCAAGACAGAACTTCTGACTTTTGGCTCACTGTCTGAATACCACCCAGAACCCCTGTTTCCTTCCCCTCTGACGTTTCTTGCAAGACCTTATAGCGTACCAATCAAGAACTTCTGATTCTACTGACGTTCCTTTCTGAGTCACCGCGCGCCTGGCTTTAGAACTTCTGATCCTTGTTGTTTTGCTTGCAGCAGCACGCTGTTTCTATATTTCATTTATTTTCCTATTTATCATTTTCAATATTAACCCCTTTTTTATTAATATAAAAAAGGATGTAAAAATATTTTCTATTATTAATTAATTAATTAATTTTTCTTAATTCATTAAGACAAAAAACCATTCTCTAAACAAGTCCTTTTTCTCTCTTGCATTGTACATTTCAATATGGTTGTAATAGTTAAATAGGATTTAAATTCTTGCAACCCCCCATTTGTAAATATGTACACCCCATCCCCCTAATGATTGTAATAACGTAGAATCTTTATATTCCCGCAATTTATCGCTTTCCAAATAAATGCTAGTAATTAGGGCGTGTATGGCAAGACATGAAATTGACAAGTAGATAACCCTAATCAAGACTAAAATGCATGCAATCAAACACACTTGCACACTAGCACCCTTAGGGTAATCCCACCTTGTTGCCTATCGGAAAAAGTAGTCATGTCCCTCGAACATGAGCATTTTAGAAAAATACCCTCGATAAAAGATCGTAGTCCCTCGATGACCCTCGATGCTGCCTTTGATAAACGATCTAGTCCCTCACCCGACTTTGCTAAAATGTTCCATGGGTTGCCTTCCATGACTATACAAAAACGTCTTGCACCCGTCCCTTCACATCTAACGATGGGGCTTATTACCAAATCAATGGTAAGTGTTGTACCCCAAAATTTTCCCTCTCATATTATCAAGATTTTCTTCACAAGACTCCTTAGACTCAAGACCAGATTAGGGTTTGCTCAGCTCAAGACCTCTCCTTGCACTGATGACCTGAAATTAGGGTTTGAGTTTGCACAAGTATTTTTGGACTTCTAATGCCTCATGTGACTTTCATACTTCATGTTGGACCTATAAGATTGCTCATACCAAGTTTCAAGCCTTGAATCACATTTTTGCCCAGTCAATTGGACAGTTGACCTAAAAATCAACTGTATTGGGGAAAAAGTCAACCATGGCCAATTTACAGTCAAACCTTATAATTTTTGATCCACATCAACATTATAGACTCCTATGTACCATTTGATCAAGTTTGGACCATAACTCCTCAAGAAATTTGATCAGATCATCAAAAGGGCAAAATGGTCATTTTTAGGGTTTTGACTGTAGAAGGGCAATTTCCGATTTTTAACCTAGCCAATGGCAAATTGGGATCAATCATGGTTTCAAGGACTAAATGGAATCATCTTTACCTAATCACAAGGTTCAAAAGATCTCAAATGCACTGGGTTGACAAATGAATTTTATAGTCAACTGATCAAAAATCAACTGTACACTAAAAAGTCAAACTTTGACTTTTTGGTCAAAATCAAGTGCCAAGGGTCATATTTCATCAAGATGTGTCAAAACATGATACTTGTTCACCATGAAACATAAATTTGCAAATTAGGGTTTAAGTTTGAAAAAAAATCATAACTTAGAATTTTTCTAAGTTATGAAAATTTCTTATTTTTCCCCAACTTTCCCCAACTTTTTCACCATGATAAAGTTGGATTCAAAGAAAACTTCCAACATGAAAGTTGTAGTCCTCCACAAAATCTACAACTTTTATTCACAAAGTTTTCCCAAAGGATGCTTGGATCTCAAATTATGATTTTGTGAATAGGGGTCCATAAACTTTCTAACTTAGTGAAATTTTACCCTAGTTTAGGCAGATTTTTGACCTAACTTCATGGCAACTTTTCACATAGTTCCAAGAGGAATCTCAAAATTCATTTCAAATATGGATTGTAGAGCATGTTACAATCTTTCCAAAATATCCAAGAACTCTCCAAGATCATTTTTGGTTAGGGAGAATCGAAGGAATGAAAATGAAAATTTATCACTTTTTGTCCAAGGCATTTACACATTGGTTCAAGTTGAAAATCTGTCCTAAGAATGCTTGTACTTGGTTTTACAGGTTCTAATCCCTTCTACACTCCAAAATTGAATTCAAACACATTGTACAATGGCTTTGTTTTGAGTTTTGGAGCATTGTACATTGATTTAATCCATTTATGGCATAAAGGTAACAATACCATTTCCATAAAGCTTGCTTTTTGCAACTTTGTCTATCTTGAGCCATGGACCTAACCTCTTGCTGCAAACAAAGTCCACAAATATCAGGCAAAGTTCACCAACTATGTGCAACTAAGGAACAGGCATGTACATGCTTTGGGCATTGTCATCTCACCTTTTCTTCAAAAACAAGCAAACTTGCAAAAGTCAATATAACTTGGATATTTGATAAGAGCAAGCCGAAGGATCATTTAAACTAACTTTAGAACTTTGTTGCAAGCCAAAACACGATTTTCCAACCTCTCAAACACCCTTAAACACAGAAATCACCATTTTCTTCCCAAACATGGCATCATCTGCAGAACCACTTCCAAAACAAAATTGGCTCGTGCGTTTTGCTTTGAGTCACTTCAAACACACTCCATACCACACACCTGAACTATCTAGGTCCCTGTCCAGCAATTGTGAGCTTATTTTCACACTTCACCATTTTCATTTTCTGAGTTTGCAGGTTGACTTCTACAAAGAGTTCCAAGCAACTTCAAGGCAAGCTAAGCATTGGGAAAGGTTGAGGGAACTTCAAGAAAGGTCACACGACCTTCATGCCTCACTCAAAGTTGCTACATTGCCATATCCAAACTCAACTGAACAAGGTATTTATCAAGTTTCTATCTCTCTATTTAGGCATCATAAAGCTTATGTTTCTGAAGCAAAAATGTAGTCCTTAAGTTGGTTGAGCTGTACATATGCATAACTTCCATTTATATTAACTGAGTTAGGAGTATTTGATTGTTGAAGTTGCTGAAAAAACTAGGTCAGAAATTAGGGCCATTAAAATTCTCTCTGATCTTTGAGAGTTAGGTCATGTTCTTTATATCATTGGAATCGTGTGATCATGAGCTACATTTTTCATGTTATAAGTTTTTGATTTTATGCAAAGAATAGCAAGAACAGGTTTGAATTGCAGAACATGCACGTTTGGAACAAAGTTGGAGGTCAGGGACGAAGTCCTGGGCCTGGCGCACCTTTGGGCCTTCGTTTCACTTTTCACACCCTCCTGTTTATATTTGCACCCCCCTTTGTATTTTTTGATATTTTTCATATTTTTTTGCATATTTTATATTTTTAACTTTTATTATTTTTTCTGAACATTATAAAATCATAAAAAATATTTTCTTAAATTTTTGCATTTTTGAATTTTATTATTTTTATTATTTTTAGGGCATAAAAATAGTATATTAGTAATAATATAATTTATTTTCTTAAATAAACTTGTAAATAATATATAAATATCCTACATTTTTATTGTTATTATTTATACACTTAAAATAATATTTTCACACAATATGCAATTTTTAACATTTTTGTATATATTATTATTATTTTTTCTTGAACAAAAAAATGAATAAAAAGAATAATATTAGAATATATTTTCTATTAAACAAAAATTAGGCTTTTCACCCTTTCAAAAATAATCATTTTATTTTCTTATTTTTAAGACATAAATAAATTTATTTTCTCATACATAAAATTAATACAAAAACATTTCTTGCATATTTATATTTTATTGCCTATTTAAATATTTGCTTATTTATTTATTTGTACAATAAATTCAATTTGGTTGTAATAGTTTTAGGGTTTTATTTTGAGCAATATCCCCCCTATTCAAAACTTGTATCCCCCTCCCCATAATATTGTTGTAATAGTCTAGATTTACTTTACACATTTTATTGCTTTCATATACCATGATAGTAAACTAGGGTTTTGTATGCAAAGACCAAAAATCAAACAAATAGCATGACTAAATACAAGACAAAAATGCATGAAAAAATGACAACACATTGCACACAACACCCCTAGGGTTTCATCCACTTTGTTGCCTTAAAATGGCCATGGTATGCATGCTAGGTAGCTTGGCAAAACAAAACAAAACAAAAGATCATAGTCCCTCGATGACACTATCTTGGTTGCCTAAAACAAAACTGATATAGTCCCTCAAAAACTAGCTAAGATACTTGGCAATATTGTTATCATGGTCATACGATGACCCACACCCGTACCGTTTAACATCCAAAGATAGGGTTGTTTACCAAATGCAATGGTAAAACAACAATGTCAAAGGAATAAAAATGTATAGGAAAGACTTTTGAGTAGGGTAGATAACTCCTAGTTACTTGATCAATTTGCAAACCATCCTTGCTATTTTCAAAAACACATACACAATTTCAAAACATTTTCAAACAACTTTCAAAACATTGAAATATTTTTCGAAAGACAAACATCTTTGTATACATTCTTACAAACAAGAATCATTACAAAGATTGCCTAAACAAAGGCCTCTTTTCAAAATACTTTCAAAACCACATAAAGCACTATTTCAAACAATTGGAAAAGCAAAGCAAGTGATCTAAAACAAGTAACTAAGAGCCCATGGAAAACTATGGATGAAAAGGGTGCTAGCACCTTCCCTTTTCATAATCTACCCCCTGAACCCAAAAACAATCTCAAAGGTCTTTCCTGTGCTTTTTTACCTTTCCTTTTGGATAAAATAAAAGTCGGTGGCGACTCTTGCTAAACCGAAACATTTGCGAACACAAACGCAAAACCTTAAGTCAGTTCTCCCACCGCATCACAGAACTGGCGACTCTGCTGGGGAAGAAGATAAAAGTGGGGTTACCTTAGGGTTTTAGATCACCTTTACATGCTTATCTTGTTTGACTTGTATGCTTTACACTTTGGTTCTATTGTTTGGGTTTGAATCCTCTACCCAGATTTGGGAAACATTCATAGGTAAATAGCAATACGTTATGGAAACTATGCGGGGTATACCGACATGGTCTAAGCAATAACTATATTAGTGTGACATATTTGTGGATACCGGTAGCCTTTGAGTCAATCAAAGAGAATACAGGGCCGCTGAGTGATGTCATGAAGCACTAATGGACTTTTAGAACCTTTACTTGACCAACTTGGCCTTTTAAGATGTAGTGAGATGACCGGCTTTGGTGCAGTCCGAAGTTGGTAGATACTCGATACTACACTCATTGAGGGTTGTTTTCTTGGAATATTTTGGTCGCCAGTAAAGTGGCTAAACTGAAACATTGAACACAGAAAACAATCCAGTGATATTGAGCTCCTTAGAACCCGATTACTATTTCTAGGACAAGTTGAGCCAACTAAACTTCAAGAGGGTACTTACCTATGAAACCCCATGCAAGCCTAAAATAGGAACTTGCGTGATTTGTTTGTACATATATACTTGTGCATAACATCATGGACATCATGAAGCATCATATGCATCCACTAACCATTTCAAGGATTTTTGGATTTTCATCTATGTTTCTGTTTTGTAGGTAATGGATTCACTTCACAGGAAAACTATCCAAGTCAACCTTGTAAGAATTCCTCTACAACTCAAGGAGCTAGCTTCAAGGATTCCTGAGAATTCTCCATTCACCGAGAGGCATGGTCATCTGCTCAACTTAGTCACTGCCAACACTGAGGAGGATATGCTGAAAGTTCTCTTCCAGTTCTTTGACCCTTTGCATCATTGCTTTACATTTCCTGACTACCAACTTGTGCCTACTTTGGAGGAATTTTCTCAACTCTTGAGGATTCCTATTCTCAATCAACTACCTTTCAACGGTACGGAAAGAGATCCAAAGCCTGAAGATGTTGCTCAAGCCCTACACTTGCAACCATCTGATGTCACAACCCATTGGGAAACTAGAAGTGGTGTCAAAGGCTTCCTGTCAAAGTTTCTGTTTGAGAAGTCCTAAAGCTGTTGGGATTCCTTGGACTTACAAGCTTTTGAGGATATTGTAGCTCTTCTCATCTATGGGATGGTCTTGTTCCCTAACCCTGACCAACTTATAGATGTGAGTGCCGTCAAAATCTTCATGGCTCGCAATCGGGTGCGTACATTGCTTAGGGATATCCTCCACTCTTTTCACACTCGAACAATGAGGAAAAGAGGTGTTCTCATGTGTTGCACTCCTCTACTGGAAAGATGGTTTATTTCTCATCTTCCCCAAACAGTTTTGAAGAATGAGCAAGGTTTGAGGTGGTCACAACGGTTGATGACTCTTACACATTCAGATGTTCATTGGTGTTCTTGATCTAGAGAAAATGTTATCATTATCGACCGTTGTGGGGAATTTCCTAATGTCCCTCTACTAGGCATTAGGGGAGGCATCACCTACAACCCTTGCTTGGCTCTGAGACAGTTTGGTTATGCCCGAAGGGATGGCCCACATGACATGTTGATTCCAGACTTGGTTTTTGACTTCGACAATGACAACTAAGGACTCCGACAAAGGTTTATCCGAGCTTGGAGGATGCCCAACAAGGTGGACAGTAAGACCTTAGGACACAATAATTCCATCCCTCTTAAGCCTTACCTCAAGTGGGTACGAACCCGCGCCCAAAGTCTTATGATGCCTTACCCCTACATTCTCCCTGTGATTATAGAGCCTGTTATGGAATGAGAGGTTCCATACACCCTCCTACATCCTAACATGCCAACATCACTCGAAGATCTGCAAAGGAGTTGGATACATCTCAAAGGAGAGCGCGATACTTTCGAAGCCCAATTCTACGCAAGCGAGAAGAAGGTTTTGGAACTCACTCATCAACTTCACGAGAGCAAACTCTCAACACCTACATTGCACCAAAAAGGATGCGCAACGTCTTTTTACCTTAGAATTTTGTATTATTTTACCCATGGGGCATTGATGCACTAACAAATTCTATCTTATTAATATGACGTGTGTTTCTTTTTTGTTTAAAACAAATTTGAATTTCTGAATCCTTGAAAGCATTACATGAATACATATCATTCATCATATGCATAAACATATCTTCACACCAAGTTTCCTCATCTCTCTACTGTTTATTTCAACAAGATGGATATTGAACAAACGGTCAAAGACTTACAAGCTCAGAATTCACAGTTTCAATAGCTACTTCTGACCTTGGCCAAGGGGCAGGAGGAGCTCAAGACTCTACTAGAGAAGGAAAAAGAGAAAAAGAAAAATAAGAGAGCTGGTGTGGCTACCTTGGGCATAACATTTGAAGGACAAGCCAGACGGACTTTGGATTTCCCCTCAACATCTGATGAAGGGGTAAGAAAGGGAAAAGAAACTACAGTGTCATCTGATTCTAAGGAAGAAGAAGAATAAGAGGATGGGGACTATTCTGAACAGTAGTACCCTCAGTCCGATGACAAATACAAGAATTTGGAAGAGCGTCTAGCTGCCATGGAGATACAGAGAGTTCCGGGGTTGGATTTTGAGGAGCTAGGGTTGGTATTTGGCATTGTAATTCCTCCTAAATTCAAAGTACCTCTATTTTCTAAGTACGATGGGTTGTCTTGTCCCAAGATGCACCTACGATCTTATGTCAGGAAAATTCAACCACATTCTTCTGACAAAGACCTGTGGGTCCATTTCTTCCAGGACAGTCTGTCAGGTACGCAGTTGGATTGGTTCTACCAGTTGGAGAGGTCTGATGTGCATAATTGGGAAGATTTGGCGGCCGCCTTCTACAAACAGTATCAATACAATGCGGACTTAGCACTAACCCGTACTCAATTATAGAGTATGGGCATGGTCTCAAATGAAGGTTTCAAAGAGTATGCCCAGAAATGGAGGGATTTGGCCAGAACAGTGCAGCCACCTTTATCTGAAAGAGAGCTTGTGGACATGTTCTTGGGGACTCTGTCAGGACATTTCTTTAATCACCTGATTGGAAGCTCCTCTGCAGGTTTCACTGAGTTGATTCTAACTGGTGAGAGAGTTGAAGCCGACATAAAAAGCGGGAAAATTCAAAAAGATGCATCTGCTTCCGCTGCCATCAAAAATACTTTTCCAGCAAAGAAAGAAGTCTCAGCTGTCTACTCCCAAAGTGGTCAAGGAATAGTTGAGCTCCGGCCAGCGGTGGGGGCCGTAATGATTCAGAAGTCTGTAACTGATCAGCCCAGAAACAATCAACCAAGAACTAATCAAGCAAGGGTGGAAAGGCCTGCACGGCAATTCACCCAGATAAACATGACTCCTGCTCAGGTTCTACCCCATCTCTTAAAGTTAAACCTTGCGAGTCTGAAAGAGGTCCCGAAGAATCCAAATACAGCTTCTCCTTACTACCATTCAAACGCCAAGTGTGCTTATCATTCAAATAGCCCGGGGCACGACACCAACCATTGTTGGGCCC